>OY776673.1:21975102-22584453 GCA_963675555.1 Leptura quadrifasciata
AATATTCAATTTTATGTAACTACAGAATGAATAGGGTAGATTTGACATGCATAATTGCATTGAAGACTTAGAAGTTATATTTACTAGCGACTTTAGTTTTATTCAGCATATAGCTCGGAAATTGTGGATTTATTCGTAGACAGTGTGAAGGTTGAGGTTGAGGTGAGTGTTTCTGGCATCAAGCATAGTGCGCTCCTTCGACACAATTTTTGTTATGTTTCGGGGGTCGGCCAGGGCGTAGACAGTGTGAAGATTTTAACGATATAAATACGATTTTAATACTATATAAATATCTGGTATTTAGCGGACTTGAATATTGTTTAGTTACTTGGAACCCAAAGTATAATAATATCGAAAATGTTCAAAATGCTCAAAATAAATTTGTCAATTTCATTTTACAAGACCTAAACATTACTTATGCTGAACTTAAGATGAAAAAATAAAAACGATAGGCTTAGATTCTTTACAAAAACGAAGATTTATAACTGAAATATACTTTTTTTCAAGGTGATAAATAATATGTATATAGTAACCGAACTGAGAGAAATGACACATCGTTTGAGATAAAGTGTAAGTTATATACATATCTCAAGAAATAGGCATATTTAACATTAAGTTTGAACAACTCAAAAGATTTTGCATATATGACTTAAAGCTCTAAATTGTTATTTCCATTAGCGAGTTTATTTTTCCACTAATAAAGGACCCCGCACTTTTCTTACCTAAAATGGTTCTTGGTTAAATTTCCTGAATTTTTAGTATGTTATAGACCTCGATCTCCTGATTAAAAGTAACATGGGCCCAATCTAATCCTATGACTAGTTTTTGAGATACAGGGTGTTAAAGTTAAAAAGTGGCTATTTTTATAAAATATATTCACGACAATTGAACGTTGTTATTCATAGCTTGCTTGTTGAAATATTACAATGTAAGACGTAAAGTGCCTTGAATCAGTGGTGATTAAGCCATTTATATATAACAAAAATAAAATTGGCCCTAGTACGGATCCTTGAGGTACACGACAGCTAATACTGGCACATTCGATATCTCGCTGAGGGTTTTTACAACTTGAATACATTGAGAAAGGTTTACTGACCATATGTCTTGAGAATTCGCATGTCACAGATTAATAATTGATGATTTATGGTTAACTTTTTTGTTACACTTTGTACACTAATGTTTCAGACCGTAACGTTCAGGCTATGGAAAGACGCCTTTTCGAACTTCCAAGTAAAAGTGAAGTAAATAATTGACTATAAATTCTTTGCGGTATCCTTATAAATGGAGAAAAGCCACTGTGATAGATGGCAAAACTTTTTTCATTCAGAATGAATAACTATCCCCACATTTTAAATTCGCTTTAAAAATTTCGTTCAAAAGTAAAAATTTAAATGGATTATTTTTTAGACAATGTCAATTTTTGGCAAAATAATAAAATTAATAGTTATTATTTTTTACCTTCACATGGACTTCGTCTCTTCTTTATGTTTGCATATACAGAGTATCTCATATTTCGCGTGCATAGAACTACTAGAGTTTTTTCAAAATAAGTTAACTAAATTTGCCTCTATAAGCTAGGTTGTGCTAGGGTTTTGCAACGGAAACTGTTATTAAAGTTTTATGGAGATTGGAAGGACGACCCTGTCAAGCCCAAACAACCCTTTTAGAATAAAAAAAATCTGATAGTGGTGGAAAAAGCATGATAACTAGTGTTATATTAATAGAAACGCACAATAGAATATCAAGAAGTAAAGTATAGTAAACCAAGCAGTCATAGTTAGTTCAAGAACTTTTACGTCTTGTCTCAATGAAATAAATACACCTAAAGATAAATGTAATGTGCCACTTTTATGCGAATTTTAATATATATTAACAACGAAAATATTAAAACTCGTATCCAAACACATTAGTAAGCCTATTGCCCACATTATTAATCGTATGTTTAAAAATTCCATAATTCCTGAAATTTTTGAAGAAATCATTGTGGTACTAATATATAAAAATGGTAGTACGACAATCATCGCCCGATATCGCTAATCAACAATATTCAATCAATAATATTGCCAAACTTTTTTAAAAGTGTAAAAAACAATAGTCATTCGAAAAAAAATTATAACAGAAAATCAATATGGATTCCAGAATAATATTGGTGCTGAAGAACCTCTTCAACTGCTAACAGACACTATACTAAGTAACTTCGAATCGAGCAAAAAAGTCATAGTCATCTTAGATTTACAAAAGGCTTTTGACACAGTATCTCATATTCATCTATTAAGCAAACTAGACAAAATAGGTATCAGAGGAAAAGTATATGATTTATTTAAAAACTATCTGGCCAACAGACTACAGCAAGTCAAAATAAGTAATGCTCACAGCGCAACAAAAATAATAAGAACTGGGGTTCAACAAGGAACTATCTTAGGTCCTAGCTTATTCCTTATGTATATAAATGATCTTTTACAGAAAAATTATGCTTGCAATATCATATCATATGCAGCCGACACAGTAAATTTGTGCAAAGGAGACTTGGGACAAAACAAAACAAAAAGCCACTGCGGCAATTAAAAAAGTAAAAACCTGGCCAGACACCAATCTTCTTAAGCTAAACATTACAATAACTAATTATGTCTCTTTTTCCCCAATCAAAGTTGGAATGCCCCATGTACTTGAATTCATTCTATTAAATAAATCTGTTAACGTTTGTGTACATGATGCGTCCGCCATAAAATATCTAGGACTAGTCTTAGATCCACATTTGAAATGGGGAAATCATATCGACAATTTAAATGGAAAAAATGCGAAAACTGATCTATAAATTCTACAGCCTAAAAAGTAAACTAAACAACAAAACTCTGCTAGTCACATACAACAGCCTAGTTGAATCCATAATGAGATATGGCATTATAGTATGAGGTTGTGCTTATAATATAGTACTACAATCCTGACAGATAACATAAAACTACATCCTTAAATTAATTTTTTAATAAAATAAAAAACAGAGAATGCTGCAGAAACATCTTTACTGAAAATTAATTACTCGGTCTTGCGGATCTATACATGCTGCTGCTTATACAATACACTTCCATCACATATATATATATAAATTAGAAAAAAGCCTTTCAGGACAGAAACTGAAAAATATCTGATAGACAACTACATTACATTTCTACTCATCTTATAGCTAGGTTAAGGTATATTACCTTGCTTTTGTAGAAAGTGTTGCAGTAGTAAATAAATAAATATAATATATATATTTTCTATAAAACGAAATTAAGTTTATTAATAACTTAGCTCATTTATGTTATGTTTAGATTTATATCCTTTTAACACGTAAAAAATAAAAATAACTCGTGCCTTCCTTCCTAGCTGTCCCGATTCGGATATCAAATTGTTTCCTGTTTTCCGCTTTGAAACTTGGTTTCCAACAATGTAATCTGTGATCAATAATCGTTTTCCTTCATAAATAAGATATAGGAAACATTTACCAACAACTACGCTCAGTTTGTCATTAATAGGTTTCTAAACGTTCTATCAAAGGGTATGACAGGAACGTGACAAGAGATTAACTCTGATATATACAGTGCGTTTATTTAAACACACCACCCTGGACATTTCTACACGGGAAATACTAGCGATGGAAACAGAGGATGTAAGGCAGAGTAACAATGATTTTATAATTTACCCCTTTATTGCTGAGTACCACAACTCTAAAACTTTCAATCACATCCTTTAATCCACCGAATGTAAGCGGTTTTTAACTATTTTTATTTTATATATAACGTTAACGTCTCAGAAAAGTCTCGTAACATTCCTGTCGTAGAGGGTTGTGGTGTAACTTCATCAACATGGCTTTCACTTTATTACGTAGTATCATGTTTAAAAATATGAAATTTTTTACCCGTTTATACTACAGAGAAATTTTATTTTCTGAAATGTTTTAAATTTAATGATAAATTTGTTTGTAATTATGATGCATTTTCTGATTAATCGTTTCAAAACAATTCTTTTGAACTTACGAAATCATTGTTCCATTTTTAATTGGTGAATTTTAACCATAAATTACTCAATATCTATACAACATTTCAAAAAAGGTTAACGAAGAAGAAAGTTGCATTTTTTAATAAAAATTAAGATAATGCATGACAATCTTAGTAGAGGAGTTTATAAGTGATATCACTTATAAGTCGATTATATAAGTTTAACGTTACTCGTTGTACATAATATTCAAAAGTATCCATTCTAAATACTTTTAGGTCTTCGGTGAGCTGAAAGTGCAAAGTTATTTAATTAAATTATATTCGTTATAAACAAAACAATATTCATTTAGTAAACATTAGATAAATGTATTACAACAATAAAAGTTGCAGCTGCAATTTCTCTTTTACGTTTTTAAAAATTAATAGGTATTTCCTCCAAAAGTTTGTAAAAATGGGAAAATATTCCACCATACTGATCTACAGTAGCTAAACTTTGTGAAAATTTTTGCTGAAAATATTACAGTTTAAATTACGGTAACCACAACCTACTTATTTTTTATTTTTGGCATCCTCAAGGAATTAGCGTCCCAGGCCAGTGCCTGGCAGTACCCCTTTGGTCGATCCTGATCATTTATAACCAATCTCAAGAAGGAGGAAGTTCTCTTTTTGCCGCGGATGTAAGTCGAAGCTATAAAAATATGAATTTAGTTTTTAACTATATTCTATAAACTGGCGAAGTCGCCGGTAAATTTTTTTCCAGTTCTATCAAATTATTACAGTACCAATGTAATTTTTCTTTCTTTAACTATGTAGAACATAAATAATAGGCTTCTAAGAGTTTTTCTTTGAAAAATTGGACCACCGAAAGAGTTGCCGAAAGACGTGAAAAAGAAGTTAAATCCCATCCACCCCATCTGAGCACAAGTAGAAGTATTTTACTTTCACTTTCATCATTCTGAGCGACAGTAAGTGTTTCACTGCCGCTCACAAGTGGCACTAAAAGCAGTTGAAGAAAAAAAAATAACATTATTTATTTAATTCGACGATTGAAGAAAAATTAGCATATCTTTATGAGAAGTGAAGTGATTTTAAATATTTCTTGTCTGTAGTTATAAAATCGAAAATTAGCATTAGCGTGTTACATTTGTCTTCTCGCATCGGAAAGACAGCGGTACTGAGTATAAACCGCGAGAGACGAGCATGGGAGGACGTAGCTTGTCGAACGGACGACCTTGTTTTGATGGACAAGTTGTTATATTATTATAAAGTTGCAAATTACAAGTGTCTAGATAAATACGAGATAGGCCGCAATGAAATGGTGAAAAATTGTGTTACTTCCAAAATTGAGCAAAACGAAATTGTAAGTGGTTTAGGGAAACTGGACATAAAAACTAATGATTTTTGTTCTTGTTCATATCCTATTTGCCATATAAGAGGCAGGTGAAAATGAAAGTTGTATTCTTTTAAAAATCTTATTAAAGAAGAATTTGTATGAAGTTTGTACATTTGAAATAATAATGACAGTGGTTATAAAATCAATTTATTTCAGTACGTATGAGCTAGGTCGAAACGAAAATGTGAGGATTATATAAAATTTTAAACAATGCTCGAAACAGATTTTTATAAATATTCGTGGCATAAAGAACATTACACGAACACGCGAATGGTCTTAAATATATTTCAGCGACATTTAAGTCAAAACGAAATTCTGAGGAATATACAAAATTCTGAACAGCGACTAAAATAGATTTTTCGAAATATTCCCAAAATAACAAACATTGAACATATTTTCGTGAAATACAATGTTGGTTGAAAGGACATTTTAAGGAATAATGAATACGCTACAGGAGGACGATGTCTCGGACGATAATAGTGTCGTCCTTCATCTTTTATTGATGCCCGTACTTGGTACTAAACTTTTATGTAATGGCAATAAATTATCTTTATCCCTCAAGAAGAGTAGGGATCTTTTACTTGACTAACATTTAATAGACAAGGGACTGACGGCTTTACATCCCCTCCGAAGGATGGTATATCCCCTATACAACCCTCGCCTAAAGTTGTATAGCTTCCGCGCATACACTGATATACAAGCCGCTGGAAGATATGTGAGGCGAGGACGCGGTCTTCGTTGGAACGGTCACCCATCCAACTACTAACTGCGCCTGACGTTGCTTTACATCGCACATCAAAGTATGTACATAGTAAAGACGCACCTACGCTCGCCCCCTAGCATTTTTACTTTATAAAATGGAAAAATAAGTATAAAAATTTACCTATTGGCTTTTACTTCGTTATACTGATTCATATGCTATGATGTATCTAGAAATAAATTAACCAAATTTTTGTTACGTGTTTTTTACTTTGGTAGCAAATAAGGTATGTCCGCCTAGAAACTCAGCGGAGTCGGAAGTGGGTATTTAATAATTTTATTCTACATTCTACCTTAGTTAAAATTAAAATCGCTAAAACTTATATCAGCAAAACATAATAATAATAATAAATTTCAGTTTGTCTGCAATATCTTCTACTTTACATGGTATCAGTCAAGTCTTAACAAAATGTAAATGGATATTGTTTTTTAAACATAAATTACTTGATAACGGCTTGGTTTATCGAATTGCAATAAGAATATCTCTTTTATTTCTAATGGTCTGAAAATTAGTATAATTATTCTTAGAAATAATTAAAAAATTTAAGACAACCCCTTAAGCAGAAGAGAGGGTTTAACTGATACCATGTAAACTAGTATCCGGATGGCCTATGACTAAATTTAAAATATGAATATGATAATTTAAGGGAGTCGGAAAATATTGCAGTAAAACTGCAATTTATTATACCCCTTTTAAGGGGTATTATTAATTTTCAGAAATAAGTTTATAAAAAGACTATCATTATTTTTGCATGTACTATCAGTCACAGAAATATCGGGAGACAATTTTGGACCACCTTGTATATAATATACAGGGTAGGGCAATAGTGCGTCGAACCTCGATATCTCGAGTTTTACGATAGCTAGACATTTTTTAAAAAATTGCAAGTAAACTAGATAAAAAAGTCTATAACTGGAAATTATTTTCGAACATACAGGGTGAGCCAAGACGAGATCATAGGACCAAGTGCCTTTTTTTAAAATGGAATGCTATGTATATCAGTACATTTTTTGAAGCCTCTTTCTAGGCTCTATTCATTCCTATATTAGCATTCAGTATCTCCGAACCACTTGGATGTAATGAATTTTTGGTTGAAATATTGCAATCTGCAGACGGATATTAAAAAAATCACCATAGTCACAATTATCGGTTTTAAGAAAAACTTATGTGAATACCAGTTACGAGACATCTAATTAATGTTTTTGAATCATTTCCTAAAAATGTATAGGGCGGCTAAAAATTATTTTTCAATTAAGAACATTTTAAATTGAATTTTCTGAATTTTTTCAAATGGATCAACCTGTATATTTTTCGACGATGTTATGTAGAAATGATAAACAAACATGTTTTGTAAGTACTTCCCTAGGGCTAATTGCAACCAATTTCGTTTTATTGAGCAATAATTAAAAAATTCAAAAATAAACTTAAAAAAAGAGGTTTCTTCAAATAACTCAGTAGAAAAAATGATAATAAATGTTCCACATGTTGCCCATTTTGATTGACCTACATCTCTATGCGCTTTTGAAATGAGGTTCCCACTGTCCCTAAAACTGCCGGTGTGATAGATGTAAAGGCAGTTATTATTCTTTCCTTCATATTTTGTACTGTTGTTGGTGTGTCTCTATAAACAATTTCCATCACGTCTCCCCATAAAAAGAAATCCATTTTTGGAAGATCTAGGGATCTAGCAGGCCATTTAATGCGTTCATTTCTTCCAATTCAATGATTAGGGTAGGTATTATTTAAGTGGTCTCTTACTGCATTTAAATATGTGGTGGAGCACCATCTTGCTGAAACCACATCCTATTTCGAATTTTTTAGAGAGATTTACCAATAATTGTGGCAGATAGTTTCCCAAAAAAATGAAGATGTATCATCAAAGAAATATGGCCCTATTACATGTTCTCTAATAATTCCTCCCTAAACGTTTATAGACCATCTGTGTTGGTTGTTGACTTGCATAAAAAATTGAGGATTTTCCGAAGCATAATAATGGAAATTGTGCCTATTAACAAATCTATTTTTATGAAAAGTTGCCTCATCACTGAATAAAACAGTTTTGAAGAAGTTGACATCATTAAACATAATATTTTTAGTCGCAAACTCCTCTATAAATCCTTATTTTTACTATAAGGAAAGTAACCAGACTGCAACCAAAGTTACAAATCTGGCGCGTTAAGTGTAATAATTGCATATTACCATCAAAACGCTAATGCTTCGATTGCAACAAACACCAGCCGAAAGACTGATCCTACTTAAAGGAGCTCCCTTGCCAGTCGTCACACACCACTTGCAGACTGCAGTTTCGAGCTGTTGGCTCTCGTCAGTGCAAGGTAGGTATGCAACGACCGACATGAGAATCCTTTGACTATAGTACATCCCGGTATTTTTACAATAGCGACATGTAAAATAGCCAGCAGGCGCCATCCAGCGATCCAGTGTCTGTTGCAATCGAAAAATAAATAGCCTGAGTTGGCTTAGCATAGTTCAAATGTGCTTTTAGAGGGCGGAATATTAAACATAATATTTTTAGTCGCAAACTCCTCTATAAATCCTTATTTTACTATAAGGAAAGTAGCCAGACTGCAACCAAAGTTACAAATCTGGCGCGTTAAGTGTAATAATTGCATATTACCATCAAAACGCTAATGCTTGCGACTAAAAATATTATGTTTAATATTCCGCCCTCTAAAAGCACATTTGAACTATGCTAAGCCAACTCAGGCTATTTATTTTTCGATTGCAACAGACACTGGATCGCTGGATGGCGCCTGCTGGCTGTTTTACATGTCGCTATTGTAAAAATATCGGGATGTACTATAGTCAAAGGATTCTCATGTCGGTCGTTGCATACCTACCTTGCACTGACGAGAGCCAACAGCTCGAAACTGCAGTCTGCAAGTGGTGTGTGACGACTGACAAGGGAGCTCCTTTAAGTAGGATCAGTCTTTCGGCTGGTGTTTGTTGCAATCGAAGCATTAGCGTTTTGATGGTAATATGCAATTATTACACTTAACGCGCCAGATTTGTAACTTTGGTTGCAGTCTGGTTATTTTCCTTATAGTAAAATAAGGATTTATAGAGGAGTTTGCGACTAAAAATATTATGTTTAATATTCCGCCCTCTAAAAGCACATTTGAACTAAGTTGACATCATGTTGCATTTCACCTCTGGCCCAATTACAAAATTGTAGGCGCTTTTCAAAATCGTCATCAGGTAATTCCTAGTGCATTTGAATATGATATGCATGCAACTTATTTGTTTTTAAGATTCGGACCACAAATCGTCTAGTTATTCCTACTAATAATCTTGACTAACATGGGAATTCTCAACCGTTGCCAGCACCACAGAAAACTTATTTTCATCGTTCACAACACGTTTTTTCTTTCACTTTTGTTATATTCAACATTTCCAGTTTCCAGAAATCTATCGAGAAGGTTTTGGAAGCTGCTAACATCACGAATCCTTCTTTCAGGATAACGTGGGTAATAAATTCTATTGGCAAGTAAACAATTTCTGTCTGACTCGCCCAAAACAAAAGTCATGTCTACAAGTTCCGCTTTATTAAAATTCATATTGTAAAATTCCAAATATTTTAAATTCAATACAAATTGTAACGACAGATAAGTGTGATAAATGCTCCTTTGTACACGACAATTTATACCAAACTGACGTTTTATTGCTTGTAGATTAATGAAAACAGCCAAAAAATATACAAAAAACATTACAATAAAGGACTTATTAAATACTATTTACTCATTTCAACGGATTAGAAGAAATGGTCCCACTAAATGGCCTCATTTCAAAATTGCATAAAGACGTGTGTCAATCAAAATGGGCAACACGTCGAACACCTATTATAAATTTTTCTAATAAATTATTTGAGGGAACCTCTTTTTTTAAGTTTATTCTTGAATTTGACACTTATTTATTTATAAAACAAAAATGGTTGCAATTAGCCATAGGGAAGTACTTAACAAAATGTTCGTTTTTCATTTCTACATCACATCGTCGAAAAATATACAGGGTGTTCCTGTTGAAAAATTGAGAAAATTCAATTTAAAATGTTCTTAATTGAAAAATAATTTTTGTCCATCCTGTACATTTTTAGGAAATGAAAATGATTCGAAAACATTAATTAGATGTCTCGTAACTGGTATTCACATAAGTTTTTCTTAAAACCCATAATTGTGACTGATGATATTCATTTGCAGATTGCATTATTTCAACAAAAAAATTCATTACATCCAAGTGGCTGGGAGATATTCAATGCTAATATAGGAATAAATAAAGCCTAGAAAGAGGCTTCAAAAAATATACTGATTTATCTAGTTTACTTAGAATTTTTAAAAAAATGTCTAGCTTTCGTAGAACTCGAGATATCGAGCCCCGACGCACTATTGTCCCACCCTGTATATCGTTCTCCTGCAGACTGCTCGGAATTAAAAACCTTTTAGAACATAACATTAAATTTTTATTCAGCAGATGTCTCTTCTATCTTATTCGCATTTCCCAAATATCACGCTTTCTGCCGTACTTGACAGACGATACCCACACATAGTTTTTTTTTGTCCGTCACAAAAAAGCTAATCGCTAATAAAGCAACTCACCACCAAAAAAACGGACAACAACAAAAAGTTATATGACTAGATTAATTTGGGTAAACTGCATTATTAATTATGATATTCTATTAGAAAAATTAAGCTTGGATTATCAGGGATGCAGTTAGAATTATTCTCTTCATATGCAGAGAATAGGCATCAGTATGTTTAATGCCGTAGTTAAAAGTCGTTTAACAGCCTAGCCACCTCCGGTGTACCCTAGGGTTCTGTACCGGTCCCGCTTATGTTTGTTGTTTTTATAAATGATATTACAGATTATCTTAATATAGAGAGTTTCTTATATGCCGATGATTTGAAAATACATTGTGTAATAGAAAACGAACAAGTTTGTGAAAATCTTCAGAATAAAACATGGTAGGTAAATGTCTGGTGCCTATCTAATAATTTGCCACTCGAAATATCTAAATGTATCTCATACCCCTTCTCTAAAATGCGTAACCCTATCGATTACAATTATCATATATACGATCAAATTTTGCAGAGACTGGATACAGTAAAGGATCTTGGAGTTATATTTGATAATCGATCACCGCGTTGGTTAAGGCGCGAGGTGGAAATCGCGATTAATAACACGGATATCACGCCACCGGGTTCGAATCCCGGCTTCGGTACTAGCACTGTCGGAGGAAATGGTTGTATGTCCGCGTCCTTCAATATGTAATCCCCTTCCGCACAAGCCCTTGGCTTCAGAAATTGGGGTTGTCTAATTTCTGTGATGTTTATTTATTTATTATTATTATTATATAAGTGTCTAAGTTTTAAGGAACATATTAATTTCACCATCGCATCGGCTTTAAAAAGTTTAGGTTTCAGTAATACTGATATTATGAAACTGCTGTACTATTCATTTGTATGTTCAAAATTGGAATACTGCTCGTTGGTATGGTCCCCAGGATATGCTATTTACATAAATAGTGTTGAGAATATTCAGCGCCGTTTTGTTAAATATTTGTGCTTTATTAAAGATAATATTTATCCAATAATTGGATATCCGCAATATGTTGCGTTGGAAAGATTTCACATATCTAATTTGGAAAATAGAAGAATAGTACATTCGATAATTTTTCTTTACAAAATTATGTATAACATGTTTGATTGCCCTCTCATTGTGTAGCAATTGAATTTTCATATACCTCGTATAACAAGTCGGAATTGTGAAACATTTTACCTCCCTACACCTCGAACTAATTTATAAAAATTTTCTCCTATATATTTTATATGTAAAAAATATAGTCTACTGCCAGATCAGCTCGATATATTCAACTGTAGCATTCGTTCAATTAAACAACTTGATTTATAATTTATAAGTTTCTATACTACTCTGCTGTAGTTCTATTTTAATGTGTTTTCTATTTTATTTTATTTAATTTTTTATTGTTGTAATGTATGTTGTTATCTTGTAATACCTGTTTATTATAAAGTTTACATATTCCTATCCTGTAAATGGTTACCTGTTGGGAGGTAGTATCCTAATAAATAAATAAATATACAGGTTCAACCAAAATAATATAACTAAAATTCAGATCTTTCCGTTTTTATTTAACTGTGCCTAAAAATTTATAACACTTTGAATCACGAATTAGCGAAATATCATAGATACAATTAGAAAACAATATAACTATTTTAACTAGACATCCGGTAGAAATTTCGCATACAACATACTCACTTTATGATGTTCATTAACGAACCATTCAATTCTTTACTCTTTGTCTACTTTTTAATTCTCGCTGTGCGACAATATTAACGGACATTATAAATAAAAAAAGCGACCCGACTAGATTGTAATTAACTTGCAAACGTGTCACAAAACATTTCAAATGCCGCTAAAACAATTGACCAAATGAAGCAATAAAGTGTGCAAAACACAATCGTAAATGTAACACTCTGAATCCTGGTGGTGTGTAGTCGAGACGTATAAGGTCACTAGATTGGAATCGCACGGTTCTATTTGACCGCAAACAGACCACTATGGACTGTAGAAACATGGAACATATGCATACTGCCTTCTGCGCTGCTCGTTCCTTTACCACTAATCTACAACAGGAAGTGGACTGAAATAATGCTGCTTCATGATCAGGAAAATACCTCCGTGTCCTCACATGCAGTCCAGATAAACGGCTTTATATGGACTCTTCTCGGTTTCCGCTCTATTAAATAATTGTACGAAAATACCCGACTAAATGCATTCAATTTTCTGCAATAACCGCGATTAAACTGTTCACCGCTTACTAAATTTCAGAATTTCAGTACTCATTAAAAAGAATAAAGCAAAGTGGACAAAACAATACTTGAAGAGAAATCAGGTTAACAAAAAATTTAGTTGGTTCGTGCAGGAACATTTTTCACTAAAGCACATCTCGGAGAGTTGATATGCGACTACTTGTAGCTAGGGAGCTGGTGGCAATACGGGTATATGATTTTATTATAGCGAACAATAAATAATGTATATTGAAAGTATTTAAATAACTGACCGATTAGAGCAGCTACCGAGCTTGGTTGCTGCTGAGTTTTTAAATAAATGAATTTCAAATATGCAAAAAATGCTCCTATATTATTTTATTGTTTCAACCACTACTATATAATTGTTCGTTTATAAAAACTAAAAATGAAGAAATGTTTGGCTGAAATCTATGACTCTGATTTTTTATAAAATTAATTGTTAATTTGCAAAACAAAAAGTGCTATTAAATAATTTTATTGTACATTGCATTGGTTTTAATTTGTTTGTTTTTAGACGTAGAAAAAAACATTGGCTGACCTATACATTGCTGGTTTCCAGAAATATTTCTAGTTTACTCCAAAAAATTTCAAAATAATGAAACTGAATTATCGTATTGAAATTTGTCAAAACAATTTGTTATTGATATTTTATTATTTGAAAAACATATTTTTGACTCTACAGTTTCTTGACTATAAGTTTCATTGCTGAAGGCGTTGCTGATTTTTTCAAATATTTAATTAAAAAAAAATAGAATTCGATGATTAATTTCTAAATCATGTAGAGTAAAAACCCAAGAGAATGTATAAACAAATATATCCATTTATATTAACTAATGTTTTTAATTTACTCGAAAAGCAAGGGAAAGGCAGTAAAATAAATTTATAATTAAATAAAATAGGTTATTTATTTGTATTAAAAGAAACAATTATTTCTTATTCATTATTTTTTTATTATATTTTTAATAAATTTATTTAAAATAATATTTTTCATTGATTTGCATTTTCAGCATTACTATCATCTGAAGCATAATTTCTAGTTCACCGTAACTATAGATATATCACTACTTTGGAAACAGAAAGGTCGCCGCAAAGCAGATGCTGATTCTTTAATTTTTCTTTTTTTCTGATGCCCTGTATATCGTCCTGCAGACTGCTCGGAATCAAAAACCTTTTAGAACATAAAATTAAATTTTTATTCAGCAGATGTCTCTTCTATCTTATTCGCATTTCCCAAATATCACGCTTTCTGCCGTGTTTGACAGACGATACCCACACATAGTTGCCCCTTTTGATAAAATGAGGCTAAGTTGCAAAGATGTCGTCAACATATCTCCACCAGACAACCGATTTGTTTATACAATTTTGAACATGTGTGTTCTCGGCAAAAATTTTAACAAAAGAAACAGATACCAAAGAGAAATTAATGAATGAGCAATAATCTTATTAAATGAAGATAAATGCGTATCGAATTTTTCTGTAGGTATTTGTACAACCTAGCTACCAATGTTAAAAAAAGAATTTAACAAACTGAATATTATCTAAAAGTAAATATCATCAGTTCTGTGTAAGTAGTAAATATCTATGGAAATAACATAAACAGAATCTTAAAGCTGTATATGTGACATAAAATAAGAGTTCTTCGAAAAAAGCTTTGAAAACGGCAAGAGACTACTTTCCGAAACGTCAACAAAATACATTATTTCTGTGTTTATTCCGATTTATATTAAGTGTTAAAAAAATAACCCCTGACTGTTCATTTGACGCAAATATCACAGGCGCAGAGGCTTTTTTCCAATACTTCTATTATTTTGTAGATTCGGTGATTTGTTTTTGAAGAGGATAATACATGTGGTAGAAGACCCAAATGAAAGAAAAGAAGAATAAACTTTTTATTTAATATCTGATTATATAGGAGTTATAGCTACATTAACAAGAAACCTAAACAGATCTCAAGAGGTCGTTTTATTTGTCCCGAAATTGCGCAAGTTTTTCTCAATTTAACCTTTGCTGTATCTTCTATACTTTACGAAATACCAATACTGTCCCTGTGAATAATTAGCTGCAACCCTGTATAAGAAAGCCAAAAGCTGTATTCCTGTTTTTATTTGTTTTCAAATTACAACGTCTTAAATGTTTAATAACAAGAAATCCTGAATGAATGAAAGTTTAATCTACAATAAATCTTCAAATGTCTCCTTGAACCTTCAGACTTTTTTTGGTTCTTTTACTAATAGAGCGTTGTTCTCCCGAGATCATCTTCATGTTCCTTTATGTGAGATGATTCATTCAAAATACGAAGAATTAATGCATTGACCAACTTTTAATTTACACACTTCGCTTTTTATCCATCCTCACAAGCAGATGTCTAATGGTGTGAGATCTGGAGAGTTTGCCGGCCAACTAATAGTCGTTCTGGAAAACTTCTATTTAAATGCTGCGTGACCCGATCAGCAGTATCTGTTGATGATGCATTGCATTTCTTATATTTATAGAAATATCGTTTAATAAAGATTAGATGTATTGCAAAACTAACAGGTAATTTTGTTCTAATAGATGATTCTCAAAAACAAAGAGACCTATAAAGCAATTATTATCAACGGTGCCGCACCACACATTAACTAAAGAATTATGCTGAATATTTCACATCTGTGTTCTTTAACCATTAAAATGTGCGTTTTCTCTAGTGTCATCATAGCAACAAAGGAATTGGAATTTGAAATTGGTAGGGTGGTCAAATAAAAATATTGAACCACAACACTTAGGCCCCATTATGTCCCTTCCCCCAATGATGATAATATGGTTGGTGAAACGCGCGTAGTGTGTTAGCGCGTAGTGTTTAAGTCTTTTAATGTATTGTGGAAGTGGTTCTCATACACTAAACACACTGATTTGGGTAAAACAGTTATCATACGAAAACACCCTTACCCTTGGGACCTGAATATACATGACTGTGGATCGCACAAGTCGAAGGAGGTTCCCAGACAACTTTTTAAAGCTTCAGTTCACAGCTCACTTATTGGAGTTCAGAAGATTTACACTATATTCCGTACTTCTTATTGTGCAAGTCCTATTGAAAATAAATGATTTAATTTGATTAAAACCGATATAATCTGTATATATTTTTGATAGAAGCAAAGTAGGCATTTAATGAAAGAAACTCATTTATTTCAATTAATTAAAAATCAACCCCTTTTGCTCAAAATTCAATGAACCGATTTACTACAAGCACCGTTTTATTAAATTTAATGGGTCCATACTTAATCATAAAAGTTAAAGGACACATTATTCTGGTGTGTTGCTTTATTAGTTAACATTTTAATCAACTTTGAAAAGTATTATGAATACGTACCATTAAACAAGCTTCCCAGATTTTAGGGCGGTAATTAGGCTGGAGGACTTAAAACGCAATAATGTAGGTTTCAAAAGGGTATTAGACTCAATTAAATTACCGTACGAATAAGCTTTACTAAAAATATTACTTCGAAGTAAACTTTGATTTACCATTAACATTAAAAGCATAAACAGGAAAGTTTCTCTTTCGAGTTCGGTAGGTATTTCTAAAGTGGATTCATATAGCGCATCTGAAAATAATTATTTTACAAAGCTTTTCTTTAATTATTTATTTATATACCGCCTAACTGTGTGCAGTGATCAATATTTCGTATTTTAGCCAAGCTCTGAAAGCGGCAAGGGTTGGGTCAAAAGTGAAAATACCGATAACAGCCATCCGAACTGAGAATTATTAATTTCTCAGTGATGGCTCTAGGCGTTGAGGCAACACGTAATGGTACAGTATTTTTTTCTGTCACTCAAGGATTTTTAAAATTACATTTGATATTATCGCAATGTTTGGATGGTTACGGTTTTTCTCGGTTGTAGATGAACCGACTCGCACTACTCAACATTCTGCTACCTTATTAGATCCAATATTTATCAGTGACATGGAACTGTTTTGTAATAGTGGTACCCTAAATGCGAATAATATATCAGATCACAGATTAGTTTTCTGTAACATGAATATTGCAATTAAACGGTCTAAACAAAAAATGTATACTTTCAGGGATTTTAAAAATATTGAATATGAATTATTTACGACAGATTTTAACATTACACCCTGGCAAAATATTTTATATCTTAACAATGTAGATGAAAAAGTTCACTTCTTGACAGAAAATATTATTCGTTTGTTTGATATTCATGCTCCAATAAGCACTGTACGAATAAATAAGACTTATGCACCCTGGCTCACTAATGTAACAAATAATATTATGAAAGTGAGAGACAAAGCCTATGACAAGTATAAAAAATCCAGAACTCAGGTAAATTGGGAATACTACAAAGAGCTACGTAATTTTACTACAGCTGCTATCAAAAGAGAAAAAGCTGCATACCTAAACTGTTCTGACTAACATGACAGTAATCAGTTATGGAAAAGACTAAAAGCAATGAATATACTGTCTAAATCCAAACCCAGCCTTCCAGATAACTTGCAAAATTTTACAAAAATAATTGAATATTTTTCTAAGGTGTATAACAGCGATAAAGCAGATCATAATGTTGTAAATCGGTATCTAACATCAAAATTTAAAGAAAATGTCCAATTCACATTTACTCTGGTCAGTCCTGACAAATAAAAGATATCGTATTACACTTAAAATCCAATGCTTGTGGCATAGATAAAATATCTCTACAAAGGTTGAAATTATGTATGCCTGAAATATTAGTGTACATAACTCACATAATTAATTTATGTTTAGAACAGGGCAAATTTCCTGATTACTGGAAAAGTTCTGTAGTCTGTCCAATCCCTAAAGTTACCTCTCCATTAGAATATAATGATTTAAGACCCATTACTTGCTATCAGTTCTGAGCAAAATTCTCGAAAAGGTGATTTATTTGCAGCTTAACGATTTCTTTAATCAATACAAAATGTTCCCAACAAATCAGTCAGGTTTTAGGCGACAACATAGTACCACTACAGCACTATTAAATATTTCAGATAACATTAGGTGGTTTGGATCGGGGTCTGGCAACTGCATTGGTCTTGCTTGACTTTTCCAAAGCTTTCGATACTATTGATCATGACTTACTATGTGCCAAATTACAGTACTATGGCATCGAAAATAAGGCACTGGTGTTTTTTCAGAGTTATTTAAATAACCGCTATCAAATTGTTCGAACTAATCTAGGTATTTCTCAACCAGAACCAATCCGTTCCGGTGTACCACAAGGGTCCATATTGGGGCCACTATTGTTCCTGGTATACACATTTGATTTATATACCAAGGTAGAAAACTGTAATATACAGTCATATGCTGATGACACACAAGTTTATTTAAGATTTGATCCGACGAAATATGACATTGCAGCTGATAAAATAAATGAAGACCTTGGAAATATTAGTCAATATTGTAAAGAGCATAAGCTAAAATTAAACTCAAATAAAACAGTCACTATGCTATTTTGTTCTCGATCGCATTATGAATATTTAAAAGTAAATCTACGTTTGAAAATTGATGATCAACAACTATCATTTGATAAAAATTTTAGGTATATTGGGCATGTAAATAATTTACTTAGAAAATCTTATGTTCGTTTAAAACTCCTGTATGCAAACAAATCCATACTCAATTACAAA
This sequence comes from Leptura quadrifasciata, assembly GCA_963675555.1. Lineage (NCBI taxonomy): Eukaryota > Metazoa > Arthropoda > Insecta > Coleoptera > Cerambycidae > Leptura > Leptura quadrifasciata. Next base: position 21,993,713 of record OY776673.1, read on the forward strand.
TCAAGAAAGAAATTATGTGAGACAATGGTCATGCCTATATTTTATTATTGTGATATTGTTTATTATCCGTGTTTGGATATCCGTGTTTGGATATAAGTTTGGATATAAGTGCAGAATACATGTTGCCGGCTCATTCACGACTTGAGAGAATTTGACCACAATTTAAACAGCTTAATTGGCTGAATATACATAGCACCTGGTTGTATCATCTTTTAGTTTCCGTTCAACGTCTTCTTATAACTTCCACCCCTGATTATCTCAAAAGTAAACTCGTGCCTAGAAATGAAGTACATGGTCGAACTGTCAGAAATAATAACATGTTGGCAATGCCGCAACACTCGTCTGCTATGTTTCAACGGTCCTTCTCATATACTGCCGTACATCACTACAATATGTTGAATAATACGACAAAATGCTACTCTTTAGTTAAGTTTAAAAAAGAGCTTAAGGCATATTTATTTGCTAGGCAAAAATAATTATTCATTTTTTAGATTAACTGGTTGTTATTTACATTTTCTCTTTTTTTTTAAATTTAGTTATAGCGTCTACAAATTAGTAATATCCTCTCTTGTATATTTTATGTTATGTGTGTGCCAGAGGTACTTCACTTTATATTTCTCAATTGCATATATCATACTTTAGAATAAGAATCTTATTGTCATTTTTATTATACTTTATGTAAATATCGTGAATGTATCTCTGGCATTTGGGGTTAAGTGGAAGAATAGTCCTGTGACTAAACTTCGCCCTTTATGAACCTTTCATAATAAAGACCTTTATTATTATTATTATTATTATTATTATATTTGATTGGGAGACCGTAGATCCTCGTCTCAAATTCTTCTTAAAAGAGTTATATGCATATTGTCAAGACATAACATGATTAGCGGACTATATCAAAGTTACATTTTAAAAACATTTTCCAATTTAAATTTTTTGATAGCCCGCTTACAAACAGCATTACACAAATTAGAGAGCATAGGGCACATTTTTGCATTTAAATCAAATGACCAGACCAAGCGTTACCCATCTTCCAACAACCTATTTACCCACATACTTTCTCTTCTAAATGACTACAAAATCGACCATACACAATGTCCAATCTTTAACTCTTTTCTACCTTCTTGGTTTCTGTCTGATGCTTTTTGTTGTTTTCTAAATGATTCTCTTCTTAAACACAATTTTGCAATAAATACCAAAATCTTTTAAAAATCCAATTCTTTATGAATCTGATCTGACCTCGTTGCATCCATCTCGTTAACTGAGTCGCACCGTGGATATCTAACTGGCTCTGGAGCAAGTATCCCGGTGAAACAATAATTGTTGTATCTAATAATTTAAAATAATTTTGTTTTTGATTTTATTTGCGTCTAGCTTTCTCTCTGAGCATTCCAAGCTAGTGGATTCGAGCTTCACCTACTGCGAAGTAACTATCAATATAAATTATCGCCAAGAAATGGTTCGAATCTCACTATAAAGCGTAGGTCCCCGCCTCCTTTTCCCAGACAAATCCAGATTTGCTACACTGTGACCTGTAAAAGACTTCCAAACAAAAATACATCCAGCTATTATCACTTGGATATATATTTTTAACGTTAACTTCACATATTCCACATGATATGTAAAAAGGAATTAACTTGTAACTGTAGAGTGAATCATGTCTAGGAACTTTGTAAAGCTATTAATTACATGTGCAATATTTGTAACAATTTGAAAGAAAGTAAGAAAGTTGGTATTGCTGGAATATATAAAGCCTTCGATACTCTCAATCATGAACTCTTAATGAAAATTCCGAATTTGGACATAAACGCTATTAATCTTATAAAGAATAACTTGGACATGAGGACTAAAAAAAAAACGATAAATAGCAACTCAAAAGTTCCTTTACCTGTAACGGTGGCAGTACCACAAGGATCTATTTTAGGATCTTTGCTCTTTACAATATACACTAGTAATTTTAACAGCTGTCTAAAATATTTAAAAATGCATATGTACGTAGATGACACTCAAATATACTATAGTTTAGAGTCTAATGAATATCAATTGGCACTTAAAATTAATAGTGATTTAGAATCAATTTCTTCCATCTCTCGTCAACTTTACTTGCTAATAAACCCGACTAAATCTACCGTTATAATTTTTGGAAGCAAGTCTTCTTGTGCCAAGAACATAACATTGATTTACAAATCAAGAATATGAATTTTCCACTCGTAAACAATGTACGTAATCTTGGTGTTATTTTAGATAACTCGTTTAGATATAGAATTCAAGTCTCAAATTATTTGAAAAAGGTTTACTATAAATGAAAACTTCTGTTCCCTCGCAGATTTTACTTATCTCGGAATATCAAAACACTACTATATGAAACTCTTGTGTTATCGAATTTTAACTTTTGTGGTCAAGTATATGCACCATGTCTCGATAAGAATCATGAAAATAAAATACAGAAAGTCCAGAATAGCTGTATTAGATTATAACGTTAATTTGGCACTTTTCGGTGTCGCCCCGTATAACTGTCAGAAAGGTGTTTATTGGGTTGCATGCGTGTGGCAGGTGTAATTAGTATTTAATATTAATCGTCAAGCGCCAGCCTACTTTGCGTTACTTGCGCGGAATTAATAGCGATGAATAAAAAGAATTTCTGTTGAAGAGTTTTTATTGAAACGAAAAAAAGAGGATTTTGGTTCCCGTAGCCATATAGAACGAGTCATTTATAAAATCCTAAATAATAATTATATCTGTGAAAATAAGGCCATTATTAACTGAAGGTATGTTAAAAATTATTTAGATATATTCGTTATTAACTTCACATGTGAAAATTAAATGTTCACCGGGATACCTGTACAAAATTTCATAAAATTTAATTTCAGATCAGGGGCCATATTTTCGAGCTCAATCGATATTTGTCGCATGCCAAATACTAGGCACCCGACTCGTTTAAAAAATTTCGCTTATAGTTCTGAGGTGGTATTTTCGAATACCATTCGAGATTTGTTTTTCGCACATGTGAAAATGTCGTATGGCAAATGTGGCAACGCTCTTTTATGCAACTAAATGGACTTGAAACCCCTAGAAAACACTAATGTCACTAATCAGCTGTTATGTGTGTTGATTGAAATTACAAGACTGAATATTATAATGCACCAGCAATCAGCGGATAAGGGGGTCGGATTATTAGTGCAGACCAGAAAAAGGAAATGGTGGGTTTTCTTGAAGCTAGTGGTAAATTTACCTCAAATTTCACATTCAAAAAAGGCCAAGCTAGTCCTTTTAAAGAATCGGGATTTATAATGAATTTACCGAATGTTTGGGCCTCGGACTAGACAATGTCCCCCCACATTTTCGAGGGTGCTAAATCGATTCCCTGGATCAAACCAATTTGTCCACCTCGGCAACCCCCTCAAATTGGCCAAAAACCACCCCTAGAATCCTCTCTTCCGTGAACCCGTTTATTTTCTACAGTTTTTTTACCAATTGCCACCCCTGCCTCGGCTACCAACACTTGTAGAGGGTTGAAAATTGATATTTTTTTTTGTGAGAACAAAATTTTGATTTTATAGGAAGTGTTTCTTTGAGGAAGGTGGTAGGTGACCAGGGTTGTGTAACCACCCCCGGGGGATGTTTTCACTCTTCAAAGGGGTAGAATTTTTTTTTTCTGGGGAAAGAATTAATATTTTGTAAGAGGCGTTTTTTTTTAGGAAAGTGGTAGGTAACCCGGGTCGCGTAACCGGACCCGGGGGTTGTTTTCACCCTTCAAAGGGGTGGAAAATATATATATATATATATATATAAACACTTTAATAAACATATTTTTATACTATTTTTCAATAATAGATGGAAAAAAATTTCGTCCCCTTGAAGGGTGAAAACAACCCCTGAGGGCGATTACACAATCCTCCTCACCTACCACCTTCCTCAAAGAAACGCCTCCTACAAAATATTAATTTTTTTCTCACAAAAACAAATATCAATTTTCCACCCCTACAAGGATTAGAAGCCTGCGATAGGAGTGGCTGAGATCAAATCCCTCGAGGGACTTTCCGTTCTACTCGAGGGAACAACAATCAGTCGAAAAACTAGGAAAAATAAACGGGTTCACGGAAAAGGGAACTTTGGGTGTGGTTTTTTGACCAATTTGAGGGGGTTGCCGAGGTAAAAAAAAATAGTTAGGGAATCAATTCAGCACACTTGAAAACGTGGAGGGGACGTTGTCTACCAAGGCGCAAACATTCGGCAGTTCGTCAGACTCCTTCAATGGACTAAGCCCTCTGGGCACAAACGATACAATTTGGCAAATTTGTCATTCCTTAAATCTTTAAATGGATTATCATAGGCATGGAATTGTCTTCCATAATCGCTTTCTGCCAAAACTTCTGCCTGTTCCAAGGCGTCGATAGCAGCTAAATGTATTAAGTCATCTAACGTTGCTATTGTCCATTTTCACTCACCAAAATTTGTTAGAATAAGTCTACTTTAAAGTTCCTAAATAATAAACAAACCACGGCAAAAACCTAACTTGAGACATAGAGGTTATGTGGCACGAAATAAAACAAACCGAAACGATCACTTTGAACACATTCGTACACGAAATCGCTTTATCGTGTATCGTGTCGCATGCGGAAAGTTCGCATACTTGTTCATAATGCTCGAAAATACGAAACGTATATTTTCATGCGACAATTTCACATTTTCGTGCACGACATCGTCTCGGTCAAGCTCGAAAATACGGCCCTAGGCGGCATTATTTTCGCCGATAAAAAACGGAAAACTATTAGATCCAAAAGTTACATTTCTATCATATTATATCATATCATATCATATCATATTATATCATATCATATCATATGATATCGTATCATATCGGATCGGATCGGATCCTATCATATCATATCATATCATATCATATCATACCATATCATATCATATCATATCATATCATTGTTAATATATTAAACAGTTGGTTGGTTAGTAAAATGCCTTTGCGTGTGCACATTATTGTGTGTGTGTAGCTATATTCTATTGTTGTAACTTTTGCTCTTTATCCAGTAATTGGGTGTTTCGACCTGTTGGATAGTGTATGTAAAAATAAAATAAAATGTTAGAAAGTTCCATATAATGCTAATTTCTTTATAAAAAACTACACTACCCCAAGTAAGTAAATCGAGAAACATCTCATTATCTCGTGAATAAAAATATTTTACATCAATTTGAAGACCTCTTTACAGGATTTATTTCAAAGTTTCAATCTTCATTTTTAGAGATCAGCACAGCCGGCCTTTCGACAACTACGTGTAGATCAGGTCACAGTATGAGGATTTAATGTAACTTTTCAGGAGATTCAATCTTCCAAATTCTCATAGAGACGGATCATCTCTAGAAGCTTTTCATTCATTTATTAATTTAAATTTTTTTTATGTTAGGTTATGCAATTCAATTTTTAAACATTTTGTTCTTGGTAATTTTTATGAAAGCTGATGGCCCTTGAAGAAAACACAAACAAGCGAAGCTTTAATTACTATTTTAAAATAATAAATGACTAGGCAATTAAAAATATTATTGTTTGCTTTACTTTGTTTCCAATATTTCAACAAGAATGAGAACCATATTTTTTGCAGCCTTAAAGTGAAAACCACCCAGTAAATTATCAACTCCTGGTGCTTCTATCCTATAGAAAATTTGTCTGTACATTATGTTCATTTTATTGATTCCATAATACAATGATTTATGTCCTCTGCTATCTTGGAAGAGAAGTGATAAATTTTCATTTATTTGGTATGAAACAATTACAATTCGATATTACCTACATGAAAAATGGATTTCCTTAAGTTTTCCTTTATTCTGTGACAGACATGATATATCACAAAAACCATGCGACCTCAAGGGTAGCTGCGAAGGGGTCAACCAGAATTAATACATCATATTATATGAAGATAGGTCGTACATTACGATCGGTAAAGCGAACACGTTTGCTTTAGCGGAAATATAGTAATAAATTTCATATATGGTATATATCTGTGCCGGAGGATCGCTTAAATTGGAAAATATAAAATTGAAAATCACTGTAAAATTTCGGTATGTAGGCTTAAACATACCCATAAATTATTTTCTTATATGTTCACATGTAGCGTAGCGGAATAATTGGTAGCCGTAGATACTGCAAAAATAACGCGATATATTACAGTTACCTACATTTCTACCCGTTTATTGCGCACTTCGATTTGCATGCACTTAAATTTTAACGATTCAAATTTGCCGGTTGTTTGGATTGGTTTTTTAAACAAATGGCACAAAAAGTTTTAACATCCGATTAGTATGGAAGTGACAAATACACATGGCGAGTCATGTAACTATTTTGATATAATTACAAATAAAAAAATAAAAATAATGAGAAAATGGCCAAAGTGTAACAAATTGAAATTTATTATTAATGGAGTAAAAATAAATTTTAAGATTCTAGAAAGGACATGAAATTATATCGCGTGCAGTATCTAATTTTGGTTTTTATGATACGACCGGAAATAAAAACGGTGTTTTACAATTTCAATTGTTTGAAAGAATAAGTTACCAACCTCGGCAGAAGTATGGAATTCAGTTACGCTTCTATATCTATTGGTGAAGATAAGCTGTCTTTTATTATAACCTAAGCAAATTCCTCAGCTACGAGCACTCAAAAACCATCGTATTCTGTAGCTTTATCTAACAACTTCCATGTTGCGGCAGAAGTAAAACCTAAGAATTTTTAAGAAAACAAGCAAACAAAATCAGATATTCTACAAAATATTAACGTATCTGACATCAATATCAACAGAATAGAACATATTAAGGATGGAAGTTTAGTATTAGGTTGCAAAACCATTGAGGAAGTGTCCGAAATCACGGATATCATAGAATAAAAGGAAGGAAAGAATTTAAAGGATTGCATCCTCGTGTACGAATTGTAGTTCTATCGCAAATTCTAAATACCGATACTCTTCTGGAATTAGTTCGCAAACAAAATAATGAAATATTTCATAATAATTCTGAATGTACTGTCACGAGAATATAATTCACGTGTCACATGGTACATTTTTGATTAATTTTATTGGTGAAAATACAAAAGCAAAAGAGCATACTAGGCTATCAAATCGGTGATAATTTCAATACCGCATATTGACTGTCACTCTTTTTTAATGAATAAAATAGTTTACTGTCAAAGTGACAGAAAGTTTCAATAGACGCGTCGAAATCAGAAAATAGTGCTCATAAGCAGAAAAATGTTTCAACCAGTAGATCACCGTCGATAAGGAGATGCTAGCGAGGAAGAGATTGGAAAGTTAATTGAGAAAAAAAACACAAAAAAATACCAAAATGAATAAAGAATCTGTGGAACCAGTTCATGGAATTTTGCGCCTCAAGGAGAATAAAAATAACGCGAGAGACTGCGATTCCAGAAATTGCATTAATATTAAGAAATTATTCTTGCAACATGAGAAGAAAAGACGGCCACGAATATAAAGAATGTGTTGTCAAAACATTATGGAACTCTACCTATAGAAAATTGAACTCGTGCTTAGCACTCGGCCAATTTTCATCGGTTTTACCTCGGGCAATCACCGATGATAATTATAACACTAGTTATATTATCCCCGAAAATATGGCAAACCAAAAATAATAACTACCTGTATCAAGCCATGTTGCAGCTGGACATCGCTACTTATAATAAGGTAATTAATAATGGGTACTTACTGGTGGGTCTAGATTTGTGTAAAGTATATGATGCAATTGATATTCTGCGTTACTTTAATTGCAAGGGGTTTAACAATTCAATAAATGTGTGTAAAAAGGAATTAACCTGTCCCAACTGTAGTTTGAATTATGTTAAGGAACTGTGTAAAGCTATTAGTGCATTTACGGGCGGTTTTATACCTAAAAGTTAAACTGTAGTATAAGTTGAAGCTTAAATATAAATTTAATTTGAAGTTTAAACGTAGGAAGTTTTATAGGTGCTTTTTACTGTGATAGACTTGTTTAGTTTTTACGCCAGACGGTACTGGTATATCTGCTAACTCATCGGTTCATCAGAGCTACTGATAGATAAAATAATAACAGAATCCAGGTAGTCCAAGTGTCAGCATTTTGATATTAGAGGTTAAGTTCTCCTTATGCCATGCATGACATGAGTTAGTTTAGTACAATCATAATCTAAAAATGAAGTCATCCCAATATTCAAAATGATTAGGTCTTGCTCTAAAGACTCTCAAAGGGCTTGGTGCTTCTACAATTTGAATAAAGTCTTCATCTTCGCCACTTACTACTCAAAAGCATCAAATAAGTCCATTTTGTATTTTTATTTTTGTGGAACAAGTTAGGTTATAAATTGAAAACCTCAACACGTCAGTCCAACAGCTGGTCTGTGACAGCCATATTTCTCAAAATATCAAACTGCGCATGATTAAATATTCAGACTGAAGTTTAAACTATATCATATATCGATTGATGGTTAAACCTAATTTGGCGATCAATGAGACGTATAAAACGCTCATTTATGATAAACTCTAGTTTAACCAACACCCAAAGTTTAAACAGAACGTATAAAACCGCCCGTAATTGTATCAATCTGAAAAAAATTAAGAAAGTTGATATCGATATACCGGAATAATGTAATGTTGATACGAGCATAATGTATTTAATAATTCTTACTTAAACGTTCGTAATTTCACTGAAGATGAAGTTCTTAAAGCATGGAAGAAGTTAAAGCCAAAACTAACTAGTGGCCTTGACAATATTCCGTCCTTCATAGTCTGTGACTGTGCCGCAGTGTTTTCCAAACCATTATGTTTAATTTTCAATCTATCTCTTCAAACCTCAACATTTCTACAATGTTGGAAACAGTCCAAAACCATACCCGTTTTTAAGAAAGGTGATAGAATATTAATTACTAATTACCGGCCCATTGTAGTTTTGATTAGTATTTTGCCACGTGAAATATCAAATAACAGAATTTCAACATGGTTTTTATCAAGGACGATCTACAGTTACCAACATATTCTGTTTAGCAGAATATTTATTTGATGCGGTTGTTGATGGTAGTCAAGTTGACATTATCTATACAGACTTCTTCAGACGCTGATGTGTAATGTCTTATCAATGACAAGGAAAAAAAATGTCATAAAATATAATTACTCGCTTGGAAACAGTGTTGTTTCCGGTCAAGATACATTCACTGATTTAGGTGTAGTATTTGATGACAAGCTATCATTCACTCACGATATTAATCGAATAATTGAAAAATCCTACAAGATGCTAGGTGTCTTTATTAGAAATACTCTTCATTTCAGTAATGCCACTTGTCTTAAGCTACCGTATTTCTATATCGTGAGGTCTAACCTGTAGTATGCGTCATTGATATGGTCTCCTTATTACAAGACGCATATAGATAACTTAGAAAACATTCAACGAAGGTTCTTAAATACACATCATTTAAAGTTGATGGGGTATATCCACCTATTGGTTACCCCCATTCGGAACTATTATCGAGATTCTCAGTAGTATCGTTAGAAGATCGCTGTTAAGTCTCTTACCTTACATTTCTTTACAGGTTGATACATAATATCACCTACAGCATATTATAATGAATATGCTGCCCTTTCATGCTCACGGAACTGGATCACTCCAGACAGATCTATTTAAACTGATCACGCCCGGAACAAATATAAAAAAATGTTCCCACTTCTAACCATATATTCTACTTATAAAACATGATGATCATATCGATATTTTCAACTGCAACGTTGCTTCCCTAAAAGCATGGATATATTAGCAATAATTCATCATTATTCACTAATTCAATGATTGTTATGTTTTTTGTAAATTTTGTATAAGATATTAATCATCTTAGTTATTGCATCATACCTTAGTTATTATATATCTTAGTTAAGTGTTAAATTGTCTCCGTGTATGCACAGTAACGTTTAAGTGTAACTATTTTCATGTTCTATTCCTGTAATTCATGCTCCCTATCCAGTAATTGGGCCCATTGACCTGTTGGATAGTGTATGTAAAACAAAATAATAAAAATAAAATAAAATGTGTATACTTCAGATCAAATTATTATAAGTACAATTAGACTGACAAGGAAACACCACGCCACAAATTAGCAGTCTTGTTGAAATTTTACTACCGCCTTTTTACGATTATATTCTTGGCTTTTCTTGGAAGTGACAACACCGGGGTTCATACCTCATGTATGAAAACCTGAGAGTAAAGATGTATGAATTACGGCGAGTTTGCTTGCTATTTAATCAAATAGTTTTACTATTTAACTGCGTTTTGATTTGGTTTATTTACTGCCACCCACAAAAAGATATGTTTATATTATGTCTGGATACTAAATGTTAATTAATTTGAACTAAACTCACAACACAAATAAAAAAGTGGCACGATGGAAAGTAATAAGTAAACGTGAATATACACATGATGTTAAACATGTAATATTCTAGAACCAACAGTAAATTTCGCAGATGCGGTTCGAGCAATGCTTAGAAAATGTGTTTATGACTTACTTTTTATATCTTCAGTTAGAAAATTTTACACTTGGGAACAATATAGGATATTTGATATTGCAGAGCGTATTATAACATTTTGGAATATAGTTATTTGGCGACTTTATCTTATTTAAAGATGAATGGTTTTTAACGTTTTTCAGGCCTTTTATGGACTATTTTAAAATATCTCAAAAATATTGCTTTTAGCGAAATATGTTAAGAGAACTTTTTAAAGCTTATCTTGAATTTGGCATTTTTTCGCACGTCCCATGAGGGAAATTGATGGTGCACACGGAAACCGAATAAATGAAATCCGTACCTTCTATTAATTACTCTAACAGTTCTTAATGGTGCGTTACCAACGTCAAATAGTGCGTTAAATAACCTCATTCTTATTTTACACAATTCTGAAAAACGAGCCAACAGAATTCAGAAATGATTTCACTATGTAAACTAGCAAACGCAACGCGAACGTACCACTCAAGGGACTTAAATATTCAAATAAAATATAATACGATGTAGTATAAAATAAAATAACATGAAAAAAGTGAAAAGTCTGCATAATATTTGCTCCTATTAAAGTATTGTGTCGAATACGAATATGTTAAATTTCGTATAAAATAGTTGGGCGTTTTGCTACTACATGGCAGCAGCATAGTGGCGACATTGCTTCGTGTGTCGCAAAGCAGGGTCGGGCTCATAATTTGTCACTTTAAGTGTTTGAAATATCGTTTAAAACTTGGTTTAATTGTTTGCTCATATTAATGTTAAGAATTGACATTATCATTAAAAGTATTGCTGATTATATATTTTTGGGATTAATAACTTTTTATTTATCAAGATTGACAGTACTTTAATCTCTACCACAATACGAAAAAACCTATCCAAATGAAGTAAAGGTTATTTATATATCCTTTTTATTACTTCCACGTCTATTGGAAGTATAGTAACGCAAAAAAGATATTTTTTTTCTTTTGTTGAATGGGCTTAAAATGTCATGAAATGTTGAGATTTTAAATTTAAGCGAAAAAAAAATTTCTGTTTGTCGGTCTGTAACTTTTTTGTGCGCACGTTTACTCTGGAACCGTTTATGATATTGACTTGAAATTTGGTACACTTATGTAATATAACGAAATCTGGAGTTAGATTATATTATGATCCAATTCCGTTGAAGGATTTGGGGGTAAATAAGGGTAAATAGGCAAAGCAGAATGTAAGAGTCCATAAAATTGCAATTTAGGGCATGTACGAAAAGTCAAGGTCTCAAAAATTTTTTTGGCATCAACCACTCACCACTATCACCCCCACACTATTATAAAAGGGAGTAAAAAAAAATTAAAATGTGATTTTGTGTGAATCTATACAAGAACGAAACGCCTCAAAAATTTTTTTGGCGCTAACTACCCCCTCTACCACCCCATTGCCGTCCCCACCCTATTATTGAAGAGAATAAAAAAATTAAATTGGGATTTACTGTGTGTAAGAGGTCCAAGCACCTTTAAAATTTATTTTGGCATTAGCCATTAGAAGGAAAATCTTGATAATTGAACAATGAATTGGTTGGTTCTACACCACAGTCGATTACAGAAACTGACATCTAAACTGATATAGCGGTGTATTAAAGCCATCGGTCTTGAAGAGACACTATAAGCAATTTAATATATTCAATGATGTTTTTTGCTTTTGCGCGACTTGTTCAATCAAACAACAGAGATAGACCGACATAAAATAAATGTTTAACATGGTATAATTTAATATAAAGAATTTTGATAATAGCTTTCGCGAATGTATTTATAATTCTGTATTGATTGCTACTTTTTGATGTTTTAGTAGTTGTTGAAGAGCCGCCAAAAGTACACTTTGGATTACAATAGATAAATATGTTTACAACACTACCGACTCATTGATCCTCCTTCCTTGGAAATCTATTTAAAACTTTATATTTTAATAAGTATAATAACGAAAATGTAGCTCACGAATAATTCACTGTGATTTAAATTTACAGCCGCTTTACTGAAATTGAGCTTTTACAATAATTATCATCGTTATGTCTTTCTACAGATTCACACTTAACGTTGATGAGTGGAATTTGTGAGAGGAAATGATTAATTTTTCATAATATCTACCGGGTCCCGTCACATGTAATTTTCGATCATTTTTAATCACTGAAATATGCACCATCAACCATTTGCGTCGTTAAAAATTAAACCCAGAATTAATGAATGTAGAAGGCTTCTAATTTAGAGATAATCTCCTGAGACGGATATTTTTGTTCACAGCGTTTAGAAATTGGAAACCGCTTGAATCAATATTTATTTAGAAATATATGTTCCTGTACGAGCCCGTCGATTATGTCTGTAATATATTTTTTAGTGCCTACAATACTAAATAAGCCTAGTGGCATGCGGTTCATAACGCTTTATAAGGACTGTTAGACTAACAACCTAAAGTTATTCGTGCAAATGAATTCTCGAATTCTCATTAACATGGGGTAATTTCACATGATTGGGGCCAATTGATTTAGATGATTAAGAATAAAACATGATGATAATAATAATACAAGTTCATTTCCCTATTCCATACTTATACACTGATATACAAGGCGATAGAAGGTGGGACGAGATCGCTGTATTTCCTTAACGGAAATTCCATCCAAGTACTGGCCGCGGTTGGCTGTTTTCGTATTGCCGATAAAAGTGTTGATCTGTGCTCGTCCTCTATACAACAAGATATACTGTCTTATGTTAGATTGTGGAGTCGGAGTGAAGTTTGGCAACTATGCCACCACTCAATTTGTTCACGCGCACGCACAGAGGCACCTACATAATTTATTTATTTATTTATAATAGTTCACTGTTCCACAGGTAAAAACCCAATTACAGAACAGGAAAATAAGAAAAACAAAAACATTAATGAATGAGCTCTGTACAATAAGAAAGATAAAAAGATAAACATAAAATATTAGACGTCAAACATAAACCATACATTAAGAGAATAAGAATACAGATTAATGATTAAATATAACATAAAGACGGTTAAAATAAACGTAACTATACAGAATAGTTAGAAAAAACAAAGAAGAAGAACAAAGCTCATCATAAGCAATACATTTTAATGTCATTAAGACTGCAACTAAATATATCAAGGTGACCACCATTTGCATTACAGATATTGCGCACTGTGGAAAGTGGGGGTATTTAAGAACGTTAGTACAAGATGTTAACAGATAAAAAGTTGGAACATTCTTTGAATTGACCCTAGGTACCATAAAATTTAATTTAGCCAATAATCCTTGGCAATCAATAATATTATGAATCATTTTAAAAAGAAATGCCTGAGAAAATATCTACGCTTAGTCTCAAGACTTGTCATGCCATGTTTATCAATCAGTTTCTCTTGCGGAACACCTAAGGGTGAGTGAACATCGTCCGATTTTAAAAATCGACGTTAGGCTGATTCCACATTATTAACATAAGTGATGTAATATGGGGACCATACAAGAGAAACGTACTCGAGCTTAGATCTAATAAAGGTGAAATAGATAGATTTAATTGCGTCTAACCGAGTAAAATTACGACAATTTCGCACTAAAAGCCAATACGTCTTACTGACTTACTGACTTACTTCCTGAAAGAAAGCTTGGTATCAAAAATTACGCCAAGATCGCGAAAGATAGAGGGGCGGTTCAGATTGACATTATCTAGATTATAATCGAAAATTATTAGTTCCTTTGAAGACGGAGACAATCATTGTGGCTATTAACGTTAGCATAGATCTTTAAATCATCCGCGTAAATGAGACAATTCACATCCAACGCATCTATAATATCGTTTATAAAAATAATGAACAACAGGGCGCCAAGGATGGACCACGGTGGAATGCCAGAATTTACGGTATATTCAGCAGACTTAGAACCATTGGATACAACATATTGAGTCCGAGTATACTAAATGCTTTAGAAAAATCTGTATCAGTTTGTGTCTGCATACCTATAGATTCTGCTGTAAATTGAGTAATCCAAATCGTATTTGTAGCAGTAGATAGGCCCTTCATAAAGCCGTGTTGATAGATTGAGATTTTGTTGGACACATGATGGTACAGAAAATCATGTATCAAGATTTCCAAAACTTTACAACAATTGCAGATAATGGATATAGGTCTAAAATTGCTAATATCAAACTAATCATCTTTGCTACATAAAGACATATTTTGACAGTTTCCATAATACAGGCAACTCACAATTACGAATGCACGTGTTGAATGATTTTTAGAGGGTACGCAAGAATGTAAGCACAATGCTTCAGTAGAAAAGCAGGGCATTCCGTCAGGGCCAGTAGTCAGTTTAGAGTCTTTTTAAGGCAGCCGCAATTTCACCCTCATCAAATTCTTGTAGGTGAATAGTTGTGCTGACGATTTGTTCATTTGAGGATTCGTTAGTAGACCTAAATGATGGTAAAAAAGATTTACAGAAAAAATCTGCGAAAACGTTTGAAACTTCATTAGAATCGACAAGCTGTCTCCCGTTGTAGGACAATTGAGAAGGTATGCTAGGCGATCTCTTTCTACTATTGATAAAAGACCAAAATTTGCTGTGGTCACTTTTAATATTTAATTCAGCTGTTCTTATATAATTTTTGTAAGATGTATCAATATCTGAATTTGTACTAACAATTCTCCGCAACTTTGCCGTCTGCCACAGCCAAAATTTGAATTAAGAAGAGCGATATATCTTATTAGTAAGTGTACCTTGAGAATTGCGGAACTAACAAGTGACCACCTACAATTCCAACATAAGCATTAACAGAAAATCTATGCATTGATTTCATCTATTGTAATCTGTGCCTCATCCGCGAATAAGGTTTTGTAAATTACTCGTCAGTTTTTAGACACCTAATGAAGAAAGTAGCGAGGTTGACCTCGCTGCCTGGTTTAAGACGTTGCCGATAGCAATTTCTCTTGCATCGGATACGATGCAAGAGAAATTGCTTTGCTGGATTTAAATGCCTTCACTCTCTGTGATCTTCCAGATAGATAACTTCGAATCTAATTAAAAGATTACAAAAAGACGAAAAGCCACGCGTATTACTTCATCACCTGGTTAAAGACGTTGTATTTAATTGAATATGGTAGGGTAAGAATTCTCTTTTTAATTGTCCTCCACATCCTGTAGTGAGAAACACCGACAACAGAATTGAATTTTTGCAGACTTAGATTTGGATTTTCATTAACTTTATTAGATCAAGAGCTACTGAATTCTGCAATGAGCGTCTGAAAACCTTCTTCAACCTTTATGCTGTAGTCCTATTGAAGGAGACAACCTTACGCTGGGTCCGGGTCCTGACAGTGGATGAGTTTTCGTATCAGGGCTATTTTTCATAAATCAATAGCTTTGGTGCCTAAAAACTACTTCTACAAAACGCCAATCGGTATCAGATGACCAAAACTGAAAATCAGTCTTATTCGTTTCCTGACGATGTTGGAGGAAGTGAATAATTCCACGAAAATACTCCACGATCTCCCGACGAAGAAAGATTTTGTGAACTAGGTTCATCGGGTGTAATCTTCAGCACCCCGCAACCCCAGTACCCACCGAATAGCTCTACGCATCATGTCACTGAGTTAGTTAAGATAAATAACAGCAGCTATAAAATATGCCAACAGAAACTTATTCAATAATCCCCTATTTAGGCAAATCGTTTACATAGGCAATACGAGTCGATATACTGGGTTTTAAAATTATTATAGCCGCCTAATATGTTTAATAAATAAAAGAAATTATATGTTTCTTATTTTATAGGACTTATTATCTCGTTATTGTAAGCGGCCTTACATCATTTAATGCAGTAGTTTTTTGATATTACAGTTACATATAAGACCGCGAAAGATTCTAAAAATGTTTTTAAAAAGCACTTGAGGTTTGAAAAATTTTTTGAAAATTTGAAATTAGCGAACTAATATTTTCCATTGTTTATCAAGTTATTAATTATATATTTTTACTCAGTAATAGTAACGTACTTTTTTAAATATTTTCTAAATCGTTTGAAATACCTCTGTCTATAAATGTTGTATATAACCGAAACATTATAAACTCGCTTTTGTTATTCCTGTACATAGGCAGCTCTTACGAGTAGTTTAATGTAGTTATAATCTCTTCTTGAAATTTATGTGGCGTTAGTAAATCAATTAATAACACTTACTAACATTTTATTTCCAACTGACTGATACAATTAATTTACTAATTTCACTTGTGGATCGTGCGTCAAATGAGCATCTGATTCTGACATTTCGTCGTTTGTTAACTAAGAGTAAATTCGTCCGCAGGCTACAGAACAGCTCTGGGAATCTAACTTTGCAACATGGCTGATGAAACATGCATTGACTGTTAAATTGGCAAGGAATATTTCAGTATTTCCAATGTTGGCATCGTCTTAATAAAATAGTGTTTGGATACGTTACGAAAATGACTGTAATGACACATTTCAAAAAAATACTCGAGCAGATAGAGTTACATCATAACTTTTCCGCATATTGGTTTTATTTATCTTGTAAAAATTAGGTAAGTCTACGTAGATTATGTTAGATGTAGGAGTTATAATTCCAACATATGATGTAATTCATTGTCGGAATTAGAAGAATTAATGCCTTATTTTAAAATGGTATGCTGTCAAGTATGTATATAAAAATTCGTCGAGAAACGAAAGAAATGTCAAACCAGTCAACTATATTCCGGAAGTTAAACAACATCAGACATATTACCATATTATACCATATTAACGACTTCTTAGATGCCATTACATTAATTAAATATATTAATTTACGCTAATTAACTCACTAATTGTGTTGCGAACTTGAAACCATAATAAAAATTACCTACATATTTTATTTTCAACCCCAAAGTTCCGTACAAATCATAACCAGCTTCATTTCGTTTTAAAATAAAAGCAAAATTCAAATTAATTGCTTCATAATCAATTAATTAGTATTATCTATCAATAATTTACATAGCTGTTGATAAACAATTAATAATCTATTTTCGTCACAGTTTACAATTTTTCAATAGATTTACAAATATTATACTTAGCGTATACAAAAAAACTTTCCAGTACAGTTTAGAAGTTATCAAATTTTCAAAACGGCTTTACGACAATTTCAAAATTACTACTTTTTATTACAGTTCCGAAAAATCATAATTTTTCGTAGTTTCAAAATGGCTAAATTTTAATGCAGTTTCGAATGTTTTCAATTGTCATTGCAGCTTTGACTAACTTTTCATTGCAGTTGCTAAAAATCTTAAATTTTATTACACAATATATACTTTACTTTTTTATATCACTAATTTATTGTAACTTGAACATTACTGCAGTTCCGGTACTTGGCGTAGCATTATCAAACGATTGATGAGAACGAATGAAGTTACAAAGGAATGCCAAGCTATTTAAATACATTCTGAGAGTAAACATTATAAAGATGATCATTAAAGTTACGTCCATTAGTTTTCAGAAATGAAATGAATGGATTTACAAAGATTATTTAACTAAATTATGAGTAAACATTACCAAGATTTGAGTGCAAATTAGTTTTCAGAAATTAAATACATTGAAAAAGAATAGATTGATAGGTGTATATGGTTATTTAGGAGATTATTATTGTCGGCACTTTTATTGAATTTAATGTGTAACGAAGCATTTTTCGTTACGGAAATCTGCAAGAGACTGATATTTATTTATAATCTGTATAATATTTTCTGTTAATGTAAAATCTATATTGTACCGCCTTAAGCACACGATAGTATATTAGTAAGCAATATTTATTATTTGAGCACCGGAATATTTATTTAAAGTCAGACTATTTGTACATTAGGAATTATTGTGTATACTTTAAAGTAATTAATTCAATAATTAGTTATCTATGGCCGATTAAATCCATTTCTTTTTCGCAGTTGGTTAGAAGAGTTGTCTGGAACCGATTTTATACAATATTACAAAATTCAGAATATTTTGTTTATACTAACCGACGCTCGTAATAACAATTCACCGGCACATTAAATAATTCAAAGCAGCCGTCTTCGCTATCTTGTAGTCAATATATTGATTCATGCGCGAGTCTGAAATAGAGGGGACCCTCGCGATATCCTGGTAGGGAACGGCTATAAATTAAACAGCACCAGGTATTTCATTCATTAGTTATCCAACTTGAAGAAAGCAGTCGACTACCAGTGCACCAGTGTCCACCGAAGTTGGAAAGAGTAAGACCTTTTTAAAATACTTGGCTAGTGTAATTATATTTTACTGTTAATGAAATTTTATTCCGGGATTAACTGTTAGTAAATTTTTGTATACTTATGAATATTTTCTATTATTCTGCTTATTTTCTGATTGATATTTTTCGGAAATTTAATTTATTGTACTGTTTGAATATTTTACTTTAAATTACTCATTTCTGGGACTTCCTTTCTGTCTTTTCTTAACCTGGCTCTGGCCTCACAGCGACAACAGGTTCTATCGGTCTTTTTCTTAACCTGGCTCTGGCCTTACGGCGACAACAGGTTCTTTCGGGCTTTTCTTAACCTGGCTCTGGCCTCACGGCGACAACAGGTTCTGTCGGTCTTTGTTTTCTTAACCTGACAACAGGTTCTTTCTTTTCTGTCTACCTTTATCTCTTAAGTCCGGGACTAAAACCTTGTGACAAAATATTTGCTCGTCGATATTTATTTCTACGTACTGATAACGTCGTAAAACACTAGCCAAGTTTCCGGTCTGTTTTATAACTTGTTTGTTTGTAACACTGTACATAATTTTGCTTGCTTCGCATTTTCTGGTATCCGTACACTGTCTGCTTAATAGCCATTTTTGTATATATAAACTCGCTAACTTTACCGCTTATACACTTTTGCCGCTAATATTAATATATTGCTTGCTACTCTCCCTCTACTGACTAAATATATGTAAATAAATTTGTGTTAATTTTGCTTTCTGTTCTGTTTAGGATTGTAACCATAGGATTACAGTAATATACACAAATATTATTGAACTTCTGCGTTTTACTGTTGTGTATGTGAAAGTCTAACTTCCCTTAATTGACCCACTGGAATTAACTGTGTCTTCTCTGAGCTGCTTAGTCTTGCTCATCGACTTTTGTGTAGTGCTGTTCAACCACTTTAAACTTGAACTGGCGCCTGAGTAGCAAATAAAGCTCGAGTGCCAAAGTGCAGCCTTAGTTCTCGCACTGTACGAGAAAAGAGCGTCACAAATGATTTCTATTGTCTCTAATATATTTAATTTAAAACATTTTTCTTTCATGTATAATACAGTTAGAAAATTGTGACATGCAAAAGTTGAATCTGTTTTTTGAAGTCTAAACGAGCGGACCTGTTCTTTGTACCTGATTTAAAATGAACGACCAGTTTGACCTATATAGGAGGCATTACAATCCGGACACACTAGTTTATAAACTCCTGATTTTTTAAAATTGATTGGTTTCATCTTTGGCGTTACGTAATATATTGATAGTTTGGATGGTGACTTAAAGATAACTTTTAGATTATGTGATGACAAAATGTTTCCAATTTTTTCAATAATGCTGCCGTTAAACGTTAGGCATACATATTTATCATTACTGTGATCTTTAATATGTGGGTATACCGGGTGTAACAGGATCATGGTATACCCCCTTTTCTCCTTTACTTTTGAAGATAATTGATTGAAATTTAGGATATACTACATAAATAATAAGCGGCACTTTTTGACATACAATATTTTTTTTTCACTTCCGGTTTCGCAGGAAGTGACATTAACTTTCGATTTTTAATTGGAACACCCTGTATATTATTGCATTTTTGAATTCTACATAATTTTCTGAATCCAACGATGCCAAATAAGTGACTTTGCAAACATCAATTTTAACGAGTGTATTGTGTTTATGATTTCTCTTTCATTTGTAGGTTCCATAAAGATTGAAAACTCTGTTGAGGGCATATTGGAAGGAGGCAATTAAGGTTTACGGTTTTTTCTGCTAAATTTTTCCTACGTTTGCATAATACTCGTTAAAAAAAATTGGCCATTTCGAGTTTGTCAGTTATACATTGCTCAGTTTCATTTAATATTTCCTTAATGCTATTTTCTGTGTTTATTGAATTAATATTCTTTATTGTAGTCCACAAATTTTTTACACATTTTGCATTTTTTTTTCTATTTGGTCTTTATAATATTTTATTTTTGTGTTTTTAATTAATACATTTAGATGATTTCTGTAAATTATAAACTCATTTTTAAATTCTGTATAGGTTGGATGTTTTTTATGACGTTTATAAAGTTTATCTCTTGTATTTATTGAATTTACTAATCCGTTTGTTATCCAGCATTTTCTTTTAAATTTATTCCTTTTCGATTTAATTTTTTTTGTGCATTTACTAATCTGTTCACTTAATGTATTAATAAAAAGTGTTGTTAATTCTAGAGCATCGCTCTTACTATAAAAATGTATCCAATCGTAATTTTTTAAATTTGATTTTACATCATCATAATTAATAAATTTTAAGAATTTGTCAGGTTTATTTAATTCATAATCAATTTCTAGGGGTAAGTTATTAATTGTCATAAAATGATCGGTAATGTTTTATTTTATAATAGATGAAATATTTTTGTTTATTATATATTCTTTGCTGTTAGGAAAATATGATATCTGGTCGAAAATATGATGTTTGGTCGTTAGCTGAGTGGGTTATGGTGCGAGGTGGCAATCGCGATTAATCACACGGACATCGCACCACCGGGTTCGAATCCTGGCTCCGGCACTGTCGGAGGAAATGGTTGTATGTCCGCGTTTTTTCAATGTGTAACCCCCTTCCGCACAATCCGTTGCTTCTGAAATTGGGGGTTGTCAAATTTCTGCGGTGTTTATTATTATTTTTTTTATACATGAATCTCTTGTTTCTCCAAGTCTTGTGTGTTTGTTAATTGTGGAAATAAAATTGAATTCATTTAAATTGATTAAGTAATCAGAGACGATGTCTGATTCTATATTAATATTCATATTTATATTTCCTACAAGTATATGGATGTGTACATTCAAGTTGGCTATTTCTGACAAGTAGTCTCATAGACTGCTTACCAAATCCCTCTGCACTAGTAGAAGGTGGTCTATAGACATTAGCTGTTATTAGTATAATTTTATTGTTTGCATTTATTTTGATCTCTATAACTTGACATTCATTTATTTGCACAATTCTGTAAGAGTAGATTAATGATTTTCTTAAATAAACTACTAGGCCATCGTCTTGATTTATACATCCTTCATTGTAAATAAAATCATAATTTTCCATCTGTAAAAAGTCACAATTATGAATTTTACAACTTTCTGTCATAACAATACATTCAGGTGCTTCATAAAACTGGTCTAGGTATATTTTAAACTCGTCAAGATTTTTACATATACTTCTAATGTTCTGATGTATTAGTTTAAATGTATTATCTACTCTGTTTTGTTTACAAAAGTTGTTGAAATGTGATATATTTTCTAATTCATATGTAAATATAGGTTTGTGTTCATAGTCGCGAATATATGGATCCATTCTTATTTTAATTACCTATCAAATCCCGAAAATATATTTGATTCGACAATTTCTTATCCTATTGTATACCTACATATAAAGACATATATCTATTTATAGTGATTAAATAATAGTAGCATGTGTAATGAAGACGAAATGTTCACATTAATTGATAAATCAACTTAGCAAAAGTTACTGGGCTTAATAGCTAATATAAGAAAAAATTTAAATACTGATCTAATGAACTAATAAGGAAAAATATGAAAAATTGTGAGAATGTTTATTGTTAATAAAATGTGCCATGATATCATCGGCGTCGCTAGCGGACCCATTTGTTTATAGACGTAGCATAAACATTATAAGTGGTACTCATTAAGATATTGAATTTAGGAACATATATTTGAAAGATAGGCATATTTTTACTTTGTTGTGAACTTATATCTTAACTAATTAATAAAACCTTTTGTGGAACATTGTTTAATAGTATATGCATCTGCTTATTTACTAAATTCCTACGTCCAACAAAATGCTTATGTATTGTTCTATAAGTAATAAAGATACGAAGATTATTTAATAAGGAATAGGCAGATTATATTAATTATGGAAATTAGATACGTTTACTGTTGGTTTTCTTCTCTATTTGCCTTTCTTCTCTTTTTTATCAGCTTGCCAAATTGTCCTTGTTACTTCAGATGAGGGCGAAGTTTTCTTTTTTTCTTTGGATGTAACCCTAGTTTGCCTGATGGATAAGTTGTTTAGAGGTTGTAATTGAACAACCACTTCTAGTTCTTGTGTGTTCTTTTCATTTACGGTTTCTTGAATTTTAGCTTTTTCTGTTCCTATCTTGTCATGTGTATATTCTTCACCATTTATATAGAGTTTGTTATTTGTTATAATGATAAATAGAATCAGTTATTTTAAATAAATGCACTCAATTATTGTTATACTAATTATTAAAACGTTTAAAATATCTCGAACTGTTTACGCATTTAATATGTTCAAGCAGATATAAGGATTTAATTTAATTTGTACGGGAAATTGATAAAAGTGAACAAAGGCTCAATATCACGTGATGATTGAATGAAAAGATACGCTATTTTGATTTGTTAAGTTTGTGTCATGAAGAAGGTATTTGCGATATTATTTGAGAAAAAATAAAGGAGATTGTGGAAAAAAGATTGAAGAAAGAAAAGTAATTAAAGAATTTTCAAGATAGAAATAGAAAAAAAACGAGTTTTTAGGAATTTGATAAGTAAGGTGAAAGAAAAGCAATATTAATCCATTTTAAGATGAAAAAAAAGATTCCTAGTGGAAAATAGTATATTTAGAATGTGAAAGAGCATAGCATAGTAACTGAACGTCTCGGATAAGTGACACTGTGCAGCTTAAATACTTCACTACTCTGATTAAAAAAATTGTAACAAACTATATATAAAATTTATATTCACTATTTTGGTATAAATTCAATCGATAAGTTAATAACTTGGAAACAATTAAAAATATTTTAAAATGGTTAATTTTTGATAATCAATTTCATTTTATAAACAAATTTTATTTTCAACTTAGTTATTTCCAAATTATTTAATTTTAGAATCATAATTATTTAATTTAGCTAGATAGGGAAATTTTATCTTTTCGTTGTATAATATATCTGTTATCACAATACATTGTTCAGTTGATTTGAATTTGTTCTATTGTTTGTGTGTTTCTATATGTCTTTTCTTCTGTGATTCCGAACTTTCGACCTTGAGAATGAAATTTAGAAATTACATTGTTTGGTATTTCAGCTTTAGCAGGTGAAAATATCATAGCATATTGAACCTTCGCATTTTGAACATAATCCTTGTTACGACTAGTTCTAACTATTTAATGGCGTATTTAGGTAAGTTTATTTCGGTCAATCGTATTGTATTAGATAAGCTTCATATTAACATAATTTAGTGCAGTTAGTAAAGCTTCTTATTGTTAATTCTATATTCATAATTAAATGAGCCAACTCCTGTACTTCCATATTAGAGAAAATTGACTAATTCATTATCAGGCATGTTCAGCCCTGGCAACTAATGTATGTATTTGACAAAGCATAGTTTCCATTATAGTAGTGGTGACACATACAACTCCTACTTACTTGGAAACTTGTAAAACGGCACTGACAGGCAACTGACGCTGTGAATAGTTCTGGCGCTAAGATCATGTTGGTCGGGAGAGCACGTACACATTGAGTTAAAGCCGCAATTGTTTGCCTGAAGACCATAACATCGAACTATCTGGACAATTAGGGCAGTCCATACTAGAAGCATTGTACCTGAAAGAAAAATTAACAATTAAATAGGGTCAGCAGAGAATAGAAAATATTATTTTAGATATTAGACAAACGAAATTTTTTCGTATTTTTAAATGTACCAAATACACTTTAATCTGAGAAGACAACCAAAATAATTACTTTTTCTGCTGTAAACATTTTCAGCAAAAAACAACTCTGCCTTTTCAAACTTAATGCAGGTACTTTTCCAGATGTTTTCAAAATTGCTAAGGTTGTACCACTTTATAAAAAAGGCAACTACAATCTAGTAGAAAACTACCGCCCGATATCGCTGTTATCAGTCATTTCTAAAGTATTAGAAAAAATCGTCTCCAACAGAATGAAGTCATTTATAAAGAGATATGATATATTAAATACGGCACAGCATGGTTTTCGAGAGGGTAGATCGACGCAGACAGGGTACTGGGTTTCCTAAAGAGTCTATATCAAAATTTAGATATGAACAAGAAATGTCTAAGACTATTCATGGACTTGAGTAAGGCTTTTGATCTAGTTGATCACGGTTTACTTACTAAAAAGCTGGAAAAATATGGCTTCAGGGGGATTTTGGGAGACTGGCTAGTGTCGTATCTATCCAATTGAAAACAAATTGTTGATATCAATGGCATACGATCGTATTCACTTGAGGTAACTTGTGGCGTGCCTCAAGGTTCCATTTTAGGGCCGTTGCTCTTTATAATTTTTGTAAATGACCTTCCAACTAATCTTGATTGCACTGAGCTTACTATGTTTGCTGACGATAATTCGTACTTGAGCACCCATTTCACAATACCAGCCTTAGTTTCAGATACACAGCAGAAACTAGATGATTTTGTACAATGGTTTATGCATAATGGACTACTTATAAATGCGACCAAAACAGTTTTTATTCAGTTTTCTCCTAAAAGTTCAAACGTGACTGAGAGCCAATTGATTAAAATAAATAGTAAATCTATTGAACAAGTGTATTCAACAAAGTTTTTAGGTCTATATATCGACAGCGCGTTAAACTGGGAAATTCATATCGATGATCTATGCAAAAAATTATCCTCCGTATGCTATGCACTATACAGGCTAAAACAGGTCACAAGTAAAAATGTTGTTCTGTCATATTATTACGCTCAATTTTATTCTCGGATAGCATATGGAATTATTTTTTGGGGCTCAGCATATACTGTTGACAGAGTTTTTAAAATGCAGAAGAAAGCAATTCGGAATATAGCAGGAGTCTCTATGATGGCCCCATGTCGAGGTCTATTTAAAAAATATCAAGTGCTAACACTAGCTTCTTTATATATATTAGAAATAGTTGTTTCGTCAAACAAAATATCAGTGTTTTTTTAAGTAATAATTTTCATCATAGCTATGACACCAGGGGTCAGGATAACCTTTTAACGCCTTTACACTCTCTTACTCTCTATGAGAAGAGCTCCTATTATATTGGTATAGAGCTGTATAATAAACTCCCAAATTTTATAAAGGATGTTCATAGTAAGACAATGTTTTAAAATAAGGTCAGAAAATTGCTTCTTGATGGAAATTTTTACACGATTGACGAATACTTGCAATATTAGTCGTATCCGGTAACATTTTTATTTTCTATGCATTTTGTTTTAATACCTGTATATCACATTTTAGTTTTTTAAGTCATGTTATTTATATTTTATTGTTCTGCGATGTATTTTATATAACTTATTTGTCATGTGTTGTTCAACATATGATCTTTATGAAGTGTGTCACTTTGACTAGGCTAATGCCATTTTGTAACTTTTGGTTCTATAGTCAATAAAGATATTATTATTATTATTATTATTACCAACAGAACGGGCTAAGTTTAATATTTAGGCTTAAATATCGTTTCGTCATGCTTTCTCTTTACTAAAAATTATAAATAATTTAAAATACAGACAAAAAAGGGGGCTAACGACTAGTCGATCTATTGGGAGAGCTCAGGTTCTGTTTTAGAGGGTTCAGAGGTCAAACTAGAAATTCTCGAAGTACCTAGCCGGGCTAATTTGTTTCTTGACTTAAGACGATAAAAATTTAATGATGTCGGTTTAGGCGCCACCCGCAAACATAAAACTGTTAAATTTACCCTTTTAAAGTCAGAATACATATCACTGCGGGTAGATATAAATGAAGTGACTAGTAGTAATTTACAAATGTTATAAGATAAAAAAATTACTTTTTATTTTCAACACAATATTGGTTGCAGAAATTTTGAAGAAAAATTTGGTTGTACAAAATAAATACTTTGCAAACAAATTAATAAAAATTGTATTATTTAATAACAGAAAAATTAAAATTAATCAAATGAGCACGAAATTGTGAAATATGAAGAGTGTCGCCTTGAGAGTGCGCCTGGTTGTTACCTCTGAGACTCTATTCAGCAAGCTATCAGGTACCTATTTTCTATCGCTAAAGTTCTGTAGAATTTTAATATTGTGTTACTGAAATATATGGCTCCAGATATAAGTAACCGATAACCAAAGAAAATTAGGACGTCTGATATAAGTAATTATTATTTCTACTCCAGCTGAAATAAACAATTCTAGAATTTCAATCTCTTAAAGTTTCGGAAAATGTGCCAGACAAAATTCGAAAATTTTCTCAAAGGAAAATTTCTAGAATTTCATAAAAACTAAAATAAACTTCTTAAAATTTGCTTCTTAAGATAAACTTATTAAGAACTCATCAAATTTTGGAAGAACTCTAACGGTATGGAAAAAAGAAAAACTTATATAAGACATGTGCAGTGCACTAAAATGTTGGTCATGTGTTAAGTCAAAAAAAATGAAATTATTTAAAAATATCGGTCTCGGTGTGATAATATTAATATACTTAAATATAGTTACCTCTCCTGTAGATGTTCACTCGGATGTACGTGGATAGAACAGATTTTGTAATTTACTTTTTAGATTACTATCGTACTCGAGAGAAACGAGTTTTCACTGCCGCATCATGAAGCAAAATGAAGTAGTGCTGTGACCCAAGAAACTTATAGTGGTTATTTTTCGCCAATTATCGGTCAGATTGAAATAAAATCCCCCAAATAATGGAAATGAAGTACCATTTTCTTGGCCCGAAATAATACGTTGACTACTTCTTAAAATAACTACCAAATTCGACAAGATAAATAGATACGGTATAAATGTTTATAAATGCAAAATAGTAATGGACATTAATCAAGAAAAAAAATGAAAAATTTTGTTTATATTTGGTATTAACCCTTTCCAGTATTTGTCTAATTCCACATATTACTTTAGCGTTTCCGATTAAACGTCAGCGATATAAACATAGTATTTTACTTAGTTGAGTTAGTAACATTTACAGGGCCATACTCAGACCGGTTTTCTCGGGTCATTTGTCCGGGGCCCGACTCTATAAGAGGCCCAGGCTTACAAAAAAATTAAAAATCCTGACGGGCCCCGACCTCTTGAAAAACCATCAAACATGTAACGTTGTTTCTTGCTGAAAGAGGGTTAGCGACAAATTTGGTGGCTATACTAATGGAAACTTTCTTGGTGTCTTTGAACTATTAGCGAAACATGATCCTCTTTTGAATGAGCATTTGCGAAATGTGCGACATTCCCAAGAGACTGGAAAGAAACTTCAATCCGCTTAGTTATCACCGCGAATTGAAAATGAGTTTATTGATATTTGTGGCCTTATTGTTCGGGATCACATTTTAAAAGAACGTGATGAGGCCAAGTACTTTTCACCAGTAGTCGACGCTACCCCAGACTCAACTCACATTGAACAAACTGCGTTTTTGATTCGTTACGTTCACCGGACAAACGGAGACAGTGGCGCTGCTGAATCAAAATAAGAAGAAGAACCCAAACTGATTGAACCGTATAAAGTTCATGAACGTTTGTTAGTTTTTGTGGACTGTTCCAAAAAAATTAGAGAAAGTATCTACGATCTTATAAGGACCACACTTACGCAATATAAAATACCTTTGTTTTACTGTAAGGGTCAGGGGTACGACAATGGCAGCAACATGCGAGGGGCGTATAAGGGTGTGCAGGCGAGGTTGTTAGAGGATACCAACCTTGCCGTGTACAGTGCGTGTGCGTGTCATTCGCTAAATCTTTGTGGAGAACAGGCTGCATCGAGTTACCGTGAAGCGGACACGTTTTTTAGAGTTGTGCAAAAATTGGTACAATTTATTTAGTGCTAGTCCTCAAAGATGGGAGATTCTTCAAAAGAAAATTGGGTGCTCCCTATATCCAACGTCACAAACTCACTGGTCTGCAATAGTGGAAAGTGTAAAGCCGGTAGCGGTTTATCGCTCAGAGTTGGTTGGAGCTTTGGATGAAGTTTAACTCCTCATCTTATCAGCAAAATGTCGACGGGATGTTAAAGGATTAAAACATACTTACAATATTTTGACTATTTGGTTTTGGTGTCCCTTTGGTTTAAAACACTAAAAATATCGTGCACAGAGTTATTCAAGCTCGTGGAGCAACTATTGACCTAGCCAGTGAACACTTACGGAATACGAAAAAATCGCAACTTGAAAGCTACGTTTAATAATTAGAAATTAACTTGTACATAGTAATTCAATTAGGCGTTGATAAATACTTAAGTATAAAAATACATTTCTCTTCATGCGTCAAAAGAATATGACTTTATTGACAAGTTTTGTGAACTTTCTTCATTTAAGCGGAAGTAGAAGTCTTCTACTTCCGCTCCCATTATGTTAATAAACAGTAAAAGTGTTTTACTGTCGCTCACAAGCTTCGCTAAAAGCATTTGAAAAAGAAATAACGGTATTTAGTTCATATTCGACGTTTTAAGAGAAAATAGCAGGTTTTATAAGGGGTAAAGTGATTTTTTGTTTCCCGGCTATTTTTGCTGGACTCGCGTCGCTTGTCAGTCAAGTACATCCTCGACACCAAAAATTTCACTTTCCCAAGGAAGCATATTAAGAATGCCACACCAAAAGGTAGTTGTTCTCAATCTACAGAAGAATTATTCCTATGTAAATTATCATGCTTAACAATAAAAACTAGTTGACAAGTACTACACTTTTTCGCTCCACCAGCTCTGCACAGAAGCACAGATCTACTGCGTCGCTTGACTGAATCTGGTAACGTCTCGTTTTTATACTCATCGGAACGTGAGTTGTTGCTTTGGTTTAAAATGCATTATCGTATTTTGTGTGGTTAAGAATATATTTGTGAGTTTTAGCAAAGTATAAAAAATATTTTCGAGCACAAAAAATGGTGGATTTGCCATAATTATATATAATATTATTTTTACGATAATCCATATTTTCTTAACATCTGTAAAGTACACGCATTCATTGACATAAACTGTGCGCTGACCGCATTTTAAACGTTCCCGCGTAATTGCAATGTTGTCAAGTCGCCAATTCCTGCTCACCAACTTATCTGAGGTAAGCCGAGAGCGACCGAAAGTCACAAATTTTCAACATATTTTGCAGAAAAACGAACACCGCTTGCAATAATTTTTTTAAAGGAAAATATTTCTCTTTCCTTCTTCTAATAGCTCTCAGATTTTGAAGAAAATCGTAAGAAAATTATCATTGTAATTAAATAGTATGTGTAAGTGAATATGGGATTCACAAGGCACTAGTATGTTAAAATGAGAATTTCAGGCGTTAATGTTTACAAATTTAGTATCGCAAAAGCTACTCTTTCTTCCACGTATGCAGAAAATTAATAAAGGTATATGTATAAATTTTCGAGACGTTGCCAACAGAATACCTTCACACTCAGTAATTTATTATCAATAAATATATTTCTACACTTGTCTACTTTTCCTGTTAAAAATTGTCCGTAGTATATAATTTTGTGTTATCTGGAGAGGTGAGTTGTATTGTAGGCTGAGTCCCAGACGCTAATACCATACCTAATTAGGGATTCCGCTAGGCTGTTATATGTCACTAAGAGAGTCTCTCTATTTAGTATACTTTTCAGGTTATAGATTTAAATATTAGTTTTCTTAGCTTCCCGTTTAAATATTTAATACGGTTATCCAATTTTAGGCGATTATCGAAAATAACGCCGAGGTATTTGATAGTAATGGTATTTAGTATGTAACTATTCGTTTCTCTATCTATGAGAATAGGACCGTTTGGGGTAGTCCTGCCTTCGTTGGAGAAAAGGCCATAGATTTAGTATTTGCTATATTTAGTTTTAATTTATGTCTAACCAGCTTTTGACTTTACTAATTGCCTCAGCCGCCTTTTGTCCCGCTAAGTTCCAGGTGTTTCCCGAACATATCAGTACAGTGTCATCTGCATATGATGTTGCACCTAAAATTTATGTCCAGTAAATCGTTGATAAACAGCAGGAATAAGGTAGGACCTAAGACTGTGCCCTGTGGACTCCAGTTTTTATTATTTTCTTGGTGCTAAGAACATTGCCAATTTTTACTTGCTGGGGGTCTATTTGAGAGATATTGTTTTAATAAGTTATGGGGAATACCTCTAATTCCCGTCTTGTTTAGTTTGTCCAGTAACTGGCAATGTGACACCGTATCGAAGGCTTTTTGTAGATCCAAAGAGATAGCTATGACTTTTTCGTTCTTTTCAAAGTTTGCTCTAATTTTATCTGTTAGTAACTTGAGAGGATATTCTGCGCTTAAATTTATTTGGAATCCATACTGATTTTTTGACAGTACTTTATTTTTTTCAAGATATGAACAAAGCCTATGCTTCAGACATTTTTCGAAAATTTTTTCGATATTGTTATCAACGAAATTTGTCATGTAATTTTTGTTACCACTTTTATAAATTGGGACAACTATGCTTTCTTTGAATTGTTCAGGTATGTCTGCGTGTTTGAAAATAAGGTTCATAATATGTGCTAGAGGTTTACAGATGTGAACCGATAGCAGTTTTATTGTTTTTACCGTTATTCCATTTTTTCCAATAATAATAGACCATACTAACCTATCAATCGTTTCTACCGTAACAGGCGAAAAAGAAAGCTCGCTCACTAAATTTGTGAATTTTAAACTATTATATTTTCCAGCGATAAATCATCATTGTCCTGTACTTATTATTAGTATTGGATCGTTACAAATATTTCCACATGAAATGATTTAGTCTAAATTTTTCTTATTTACACAAATACTCATAACCCTTAAAATTCTTAAAAAATTGTATGATCTTCAATTCAACAAAAGATTCATTAGCTCCATAATATCTTAACAGTAAAGTGTTATTGCAGCTATTTGAACAATACGTTGAATTTATGGCCAGAGCTGATCGAACACACACACATATATATAAAACTTTATTATCAGTCTACCTATAAATAACTTTGTATTTCACTTTAAGCACACTGAAAATCATATATTCCTAGATTTATGTCGTTCACAGTTAAAACAATTTATTAATTAAAGTACTTAAAATGGGCTAAAACGAATTACATCCTCCATATTTCAATTAAGCTATCATATCACGATAATTCAGCAATTGATAAAAACGTAACGTCAAGATAGGATATTAAATTTTAAAACGGGGTTTATATCGGTTGGTGGAAAAGGCCCATATTACCTTATCCAATATGTAATGGAATGTGTCGGGAAAATGTAATCCCGACAATCATATTTCAAAGTAGAGGTGTTTGGGTTACCAGTTCGGTGCCATTGATATGTATGCATACAATCAATAATATCCAATTTAGGGTTCACGTTGATAATAGAAAATATATTGAATGCCACGAGTATTCAATATGCTCAAAAGTTTGTGAATGTGAATTGTTACTACTTGCCACTCGAATATTAGTATAAGCAAATTATTAAACTGTTATTGAAGTGCCCTTTCAAATGTTATAACACGCCACTAAAGTGCTTGTGTTTGGAATCTTATAGGTCAAAATGCAAACCATTACTGGCATGTTGTCAATTAGGTTATTTCTAACGAAATCTGTCTCAACTGTTTAGTAAAAATTACCGACTTAACAATTATTATTATCTGTGTGTATAATATCGGATATAAACTATTACAAGAAGACTACATGTTATACATTTTCATATATCTCATAGATTTTTAATAAAGGATAGGGTAGCAGTAAGGTCGGCTTTTGGCCAATGTCAGATCAAGCTCAAACCAGCTGATTTTAAACATCTATGTATGCCTCATAATCTTAAATTATTTCGTATTTAGGCCATTTTATTGATTCATGAAAAGGACAACACTGACATGTTTTATACATCATATATGGACTAATTTATATTAATTAATGTCTTTTCTGACGTACTTAACTGACTTCCTGAAGTAATTAAACTATCAAAACTCATACCAATTTATAAAAAGGGTTGTACAGCTGATCCCATACTGACTAAGATTTTTGAAGCGGTACTAAAGACCCAGATTAGAAATTTTTTCAAAGAATATCAATTATTACATCCAACTCAATTCGGGTTCAGAACCAAGCTATCAACAACCTTGACCATTAATAACTTAACGCAAACTGTGCTACAAAATTTTGAACGAGGTAACTTTACCAATGGAACATTTTATGACCTATGAACCTCTGATTGTGTATCTCATAGCATTCTCTTGGAAAAACTAAGATTATAAAGTTTCGATAATAATATCAGATCTCTGATGAGTTCCTATTTGTCGGATAGACTGGAGTATGTGTCATACAACAGCAATATGTCACAGTACGCAATGATAAAACACGGGGTACCACAGGGATCGGTTATTGGCCCTATTTTATTTATTATCTACATGAATGATCTTGCTAACTGTGACAACAACATTATATTTATACTATTTGCTGATGACACTACGGCTCTTCACTCTGACAGGGATTTCAATTGTTTATCTGAGAGTGTCCTGAATACACAAGTATAAGGCAATAGTATCTTGCAAACAAATTGAACTTAGATCAGGACAAGACCCAATTACAAACTTTTATTCTTCACTGTGACAACAACATCAATTACGATAATGTGGTAAAATTCCTCGGCGTATCCATCGACCCCAAGCTAACCTGGGAAGAACACATAGTAAATATATCAATTATCTTGTCAAAAAAACTTCTTATAAAGAAATCTAGTATCCACTCTTTCACAACAGGTCCTTATAATAGCCTACTGTGCGGTTTTTCACTCAAATATGACCTATGCTATCCTTAATTGGAGACATTCATCTCACAGTGCAAAAGTCTTTGGTCTTCAAAGAAAGTATATCAGTGTCCTTGCTGGTTTAAATTTAGAGACGATTGCCGCCAATATTTTAAGATCTTCAACATCCTTACGATGCCCTCTGCATATATACTAGAGTGTCTACTATATATCAGACCTAACTCACATGCTTTCGATGAACAGGGCGAGATGCACTTGCATCACACAAGAACCGGGCATAATATAAAACAAAACCTTCTTCGGCTCACAAAATCCAGAGACGGCATAAGCTATTATTGCATTAAATTTTATAATAAATTACCCAACAGAATAAGGTCCCTTGAGCCTAACAAATTTAAACAGACAATCAAAGAATACTTTAAAAGAAAAGTTTTTTACTCTGTAGATGATTTCCTTGAGTTGTAAGCCACTCACAAACAAATATTTTGAATTATAATAGTACTATTAAATCTGCTCTGTATGTATTTATATTAGTGGTTACTTGGTTATTTATTATTAATTAGATTTAAGTATTTACATACACATACATTGCTATTTGCACAGAGTAGTGATAATAATAAACAAACACGACATAAATTAGACAACCTGTAATTCCAGAAGCCAGATGCTTGTGCGGAAGGGGGTTACACATTGAAAAAACGCGGACATACAACCATTTCCTCTGACAGTGCCAGTGCCAGAGTCGGGATTCGAACCCGATGGCGCGATACCCGTGTGATTAATCGCAATTGCCACCTCGTGCCTTAACCCATGCAGCTATCGGCCAGATATATGTTATTATACTCTGGGGTGGGTCACCTTAGTTAGAAAGAGTGTCACTACCCAAAATGAATAGTTAGAACCATACTTAATGCAGAAAGCACAGAACATTGTGCTCTATGTTTTATTGATTTGGGTATTATTGCAGTATATTCTCTGTATATGTACCAAATTGCATGGTTTAGTACGCAGCATTTAAATAAGTTTCAAACAAATAATCAAATAAACAACGGAATCAAAACAAGAAATGGAAATGGATTAAGTATACCTCTACATAATACAACCTTATATGGAAAATCCCCAAAATAGGTATGTATAAAATATATAATTAATAAATATTAAAATAGAAAAAAAAAAAATGAAAATAGAGCAAAAGCTTAATTGAAACATTTCTTCGTCACACATTTTTTTATGAAGTTATGAAAATGAATTTATGAC
The DNA here is from genome assembly GCA_963675555.1 of Leptura quadrifasciata. Classification (NCBI taxonomy): domain Eukaryota; kingdom Metazoa; phylum Arthropoda; class Insecta; order Coleoptera; family Cerambycidae; genus Leptura; species Leptura quadrifasciata. The sequence goes on from OY776673.1 coordinate 22,028,418, forward strand.
TATTTTATTTTAAGATTTGAGTTTAAGCATGTTTGTTCTCAGGGTATGTTGTGGGTTCGCTCTAAATAATTTTCAATAAAAGTCAAGTTGAAATAATAAATGAGTATAATTTGAATTTTCATGGGTTAGAACAATACAGAATCTTAAAATTAATTAGGCCTTTTTATTTTTACTGATGAAATTGAATAAATATTTTATGCATAAGAATTTTTATTAGAGCTGATATATAATGAAAGGGCATACCTTTATAACCAACCGATTGGTACGCTCCTTCGTTGTTGTGAAAAATATACTTTCTCAAATCTGGACCTCACTGTTCTCCGGGCTGATTTCATTCTATACTTCTCACAACTGTTTTCTTGCGAAGTGAATATTTGTTTTGTTTAAATGATATTTATTCTGCTATTACTTGTTGAAATGTTGAAATTATACTTCTGTATTAACTGGATTATTCGAAACACTTTGATATATATGCAGGTAGGTTAAATGTTCTTGTTTATTTTCAATTTTATTACAATTTTATATTATCCAAGCATATACCGACTTAGATAATCAACAAATTATTCGATTTATTTCGGATTATTTATTGTTTTTACCTTTAGGAATATTTTATATTTTTATGTTAATTTCAATAACTTACATTTTGCTTACTGAGTTTTCATCTGCTTTTTCCTTGCCATAATTTTGTTTTATACTTTTTGAGGTTATATTTTGCATAAAATTTTATAACGTTACCTGGCTCACGTTTCAATATACACTAAACTTGCAGATCTGTGCCTAACATTGTCTAATTTTGACGTTTCTCGCCAAATCTGATTGCTTGATATTAAAGTTTTATAATTAATTTTTTTATTTACACTTTCTGCAGCTATTATTGACTTTTACTGAAAATAAATCTTACCAATATATATTTTTCATTTCTAGTGTAATTTGATATGCAATTTGTTACGTCATTAAATAATTTTTTGAATATTAAATTATCCGATACAAATTTACAAATTTCTTTATACTTATTATTATATTAAATGGTTAAACAATTTTTTTTATATTTCAAGTGACATCTCCTTAACAATGGCATCTCCCGACATTGTGGAAGAGCTTACCTAATTAAAATCTATCACTAATTGTTCCTGATGGTCTACAGCTTCACCATGGCATGAATTTACACTACACTAAAAGTTTTTATAAAAGATCTGTGCATAGAATGCCAGTTCTGGCACCATTACCACCTTCTCAAGCTAATTAAGTCCTTCTTCTATGCTTGATTCAGTGCCTATATTGGTATTTTTTATTATGTAATTATTTTGTTTACTATTTACTATTTTCACCATTTCGTTAGGAATTTTATGATAATTTTCATTTATGTGTTTTTTTGATAACGGTGGCCGTTCTCACTTTTTACAATTTTGACTATTTTACTAATTTAATTGTTTATTTTTTACTTGAATTGTTCCTTTAGTTGTATTTTATGTCTTTGATGATTTTATATTGACTTTTGCTACCTTTAGTCTTATAATTATTGATTTATTAATTTTTTTACATTAAATTCTGAAGTTTTGTCCATATTCAACAAGTTTTTCTCCATTCCACTTGGGTTTTAGAACTCTGTTTTTGAAGCACTATTATATCACTAAGAAGTAGTTTGTTAAAGTTTTATTTTGGAGAACTTAGAACACTTTACAGTACGCTTATAGCATTTCGTAAGTAGAAACGTCTATTTTTATTCTTTTTACACTTAAACTATATACAAATATCGCATAATTATTAACTAAATCTATCATGTTCTTATTTCAACTGCTTTATTATTATGAGACATCAAAATACATGTCAATATATATGTTTGTTCTGTTTGGAAAATTTACTGTTTTATACGATTTATTATTTTATACAATTTACCATTATATACGTTATGTCAAAAAATGTAATTTTTTAAAATGGATGAATAAACAAACAAAACTACAAACAACAATAATATACAACCCTCTAAATTTAACTCCAAGGATGAGAAATAAAACTAGATACTCTATATTGACATTCTGGAGCTGAGAAATAAGAATTTGGCACATTCAGAAATTGTCCACAAGCAAACTAAGAAGTAAAAAAAATTAAATTACGACAAATGATACATGACCCGTTTTTCTTCAATTGAAATAATATTTTGCCAAAACGATTTTTAGCAAAGTTTCATCTCCAAGACCTTCAGGGTGCCACACATTATTCTTGTCGCTGTAAGTATTGTTAAAAAACACACCAAAGTCCTCGATGAACTTTCCGAAACTGTAACAAAATCCGAAACTTTTCGCTTCACGTAAAAATGCCGTTGGAAGAAGTTTTTATATATGAATTCTCATTTTCGCTCTACGGAGCGTTTTTATGCCAAAATCTTGGAAACTCATCAAGGTGTGTAATTTTAGAAAGTGTAGTAAATGTCGCTGCACGGGGACATAGTGTCGCCCCTACCACAAAATTTAGAAAGTATAACGAAAACCTACTTTAACTTCGGAAATTTTGAAAATAAAAACCCTTTTACGAATCAACGTTGTGCAGCACTGCAACTCATGCGTTGTTTTAAATATGAGGACAAGTTATCCAGTCTCTAGTCAAATTATTTAGAGAGTTTTAGCGAAAATAGCCCTTAGAGTCGAGGCTGGATGGTAGTTGGTACATTATGAGTCGTTCCGTTCCTCACTATGTATTGTACACGGGGCAGACTACAGTTTGTGAATACATTTTTCTTGAACGTTTTTGTAAAACATAATTTTTAAAAAGTTTAATATATATATTTTGAACTTTATATTGTCTTTTTCTTGTGTTTCAAAATTGCTTTTCAAGTTTAAATTTAAGAAAGTGTTAGTATTTACTGTGTTAGATTTATAGTGTTACGACGTCCAATTGGTACCATCAGTGAAGTAGTTAAGCAAAAACGAACGGTAAGTATAGATTTTGTATTATTCTCCGCCTGAAACAATCGTTTTGAACCCTTATTTATCAACGTTTAATATCCATTTTGGAAAGTGTAATAAAAGTCCTTCAGACGTGTAAAGAAGGATCGTTCACAGTATCACCAGCTCCTCCGCCATTTCTTAGAAAATAGAATATTACGAATTTACTATATATTATATTTTATTTATTATTAGTCTTTTTACTCGTGGCATCCCTATTCGCGAAAAAAGTGTCACTTTACACACTCATTGTATAAACTTCTATTTTCTCATTAAAATTCTGAATTTCGGCTGAGCCCGCGCTGTCATTTCAAGCTATCATTAAAGGTGCATCATGTAAATAGCAGTGCAGAGCATGCAACTTGCAACTATTACTACAACCGCAACATTGTAGTTATACGTGCCTACATAACAACTAATAAACAACGTTAGCGGCACAACTATTAACCACTTAATAGGATAACTAGTAGTAATATATCGTGAGGTTACTGTAAAATAATAACAGTTAACAAAGTTTCCCGTAAAATTTGACTTCGTTAGAGTGTGTACAGCAATTTAGTAAATTGATAACGGATATTCATTATTATGCGTTCCTGATAAGTTTCGACCAAATATTAGCACGTTGTATATTCGCAAACCGCTAAAACAACATGATATTTGCGGGTTCTGTGTACATAATATGAGATGAAATGTGCTAACGACTATCCATGAACATACATTTAAGTCCGTGGTTTATTGCAGAAATATTATCTCTGTGCAATTTTTTGAAACATTTTTGTCGTTGCTATTCAAATGCTGAATCCTAATTAACAAAATGCTAGAATAAATATTTAGAAGACTTTGGAAAAGAAAATTACACCAGTTAACATAAATTATCGTCGACAAACACAACTAACATTACTTGTGATTTCGTCGTTTGTTTAAACAACTTTAAAAAAGGAAATTATGTATGTATGTATATATTTTTATTCTCGATTTTCTGTAAAACTACTAGACCGATTTCTGTGAAAATTATTGCGTTTGACTTGGCTTGGTATTCTCCAGTTTAAGGAACGAAAAATTCAAAATCAATTGAGAAGCTTTCCAGTTATAGAAAAAAAGCTTTTCTGACATTTTACATATTCAAAAAACCGATAAATGTGTTGGTTGATTGGTTTGAAAACTTAGTTTTCGATTTGTAATAATAAAAAATCTTAGGCGCACTTTTAGATATGCAAATGTCTCTATCGGTAAGTTTTTACTAACTTTTACTAGCCGGCTTATCAAAAGCAGCCTTATTTTATGCATTTGCTGGATGATTAAAGTGGGGGGAGCCAGAACCTAGTTCCAACACTACTTGTATATTATAATCTAGGCGTCAGAGGTTGAATATCAGCGAATCGATAGAATAATTCCTAAGGAAGTTTTTTTTCTTCTAGATTTATTGAAAATGCTCCCTCCAATTCGTTCCGGGACATATTGTTTAAACACTGGAAAGGGGAAATTTTAGCGTTTTTTTTTAAATATCTCCGAAAATATCAATAATAGTTTTAAAAATCAAGAATAGAAATGTATTCTCCATTAATTCTACATAAAGAAGGGCTCTACATTTTTTTAGATTGGTGTAACAGTTTTGAAGGTAGAACCGTGTGAAGGACCGCGCCCGACTCTCCTCGCGTGAAACGCTATTATGCGGTTTACACATTATGCGGTTTTATAACTGTAGTTAGCCGTGCGCCGCCGCGGCGAGGCTAGGCGATTTGCACAAAGCATTGACTACCGTTCCAGTTTCTTATAAAGTTCAACGGCTGTACGCTTGCGCGGAAATTGTCAGGTGTTATGTTTTAAACGTAAGTGTTCTACTGTATGTACTTAGTATCAAAAAAGCAGTGGTTAAAAATGTATTCAACCTTTGTTCTTTACCACCTACTCGTGCAGCAGCACGACATCATACATGCATATAGAATGTACAATCAAATACAAAGATGAGGAGACATTGATTTTGAACTAACCGAATGGGGGTGGAAGCGGACTCTAAATGGTTTACTCCCAGTAACCACTGAAAAAGAAACTGCACCACCAGCATTGCTGAAAATAATATGTTGCAGTTGTCGAGGTGGATGCAAAGGAAACATGGACTGAAATGTTCCATCATCTGTTCCCATTGCGAAGGTCAAACTTGCTACAATGTCGAAGCACTCAGAATTGACATTGAAGAACATAATAACATCGATCTCGAAGAGTTGTTTAATGTTGAGATGTCAAATGAAGATGATGAAGGGACGGAAGAAGCTGAAGATACTGCAGAACTTGAAAAGATTGGAGAGATTGAAAGAACCAAGGAATATCAAGAAATCAGAGAACCAGAAATATCAACTCGATCTTGGGCACCAACCTAAACGCAAAAGAAGGAGAATGGTTGTATGAATAACAATAAATATAATATGTAGCATAATCCTGAATAAACAATTATTCCAATGATTTCACCAGAATTCGTGTCTTAAATTGTTTAACTAACTCAATAATAATAATTTCAACTTTTTGTTCTCTTACACTCTTCTGACCCGCGACTCCTTCCCATGGTTCTATCTTCAAAACTATTACACCAATCGAAAAAAATGTAGAGCCCTTTTTTATGTAGAATTTAGTGGAGAATAAATGTCGATTCTTGATTTTTTGCCCTGTTATTGATATTTTCGGAGATATTAAAAAAAAACGCTAAAATTTCCCCTTTCAATTGTTTAAACAATATGTTGCGGACCAAATTCGAGGGGGCATTTTCAATAAATCTCTTTCTAAACATAAAAAGAAGCGATAGAAGAAAAAAAAAGCTACCCTAGGAATTAGTACGCCTGGTCTATCAGGTCACATTGCTTTAATTATGTACAAGATAAACAAATAGCCATTAAAGTTACATAAGAGACTTATATAAAATGATGTACAGTCGTCTAGTTATTTTTAGATTCTGTTACCTAACATATACATTGACATCAATTAAAAACTGAAGAAGTAACAAAACTAAGCGTATTTTAACCGATTTCAACATCGATATTAGGTAACAAGTTTTTTAACATTTTAGAATTTTTGGGGAATTTAATAGCAGTTAAATTTTTTGACACATCCTACTGTTTTTCTACATTTACGCTATTCGGATTCCTCTGACGGCAGATCCTTTTGACATGTTCCAATTGGCCTCAATTATAACAGCGCATAAAATTAGCCAGCCTTTCACTACTCTGTTGCTCTGGTAGCGGTTCTTGCTTCGGCTCTGGTCACGAATTTAATTTGCCTGTTATTTTGCACGACCATTTTATGTATGTCCGTTAGTATAGCAATAAATCTCGTCTTATCTGATTGGATTTCTTGTTCTCTTCCACCGTTCATCTCCTCAGGGCTTCGCTGTCTTGATCATTAAATGAATGAACATTTTTGTGTATCCAAATTTGTTCCCTTTTATTGGGCTTCTATCACAGAGGCATCTCGTACTCTGTATATGGAGAATCCACATAAGCGGCATCTACCTCAAGTAGATAGATCTTATCCTGAGATATTCTAAGGACCCACCTGATGTTCTCGTCACTTATTCCGTCAATAAAAGTTCCAACTACCAATTATTAGTGGGACTCCTTTGGTGCATACGGGCTAGCCAAATATGCCAGACTTTCCACAGCTGCCCCAAATTTCTGTGAACGTGATTCGAGCTGAGTCTAGTATACATACTTGCCTCAGATGTTAGTCGGCTAAGGGGAGGAGCAGAAAGAGAGCCAGAGACAGGCGCAAAATGGAATGAGAAAAGAAACTGGCAAAGGAGGGGTTCACACTGTAGTAATGTCTAACGATAGCACCAGCAACTGACCTCGTTTTTCATAAGCACCACACTTTCTGCGATCGTCTGGAGCAATTCAGATGCTTGGCCTCTTAATGATAGAATTAGTGCCATATTCTTTTTTTTGCGATTCCAGTTATTTGCATAAGCCGCTGGCTGCCTCAAACTGTCTTTTATATGGTGACTAGAAGTTTAGCCGTCCAGGGAGGAAGGTTGTAACCGAGGACCTGATCATACTACTAGCTGACCTCAACTGTCGTTTAAGTCGTTTTACTTATCCTTCAACTGCACGGAATTTTCCTTCCGTGTCACTCACTTTCTATCAACGCCTGTCACGTTTCCGTCGATGTCAGTAACTTTTCCTTCGACATCATTAACTTTTTTTTAAATTCTACTTGCTTCTCTTTTGACGTCACCAACTTTTTCTTCAACGTTATCTGTTTTTTCTTTAATTTCACTTATTTCAGCCTTTATGCTTATCGTATCTTGCTTGATTTTATTTTCAATTTATTCAGTAGCTGAAAGAATAGTGTCTTATTGCACCTGTATAATTTCCCTTGATCCCTTCATCCACAAAGCCTTACTTTCAGATCTTCCATCATTTTCTCAATTCTTTCTGACATCGTCGCTCTTGCTATTCTTTTTTTTCTGTTTTTCTTGTTCTTCTTTTTCTTCTCGACGTTTGTTCTCTCGTTCTTCTTTCCCGTCATGCCTTCTCTTTTCTTATTCTATTATCATTTTCCTATGATCTTCCATCATTTTCCTAATTCTGCAAACACGTCCCGTTCTTCGGCAACCACACTTCTTATTTGCATCAACAAGTTCACCCATTTTTTTTTCCTCGGCAACCCCCTCAAGTTGGCCAAAAACCACCCCCAAAGTGCCCTTTTCCGTGAACCCGTTTATTTTCCTCAGTTTTCCGACTAACTGTTATTCCCTCGAGTATAACGGAAAGTCCCTCGAGGATTTGACCTTAGCCACACCAGGCTAATTTAAATTTTTGTTGTGGAAAAAAAATTGATATTTTAGAGGAGGCGTTCCTGTGAGGAAGGTGGCAGGTGACCACGATTGTGTAACCCTCCCCGGGGTGTTGTCACCCTTCAAAGGGGTGGATTTTTTTTTTTTTTTTAAATAATATTTTGTAGGAGGCGTTTCTTTGAGAAGGGTGGTAAGTGACCAGGATTGTGTAACCTCCACCGGGGGTTATTTTCACCCTTCAAAGGGGTTTTGTTTTTTTTTTGAAAAGAATTTATTATTTCGTAGAAGGTGTTTCTTTAAGGAAAGTGATAGGTGACCAGGGTTGTATAACCAACCCCGGGGGTTGCTTTCATCCTTCGAAGGGGTGGGAAAAAATAATATTTTGTAGTAAGCGTACCACCTTCCTCAATGAAACGCCTCCTACAAAATATTATTTTTCCACCCCTTTGAACCCCTTTGAAGGGTAAAAACAACCCCCGGGGATGGTTATACAACCCTGGTCACCTGCTACCATCCTCACAGAAACCTCCTGTAAAATATCATTTTTTTCCACAAAGAAAATATCAATTATTCAACCCCCTAGATGGATGGAAGCCTGGTGTAGGGGTGGCTGAGGTCAAATCCTTCGAGGTCCTTCCGTTCTACTCGAGGGAATAACAGTTAGTCGAAAAATTGGGGAAAATAAACGGGTTCACAGAAAAGGGCACTTTGGGGGTGGTTTTTGGCCAATTTGAAGGGGTTGCCGAGAAAAAAAATTGTGGGACCCCACCATCGTCTTCGGCGACCTCGAAAACGTCGTCTCTAGATTGGCGCTCTGGCAAAATAAATTTACCCCTTTCGACTCGGGACCTCGACTAATATTCTATTTCACGGATACGATATACCGCACTCAATTTTACGCCCCATTTTTTTTTTATTGAGCAAGATAATAAAATGACATGGCCAAATGTGCAAAGCGATTCGTAATGCAGCAAACTGTTTAACTGCATTGCTGTCCGGCTAACTTCAAACACTTTAATTTTTATGAAAGCCTTTGAACTTCACTTTAATTAGTCGCAGTGCATAATAACTTCGGAAATTTATCGGAAGCTTAACAGAAAACGTGAGTAAATAATTACACTAACTTAAAATTTTATGCATCTTTTACTATCCACATAAAATGAAATAAATAAAAGGAATAGTTTGAACTTGCAACTGACTGTCGTATGCAGAAAACTAACATTACGTGAGCGCTTTGCCAAGCATTCACAACAGGTTTCTTTTATTTTTCCACTCCCTTTCAGACAAATATAACCTTCTTGAATTCGTGATCGAACAAATATATTTTGCCTTTATACAGCATTGTTATAAACATTAAATCATATTACTGATGTCTTAGTAGTAATGAAACACTCGACACTGCTAGGTGTCTTTTACTGATCGGATTGATTTCATTTGATGAAGATAAGCCAGCGTGTTGGGGAATCGAAACTGCAAAATTTGCCAAATTACAAGTTCTTATTTATCCGTATTGTCCAAGTAAATTTTTCAGTCGATTTATTTCTTTGATTGGATCATCTATTTCTACTTTCGTATAAATAGTGATAATTACTGGTGACCCACTGGAAGACAAGTCCAAAAATGATTCTGCCTTTCGTACATATTAAACCTAAACTTTTCAAAGTTTTTCATCACAAATTTCTCATTGTTATCGGTTGGTCTGTGTTGAGATTTCAAGTCATTGTTTAGATAATCCTTTAATCTTTAGTACTATAATTGAAAAATATATCTCAAATGATGATAAGTTACTAAAGAAAGACGGTGATATTTCAGATGGGTATTTATGGTTTAAACTGTTAATTTAGCATCTGAGATGCACTATAATTCATATACCTATTTTTATAAATAAAGTGCTGCACTATGCATGTAGCTGTTCGTTGGGAAATCTTAGATGTACATGCGGAAAAGTGATGTCTTTTCCGTTACGTAAAACGGGCGCATAGAAGAACTTCGAGACATGCATGACTGAAAAATATGTAACACAAAATATCATAAGTTGAATATTTTCAGTTGACAGATTGAATCGGCCTAGCATAATATAGAAATGGACATTATACATGCATATAGAATGTACCATCAAATACAAAGATGAGGAGACATTGATTTTGAACTAACCGAATGGGGGTGGAAGCGGACTCTAAATGGTTTACTCCCAGTAACCACTGAAAAAGAAACTGCACCACCAGCATTGCTGAAAATAATATGTTGCAGTTGTCGAGGTGGATGCAAAGGAAACATGGGCTGAAATGTTCCATCATCTGTTCCCATTGCGAAGGTCAAACTTGCTACAATGTCGAAGCACTCTGAATTGACATTGAAGAACATAATGACATCGATCTCGAGGAGTTGTTTAATGTTGAGATGTCAAATGAAGATGATGAAGGGACGGAAGAAGCTGAAGATACTGCAGAACTTGAAAAGATTGGAGAGATTGAAAGAACCAAGGAATATCAAGAAATCAGAGAACCAGAAATAGCAACTCGATCTTGGGCACCAACCTAAACGCAAAAGAAGGAGAATGGTTGTATGAATAACAGTAAATATAATATGTAGCATAATTCTGAATAAACAATTATTCCAATGATTTCACCAGAATTCGTGTCTTAAATTGTTTAACTAACTCAATAATAATAATTTCAACTTTTTGTTCTCTTACACTCTTCTGACCCGCGACTCCTTCCCATGGTTCTATCTTCAAAACTATTACACCAATCGAAAAAAATGTAGAGCCCTTTTTTATGTAGAATTTAGTGGAGAATAAATGTCGATTCTTGATTTTTTGCCCTGTTATTGATATTTTCGGAGATATTAAAAAAAAACGCTAAAATTTCCCCTTTCAATTGTTTAAACAATATGTTGCGGACCAAATTCGAGGGGGCATTTTCAATAAATCTCTTTCTAAACATAAAAAGAAGCGATAGAAGGAAAAAAGCTACCTTAGGAATTAGTACGCCTGGTCTATCAGGTCACATTGCTTTAATTATGTACAAGATAAACAAATAGCCATTAAAGTTACTTAAGAGACTGTTATATAAAATGATGTGCAGTCATCTAGTTATTTTTAGATTCTGTTACCTAACATATACTTTGACGTCAATTAAAAGCTGAAGAAATAACAAAACTAAACGTATTTTAACCGATTTCAACATCGATATTAGGTAACAAGTTTCATCTAAATTTAATTTTCGAATTTTTAGAGAATTTAATAGCAGTTAAATTTTTTGACATCCTACTGTTTTTTTACATTTACGCTCTTCGGGTTCCTCTGACGACAGATCCTTTTGACATGTTCCAATTGGCCTCAATTATAACAGCGCATAAAATTAGACAGCCTTTCACTACTCTGTTGCTCTGGTAGCGGTTCCTGCTTCGGCTCTGGTCAGGAATTTAATTTGCCTCTTATTTTGCGCGACTATTTTATGCATGTCCGTTAGTATAGCAATAAATCTCGTCTTATCTGAGTGAATTTCTTGTTCTCTTCCATCATTCATCTCCTCAGGGCTTCGCTGTCTTGATCATTAAATGAATGAACATTTTTGTGTATCCAAATTTATTCCTTCTTATTGGGTTTCTCTCACAGAGGCAGCTCGTACTCTGTGATATGGGGAATCCACATAAGCGGCATCTACCTCAAGTAGATACATCTTATACCGAGATATTCTAAGGACCCACCTGGTCCCTTCGTCATTTATTCCGCCAATAAAAGTTCCAACTGCCAATTGTTCGTGGGACTCTTTTGGTGCATACGGGCAATTCAAATATGCCAGCCTTTCCACATCTGCTCCAAATTTTTGTGAATGTGATTCGAGCTGAGTCCAATATGCTTGGCTCAGATGTTAGTCGGCTAAGGAGAGGAGGAGAAAGAGAGCCTGAGACAGGCGCAAAATGGAATGGGAAAAGAAACTGGCAAAGGAGGGGTTCATACTGTAGTAATGTCTAACGATAGCACCAGCAACTGACCTCTTTTTTCATCAGCACCACACTTTCTGCGATCGTCTGGAGCAGTTCAGATGCTTGGCCTCTTAATGATAGAATTAGTGCCATAGTCTTTTCTTTGCGATTCAAGTTATTTGCATATCCCGCTGGCTGCCTCAAACTGTCTTTTATATGGTGACTAAGAAGTTTGGTCGTCCAGGGCGGAAGTTTGTAACCGAGGACCTGATCATACTACTAGCTGACCTCAACTGTCATTTAAGTCGTTCTACTTCTCCTTCAACTGCACGGAATTTTCCTTCCGTGTCACTCACTTTTCTATCAACGCCTGTCACGTTTCCGTCGATGCCAGTAACTTTTCCTTCGACATCATTAACTTTTTTTTAAATTCTACTTGTTTCTCATTTGACGTCACCAACTTCTTCTTCAACGTTATCTGCTTTTTCTTTAATTTCACTTATTTCAGCCTTTATGCTTGCTTGATTTTTTATTTTCAATTTATTCAGTAGCTGAAAGAATAGTGTCTTATTGCACCTGTATAATTTCCCTTGATCCCTTCATCCACAAAGCCTTACTTTCAGATCTTCCATCATTTTCTCAATTCTTTCTGACATCGTCGCTCTTGCTATTCTTTTTTTTCTGTTTTTCTTGTTCTCCTTTTTCTTCTCGACGTTTCTTCTCTCGTTCTTCTTTCCCGTCATGCCTTCTCTTTTCTTATTCTATTATCATTTTCCTATGATCTTCCATCATTTTCCTAATTCTGCAAACACGTCCCGTTCTTCGGCAACCACACTTCTTATTTCCATCAACAAGTTCACCCATTTTTTTTTTCCTCGGCAACCTCCTCAAGTTGGCCAAAAACCACCCCCAAAGTGCCCTTTTCCGTGAACCCGTTTATTTTCCTCAGTTTTCCGACTAACTGTTATTCCCTCGAGTATAACGGAAAGTCCCTCGAGGATTTGACCTTAGCCACACCAGGCTAATTTAAATTTTTGTTGTGGAAAAAAAATTGATATTTTAGAGGAGGCGTTCCTGTGAGGAAGGTTGCAGGTGACCACGATTGTGTAACCCTCCCCGGGGGTGTTGTCACCCTTCAAAGGGGTGGAATTTTTTTTTTTGAAAAAAAATAATATTTTGTAGGAGGCGTTTCTTTGAGAAGGGTGGTAAGTGACCAGGATTGTGTAACCTCCACCGGGGGTTATTTTCACCCTTCAAAGGGGTGGATATTTGATTTTTTTTTTAAAAGAAATTATTATTTCGTAGAAGGTGTTTCTTTAAGGAAAGTGATAGGTGACCAGGGTTGTATAACCAACCCCGGGGGTTGCTTTCATCCTTCGAAGGGGTGGGAAAAAATAATATTTTGTAGTAAGCGTACCACCTTCCTTAATGAAACGCCTCCTACAAAATATTATTTTTCCACCCCTTTGAACCCCTTTGAAGGGTAAAAACAACCCCCAGGGATGGTTATACAACCCTGGTCACCTGCTACCATCCTCATAGAAACCTCCTGTAAAATATCATTTTTTTCCACAAAGAAAATATCAATTATTCAACCCCCTAGATGGATGGAAGCCTGGTGTAGGGGTGGCTGAGGTCAAATCCTTCGAAGTCCTTCCGTCCTACCCGAGGGAATAACAGTTAGTCGAAAAATTGGGGAAAATAAACGGGTTCACAGAAAAGGGCACTTTGGGGGTGGTTTTTGGCCAATTTGAAGGGGTTGCCGAGGAAAAAAATTGTGGGACCCCACCATCGTGTTCGGCGACCTCGAAAACGTCGTCTCTAGATTGGCGCTCTGGCAAAACAAATTTACCCCTTTCGACTCGGGACCTTGACTAAAATTCTATTTCACGGATACGATATACCGCACTCAATTTTACGCCCCATGTTTTTTTTTTATTGTGCAAGATAATAAAATGACACGGCCAAATGTGCAAAGCGATTCGTAATGCAGGAAACTGTTTAACTGCATTGCTGTCCGGCTAACTTCAAACACTTTAATTTTTATGAAAGCCTTTGAACTTCACTTTAATTAGTCGCAGTGCATAATAACTTATCGGTAGCTTAACTGAAAACGTGAGTAAATAATTACACTAACTTAAAATTTTATGCATCTTTTACTATCCACATAAAATGAAATAAATAAAAGGAATAGTTTGAACTTGCAACTTACTGTCGTATGCAGAAAACTAAAATTACGTGAGCGCTTTGCCAAGCATTCACAACAGGTTCCTTTTATTTTTTCACTCCCTTTCAGACAAATATAATTCTCTTGAATTTGTGATCGAACAAATATGTTTTGCCTTTATACAGCATTGTTATAAACATTAAAACATATTACTGATGTCTTAGTAGTAATGAAACACTCGACACTGCTAGGTGTCTTTTACTGATCGGATTGATTTCATTTGATGAAGATAAGCCAGCGTGTAGGGGAATCGGAACTGCAAATTTTGCCAAAATTACAAGTTCTTATTTACCGGTATTGTCCAAGTAAACTTTTCAGTTTATTTATTTCTTTGATTGTACAATGGATCATCTATTTCTACTTTCGTATAAATAGTGATAATTACTGGTGACCCACTGGAAGACAAGTCCAAAAATGATTCTGCCTTTCGTATATATTAAACCTAAGTTTTTCATCACAAATTTCTCATTGTTATCGGTTGGTCTGTGTTGAGATTTCAAGTCATTGTTTAGATAATCCTTTAATCTTTAATATACTATAATTGAAAAACATATCTCAAACGAGATATTTCAGATGGGTATTTATGGTTTAAACTGTTAATTTAGCATCTGAGATGCACTATAATTCATATACCTATTTTTATAAATAAAGTGCTGCACTATGCATGTAGCTATTCGTCGGGAAATCTTAGATGTACATGCGGAAAAGTGATGTCTTTTCCGTTACGTAAAACGGGCGCATAGAAGAACTTCGAGACATGCATGACTGAAAAATATGTAACACAAAATATCATAAGTTGAATATTTTCAGTTGACAGATTGAATCGGCCTAGCATAATATAGAAATGGATTTACAGAGACTTATAAAACGCAGAAAAAGGTTTAAGGCACCCCGTCGTTATGCGACAGCCAAGTTGAACAATTTCTAAAATGGCTTTCACGATTTTCCTACCTCCTATTACTACCATTTGAGAGGTGTAATCGAATAGTTAAAAACTAATAAAATAGAAATAAAAATGTTCGCTTTTACATTTCATTTATTTTTTTACTTTATTTATGAAAGGTTTCTTTAATTAAAAAAATATACGTAAACTATATTTGAAGCATTAGAAATTATGCACTGCTTTTATTATACTAGTCGGAATGATGGAAACATATACAAATTAATTTCCTAAATAAGAGTAAAGTGTATACGAACTTAATTGAAACCGTATAAAAACTAAAAGCCGGCAAAAACAGTCGGCATCCCTTTATTATACATGGGCGGAGGTAAATAGAAATGCTTGTCTTAAGAAAATGAAAAGATTTTCGGACGTTATTATATTACCTTCTGTTTCAAATGGTCTCCAGAAAGCCATGGTAAATTAGTAAATAATTAATATAGTTTATCTTTTATATAGTAGTAAATATTTATAAATATGAACAATAACTAACTAAACTCCTACGCTTGATATTATAATAGGTATTTATGCACTGCATTGGCACATTGATAACACATCTCACAAGTCCGCGTTACTTCTGAGAAACGATTTACGAATTTTCTTTATGCTAATAGGCCTGTCCGTTTTATTGTCTTTAAACCAGTGCAGTCCGAGATGGTTCATTCAGGCTGATTACATTGCCAGTCTCGGACTCGCCTGCATAGTTCCAACTACCATTCAAATCTCGATACCATTGCTAAATATGTAGGACAAAATATCAAGTTCCGTGCGCACGGTCCTGTGCTTTAACACTGATCAGTTTCAATTGTGCTCGTATAAAGTATACCTTCATCTTTCCGTGCAATGTATGCATACAATACAAACTACCACATTCTTTTTTGAGTAAACACACAAAATTGCATACGAAAGAAAATACAAACTGTTTCCACTTATCTACTTACTCTAAACAAAAATTTAACCTATTTAAATGTTTAATAAAATACTCAATATTCTGTTCAGTTGAAATAAAGTTAACATTTTCAACCTACATACCCTCCTACCAATTCTATTTTGATGTAATTTGATTACAAGATTGGAGAGCATCATTGTAGAGAACAATGGGTTAAAATTTTCCGACTCGTCGGGTGTGAAATGGATATTTAGCTATCAGAAATTTTCACAGCTGTGTTTTAATCAATTAAGAAAACATGATTTTATTTTTTAGCAAATAATAGTTACAGTAAACTGCTATTGGTTCTGACCTCTTTATAAAACAATCTGAAATATTGGAAACAGCATTGTGTTTAGATTAATCGATTAATTATAAGTTGTATATTTAAATCACGTAGTTGTACTTTAAACTTCACTGAATAAGCTTTATTGAAATTTGACATATGGTTGGTATTTTATATAAGAAATCAAGAAATTCCATTAGGAAAAGCTTCTGAATTAAAGAAAATTGAAATGAAAATATGCGTCACGTCTTTTTCATTTTAGAACCAAAAGTGTTGTATCAATTACGTTCAAAATATTGACAATTTATTTATTTATTTATTTATTTATTTATTTATTTTGTTTGTTTGTTTGTTTGTTTGTTTGTTTGTTTGTTTGTTTGTTTGTTTGTTTGTTTATTTATTTATTTATTTATTTATTTATTTATTTATTTATTACTGCAATATTTGTTTGCAATTTTACATTATTGCAAATTATATACAGGGTGGGACAATAGTGCGTCGGACCTCGATATCTCAAGTTCTACGATAGCTAGAAATTTTAAAAAAAATTGCAAGTAAACTAGATAAGAAAGTCTATAACTGGAAATTATTTTTTGACATACAGGGCGAGCCAAGGCGAAATTACAGGCCCAAGTGCCTTTTTTTTTAAATGGAGTGTTATGTATATCAGTACATTTTTTAAAGCCCCTTTCTAGGCTCTGTTCATTCCTATATTAGTATTGAATATCTCCCAACCACTTGGATGTAATGAATTTTTTTGTTGAAATAATTCAATCTGCAGATGGATATAAAAAAAAATCACCACAGTCACAATTATGGGTTTTAAGAAAAACTTATGTGAATACAAGGTTACAAGACATCTAATTAATGTTTTTGAATCATTTTCATTTCCTAAAAATGTACAGGGTGGCCAAAAATTATTTTTCAATTAAGAACATTTTAAATTGAATGTTCTCAATGTTTTCAAATGGAATACCCTGTATATTTTTCGGCGATGTGATGTAGAAATGAAAAACGAACATTTTTTATAAGTACTTCCCTATGGCTAATTGCAACCATTTCCGTTTTATAAATAAATGTAAAATTCAAGAATAAACTTAAAAAAGAAGTTCCCTCAAATAATTCATTAGAAAAATTTATAATAGGTGTTCGACGTGTTGCCCATTTTGATTGACACACGTCTTTATGCAATTTTTAAATGAGGCCATTTAGTGGAACCAATCCTTCCAATCCATTGAAATGAGTAAATAGTATTTAACCGGTCCTTTACTGTAATGTTTTTTTTGAACATTTCTTTACTGTTTTCGATGTTCGACAAGCAATAAAACCTCAGTTTGGTATAAATTGCGTGTACAAAGGAGCATTTCTCACACTTATCGTTCGTTACAATTTGTATTGAATTTAAAATAATAAAAATGATCAATACTGGTTGTTTCTGTTAGATACACTTTTTTGAAATTCAAATTTTTTGGGCTTAAAAAATATGGAAAAACTCATTACATACATATTTTTTTTAGTAAAGAATCATGCTATTCCTTTTTTCTATTGTTTGGTTTTTGTAAATGTTACAGACGTGTCAGTTTTAGTTTCTCTGGGGTAAAATACAATTTTTGTGAACTCAAATTCTCCTAAAAAATATTTTTAGAAAACGAATGAATGAACATATGATTTTTTAAATTATATATATTATTTATATTTTAATTAATTAATCCACCACCCGATTTGGTAGACATTATATGAATATCTTATTATTTTAGAGTTACACTATATTCTTGCCTGTATTATTACATGAGAAAAATTGAGATTAATTTGCATATGTTATTAGGATCATTTACATCTTAGTAACGGTTTAGTGGTTTAGATTCAGCTCTTAAGAGAATTATATCCAGGTTACAGTTCAACTCCGTAATGTAAATGGCAACTTCCCTTCTAACTATCTTAACAGAGTTCCTACTTCATGTTGCTTTCAATATAAATTTCATATAAACCGATTGTTAATTGTAAAAATTTCGTACTTAATAAAATGATATGGTCTTGTCATTTTCTCGAATCTCAGGAAATTGAGTTCTTAGGTCAGAGTTTTCATTAAATAATATTCGGTAGGGTACACCCACCCTGTGGAATTCGGAACTTTAATTACGAATTTATGGATTTGGGTCCGTATAAAGAAATATCATGAAATTTAATCGAGTTAATTATATATAATTAAATTATCAATTAATTCATATAATGTGTAAAACAATTTGTTTTAAACCTTGTTGATAAACGGATACTGGATAAATGTATTAAAATATAATTATGTAGCTACAAGGGTGCTCTTAATTTAATTCAATAGCAGATATTTTAATAAAAACACAATCGTTTAAAAATATATAATTAACTTTGGAACTGGGTGTAGTAATAACAAAAACATTCCCTCATAACTTAAAAACAAATACAATAATGGTAGTTCTGGGAAAGGAAAGTGAAAATATCTACCAGCAAATAGAACATTCCTATCTGGATTTAATAGACGCTCGTCTACCCAATCAAAAATTCTTTTATCTAATTTGTGTATATTTAAATAAATTATTTCTTTTAGGAAAGTGTTTCCGAGTAACTATTAACAAACAACTAAAATAGTTAAATATAAATATATATCTATATGATATCCCGCCTGAAGGACGTTAAATATCACAGTAAATAATTTCTGAGTTTAAATCTCAAAGTCGAAAGTTCGGAGTCATTAAAAGATACACAATTCTAGAAACACAAATAGACAATAAAACAAATTCAACTTAAACTGAACAGTGTATTGCGAGAACAATATTCGATACAAATAAAAGATAAAATTTCCCATCTAGCTAAATAAAACAAATACGATGCTAGAGTAATATAATTTGGAAATGACTAAGTTTAAAATAAAATACATTGTCAAAATTTGTAATTTAAAATCTTCTCAATTATTTCAAAAATATGAATTGGTTTACATGAAATTTAGATAAAGCTTATTACAACGTTTTAGCCCGCTTAGCTCAATATAACCTCCAACCGCACAATATTACTTATTTGCAATATTCAGCTGCTGTCTCCTCAATTCCTTCACCTTTCAAATAGTATACCGGTTCCACTATCTTTTTCTGGGCCTTAAAATAATTTATGATTAAACTCCTTTCTTCTACTTGTCAAAATTTTGAAAAACTTTTTCTTTCTTCCCAATTCTTTAGCTACTTATCTTCTTTCTTTTTACTTATCTTGAATTAAACCAACAGTTTATTTTCTCTGTTTTACTTCAATACTTTACTTTCTCCAAAATTATTCACCCCTTCAATTTTTACAATTTTCTTGTTATTTCCTCATATTCCCTAGCAACCTTTCTAAAAAAAATCGCCAATACCAACGTGAATCTTTTGTGACATCGACTTAACAAAAGTAAGTGGTTCTCAACACGTGATATTGAGCCTTTTGTCAGTCTTATCACTTTCCCGCACAGATAAAATTAAAATCTTATATCTACTTGAACATATTAAATGCGTTAACAGTTCGAGATGTTATTAAATGTTTTAATAATTAGTAAAACAATAATTAAGTGAACTTAAATAAAATAGTTGATTCTAATTACCATTAAATTATGCTATAAACATCTCTATCTGTTTTTAATGGCTGAAATATAAAAATTGTATGTATTTATAGACAATATCTGTCTTCTGTAAAATGCCTTGATATTTTATCAACAGAACCAACAAAAGAAAATAGAAAACATGCAACTCTTTACTCAGAATAGAATATAATGCATTTTATTCACAATACACAACTCAAATTGACTTGATGCTTTCTTTAGCTTCACTACAAGTAAAATCATATCAATATATAATATACGTCCTTATATACGATAAGCGGAGTAACTCAAGGGTCCATATTGAACCTCCTGAAGTCTTCTGTATATATATATATATATTTATATATGTATTTTTTAAGGGTGTTCGATCGAAGACCATCCTGCCAGCCATGGATTGTCTAATTGGTGGTTATTACAATAAGACTAAATTAATTTATTAAATATATCTGATACTAAGAGATCAACTAGTGAGACAATATATATATCTAATTCTAACCTAGACAACGAAAGAGAAAAGAAGAAAAAAAAATGAAGAAAACAAAAGGGAACGCTTCTCGTCCTAGGGTCTATTAGAACATTTTAAAATAGACAATACAGGGGACCACGGTTGACAGGAGAAAAAAAACACAGGGGAAAAACAAACGGTAACCAAACATAATATAAATCTTAATACCAGTCTCTTTTAAGAAATCAACGATATACGTATAAACTTTCCGCGATCTTAAGGACAATAAGTAGAGCATATTAAATGATGCCAATATATTGCAGTTTTTTGCAATATTAATAATTGGTTTATTAGAGGCATTTTGATATTTCGAACATCCGAAAAATATATGGTCGAGGTCTGCCAGGATGTTGCAGTGATCACAATTTGGTGAGGTATACATACCAATTTTGAATAAGTGTGCGGGATAACATGCATGGCCAAATTTCTAGTGAGAAATGTTACATAATGCCAAAGTTAGGTACATTGGGATGGATCATTGTGTACCTGGTAGGGTTGGTAAAGCAATATTCTTATTATTATTGTTCATTTTAGGAAATAAGTTTATATAAAGGACTACCATTATTTTTGGATGTATTATCAGCCGCAGAAATATGATGAGACAATTTTGGATCAACAGCTTGTATATATAGCATCTAGATCAGTATATTTTTTCCAGTTTAAAATAACACACATACACATTGTCTGCTATCGTACTATTTTATTTGGAGATGGTCCTAATTTTTATTTTCCTATTGGGTGGTTAGGTGAGTGGCTACGTTAGATCTGAATGATTTTGTACTATATATTTTAATTAGTGAAATAAAGTCATGTTATTATTATTTTATTGCCAGTCAGAAGCACTTTATTCTGCCCATTGTAGCTTTTTTATTTGTATATCCTTCGGCCTTGAAACTATTTATTTAAGCTACCGTATTGTTTATGTAATTAAATATAATATCGCAAGAAACAAAATATTCGGGCTATATAAGATTTTCTATATATAAACTTGGATATTCTCAACTGCTTGCTTGTATTTATAGTAAATATTGAAACTTCTTTCCAATGGGATATCAGTAAACACACACTGGTGTTTCTGATCTGTAGGATTTGCGTTCGTCAACAATATTACGACCGCCTTGAATACTAGCGAAATTGAAATTGAACTAGTCGACCTTATAAACAAAATAACGGATAAATGTTCTGTTTATAAGTGGTCTATTTCCTTTGTATGACATTATTGTTTTGTGTTTTATTTTCAGGTTTTCATTTTCAGTCGAAATTCAATAATTGTTTAAAAGAATTGAAGTAGTTATTATTATCACTTGAACCTAAAGAACCGCTCAACTAAATTAGATATATCTGCTTTAATTGGGTATTCGACAACCGTAAAAAATCATTAAAAGAATCCAGTAAACAGTGACAAAGAACGATTTTCAGGCATTAAGGTGTTCATTAAAGTAAAGTGCTGTAAATAAAGTATGAAGCAAATTTTTTCTGAGCCACCGGCTCAGTGGCTTAACGCTTACGTGTTAGGCTTGCAACAAAGGAGTCCCGGGTACGAATCCTGCCAAGGGAATGGATGTTTAGTGATATTTTTCATGTGTTATCGAGTTGATAGCAGTAGACTAGACGAAGTTGTGTGAGAAACAACACGGCTAGTTGCTTCACTCCTGAGTTCGAGTCTCAGCTGCGGCAGATGGCAATGTAGTAGGGAATGGTCGTTGTATAATTGTCTACGTGTATCTGTTGTGGTTGAGTGGTGGAATGGCTAATGCTAAACTCCGCCAGGACTTTAATCTAAATAAGGACTTAAAAATAAAATATAATAAATATTGGTTAAGCAAAATAACCACGGCTAAAGCTAAAATGTGTATTAATTCATTTATAGTGCTTGTTCTACAAAACAGTACGATTAAAAGATATGGACCTGGGATTTTTTCCCCAGGTAGAGATTCGCCAATCAGAATTGGGGAGTTCGGGGGAGATTTTTGCGTTTATTTTTTAAAAATCTTGCTTCGTTCTCGAGTTATAAGGACTTTTGGCTTTTGTGACGTACTAACTTTTTTTGGTTTTTTGTCATATGGATTTGGAACTTTTTCCTCAGGTAGAGATTCGCCAATCAGGTTTTGGGTTTGCGGGGGAGATTTTGCGTTAACTTTTTCGATATCTTGCTCCATTCTCGAGTTATAATGACTTTTAGCTTTTGTGGTGTACTAACTTTTCTGTTGAACTTGAGACTTTTTCTCACAGGTAAAGATCCACCAATCAGTATCAGGGAAGACTTCTTCTTGTTCCGTTTCCTTTATAACATCATCGTCGGCATGGACCTATATCTACAATATTATGCGACTTAGAATTAGCTATTCCAATAACCACATATGTAAGAGCGCTGTGGTTTTAAACGGATATTATTTCAATTTCGATCAGGGGAAACAAAATTCCAACTAGAAGATGCGTGAAGTACTTGGGGGTGACACTCGACCAAAGACTGACGTTTAATACGTATGAGTATGAGACAATACGGACGGTCTACTCTCTGTCCAGGAGTCTATATCCGCTCATGGTCAGGGGTAGCAGTCTCAACAGACAGAATAGAAAACTGTTGTACACGATGGTGGTCAGACAGACCGTCTATCAAATACGCGGGGCCGGTGTGCAGCATACCGGCCACGGCAATGAAAAAACTTCAAGTATTTGAACACAAATTTATGCGCCTCATATCAAATTCAGCAAGTTACACCTTCCTAAGAGACCTATACGCACGCTGCAGTGACATAACCCCGACAACGGACTACGTTCAGCACATCTCTCAAAAATTCTACTCATTTGAGCTGGACGATAGTCCTTTAACAAGACACATAACGCAAATTAGACAGCATAATGCCACATTTCGGATTAAACACCCCTTACCGTACCAGACGATACCGATTTTATGGCAACCACTTTAGTCAAATTTCAACAACTATACCTTTCACTAACCCTATCTACCTTTTTGCTCGTATTTCATACCTTTCGCTCACCTTTAATTTTTTCCTGTCCCCCTCTTCCTTTCTGGTTGGGTATTTTTGTCGTGTTTGTTTTTCTTCGTTTCTTTTTGTAAATTTTAAAATCAAATTTTAGGCCAGCCCTGCGCAACCCTGCATTGGAATATCTCGGGAAAGGCACCTCGTTTGAGTTGTGGTGCCTGCGTTCAGTTACAAAATTTAAGTGTTTTTTGTGCGCGAGTTTCATAAACATCAGTGTAATTTTAGTTAAGCTTGTTTTTCAAGTATTGTTAATGTTAAGGCCTATTCTAATTTTATACTTTGTAAAAAGGATTTTAGGTTAGTTGTTCTTCATTTGTTCTTCTTGTCAAACCAGGCCCACCCCGTCCGATCCTGCAATCTGCCACCGCGTTAACGCAGTGGTTGCATGATCGGATCCGGAGCAGGTCCTGACGACGCAACTATTTTTGTATGTTAAGTTTATCTTTTGAATTGAATTGTAAACGAAAAATCGCAGGATCGAATCCTAGGCTGCACTAAAAATTATTAACAGGTGATGAGATCTGTAGCAACTTGGAAGTATTAAGAGTTTACAGATTGGTCACTAAATGGCGCTATATGGAGGGCGCGACGATCAGACAGTTTGAATTTTCCCCCGATTCGTGAAGGCGGGTATGGGGGCATAACTCTGGAAACGGTGGCGAGGAGTACGGGAATGGCGAGCTGCGAATGATTTGTTGAATTTCCCGCCATAGAAGGGGGCATGGCTTTGCGCTCTCTAATTGGCTGAAAAGTTGGAGGGGTGGGGGGAGGTTGAGGTAGCCCCCCCCTACTACTTATGTCTCTATTTATCCACCGCATTCTATGTACTCCCTCACCATTACATCGTCGCGAGAAATTGATTTTTCGCAAACGTATAAAACTCAATCTGCTTTCTCTTCAACAAATTACATGTTATTTTTCTTTATTAAATCTAGTTTACTTTAATAATCACTTTGTAACAATTCTATTTGTATAGATATTGTCATATATTTTCGCATACAATTATATTTCATTGATATAATTTACGAGTATTTAATAAAATTATTATATGGGATATTCTGATATATAAATATTTGTAAGTAACAGTTTGGAATAATCTGAGTGCATGTAGGGAATAATATGAATATGGAAATATCAAGTATCAAACTACATGCAGTTATCCAAAATAAATATAAATCATGCATGCATTTAAAAAATGGTTGACACAGAAACATTAAAGAAAAGAAGAGAAAATGGAAGTTTTTGACAAAAAGAAATGTTGACAATTTTAATTTTGAATCTGGAGAATAAATAATTGAAAATATAAAGTTGAGTTGAAGAATTAAAACAGTTGAAAGTTGAGCCACAAATATTATAAGTAAGAAAATAAGTATTACCTGTGATTTAGTCACATACAAGTAATTTTTATACCATATTTGAGAATAATCGCAAGATATTAGGTGAAAGCCAAGTTAAATGATTCCTACTTGAAGTAAGAAAAATTAGTGTTTAAGTCGCAGACAATTTTGTACGTCCAGGAAGGAGCGGACGTTCCTGACGGGTGACCTAGCACTCATCAATGTGAGTGTTTCATAAACAAACTTAAATATTAAACTGAAAAATCAAACGGTTTCTCAATCTGTATAATTAATTGTTTAATGTTCAATGCCAAGTTAACAGTGATGTCGAAAGTTAATTTTTTATTAAATTTGTTGTTTGCTTTCGTATATATTTGTATGAGATTGAACCGGTTAGGTTAGGTAAAAGTGCCTCTGTTATATTTTTTGTTTTAAACATGTGGTTCTGTGGATCTAATAAATGTTTTGTATATCAAACTCAACAAAGTTTCGAATTATTTTCATGTATGTGCTTAGCAACAACGAATTGTTACTACAACAATAAAATGTTCTATAATTATAAAAAAATTATACGCATTAAAAGACAATAACAAAAATCAACTGAAACGCTCTCAGAAGGAAAGCAGAACCGAATCTAGCCTTCACAGAAAGAGTGTAGCCTGCGATAAATAATTTATTTGTTGTAAGCATAAACAATTCAATTCAAAAATAAAATAATTTATATGTACTGTAACAAGATTACAATAAAGATATTATTATTATTACTATTTTCTACGAGAGAAATCCTTTTTCTTTAATATTGCTTTATTTTTCAATTTCTCAAAGAACTAAACTTTATTATTACGCCATATATTAAAAAATATATATTTTTGCCCAAAATCACTACGACATTCCAAAAGAGTTAATCTCAAAGCGAAACGATAATTATTAGAATCCGACAAAAAGTTCAGGAAAAATTAACTTCAAGATCGTGCTAAATTTTAGATAGCGCATTAATTCTGCCCGTCAGTGTATACAATTGCAAAGTGAAGTGATACGTCTATGAAAGTACTTTGTACGAAAATGTTCAGGTGGTAAGTATTCTCCAGACTCTGGGGTAAAAACAGCATTGCCTTAAATCCTAATGAAATTAACTTGTTTGCCAAGCGAGGACGTAATTTAAATTTCAATTTGCCTGTACCCAGTTACAATTTAGATTCGAACGCACTTTAGCATATTAAAGTGTTAAGCACGCGCAACAATCAAAGGGATGTGAAATTTAGAAAATAGACTGCGGGACACAAGAAGTAAGGGGAGCTTCTTGCAAAGAACAGTGAAGTATGTATGTTCAACCTATCAACTAATGCCACCCTAGAGACTTCAGTCCAATTTCCAAAACACTTGTGCCCCATTTTGAGAGCTTTACTACACACTTAGATGATACTTTTCACCAATACGATTGCTGGTAATGTATTTTCGGAGACTGAAACTGATATTCTATCAATTTAAATCGGAGTTGTGAGGGTGTTCAGATGAGACTGTGTAAAATATCGATTTTGTTCATTTGCTCCTCATTCACACCTATTCTGGTTCTCGAGTAAACTCAAACCGCAAAATTTTTTTCTCGGGGCTCTGAAGTATAATTGTACTTTTCGTTAATTAACGCATGGACTCAAATTGTTTCGTTTATTTTAAATTGCAAGACTTATGTTTTTTATTAATTAATCCAGCTTAGCGGAATAATACTAAAAAAAATAATTGGAAAAAACGAGCAATTCTCTTTTTTTTAATCTTATTCCAGATATCGTAGACTACTACGAAAAGAATTATTTGCTTTATCTGCTCAACATTATAGTTAATTACGATGCGAGTGTCGTAATGTAACATAATACGATTTGGAAAAATTATCAAATGGACCTGGAGATTTCCATAACTTAATAAGTAACTCCTGGCTGACCATATGGGATCCTCCTGGCAAACTTAACATAGACCGATAAAAATTGGAAGGTTTGATTACGTTTTTTGAAATTGGTTGCCTTTTCTTTAATTTTTGAGAACATATTGATATGAAAAAATATATCTTGAATGTGTACCATTTTAAATTTTACATAGCATAAAAAAGAATATAAATGAAAATTAAGTAATGACAAAAATTGTATTAGCTAACAAACAAATTTGAACTCAAAATGTCACTTAAAACTTATATACCAAATAAATTTCAACAAACCAAGTATAAATGCAGGATAATACTGTTATGTGCTGCCCTCTAACGGGGAGAGATGTGATTAAGTCCCTGGCCAAAGTGAAGGGAAACCTGTATTGTGTTCATGGCCAGTAGGTCGGGTGGCGCCATCTATGAGCCAATTGACGAACAGTCATCTATCACATAGTAGAAAACTCTGTAGGGTTCCAGAAAATTATGGAATACTGTTCTGGTACATTTCTATGGGTGTATATAAAGAGGTGAATCCAGCAGATGAGGGAACAGTACAGTTTAGTGAAGTATAGGGAACAGTACAGTTTAGTGAAGTATAAAGAACAGTTCAGTTTAGTATCCAGTACAGTTCTGGTTACAGAGACAGTTTGTAGAAGAAGAGTTTAGTTCAGTGAAGTAAACAGACAGAGAGTTTTTAGGTTAGGCAAGAGTTGACAAGTTTAGGAAGAAAAGTACATAGTGTTTTAAAAGTAGTGAATTTATATTAGATTAAGTTATTATTAGTTTTGTGATTTTTAAGTATTTACTAGTGTAATTTTAGTGATTAATAAATCAGTGGTTAGTGAAAATTCTTGTTGCAAGTTATTTAAACCCACAGAGCGTTTACTGAAGACTGTAAACATTATAGTTTAAAAGTCACCGATGACTGGGTGCACCCAATGGTAATGTAAAAGCCTCAAAAATGAACAATATTGACATTTAAACAAAACTGATCAAATACATGTAATAGATTTAAATTTTATATTAAATAAAAAGCGGACAAAGTTAAAACAAACAAAGACAAGAAAAGGGTGTAAATTTAGTGTAGGTAGTGAAAGGGTCGTGAGTGGTACGAGAGAAGTGGTATTTTGTTAATCGGACACGCAGAGACATAATAGTGGCAGCAGAAGAACGAGGAAGGGCAAGGAACAAGAATAGTAAAGAAAGAAGAACATGCATGTACTAAAAAGGCTAAATTGGAATTTGATCAATTTTGACAATGCATTCAAAATTACGTGCCATGACGATTTTTTGTTAAAAATATAACCTTGAAAATTATCTTTTGGCACAGCTGTCAGAAGGCAGTGAAAGGCATAAAAGCAAAGTGCTGTTAATTTTGAAGTTAAGAGATAAATAGTAATATTCTTGTAAACTTACCTTATTATAACAATACAAATCAATAATAAATCCATCAAAGCCGTTTGGTCAATCCACAGCGAGAGACAAAATTTATCACCAACGACAATCACAGGCTTTTAAAGAAAGACATTAAATTTATATTATATGCCAATGGAGTAGTAGCAGCTGACGCACAATCAAGCTGCAACTTCAGTTCAGTGGACTCGAAAGTTTTTGTGATATTTACAGTCATTTAATTATACCAAGTTTTAAGGTATTTTAGAGCTTTTTGAAAAGCTTTTTTTGTGTAAAATTAATTATTAATGTTCCCTTTTACTAATACGTTTGGTGATTTGTTGAACTGGCTTTAATTTTGTGTTTATTTGCGTTTTTTAACCGACGTGTTTTTTTCGTACTGCCAAAAGGTTTTTAACAATTAGGAATGTTAAATTTGTTGAAATTTGATCTGTACACTTCATTTTAGGAGTTACCAAATTATATTTCTAAGTTAGAGTACATTAACGGTGTTGAAGTAGTATAAAAGTAGAAGATTTAACTGCATTGCTAAATGATATCCCAAAAATTTCTAAAACTGTGGTGATGGATTATATGTTATTTCGAACGAGCCCTATGACCATGATGACGAAGTTAGATGCCTTTGCTCAGCTTGCCTGTAAACGGATAGAATTTCTGGATACAAAAGAAATTAGCAAGCGATATCTCGTTGGTGAAGTAAGTGTACATTCTATATGAATAATATGAAATTCAAAGTTTATTATCAAAGTATACTGCTTATGTCTGTAATGTCTAATCACAAATTACTGTTTTTTAACATTTGTACATTATTAAAACAGATTAGGGATGAAAGTATTTTTTGTTATAGGTTAGGCATTCTCAAAGATTACCAGAAGTACCGTTTAAGCCATGTATTGTTGTATGAGGATACGCATGTGACGGATGTATTGGCTTATTGAATAGAACTCAGTACCAAGAACATTGATATGGCTGTAGTATTAAAAAACAAGGCCAGATGCTTAGAGTATGCAGTGCGCTTTGGCATTTCAGAAAGATTTTTATGTAATCTATACATTTGTAAATTATGCAGTTATGATATTTAAGAAGTTAATGGCTTTATATAATGTATACACAGATGTATGTTTCCTAAGTTTACATGTAGAATATATTAAATCCCAAATAATAGGAAAGAATATGTAGAATATGTTAATAAAAACAACAAAACCACTTATGTATTGCTATAAAATAAAGTATTTTGCTCTATGCTGTTCCATCTAGATTTAATATATTCATCGTTCTTTCTTCCTGAATTTAAAAATGTCCAGATACATAGAAAATTCAACGAAGTTTTTCAAAAAGTTAGGGTTTTATTTTTCATTCTTCCATGTATTTTGCATTGTTTAGTACAATCAGTTTAAAATCTTATTTGATCTTAAAACCTACCTTCATTTATCAACCCAAAACTATGTCTATTCGCACGTTACTGGAGGAGGATGTAATTAATAACCATATAACTACATATTCAATCAGTTTTATTTGTGTTATTAACAATACTTTTTTACACACGTCAATATAATAGAATACATGTTAAAATAATATGTAAAGCGTACTAATAAAAAACATTACATACCACCTTAAGAACAATCTACACTTTAAGTGAAATTTTAAGAACATTTATGCATCCTATTTTGATTAAATAGACAAATTCACTGTCAACATTGCAATATTATGTTATAAATCATGTAAAAACTATCATATAGGTACCCATAACATAATGTTTGGAACATATTCTTGCATTTTTTATTTTCGATTCGAGAAAATCATCTCTACAGAACGCTGCTGGGCTGAGTACGTATTTCTATTCTTGCAAGTTCTACTTGTCGTCTGGTTTGAGCAGATGGAAATTTCAAAAATCTGACTGTTTTTTTTCGATTCCATCGATTAGTGCACCCAACAACAGCCGTCGTCGACATTCTGTTTTTAAAATGGTAACAAATTCAAACTCATTAGAAACTTTTGAGCTTGAAGTACAATCCTGCCAAAAAGTGCTCATAGAAACAGATAAAAATAAAGCTTCGAAGTTCTATGAGACCGATATCAGTTTTTGAAAGAAATTAACCGATTCCACATATAGTTATATCAATAACCATAAAAATTCGTTATATAAGTCGTTGTACAATAGAATGGCATAGAAACTCATATAAAACTGTTTCATCATCTCCATGCTTATAGAAAAGTATATATTTTATATTACTTTGGAGATATTTCTATATACCATTTCGGCAGGGAATTAATAATATAGTCAGAAAGCAATAGTCAGAATAGATATCTTTTATAAAACCATTAATATTAGTAAATAGAAATTACTACTACCTAACCTATTATATTCTATGTCAATATTGGATTATACCAAATCTGTGAATACATATATTAAATGAATATTTAAGCAAATAAGTCATACAATATACCTACTTAACAAAAAAAACCGAAAAGCAAAATTATTAAGCGTTATTAGTGCTTATTTTTACAATTTACGAGTTAACAGGGATGTCAACAAACCTGACAACAAATTTTCTTTTTCCAACAACAGCACTGATATGATATATACAGAAATTTCTGTCAAACTAGGCTTTTAAAAAAACGTTAATAAATGTCACCACACTAATTTGATATGAAAATTATGTGCCAGTAATATTTATATCGATCACAAACTAAGACGTACTCTTATGTCAAAGTCCACTGAACCGTTTTCAGGCTGTCAAATGCTGACGTCACTGCTACTACTCCGTTGTTCAATATTTATTCATCTCAGAATTATATTTTAACTTCAATAGTAAACATTCGGGAACAACAACATTATTAAATGAATATAACTAGAATCTACAAGTAACTTTCGTTGCCAACCGTTAAAACTCAAAATCTTAGGGCCGGTTTTATAATATCGGATTAAACTGCAGAGCACAGATTAAACTACAGATCTCAAAAAAAGTCTGTTTTATAATGTCAGTAATCTTTAATTTGCAGATTAATTACGTCACAGTAAAGTTAAACTTCAAACGGTGGATGGGGATCTGGATTATCAGATGTCAGGATGTTCATAACCTCAGAATTAATAAAATTCGGTGTAATATTTGATGGATGTATTCAAAATATGTGATTATTTACAATCTGATGATGACATAAAATTATTGTTAATACGCTCAAAGTTCTAGAAATTTTAGAATCACACCTATAGTTACAAGGAAAAATGTAATCAGAAAAATGCATAAGCTGTTTAGATTGGGTCAGTTATTATTTTATTGGAGCTAATTCAAAATTTATTATTACATCTGACAGAAAGGGAAAAATTTATGTTTGATCTCCTCACACGTATATGCATATATTATACGCTTATTGTTACCAGAAACTTTGGAAACCTACAATAATCAACTGCCTCTTGTATAATTAAAAATGTTTCACTAATAAAATTAGTTCAATGAATTTGTCGTTCTTCTATTTCTCTCCATTTTTTACAAAAATAACTTAAAATGTCATGTCAAAATGTCGAATAGGTTAGAATCAAACTACGTGAAGTTGCAATTTATATTGAACAGTAGTGCCAACTGTATAAATTTAAGTTTACTTTTATAAAACCGGCGTTTGTAAAGTAAAGTTTAAATCATGGTTTAATCTTAAGTTAACTAACATTATAAAACCGGCCCTAAGATACGTTCTTAAAATATTTTTAGTGCATAAGATATTTGGCGTAGGGAATAGGTTAATTTAAGGTATTTATTTGCACATGAATGCACATTTTCCAACAAATAATCAAAGTTTATTTTAAATAAATATCATCTTTATTCAATCCAATATTATTTATCATTTCAATCAATTAAATAAAAAAGGTTACGCAACCAACTTAACAATAGTCAAAATTACAACTAATGTTTCGGTTATGCAACTAATATTACAATCACAGTAAATCTTAATCTGAATTTAATTACGAACCCTGAGAACAACTTTAAACAATTCTGAGCTATTTTTAAAACAAGTTAAATATTAAGTTTCGAATTAAAATAATACTTTATCAGTGATATAGTATATTTAAAAAAAAACATATTATACCATTTAACTCATACAACGTGGGGCATTTCAATAATGTGAATTTTATACAAATTCATATCATTTTAATATATATTATATCAATATTTCGTGACAGAGAATTATCATTTATCAAAAATTTGGAAGAATATTAAAAGAAAATATAATAAAGCATTCAACAAATACAATTTTCTTGGCAATCATAGTAAAGCATATAAATAGACTTACATTAGAAAAAATCGTTAGTGTATGTTGAATAAAATACGAGTTATTGACTAATCATTGTCTTAGGTGTTCTATTCCTTGAAATTTGGCACTTTTATTTGTAGTAATAAAAAGAATATTTTCAGTGAATTTCATAAAGATAAATAGACTACATCCGAGAGGAATTAATTCGAGGTTTATCCATACTCTGTGGTTTTAATATTTTAAGCCTTATGTAATCGAATTAAACAATCGAAATCAAATGCACCCGCTTCAGGGTCCCCTACGATATTAAGAAAAAGATAAAAAGAAAGCTGCCACTCTCTCCATGCCCTTTTTTTCGATAATTTTAAATAATATTACTCCATTGGGAATTTAACAAAAATCTATAAAAAACCTGTCCAGTCCTGTTTCTTTTACTTCAATATGTTCATTAAAAACATATTAATAATGTAAAATACTCCGAGGTCGAGGGCTATCCTTAGTTTTGGTTGAATATACATAATAACAGTTTATTAAAATCATGTTGAGTTTTCTAATACAATAATAATTATTACAAAATAATCACATTTACCTGCTCTCAAAAAAAATTGCCTGTTGGATGACGCGATTTCACTTTATAGTTAATACCGGCAACTGGTTCTATAAAACTATTTTACGTCTTGTTTAGATGGTCGTATATGCTCATCTATTATAAACATTATAAATAGATTTAGTTGTTAAAATTCAACGTTAAAAATAAATATTTATTTATACTACAAACAAACATATGATGCATAAAAATTTTTCCTATACATACTGGTTGTCCACGAATGGGGTTACCTATACAACAAATAGACCTAAAAGTCACTATTTAGAAAAAATCGTTTTTTTATACTGGGCGCTCATATATACAGCATGTCCCATTTTACTTGGAAGCACTCCTATAAAAAGTTTATTTGATGTCCGAGTTAGAAATAAAAATTCAGATTTTCAGATTGTGTATTTATGAAAAGAGTGCCTTGATTGAAATAAATGTCAGTTGAATGGTTCATTATTTAAAAAACAGTAATGCTCAATTTAGAAATATTCAATTATCAAAAAATTTTTATCCTTTCGCACTATAATGACTAACAAAGAAATAATTAAAAAGATGTGATACAAAAAGTTTACCTAAAAAATTACAAAATAAATAAATAAATAGAAAAATTAATTAAACCTAGGTTCTCTCTACTAAGCCACCTTCAACTTATATACATTTATCTATCTTCTCACGATTATTACGAATGATATTTCTAAGTTCTTCCCTAGAGATTTCATGACAAGCTATTTGTAATTCTATCACATAATTCCTGCCTATTTTGTGGTTGAGATTTATGAACTTTGCTTTTAAGAGCCAACAAATAAAAATCAAGGGGTGTCAAATCCGGCGATATTGGCGGCCGGGCTATCAATGGACTACTACGTCCAAACCACCTACCGGTAAAATTTTGGTTGAGCTACGCCCAGAAAATTATTGCATGACGTAGGGTGCATCCATCTAGTTGAAAATATAACTGCTGTCTTCCCTGCAGGTTTTGAACCTCGTTCCAAAACTGATTTCTCAAGAACTCTAGAAAATTTAAACTGCTTAAATTTTCATAAAAAATTAGGGACCAATTAAGCGCTCATTCAAAATACCACACCAGACATTTATTTTTTGTGAATATTGATATCTGCAATTGATTACCCAATTGCGATTTTCCTCTGCCCAAAATCTACAATTCTGTGAGGAAACCACTTCGTTTGTGGTGAATGTAGCCTTATCGCTGTAGATGATTTTTTTTAAGTCTGGGTCATTCAAATACTCTCCTTGACCCCACAAACAATACTCAAATCCTCTTTCTTCGCCACCTACTTGCAAAGTATACAAACATTTAGATTTGTATGGTTTTCGATTACGATTTTTAAGGCACCCCCAAATGGTATTTCGAGATTTGTTTAAATTTATAGCAGCATTCTTCAAGTTTGAACGAGGGTTTTCGTCAAAATATGTCAAAATAGCGAGATCATTAAGCTGCCCCTGCTGGCCAGATCCTCTAGAATTTGTTTCTGAAACACTACCGGTATCATTAAAACATTTTGTTTTTCGAAGGGTGCTGTCGTTAAGTGGCGGCCGTCGACTTAGATTTCTTTTATTAAATTCTCGAGCAGTAGTCCATTTAACGAGGTACAAGAAAGGCCAAAACATCAAAAGTTTGTAGGATTTTTTGAAATACTTTTCCCCCCTGTTTTCGAGGGTGGGGAAAACGATGGTGATGATTTCGAGTACTACCCCTATCAAGAAAAAACCACACCAATTTTCGGCTTCTCGGTTTTGGGCTTGCGAGGGGTCGTCGCCGGATCGGGTTTTTTAAGGGAATAATAATAAATTCAGTTAATTTACATTAGAGTGCTCCGGAACGACCCCCGAGGGTTGAACTTACCCCCACTCCTAATAGCAATATCCCCAAAAAATTAGGAAATACAAACTCGACAAAGTTCTTGATGGGTTATCGAGGGCAGGGATCACGATGGTGGTGGTGGTGTTATTTCTCACCCTACCCTCCCGCAACTACCCTCAACGTATAAAAACCCTCTTCCATGAAGTCGGTCCTGGGAATGCAGGGATAGTTTTTATGGGAATATCACGGAACTAACCGTTACTAAACCACAGTTGACCTAAGCAACCTCCGGGGGGTTGAAATTACCCTACTTGCAATACCGAAATTCATCGAAAAACGGACTTCTCACGAGTTTCTGAGGGCGGTAATCACGGTGGTATATTTTTCACTTTACCCTCTCTCGAAACTACCCCCTACGTATAAAAGCACCCTCTTTTCCATGCTGTCGGCCCTAGGTATTCTAGGATTCATCGGGTTGGGATTTCTATGAGAATGTCGGGGATATTAACCATTAACCAACCACAGTTGACCTCAGCAACCCCCGGGGGTTGAAATCAGCCTGCTCGCAACACCAAAATCACTCACTGGTATTCGAGGGCGGGAATCACGATGATGGTGTTATTTTTCACCCTAGCCTTCCGCAACTACCCCTAATGTATAAAAATACTCCTTTCTCTATAAACTATATGTGTAGTTATACATATAAGGGGTATTTTTATACATTGGGGGTAGTGGCGGGAGGACAGGGTGAAAAATAGCACCACCATCTTAATTACCGCCCTTGAAGTGAGTGATTTTGGTGTTGCGAGCAGGGTAGTTTCAACCCCTGGGGGTTTCTTAAGTCAACTGTGGTTGAGTAATGGTTAATTTCCCTGATATTCTCATAAAAACCTCGACCAGACGAATTCCCGCATGCCTAGGTCCGGCAGCATGGAAGAGGGGGTGGTTTTTTTTTACATAGTGAGTAGTTTCGAGAGAGCAGAGTGAAAAGAATATCACCATCGTTATTACCGCCCTCAAAAACCCGTGTGAAGCCCGTTTTCCAGTTTTTCGAGGGATTTTGGTGTTGCGAGCAGGGTAGTTTCAACCCCCGGGGGTTGCTTAGGTCAACTATTGTTTAGTAATGGTTAGCTCCTATGGAATTCCCAAAAAGACCCCGATTAGATGAATCCCCGCATGCCTTGGACCGACTGCATGGAC
Source organism: Leptura quadrifasciata (assembly GCA_963675555.1). NCBI lineage: Eukaryota > Metazoa > Arthropoda > Insecta > Coleoptera > Cerambycidae > Leptura > Leptura quadrifasciata. The sequence continues at coordinate 22,064,095 of OY776673.1, forward strand.
GAGGGGGTGGTTTTTGTACGTTGAGGGTAGTTGCAGGAGGGTAGGGTGAGAAATAACATCACCATCGTGATCCCTGCTCTCGACAACCCATCAAAAACTTTGTCAAATTCGTATTTTCTTATTTTTTGGAGATATTGCCATTAGGGGCGGAGGTAGGTTTAACCCCACGCTCCGGAGCACGGAGTAAATTAACTGACTTTATTATTATTCCCCAAAAACACCCGATCCGACGACCTCTTGTAAGCCCAAGACCGAGAAGCCGGAAATTGGAGTGGTTTTTCCTTGATAGGAGTAGTACGCAAGGGTTTCAGAACTCGAAACCATCACCATAGCTTTTCTCACCCTCGAAAACAGGGAGGGGGAATATGTATTTCAAAAGGTCCTACAAACTTTTGATGTTCGGGACCTCGTTAAATAGACTACAGCTTATAATAATCTCTATTTTGTTCTTGAAAAGTTAACTTTTGCGTGGGCATAATTATAATAATAAGCAGAAATATAAATAAGCAATTCTACTCATCAACAATGAATCATTCATTTGACAGTTATTTCAGTCAAAGCAGTCTTTTCATAAATACACAATCCCATGCAACAGTTAAATTTCTTCGACAATTTCTGAATTTTTATTTCTCCCAGGAAACATCCAAAAATATGACTTCTTCAACGAAATTTGGTACAAGCACATTTGGGGGTTGCTGAATCCAGTTTGTAAAATTTTATATAGCACAAAGATGCGCATTTCAAAGATCTTATTTTAAAAAAAATATATCTAAATCGGACATTGGATAATGGTTCCAAGCAAAATGGGACACGCTGTAATATATAGGTCAAGAAAACCTAACCTCCGACTATTTGGTGGGATCCTCGTGTCGGCTGTTACAGCCTACTTTGCACTGATGAGAGCCAACAGCTCGAAACTGCAATCTGCAAGTGGTGCGGAACGATTGGCATGGGAGCTCCTTTAAGTAGGAATTAGTCTTTCGGCCGTGTTTGTTGCGATCGAAGCATTAAGCGTTCTGCTGGTAATATGTGATTTTACTTAATGCGCCAAGTTTGTAATTCATAATTCAGCGCTCGGCGGGGCACATAACCCGGGGAGTAGATGTTGCAGTCTGGTTATGTTCCTTATACTAAAAATAGGAACTTTATAGAGGAGATTAAATTTTAACGCCTCATTTAGATTAACGCCCTGGCGGAGTTTAGCATTAGCTATTCCACCACTCAACCAGGACACAAATATGGATTAGAAATTGGCTTTAGTTTTTGTGAATGGTTGAAAAATGAATGATGCAATTAGGAAGTTACATAAAACATAATAAATATCTATGTGTAATTAATAAAACGAAACCGCAAATAAAAATGATATTTTCCCTTGAAGGCCCCATCTGACAACTATTTAAATATACAGTATAAGTGAATTATAAATTCTAAAGTCCTTAAGCTGTTCAGGGAATGCTGCAGGTTGTAGTTAATATAGCATTTTCCTTGACAACACCTCTTAAGAGTAGCAACAGAACACAGCCAGCAGGCAGGATGCGCTGTACCTAGAACAGTACAGCGTCTATCAGTTTGCCGGAATTCCCTGCAGTGAACATATCTTACAGGAGAGTACCTCATGAATATGCAACTGCAATTTGTGTCGATATGCATGACAAGTTATGCACAATTTTCAATAGCTAGCTACCTTTAGTAGTAGGAATTATTCAGAATATTCCTAATTTTCACGTAAGTTTATGTTCGCACGATAATTCCTACAGATGCATTTCATGTGAAATATAAACGGATGAACTTTGTAACTGTTCATTATGCTTTACATCCCATATCAAATTTATGTTGACTATAATGAAATTTTTATTATATACCGCAACGTAATCTTAATTTTACGTTAAGATTATTATTCATATGGGAGACATGAAATGAAAAATGTTTGTCAATTCTTAAAGGAATAAACCTTTAACTATTAATTTTATATTGCAATTTTGAGAAAATCAGAAACAACTTAAGTATCCACACTTAGTAAAAATTTACCATATACGCTATTAAAACTAGGTCCACTACAGTGTTATAACTAAGAAAAGCTAACACTTTGGGTTTTAAGTCCCCTTTGTATCGCATGTGCACACTTTATAATTGCATATCGAATCGCCAGAGTAGAATAGATATGTGTAGAGTTGTCAAAAGAACGAAACAAATAAAAATAAATTAAGTAGCATACAAACGTACTAAGAAAAAACAATGTATACAATAAAGACAAGTAAATAACATTCAACAATTAAGGAAATAACATACATAAGTAAATCACAGACAAATCTATAACAAACATAACAAAAATCTGGGAAGGCTAGTAGTCAGATAGCTAATGAATTGCAATACTGAAAGTATTCTTCATAACTATACAAACAATTTTGAAATAGTAATGTCCTAACATTTTTTTAAAAACTTTTTATACTGTTACGTGTTTACAATCTCCAGTAAACAGCCTGTATGTAGGTTCAAATAACTTGCAAGAAGAATCTTCACAAATCACTGATTTATTAATCACTTAATTTTACAATAATTAATCCTTAAAATCCCTGTTTCTTATTTAATTTTATCACTTGCTTGTCCAATATAAAACTGCCCCTAGCTCGTTTGGGTCTACTGCATTTATACCCGCGTCGAATGTACTCGTTTATTCTAGAATGTTCAGATGCATCACTCAAGATGTTTCTGGCGCCGTTCTCGAATCTTCCACAGGCAGTGATGTAGTCGTGCGCATAACAAAACTTATATTTTCTTTTTGTAAATGCCGTGGCAAAGTATTATAAAATTTACTATATATATAAATAAAGGAGTTTTTGTCTTTGTCAAGCGTACACTTCTCAGTCATAAGATCTTCTCTCTAGTATTTTAAGCATGAACCTTCTCCTGAGTTAGAATAGAACCCAGCATACTTATCTTTTTAATGTATAGCAACAGTAATAAAGAAAACATGAAGGTAGGCTCTTAATACACATGTCCTTAAATAAAGGTATATAAGAGTAAGTAGGCTTGACTTTAGCTAAAACACGTATTCCTCTCTTCTGTAATACGAAGAGCTGTTGAGCATGACAAGCATTACGCCATAGAATAGCATATACCACACTATGAAAAATTGAAAAATATGAAATCTTTAAGTAATTAGCACTAGTTAATTTTGTAATTGTCTAAGAAGAAATATTAGAGTTCACAGTTTATTAGTATGATGTGCAAAAGTTAAAGAGATATCAAGAAAGACACCTAGATCACTAGATATCTAAGTACAATAATCGTTGTTAATACTCTAACAAAGTCAAAGACCGGTTTTTATCTAAGAGTATCCATATAATGAAATAAAGCACGTGAACAATAATAAAACAATAATTTAAGTGAAAAAAAGAATAAGAAGAGAGTTATCCTAGCTAAACTTTCAGCCCTACCTAATTTCTTTATCGTATAAGAGATGCGCCGTAATGCTAACAAAGTAAGCAAAGTATAAATCTATCTAAGCTCTTTGACCGTCTCAAATTTATAATGACAGTAAACAATAAACATTTCTAGCCTAGTGAGCTTACTCTGTGTTTTCTGCAGTTGCGAAGGTATAGTGTGTGAACTTTGCGAAAAAATATTGAAGAAAACTAAAAATGTGAATTTCTTAATTAAATTTGGTGTTGAGCTCAAAAGATATACTTAAGTATTCTTGTATCTACTAAAACTGTTACCAAGGTTGAATCGTACTAAATTGTCATAGAGTGTAATACATTTTTAGTATTCTGTATACTTTGCAATTTCTAATTAGATATAAGGTGGTCTATCTATGAGGCATGTTGACTTACATTTGAGATACTTTAACCGTTTTAAAAATTTACGAACCACATTTTTTCCTATTTCAACGAAGTACGTTCCACCTAATTGGAATTATGATCTACCTCTCGTATTTTATTTTTGTGTATTTGTGTTTGCATTTAATAAGTTTTTCCATATGAATAAAAATGTAGGAGAGGTATTCTTCGAAAACACAGAAGCCCTCACTGTTGTACAAAAGCTGATCCAAAGCTTCAAATGCAGGAAAAAAAAATGACAATACTGAGCGAGAAGATACAGATTCAATTATTTGCTTTCAGGACCCTTAACAAAAATGTGGTATAACTTTGAGTCTCTCTGTATTCTAGAAACGGAATTGGTTAATGAAAACCCACTAATTAAAATGGCCAGTAATCTCTGTTTAAATCTATATCTGTATTGACTGTAAGGAAATATACTATTTTTGTTAAACTAAATATCATGTAGAATAAAATAATTAAACAAAATAAGCCGTCACCAATCTAATTCATTTAAAGAACGCTTCTCATGGTAAATTATTCTCTTTCCACAATGCAAAGCTTTCTTCAAATTAGATGCTGCAGATCTATGCATCGAAAATCGATAAAAACAAATAGGTAAGAGCTGACTAGTCTTTGTGACCGGTAAGTTTTGTAAATTTCCTGACACACCCAGCGAGTAGCTTATATTCCGATGTTATGAAACCTTTATGAATGTAAGCTCTGGGTATTGTTAAGGTCAAGTATACTTCATCCGTCCGACTAACAAAGTGCCAGATATGTTACAAGTCTAAACTTAGAGCTGTAAAGAAGGTCAACAACAGCAATAGTCACAGCTGTCTGATTATATACAGTGAATGTCATTCGAAATGGATAATTAATTGTTCAGCACATTAATCAAGCACTGAATTGTTTTACTCCTTCCTCTAATTATAAGCCTACAGTTGGAAAGTCTGAGTTGGATGCGTCCGTGGAGCATGTTACACGAGGTTAGATAAATGTAACCTCATTATGTAAAACAGCGGTTTTTGAGAAATTCTTACTCATCAGTTTGTTGATATAATCACGACGATTTAATATAATTTGATCTATCTAGGGAAATTTCATAGTTGAATAGGACAGGTTAAATGTGAGGGGAGCCAAATGGATGGATAAATATTCATCCTTTTCCGTATTTAATATTGAATAGTCAGTGCATTGTTTACAGGGAGTGACTATTTTTGACATATAAAAGACGTGAAATTTAATGAAGGAGCATTAAAAAAGCAAAGTTAAGTTTGCTATGCAAATGAAAACCAAGGCTTAGATTTGTTTCTATTAAGCTTCATGATATTAGGTTATTATTTCCCTTAAGTATCATCACGTGAATTAATAAAATTTCATTAACTAATTTTTTTGTAAAAAAGTAAGAGTACATAATGATACTGAAAATGTTCACTGACTCTGCTTCAGATGTTAACAAATCATGTTTTGAACGGAATTGAAAATATTCTGTAGAAGGTTAGGATTCTTTTGATTTTGTTTTCTATTCTAATTTACAGATGTCAATGTCAAAGGAATTATAGTATATTTACGATATATACTGAGAACCTCCAAACAAAAAATAATAATATCGAACAAACGTATGAAAAACTCATTAAGCACTCACTCCTCGTGGACTGTTAGTACTTGTTTGTGGGTTGATTGAGGCAAATTTTACTAATACATATCACTACCAAATCTGATACAGTTGTAGATTCAGTGTATATATAATTTTATTACCGCATGTATATTTCTGGGGTTCCAAACATCCATTGTTTAACGTTTTCTTAATAGGCGGCGTCTATTAATGCTTAAATATTTTGAGGTGGAGTACATGAGAAAATATTGCCATCATTGTGTTTCTCGCCCTATAAAACGAGATATACCAATTGCTGTTCGACTTAAAGTTTTAGCATTGAAAATACTTCTTGGTGTGATGTGTATATGGAAACTGCCTTTAAAAAAACGTTGCGAGTATTTTCGAGATTTGCAAATGTTGCAAGGTTTGTGGAGGCCGGTCGGCCTGCGAGGTAACGGAATACGGAGGATAAAGTTGTTTGTAGGATGACTAACCATTTATGACTTATGGTCCGAGAGACTGAAATATTAAACGCTGACTGTGAAATAAAATAAAATTAGGTGGATATATTTATTGCAAACAATATTCGAATAAACAGTTGCTAAATATAGAATAATGTACTGAGTGATGCTTAAGACATAACTAATTATAATATATAAAATGCTTAACAGAAAAATTAGTTTTACATATAATAATAATAATAATAATGAATGACAAGTAGATAGAATAATGTATATATACAATTGGAAATAAATTGAAAATTTCTTTCTTTGTAGTATTGACTTCACCCGAAATAATGGGAGGAGTACTACTCAATTCCTGGATCTTCGTGTACTGCATTTCTTTTTTTCTTCTAATCAAGCACTGTACTACAGTAAACAAAAAGTTGCGTCTGGTATTTTCAATACGCTTAAGACACTTGCGTAGGAAGATCTGTGAACTTTCTGAGGGTATTCCGGTTTTTGGTGGTGTGGTTCCTAACCTTGGGGTCGGGTGGGTGGTTTATGGTCGATAGTTGCACAATTTATTGAAATTGAGTAAAAAAAATTTAAATCCGACATGCTCTCGCACTCCCAGACCCGAAAAGGGGGGGGAAAAGGGGTGGTATTGCTCACCCTCGAACACGGGTGGAAGGGAAGATGTCTTTTGCTGCGTTCCCAGTCTTTTAACGTTTTTCGCATTTTCTGCAGTTCCAGAGGGGACTATTAGAAACTATACGTAATTGCTATTAACGCCTCTCCAAGCTAAAATTGCATAGTTCATGTGACTTGAATTAGGGAAAAGTATATTAGACTTAAAGATCTAATAAGTTAAATGTGTACTAATTATTGTGACTGTGACAGTTAGGGTCGTTAAATGGATACATATGTTTTTTTAGCTATCTATCTTATTGAACTCTGAACTGAAACTATTTACACACTTTCTGGCATGATGAAAACTAACTTTGTTATTTCGTTGAGCTGGAAACACTATGTTGTATGTTATATCCTTTTTTTAGGTTAATAAGCTAACTTTTAGTGTTTCTTAACATGTCGACCTAATCTAACGACGAAAGACCGATTGCTTGTGAGTGAGGTAGCTGCACTGTTAGTTTGATTTTGATAAACTATGCCATTTTTCACGCCAACCAGATCGCTACTAGAAGAATTATAATTAACGGGATACTGACAAGGTTCCTTCATTCACTCATTTTCTCGTGATCATTTGTGTCCACCTCCACATCCTCAAATTAATTATGTGACTTTCTTAAATCTATACAGGATGTTCACGCCGATTTCGTCTTCCCCGGTTTCTGGTTGAACATTGGTCTGTTGGTCTACTGGAATGTAATTAGGGTCATTATTAATTTGGACATATCTTGGATTATCTCCTTGCACTTCAAAACGATGCAATTTAATCGGGTCATATGTTCCTCTAGCAAATCTTGGAAAATCCACTGGGAATAATCTTGTAGAGATAAATCCTGATTGAAAGTTTTTCGGTTTAAATGAGTCCTCTCATAATGACTATATATTTTGAAAACTCAGATTTTATAAATATATATACCAGGACTATTATAGTCCTAAACCATATACGATCTGGGGATCGATGTACGTTAAGATACTATTCTGCTGCCAAAATTTATTAACATTATTACAAACAGCTACATTTGTATTCCAGCAGTTGTAAGTCTAGCAGTTTTGTTATAATTCGTTTTGTGATCTTTCTTTATTGTCAATCGTTAAGTAACATTTTCGGAAATTGGAGAAGAAATTGTTTCATACCATAAGTAAAATAATGAAATTTTTCTACCAAAAATATTGCCAGGGTCTCCTTTTCAGTTACCGTACATTTTTGCTTCGCTTTAGTACAGCGGCGCAACTGCAATTGGGTGGCCATCTTGCTGTAAGGACGAACACAATCTGTTGGATCTGTGGACTGTAGTAACTTCTTTTTCTTTATAAATTAAAGTAATAGATTAAGTTTTTTGATGTATTTATTCATACGTCCGTATAATAATAATGGTTTCTATTGACAACAACAAAATACAATATCCAAGTGCAACTTGGTTTATCATAATTACATAAATATAAATACATGTTTTGTCCATGCCCCCCGCCTTGAAAGCCCATGATTTCGAAATCACTAACACGCACTCATAGGTAGAGGACAAATTTTAGAAAACGATCGACATATAATGCCTTCTGCGGTTCTAATTGATGCCACTCGGTTTATATTGTCCTTCCCTGGAACAACAGCTACAATACGACCCAGTTTCCATTTGGTCGGTGGTAAATTATTCTCTTTGATTAAAACCAGTGCACCAATTTGAAGCTGTCCTTGACTTTGCTTCCATTTGGAACGCTGCTGCAATTCTGCTACGTATTCTTTGCTCCACCTTTCCCAAAAGTGCTGGTTGAGCAGTTGTAAATGTTGAAAATGAGATAGTTTGTTTTCAGGAATACTCCGCATGTCTGGATCTGGAATCGTCGTTAGCGGCTTTCCGATTAGAAAGTGAGCAGGTGTAAGGGAATTGTAATCACTAGGGTCGGCAGATAGTGGACAAAGTGGACGGGATTTGAGTATACCTTCGACTTGTACAAGCAAGGTATTAAAATCCTCAAATATTAAAGAGGCATTGCCCATGACTCTTTTCAAATGGTGTTTGACACATTTTACACCCGCCTCCCATATACCCCCAAAATGAGGTGAATTGGAAGGAATAAAGTGCCATCTTATTCCTAAATTAGAGGCAAAATCTGTAATTTCAGTAGTGTTATCTACGAGAAAGCTACCTAGCGCTTGCATTTCCTTATTTGCGCCAACAAAATTTGTACCATTATCGGAATAAATATCGGACGGCTTGCCACGGCGAGATGCAAATCGTCGCAATACCTGTATGAAAGCTTCACTGGTTAGGGATGAAACTAGTTCTAAGTGCACGGCACGTGTCACGAAACAGACAAATAAAGAAATCCAGCATTTCGTATTTTTACTACCTCTGCCCTTTTCGTCTCTTATATAAAAAGGACCAGCATAGTCGACTCCGGTCGTGGTAAATGGCAGTGTTGGTTTGAGTCGTGACGCAGGTAAGTTACCCATTATTGGTTGAATATTTTTTTGATTGTACCTAGCACATTTTACGCAGTTTCGCACGATCTTTTTTGACATGTTACGGCCGGAGATAGGCCAAAAGGTTTCCCTTATGTGAGACAATAACAACAAGGGTCCTGCATGCAAAAGGTTTTTGTGTTCAAATTCAAAAATTAACCTGGTAAGATAATGTTTAGAGGACAGCAGAATAGGGTGTTTCTTGCTGTAAGAGAAATTTGAGTTTGAGAGACGACCGCCTACACGAATAATACCATTTTCGTCTAAGAAAGGATTGAGGCTTAAATTTTTGCTATCCGATTTCACTGGCTTATTATGAGCCAATCTATAATAATCTACAGGGAAGCATTCACGTTGAGATATTTTAATTAGAGCTTGAAATGCCCTTTCTATTTCACTTGCGCTTAACTTGGAAGCATCACGACGATGGTTTTGACAATTACTTATAAATCGTAAAACATAGGCCATAGATCTTTTCAATCTTAGTAAATTAGAAAATCTCTCAAAGGTAAATTTGTCAACATTTGTGGTAAGCGTGAATGTTTTGCTTCTCATTTCAGGTAGCTCGCTATCTACCCACTGATTTAAGTTTGGCCACATGTTTTCATCCCCCTTTAGCCAATCGGGACCGTTCCACCATATAACGTTTTTCAAAATATTTTTAGGACTAATTCCACTAGACACGAGGTCAGCTGGGTTATCCCTTGTAGGTACGTGTCTCCATTTGTAAGATTTTGTAAGTTGTTGAATCTCGGCCACACGGTTGTCAACAAATGGTTTTAATAAATTTGGTGAGGTGCGTAGCCAACCTAAAACTATGGTTGAGTCAGACCACAATACAACATTGTCAATTTTTACAGTTAGCGATTTTAGTACTTTATCAACTAGTCTAGCCAAAGTTAAAGCTCCGCAGAGTTCTAATCGCGGCATGGTAAGTAACTTTAACGGTGCCACCTTAGATTTAGCACATAATAATCTTACAACACTTTCCTTACTCGCATTAATAGACTTAATATAAACAGCCGAACCAAAAGCGTCTTCTGCTGCGTCGGCAAATCCGTGTATTTCAATAAAAATGGGTTTGTCGCATGTTACTCGGCGTAGAATATTAAGCTCGTTTAAGTAAGTTAGCTCAGATTGAAAATCGCACCACTTTGTATGTATATGACTAAGTAAGGACTCATCCCATGTCAATTTTTCTGCCCACAATTTTTGGAGCAAAATTTTAGCAATTATGATACAAGGACTCAATAATCCTAAAGGGTCAAATATAGTAGCAATTCGAGATAGAATTGTCCTTTTGCTCACTATAGTCGTCGGTAGCTCCGAATTCAAATTAATTTTATACATCAAACTGTCTGATTCGCACGACCATAACAATCCTAATGTTTTGTAATTTTCTTCCTTGTTTAAAGAAAATTCTAAAATATTTGTGCAAGAATCTAAATCTGCTACATCTTGAATTGCAATAGGAATATTCGAGCACCACTTTCTAAGCTCGAACCCACCGCTTTTTAAGATTTTAGAAATTGTTTGACAAATATATTTGGCGTTTTCTGATGTGTCAGTTCCAGTTAATAGATCATCTACATACATGTCAGATGAAATAATTTTTGAAATGTCAGGATACGTAAGTTTGCATTCATTTGCCAATTCCTGAACGCAACGTATGGCTAGATAGGACGCGGACATAAACCCGTATGTTACTGTATTCAACTTGTAAGTATCCAAGGGAGCGCTTGGGTTTTCGCGTCATATAATTTTTTGTAGAACTCGTTGTTCAGGTTTTATAAGAACCTGTCGATACATCATCTTTATGTCACTGGATATTATGACTGGATGTATGCGAAAACGCAAAATAATGGACATAAGATCTTCCTGAATGACGGGACCGTTCATCTGCAAATCATTCAACGACACCCCAGATGTAGTGGCAGAAGATGCGTTAAACACTACGCGCAATTTCGTGGTGAGACTTTTTTCCCGTAAAACGCCATGATGTGGCATGTAGTAGTTGGCACCAGCATTTTGATGATTAGTCTGTTTAGTCATATGCCCTAAGGTTTCATATTCCTTTAAAAAGTTTGTATACAAGCTACGTAAATATTCATTTGCTTGAAGCTTTTTCTCCAATTGATAAAAACGTTTTATTGCTATTTCACGTGAATTTCCTAATTTTTCTAATTTATCTTTAAATGGTATTGATACTATAAATCTCCCAGAACTTTGTCAATTGTTCTTGGATATCCACATTTTCACTAAGGTGACAGCGTAATTTATTAGTGAAATTATTGACGGGACCTGCCACTATCCATCCTAGCCTTGTTTTCTGCAAGATCGGATTTTCAGGACCTAAACTAATCTGCCCCACACATAATAAATTCCAAAAAATATCAGCTCCAATCAATAAATCAATTTTATCAGGAATGTGAAATTTTGGGTCAGCTAATTTAATGTTTAGTGGAATTTTCATGTCATATTTGTTTAAATTTAAGTCCGGTAGATTGCTAGTGATATGTTCAATAATGAAGCAAGTAGTATCAATTTTAAAATGATTACGGCTGGATTCTATTTTTACATTGCATTTGTAACGAATGTTTGAAATGGCATTATTCAAACCGGAAACTTCTAACTTCGTTTCGGTTCTAGGCAAGTTTAATAATTTACTTAATTCATCAGTTATAAAACTCGATTGTGAACCACAATCAAGTAAAGCACGCACTAAATGCTGTTTACCCTTTGTATCGGCTATATAAACTGCAGCAGTCGAAAGCAAAACATTTCCTGTTAAGGCGCTTGAGGATAAAGTCGTGGAAGACGGCCCTACCTCTACAGCAGTAGCACTTAGAGTTTCCGACGGACTGCCCTTTGACGTTTCTTTGGTCATCGCTGTGGTGCGATTATCGTCATGCAGCAAGGTGTTATGTTTTCCGCGGCATTTTCGACAACCGCGAGATCGACAGTCCCTCGCTTGATGATTACTGCGGAAACAGCTATTACATACCTTTAATTGTTTTATTTTTAACATTCTATCAACTACTGATAAGCGAAGAAAGTCTGGACAATTGTATAAGAGATGATCTTTTGCGCATAAAATGCATGAAAACGTTGACTTTGAATTGGAATTGTAGAGCCCTCTAGTTTGTTCCCTTTTCACAAATCGTTTTTCATGTAAATTCGCTTCTACAGTTTCCAGCAAGTCAGCTCTGTTTTTTAGAAAGTCTTTTAAATTTTGTAAGCTGGGTGTTTCATTTAAATCGGCCTTGTGCCTTTCCCACTCTTTAGATGTAACATTATCAAGTTTACTGGAAATTATAAAGATTATTAGCGTGTCCCATGTTTCTACGGACTCTCCTGCTTTAGACTGCGTAAATGCTTAGAGACATCGTCGCTAAGATTTCTAATCTTGTTGGAAGATTCCCGCGTGATACTTTCATGATTAAACAAAGCTTTTACATGATTTTGTATAAGTAGCCGTTTATTATCGAATCGCTCGCATAAAATGTCCCAGGCTAAAGTGTAATTATTTGCGGTTACCTGAATAGCCTTAATTACCTGCGCCGCGCACCCCTCTAATGACGCCCTTAAATATTGAAACTTTGAAGTATCATTTATTTGTCCGTTAGAGTGAATCAACGACTCGAAAATGTCCTTAAATTCCATCCACTGATCGTAAGAACCATCGAATTTAGGTAGCTGTATCGGAGGTAACCTTACATTTTCAAAATGATTCGAATGCGTATTAACAGGAAACTCTGAAATTGTATCTTTTTGTGATTTTAACGTTGACAATAATGTCCTCGCTCTGGAAATACCTGTACAAAATTTTCTTTCAAATTCTTCACGCTCGTCGTAATGTTCTTCAGGGTTTTCTGTAACGCATTCGATCTCATTTTGTACATTGTCAAAATCTGTGATAATTTGCTCAGCCCTATAAAACCTTTGCTTAAATTCTGCAAATTTTATTTCGCATACATTCTGATCTAAATCTTGCATTGAATTTTCAAATGTATTAAAATAATTTTCAAAAGATGTTAATCGAGCCTTTACAGATGCTCGTTTTTTAATTAAAGTTTTTTGTGGCATCTTCTAAATTATATTTTAACTAGATGGTGAATAATGGAGAGACTGGTACACCAGTATGATTTACCTTATTACTTTGTGCAATGATTCTTAATATCAAGGTATTTAGTTTGGTACCTGCTTGCAAAGTCGAAAGATACAATTTTTAGGAAATAAATAATAATGGATCCTCCCTGCTCTTATTTGTATTTGTGTACTACCTGCTAACAGCCGTTGCTTGAGTTCTTGAACTGCACAGTCTGCTACAATGTGGGAATTCCGTTCTTCAGTGAGTTATCCTTATTATTATCGTTTCCTTCCTACGTTTTAACACTTGTTAGTTATTATTATCCATGCTCGTGGGACCATATGTTGGATCTGTGGACTGTAGTAACTTCTTTTTCTTTATAAATTAAAGTGATAGATTAAGTTTTTTGATGTATTTATTCATACGTCCGTATAATAATAATGGTTTCTATTGACAACAACAAAATACAATATCCAAGTGCAACTTGGTTTATCATAATTACATAAATATAAATACATGTTTTGTCCACAATCAATCCCTTGACGTATCTGTTTCTATCCCAATGGGCATTTTAGAATCAAAAATGATAACATGGGTATGTTAATTAAAAGATGCTTTAAATACGATAACAGAAATCTGTTATAATGTTACACTCTAATAAAATCCTGATACGTAAATACCGATACTCTGCGTGCACTTATCGGTATTGGTATTATCAGCATCGGCAGTGTCGGTCCTCAACGGATTTTGATTTCATCTTCGGAATCCTGATCGGAAATGCCGAAATGCGATCCCTGCGGTGCCGATAGGTGAACGCAGTCCTATTTAAAATTATATACTTAAATAAAAAATCCTATCCGTGCGATCAGTGGATGCTTACCTTAAAGTAGCATACAGTATCAAACGCTCTACATTTACAAACACTGCACTGCTCCAAAAACTGGTTCACTTTTGTATAAGGAGTCGTAAAGTTTGAAGTTGTAGTCCCATTCGTATGACATATTAACTAGATCCATTTTCCCTAAACTTATATGCGAATTCCACACAATACTCTTCTACGTGATGCACTAAGATTAAATCCACAGCCAATATTTTTAATTTTATTGTTCGACTAGACATTCGCAGATGGCAGCACTTAACTGCAACTTTTCCTTGTTCCAAATTATAATAAGATTCTTGTATTTAGTTTATTTCGGTTTTGTCGGTAATTTTAAATGGCCCTGTATTCAGAGAAGACCTCATTTTGAAGGAAAAATTTAATAACTTTTCATGGTTCATCATTCCTTAAAACTCTCGTTGAAAATGCACTTCACACGGAACAATGAGCAACAGCTACAATAAGGCACACAACAATAAGCCCTAGAATCAAGTATCGAATACGCTATGAGGGAAATATAAAAAGATTGTGGTGGGTATAATAAAGACCAGCGACCGAGTGAAGTGCTGGATGTTTGAAATTTTTGAGAGGCCTTTACAACCTCTAGTTGGAAGTGTCATAACTAGCCGAGGGAAACACCGAGCAGCTGTCTGCATTAAATCCAGGGTTGATAAGTCCTTAAAAGCGACTACGTTCTAACAAGCAATAATCAAAGGTAAATATATCTATAAAACAGGGAAAACGTAGGAAAGTAAAGGTAACTGTATATTTTAATATAAATATTAGAACAAACTTATTGCCTTGCTAACAATATGGCTAATGTACGTTGAAATAAAACAGTGTGTTTTATGATAGACAGTTTTGATGTCTGTGTAAATAGAATGATTGACATATTCCTGATGACTTATTATTATAAAATAATGGTTAATATATTGCCTTTGAACATAAAACGTTTTATTATAGATTATTAGTTCTACATGCACTCTTACTAAGATTGATAGCGTTGGCTTATGTGTGTCATGGAACATTTATTGTTATTTATATTCTCCACCAGGATATATTAACTGCTTCTCTGTTTCGCACAACAGATACTTTTATGTCAATTTAGTTAATAACATACACACAGTACGCGGATAGGGTACAAAATAAATGCGATATTTCGTATCAAATAAATACATTATTTAGGAGTTATTAAAGTAAGACCTCCACATTGATAGGTGGCATAAAAATTAATTATATAATATAATTAAAACTATTTATTTGAACTAATATGTTGAAATTGAAATAAAGGATGTTTAATTTAAATAAATTTGCTATAGATTAAAGTAATTTTTTGGCAGGCTTTAAAATTTAACATATCCTTTATAATATAGCCGCTATTGTGACTTTTGCATTATTTTAATCTTTATTCGCCATGTGGCACGTCTAACAGCATTACGCCATCTGTCGTGGTTGTTTGGGCCCAAGAAACCTCTTTCCTATCAGTTTCTTGGTAATATCAGCTTCAATGTCTTGGAGGGGGTGCTCTTCGCCCCCAGCTATCTAGTTTCCCTGAACCATTAATCATTTCGTGTTGTCTTTTCTCTAGAGTTTATTTGCTGCAAGTTAAGTTTTATGATTCGTAAATATCATGTTACAAATTTTGCTTTAGCCTATAACTAACTTAGGCAAAGGTTGCATCATATGTCCCCTATAGATGTTAGATATGACAGAACATATTCCAATCTAATTTATTTGCCAACTTTATATTTGTCAGAATTGCTTGAACTTCGTTTCAAAATCAGATAGGTTACTTTTTGGTCACATTTTTCACAGAAAAATCAGTTGGCGTCAGATCTGAAAATCGCTCTGACCACTTAATCGTTTAAACTATATGAAAATATATTGAAATAGTTACTTGAAACTTACGTTATATTTTTTTAATTATCGTTTACAATGTATTCTTCTCGAAATACTTTGTTTTAGTTCTCTTTAAAAAAAAACTGTATCAAACGACATTTTATGCAAACGTAAAAGAGAACGCAACTGAAAACTTATTGTCAATTAAAACCAAAACATAATCCGTCCATATATCAAAATCCAGACAGTGTTTATGCAGATATAAGTAACATTCATTCATATGTAAACGCCAAAGTATTTGCGGGTAAGGCAATAATGCACTATAAGATATATCAATAAAACCTCAAATCTCATAAAGTATTTATATAAGCATGATAATTCCAACCAACCAACCAACCAAATCAGTAGGACCAATATCAGAATCTCTATCTAATACTTTTACCGAAGCTCTTCGATAGTTATTAAACTTATTGCATTTGGAACGTCTCACAGCTAGTTGCTCTGACGTCAGGAATACTGAAGACATGCAGATATTTTTCCAATTCTATAATTGTTTGCACTTTATTTTCAGGAAGATATACATATCTTCCTCTATTAAGGCTAGATCAGTTGCTCTATAGTGATTTTTTCTTAGATTTTCTTCAATCAGTCGATTAATATTTTTCGAGTCTGCCTCCAGGCAGCCTTAAACTATACAATTCGTCCGCCAGTGAACTGTCTGTACATATACGTGTACAAATTTATTGTCTTTTAAATGTTTTCGAAAAGAGCAGCTTTTATAACTATGTATATTTCTGCTTAGACTACTACAGAGAGAACATTACTACAAGCATGACATGTATGCATGTTTGGCTTTTTTCTGTATAACATCAAATGGTTAATTAGTAGTATGTTACCCTCAATATACTCTCAATTACCCTCAGGCTATCCTTAATTACCCTTAATTGTGGTTAATAAGTCTGTACATAAAATTTAGCTTTTAATTGAAAATGATGAATTTATGGGTGTAAACCCCCGCAAAGTCTTAAAAAAGTAGATACTTTCAGCGTTATTTGTAATAGAAATTACCTCAACTCATCGATGCTAGGAAACGCTCTAGTTAATTTTGCGACTTTCATGAGCCGGATATTTTTGCCGATATTTGTCATAGCAGCATTTATCTGTGCTTTGAAAGAGAATCGGATATCATAATCACGTCTACCTTCGGCAAATTATGCGAATCTCCTTTCTGAAAACCCTCCCCCATACTTGACAACAATAAATAAACTCTATTTGGCGTTCTAAATAGTAAAGGCACTGTTAATGCCGTGAATTTAAACTCTGTTCTAACGAGAACCACACGGAATAAACCTAACGCAGCGTACAGATGATCTGGCGCCTGACGAGTCAACAAGCATGTGATGTCATATGCATTTATCTGACTGAAATAAAGCAAGCAATTTATACGGCCACGGTCGCCGCTGTTGTTCGGATTGACGTTTTTCATCTACAGTTGTAATATTGTTACTATTAGGTAAAAATCTATATTTTGCCCTACTTTTAATGTATATTAATTTTTTTGTGGACAGACCTATTGCCTTTTATTGCTATCTTAATAACTTTTTATTTGCCTTGTGTTATTCTTAATTACCCTTAAATAATTAAGGATAAGGGCAATAATTAATTACTGATGAAAACTATTAATAACTGTTTTAAAATCATATGATATAAGTTTTTTAGCACTAGACTTTACAATTACTCTGTATGATAAATATGCTGCAATTTTAACGTATAAAATTTTTATTTGACATTTGGATTGAGCTTGTTATCAGAGGGATTTCTGTGCGAAAATGTATTTTCATTCCGACTTTATGCCTTTATGTGATTAAATTTATATTATTAGTGTGCAATGGAAAAAAAACTTGCCAGTGATGTGTGAAATTGAAAAATCTGCAAAACGAAGGAGCGATAAATCAAAACAAATCGTTAAGAGACGAATTTTTATTGAGCGATCTCTTGGGGGTACACCCCCAAAAAGTATGGCTAAAAGGTATAAAATAAAAAATAATTAAAAAAACTTTAAAAACTTACTTTTCTGTAAAAGTTGTACTAAAAAGTAAAAAATAAAAAAATACTGATATACGAATGCAAGAAGAACAAGACGTGCGCATTTTATATATAAGTGTATGTATCATCTTAATGTACGCATGGCTGAGGGCAACAACAATTCCATCCCTTTCATACAATCATGCGTACAATAATACAAAGTGCGCACGCCTTGCCTTTCTTGCATTCGTACATTAGTATTTTTTTAGGAAAAGAATGTTTTTAAACACTTTTTATTATTTTTTCTTGGTTCTCAGTTAATCGCTTATATAAAAACTTGTTAGACAGGTTATGAAACTCATTGAATTTGAGATATTAACGACTTGTGTAGAAATCTGGTTATGGACTCACGAAAAGTAACTCCTTCATGACACGGAATATGTGGTGGTGGGAGTTATACAAACGCTCTTTGTCCTCTACTAACGGTTTGAGATAAATTTTTCATTTAACATACGCCGACCAAAGTCCCCGCGAACAAAAAAGTTTCCATGGTTCCCAAAAAATTCCAAGTGATGCATCACCAACTGACCCATCATGTAATGTTATACAAAAATATTTCTTAATGATTTTGTTAATATAGATTTTCAATAGTTCTAATGAATAAATATGACACGTATAGAAGTTAAGAAGTTATAACGTACTCATCAATCTAACGCCATAAAAGAAGTAAATATTGAATGTGATAAATGTGTAATAATTACCAAATAATTGACGAAAACGTGTTGAGTATTACTATACTCAACACGTTTTCGTCAATCATTTGGCAATTATTGCACATTGTTTCGTTCTTTTTTAAATACGATGTTTCCTCAAACGGTCGCTTTTATAAATAATCTAGTTTGTTTACATTTATAATGTAACCAATTAAATTACTGGAAACCGCAATCCTTGGTCACGATTACAAGACAAGTATAACTAGATTGAGTCAAATCAGCATTATTTTGTAGCATGCTATTCTCTTGATGGGATGAGTGACATCCTACCAAAACTAGATGGAAAATTATCAAGCTGCCGAATGAAAATAAGAGACATTTATAAAAAAATTAAATACGACAATAATTAATTATTTATTTATTAACTAATTGAAGTTGCAAATATAAGTCACCTGTAATTATTATTGTATAAATTAAACCAGATGTTTCCTTATTTTGTGGACAAAACTGTTTTAAAGTTCAACATTGCTTTAATAAAACTGAACAAAATCTAGTCACTTCGCTACAGCAAAGTATCTGAGAGGCAACAAGCTCTCATACTCATAACAATAAATTTCAAAGAAAAGTGGCTATCAGATTTAGCCAAGGACGCACTTCTTGATATTCTACTTCAGTAAAACGTTCATGTATTATGTTTTTCAGCTAACATTTTTTAAATTTTAGAGACGGTGATACACCTTATCATTTGTAGTGTACATGGTTGTTGATTATATTTTCACCACACATTATTATTGAAATTATCGGAGATAGAAAAATTTTTCCAATACAAGCTGCAGGGCCGTAACTGAACCCCTTTAAAATTTTAATGGAAGCACAGTGGCCCTTTGATATCTTCACAACATTGTGCTACCATTGACATATTAAAGATATCAGATCAGATATATTCCTATAACTTTTATTCAAATTTTTATTTTTTATTTTATGAGCTTATTTAAATTACTCTCCTGACGCAGTTTAACATTAGCTATTTCACCACTCAACTAGGATACACGCCCAAAAGCAATTACTAAACGATCTACGGTATTGTCACCTGCCGCATCTGTGACTCGAACTCAGGGTGGTACATTGACTAGCTGTGTAGTCTCTCACGCAACCTCATCTAATTCACTCCTACCAACTCGGCAACACATGAAAAACGCGACTAAACATCCATACCCTAGCCAGGATTTGAATCCGTGACTACTTGATCTAAAGCCTAATTCGTAAGCGTTGAGCCACTGATATAACACTTTGGTAATTTAACTGACATTAAGTAAAATGTAGCAGACTGCTTTTTTTATTTTTGACAGTACGGAATCTATAGTTTACAAGACTGACATTCCGTATAATATTAACTTAACATCTTCAATTTTACTGGGCAAATAAAAATGCAACAAAAACTTTACGAGATTATAATGAACGCCGGTGAGCCATTTGGTATGGTGCCATCAAATAAGCCGACGTACATTCAAAACCTATAAAGGTAAGTGATTCAATTTGCGGACGGAATAGTACAGAGAGTAACGGCATTTTAATGAGGTCGTAAAGTTTTTGTTGCCTTTCTTATTTGCAGCGTAAAATTGCAAATGACTATACGTGAGAATTTAAAAAATGTTTATCAAGTCGATTTGCTCAAGGGCACATTTCCCTACCGTATTCGGCTATGGCCTTCAATGAGGCATTCAGCATTTAAATATAAGTTTATATTACAATTTTAAAGTTACTGCATCAAAGACGTTTTTCTCAAAAACACCGAATCCTAATAATGTTCTCTTTTTTTATATTTGTTATTTTTTTCTCCCAATTATTTTATATGTTTGTCAATAATACCACAAATACATATTTTTCCAACTAAATACGCAATATCTCCATAAAAACATGAAAATAAATAGTCTACCAAACAATATTAAACCTCCTAATAATACTTTTCAAATTCAATA
The DNA here is from genome assembly GCA_963675555.1 of Leptura quadrifasciata. Lineage (NCBI taxonomy): Eukaryota > Metazoa > Arthropoda > Insecta > Coleoptera > Cerambycidae > Leptura > Leptura quadrifasciata. Next base: position 22,084,627 of record OY776673.1, read on the forward strand.
TAACTTTATCATCAATGTTTATTAAACCTGTAAATGATAAAGAAATTATAATGCAAATCAATTCCCTGAAAAATAATGGCGCACATGGTCCTGACACCGTGGACTCCAAATTAATTAAAAAAAAACATTTCATTCATAGTTTTCGGAAACCTTTAAGATATATTATTAATTTGGTTTTCAAAACACATACTGTTCCTCACTACATTAAAACTTCAATTGTCAGCCCGATTTAATAATCTGGACACAAAACTAAGATAACTAATTTTTGTTCTATCAGTGTCATTAACAATTTTACGAAGATCCTTGAGAAATGCTTAAAGGAAAGAGTAGCTAATTTTCTTTCTAATAATAATATACTGTCAAATCAGTTAAATTATTAACTCTTTCTGAAAATAAATATTACTAATCCATTTCTATTTGTTAGGGTTTTAAATAATTTTCTGAACATTAAATTGTCCGAGATAAATTTACAAATTCCTTTACAATTAGCTATATTCTATTTATTTTACCATTTAAAGCTGTCTATGAACACTTAATATTAAGTATAATATAACTTTGCTTTCAATATTTAATTATAAATTAATAATTATACAATTTGTTTTGCTTTTCAGGTGACACTTGCATGTGAGTTTAAATCTATAACTTATTCTCTTAATGTCTGACCAATAGCCGCGTGGGTTAAGGCTCGAGGTGGTAATTGCGATTAATCACACGGGTATCACGCCACCGGGTTCGAATCCTGGCTCCGACACTGGCACTGTCGGAGGAAATGGTTGTTGTCCGCATTTTTTCAATGTGTAACCCCCTTCCGCACAATCCTCTGGCTTCTAGAATTGGGGGTTGTCTAATTTCTGTGGTGTTTATTTATTATTTATTTATTAATTGTTCTTCATGACCTCGTTTGGCAGTGGAATAATTTTACACTACATTAAAAGTTTTTATAAAAGTTCTGTGTATAGAATGCCCGCTGTGACACCTATACCACCTTTTGAAGCTGGTTTAGTCTTTTTTCTATACTTGACTTTGTGATTACACTGGATGTGTTTCTTTATTTTGTAAGTATTTTAACTATTATTCGCTATTCTTATCACTACGTTAGAGTTTGTGTGATTATTTTAACTTTAGTGTTTTTTTGGCGATGGTAGCCGTTATTACTTTCTATAATTTTCACAGTTTTGGTAATATCATTGTTTATTTTGCATTTAAATTGTTCCTTAAGTTATAATTAGTCTCTTTTATGATTTTAGATTCACTTTTGGTACATTTAGACATAAATTATTAATTTTCTTAGGTAAAATTTTGGAGTATTATCACTATTCGACAGTTTTTTCTCCTTTCCCCCTGCGGTTTTAGAACCCTCTTTTTGAAACGCTGTTGTGCCACTATGCAGAAGTTTATTGGTTTTATATTGAAGAACTTAGTACACTTTTTAGTATGGTTATAAGTAAGTAACAAAGTACGTAAGTACAAATGCCTGTTATTATTCTTTTGAAACTTAAACTATTAACAAATATTTAACAATTATTAACTAAATTAATTCATTTCTTACTTTAACTGCTTTCCCTTATTTATGATACCCAGTTGAGTCTTGCACACTCGTATATGAGTTTATTTCTTTGAACATTATGTAATATTTTAAAGTATCCTGATTTTTACACTTGAAAAGTATAATGCAGTCAAAATAGGAATTGAAGTGGAGCTTTTTTCCATAAGTTTATGGTTGGATCCTGTTGGGAAGGTGCTAAGGAGTACCCAAAAAATTTTTGTACTTCAAAGACCGTGTGCTTCAATTGTTATTAACAGTTTAATTTTCTTAACCGCCGTTTTCAACTAAAAATGTGAGTAACTCGAGATATATAGATCCGATCGGGACAACATAAAAGAAACAAAATCTTTGTAATTAAACTTTCTACAAATTTACGTTTAATGTAGGTCTTATGAGCGCAACCATAACCTATAAAAGTGAGAAAACTGGCCAAAAAATTTTGCTTAATTTTGCTGCCCAGAGCCGCTGAGTGAATCAATCAACTTTCAGAAAAATTGCCTTTTGCTATAACAAAAACACCCTGAGAATTTGGTGCAAAAATAGTAAACCAAGTGTGCGCAATTGAATGTGGTATTTAAATTCATTTTCATCATTTTATTTAAGTCCAAAACAGATTTTTTTTTCAAAAGTTAGGTCTCGACCAAGGCTTTTTGATGCCGTGAGAAAACAAATTTTTAAACCTATTTTGGCAATTTTGTTTGCGTTTGTTTAAAAACTAACAAAAAATGAATTTTATCGGCCATTTTGAAAAAAAAATTGACCAATAGAAACTCTTTTTTTTATTAAAGTAAAGCTACTAAATTTTTCTTTACGATCAGATAAAAAAAATTCAAATTTTATTCAAAATGGCCGAAAAAATTCATTTTTTGTTTATTGGGTCTTAAACAAATGCAAAAAAATGGCCAAAATAGGTTTAAATTTTTTTTCGTTAGGTATCAGAAAACTGGCATCGAGGCCTAACTTTCTAAAAAAAAATGATCCGTTTTAGACTTAGTGGCATAAAATGGCGGCCAATTCAAAGTTTAAATAACAAATTCAATTGCGCACACTGCATTTAATATTTTTGCACCAAAATTTCAGGGTGTTTTTGTTAGAACAAAAGGTAGATTTTCTGAAAGTTTGAAGCTGATCGAGTCACCCAACGGCTCTGTGCAGCAAAATGCAGAAAAAACGATTATTTGTCAGTTTCGTCACTTTTATAGGTTATGGTTGCGCTCCTAAGACCTAACTAAACGTAGATTTGTAGAAAATTTAATTACAATATTTTGTTTCTTTATTTTGTCCCGATCGGACCTATATATCTCGAATTATTCACATTTTTATTTTGAAAAACGGGTTTAAAAAATTAAGTTGTTAATAACAATTGGAACACAAGGTCCTAACAGGATCAAACCATAAAATTGCTTATGGAATAAATTCCTTCATATTAATTTTTTGTGCTATTTTTACTGCGCTGGTGTAGATTATTTTCATTATATTTTATTTAAATTTTACTCACTTATTAATCTTATGTGCTATCAAAATACATGTCAGTATGTTTATACAGGGTGTTGCATCATGAGAGGGACATAGCTTAATAGGAGGTAGAGAACATCAGTGGTAACCGGAACCTCCCATAGAAATGTCTCATTGGGCCTTCATTACGAGGTTACTGGGTGTTAAATAATTTTTGGCCAAACCTGTTTTTTGTCATAACTTTGACAGGGAATGAAATAACGGATTCATATTTGGTACGGCTAATGTACTAACGAGCCCCAAGAGGTACATGTATAAAAAAATATATCCAGGTCCGGACTCACTATAATTTATGTTTCTTCTTTGCATCAATAAAACATCACCCTGTATATATTTTTTTGAAATTTCGATACGATATTCGAAAAGAGCAAGAAAAAACAAACAAAATGGCCTATTTCATTTTTTTGTTACACCTTCGTGGTTATTTAAATACGTTGTTAAATGTGCAAGAAAATGGATTACAGAACCCTATTAAATGAGAGGCACGTGAAATAAATAGTTTTATAACTAAAATTTGCAAAAATTCTATTGAGCCTAGGTGGTCTGGGTGAATCCTAATTCCGGCACGTTTTAAAGGTCCATTTTGGTAAAAAACTGTGGTCCTAATAAGTAATCGGATATGAAATAACAAAATTTTTAATTAATCACAGTAGGCTTGTTCAAAGTGACAGATAATAAAAATAAATTTCCTAAACAGTTGAATAATTGTTTGTTAGTAATTTAATGTGCCAATAATCCGCATTTAGTTATTGAAAACTTGTGAAAATAGTTTAACTATGCCAGTAAAATTTACAAACGTGGAATATGCTGACATAATATTCATCTATGGTTTCTGTAATGGAAATGGTAGGTCGGCGGAAAGAGAATATCGGCTGCGTTTTCCTGGTCATCGATGCCCTAATCATAAAACCTTTAGTACGGTGTTCCAGTATGCAAGACAACACGGAAAGTTTCCTACTTCTGCAGCTGTGGAGCGTGTTTTACAACAAGATGTGCAGGAACAAAACAATATTATAAACGTAGTTCAAGAAAACCCAAATATGAGCACTAGACGAATCAGTTTGGCAACTGGTATTCCTCATTGGCGAGTATGGAGAACCCTAAAAAGAGAACGTTACCATCCATATCATATCCAGCAGGTACAGCGTCTTCAACAAGGCGACGATATCCCCCATCTGGCATTTTGTCATTGGTTGTCTAACCATCGCCCAGTCATTTACAGAACCTTATTTACGGATGAGGCACAATTTACAAGGGATGGAGTAAACAATTCACGAAATAATCATAAATGGGTACAGGAAAACCCGCATGCGGTACGCCAACGCCGTTCGCAACACAGGTTTTCTGTAAATGTTTGGGTCGGACTTGTGAATAGACATTTGATAGGGCCACATTTTTTTGAAGAAAGATTGAATGGTGAAATTTACTTTGATTTTCTTCAAAACATTTTACCGAATATGTTAGAAAATATCGGTATAAGAGGCATGTTGTTTCAGCATGATGGGGCCCCACCACATTTTAACCTTCAAGTAAGAGAACACTTAAACAATGTGTATCCTAATAGATGGATTGGACGCGGGGGTCCACATGAATGGCCACCAATATCTCCTGATTGTAACCCTTGTGATTACTTTTTATGGGGCCACTTAAAAAACGAGGTTTATAGCATTGAAATTGAAAGTAGACAACATTTAATGCGACGAAATACGGAATAATCCAGAAATGATACGTCGAGCAATTGGTGACCTTTCTAAACGCGCAAGAAAATGCACAGAATGTGGGGGAGGACATTTTGAAAATTTACTTTAGTGTCAATTACGTTTTTTTTTAAACACATTTATTTATTGTTTTGTTATTTATTGTTAATTGAATGGAAAATATTTTATTTATTTAGATTTTAGTTTGTTCTCTTTTCCAATTTTTATTAAGTATAAAATGTTGATGATTTTCTTGATCAAAGTAACTGGTTGCTTAGGCCTAAATGGTTTAAATTATCTGTCACTTTTATTCTTTGAACAAGCCTACTGTGATTGATTAAAAATTTTGTTATTTCATACCCGATTACTTATTAGGACCACAGTTTTTTACCAAAATGGACCTTTAAAACGTGCCGGAATTAGGATTCACCCAGATCACCTAGGCTCAATAGAATTTTTGCAAATTTTAGTTATAAAACTATTTATTTCACGTGCCTCTCATTTAATAGGGTTCTGTAATCCATTTTCTTGCACATTTAACAACGTATTTAAATAACCACGAAGGTGTAACAAAAAAATGAAATAAGCCATTTTGTTTGTTTTTTCTTGCTCTTTTCGAATATCGTATCGAAATTTCAAAAAAATATATATAGGGTGATGTTTTATTGATGCAAAGAAGAAACATAAATTATAGTGAGTTCGGACCTGGATATATTTTTTTTTATACATGTACCTCTTGGGGCTCGTTAGTACATTAGCCGTACCAAATATGAATCCGTTATTTCATTCCCTGTCAAAGTTATGACAAAAAACAGGTTTGGCCAAAAATTATTTAACACCCAGTAACCTCGTAATGAAGGCCCAATGAGACATTTCTATGGGAGGTTCCGGTTACCACTGATGTTCTCTACCTCCTATTAAGCTATGTCCCTCTCATGATGCAACACCCTGTATAACATTTAAAATTATAAATAAAGCATACTTAATCTTTGCACATACAGATATTTAGTCATCTAGGTGCAGTTATACAATCAGTAGGACTTTGTAAATAATTTCTACAGATTATGAATATGAATATAATTAATGAGAAACATCTTAATAAATTGAATTGAATTAAATACCTCTAATAATTTATGTAAAATATTATTAGAATTTAAACAACCGTTTTAAGGCAGAATGGAATAATATTCAAATTTTGTTTTGTTTTCCGCTTTCCCTTCATCACCCTGTACACCTTCTCATTAAATTTGAAATACAATTTAAGCGATATGGCAAACAATATTCCTCAAACATATTTAGATTTCGTCAGTGTATTATAAATATTTAATGGGCTACAGTTATTCCTTATTCGAGATAATGAACTCTGCAGAAAATTTTACTCTCAAACCGTAAACTTGAATTTCCAGACTTTATAATAGTAGTTATATTCCAAAGAGAAATGAAATAATTTGTTTTACGTTAGATCTTATAAATTATATAAGAAACTTTCGGATCGGTTCATGCCTTAGGCGTGTGTACAGAGAGGTATTCCCCTAGTATTAATAAAATGCTTCCGATTTCAAGTTCCGATCGTGCGAGTCAGTGGGCGCGAGCTCCAAGTACTCCCATTGCCTTGTGCCTATGGCCGGTCACCAAGGAGCTTATTTCCAAACGTACAAGCCCGCAGGGAGCTGGCCCGTGAATTATTAGCAGGTCGTCTTAAACCACATCGAAATATCTACAGCCTTCCGCCTCCTGCTGTTTTGGTGCGCTCTTCTACCTTTCCTCCAACTCCCAGAGGCGCAAGAGAAAAACAGAATTATAGATTTAAGGGAGGCAGCCAGAGGATACAACTCACTCCCAGCTTGTTATGTAAAAACGGCGAGCATACATATGTAGGTAACTTCAAAGGATTTATTATTGAATTTTATATTTTGCTTTTAAGTTAAAGAGTGCTCTCTTTGTGGGCTGGCGTAATTACCGGTAAAAATAATTCATGCAAAAGTTGCTTGGTGAATAACTTCGATATGTCGGGCCCTTCTAACGTGAAGTCCTCGGCATATTGAAGTCATCGAAATATAAATTTTTAATACGCTTATATAGGACAGATTGCTAGCTTCAACTTTCTATAATTAAAAATTAATCGACTGAATATGTAATATTTATAAGATGGATTTTGAGACAAAATTAATTTAAATTTTTTATTAACGCAGTCTGAGTTGTATTAAAGGTGGTTCGAAAATAAATGTTTCCAGTTAATAAATAATAAATAATAAATACACCACAGGTAATGACAACCCCCTTTATCCCGGAAGGCTCTAGAAGAGCCTTGTGTGGGAGGGGGCTACACATTTAGAGACAAGGGACACACACCCAATATTCGTGTATAGTGAAAAAATCCCTCCCACAGTATTTTCCACTGCCACGACCGGGGATCGAACCCGGAACTTTTGGGTGAGAGGCAAGTGCGCTCACCTCTCGACCATCAGTCTACGTAATAATAATAATAATATAATAATAATAATAATAATAATAGCTTTATTTTTAATCCAATTTTACAATATTATTATTACAGTTATTCTTTATTGTATAAATGCACCTGATTTCACAAGGAAATCGTTTTGTGCCTTAATATTTCACTAAGATATTATTATTAACAATATTAATGTACATATCGTATTCGTTACTAACTAACAACTAAAAACTAAAACTAACAAATAAAAGACTAATAATGAATTATTAATAATTATTATAAAATTATGGAGATTAAGTGCAATAATTGAATTAGAAGTTATGAGAATATTTGTTCAAATAAATGTAAATTATGCATGATAAATATTGACAGCTTTTTACAGAATAGTTTGTAATTATTTATTGCTTTTATGTATCTTTGGACCAGTGACGCCAAGAGATTTTTTGTACAAATTAGAATTTGGTTTAGGTGTAAAAAGCGCATTGCGTTCATTTTGCCTTGTATTGTGTATGTGGTTTGTTGGTACTCTTAGTTCCCTATTTCTGTAGATAAATTTTGCTACATTAAGGATATATAATCCATTTAAATTGAAGACATTACTGTCTAGAAAAAGTTGTTCTGTGGAATATCTTGGATTTTTCCACAGCATTACTTTAAGTATCCATTTTTGTGTTATTTTTATATTTTTCAATTGGCTGTTATATGTCCCACCCCATATTATAATGCGGTAGGTAAGTATGGATTCTACCAGCGATTTATATGTCATTTTTAAAATATTAATTGGAAGAATGTTGCGAGGCTTATAGAATACATGGACAAGTTTTCTTAGTCTTGTATTAAGATATTCGGTATGTTCATTCCATCTCATTGTCTCATTTATTATAAGACCCAGATATTTAATGTTTGTAGTGTTCCCAATTACATTCTCGCACGTGCAGTTTATTAAGTCACATTTTTCGTGGAATTTTAAATTGTCAATTTTCGGTTGTAGTCTTGAACTATTGCTGAAAGTAATGAACTTTGGTTTTGCATGGTTGAGACTTAACAAGTTATTGTCCATCCAGCATTTAATTTTATACAGTCCCTTTTCACTTTTTTTGGTGACCTCAGACCAGTCTGTACCGTGGAATGTTAGAGCACTATCATCAGCATATGCGATGATATCTCCACTTATATTTAATTTCAGCATGTCATTTATGTAAAAAAGGAATAATTGCGGACCTAAAACTGTTCCTTATGGAACACCATATGTCACATTTTCTGGACTACTTAATATTTTATTAATTTTTACTAAGGCTTTTCTATTTGATAAATAGCTTTTTAACCAGTCTAATGCTACTCCTCTAATTCCGTATTTCTCCATTTTTTCCAACAATAGTTCGTGTGATATACTATCGAAAGCTTTAGCTAGATCTAAAAATATGGCAATGGTTTTTTCATTTTTGTTAAGATGCTCATGTATTTTGATTGTAAAGTGAAATAAGGCGTTTTCCGTGGAGCAGTTTTGTCTAAATCCGAATTGCTTTGGCGATATTATGTTGTGAGACAGTGAGTGGCTATGAAGTCGAGAGACCATGCATTTTTCAAATATTTTGGCTATGTTACTAATTACCGATATTGGTCTATAGTTGCTCGTAACAAGTTTATCGACACCTTTAAATATAGGTGTAATAATAGCTTGTTTTAGTGAATCTGGAAATTGTCCATTTTGGAATGAGAAGTTAATCAGATATACTAGGATATTAATAATATTAGATTTAATATTTTTAGGTGTTTTTGTGGTTATTTGATCTATTCCGGGAGATGAGTTTAATTTCAAATGATCAATTATGGTTGCTATTTCATTTGTAGTGACCGGTTTTAGAAATATAGAGTTTTCAATATTTGCGATTTTTGATGATATATTTGTTGTTTCTGACGTTGAACTTGATGTTATTTTGTTAGCTAAATTTTCACCAACATTAGAAAAGTATTTAATAAAAATTTCAGATACTAATTTTGCGCTTGTTTCAACTTTATTATTTTGATCATATATTTGGTAATTACTATTGCTATTATTTTCTGTTACTGAATTTTTTATTATTTGCCAGACTTTCTTTGTGTTTTTGTTTGCTTCATTTAGTTTTTTTATGTAATAGTCTTTTCTAGACTTTTGTAATAATTTAGTTAACGTGTTTCTGTAGTTTTTGTATTGGTTCCATAACTGTTCATTATTTTTGTCTCTCAAACATTGTTTTTTCATTTTGTCCCTGTTTTTAATTGATATTATTAGTGCATTTGTGATCCATGGTTTAATTTTCTTGTGTATTTTAATATTTTTATATCGAGTACATTTATTTATGTGATATTTTAACTGTTTAATGAAGTTATTATAAGCTACATCTATATTTTCTTCCGCATATATATTATGCCACGTTTCCTCTTGTAGGATGTTATTTAATTTAATACAATCAATATTAGCAATTTGTACAAAATCTTCCGGTTTTTGGTTGTTGGTCTTTGTATTATGTTCACTTATATTAAGTATCACACTATAGTGATCGGTAATGGCAGTTTCGTAGATAATTGAGGTGAATTTTTGTGCAACTACATGGTCAGTTCTTTTTTTTATAAATATGTGATCTAAGCAACTTTCACAGTTTTTTGTCACTCTGGTGTTTGAGTTTATATAAGATATATAACCTTGAGAGCTTAATGTGTTTAAATAGGAGTTTACTGTTACGTTAGGGTTTTTTATATTAATATTGATATCCCCTACCATGATATTAATGTCGGCTGTACTATTAATATTTAAATAACTGTTTAGTTCATTTATGAAGTTTAATGTGTTAGATGTTGGTGTCCTGTAGATAGCAAATATATTATAATTTGCGTTTTTTAGGGAAAATTTTAGTTTTGAAATTGTCACCTGTGTTAATTTTGTATGTTCTATTGTTGAGTTAATTTCATTTTTAACGTATGCAGCAATTCCATCGCTGCGATTTAGCTTACTTTCATTATAGTGTATTTTATAGTTTTTTATATTGTACAGGTCAACATTTTCTATATTCCATGTCTCAGTCAGTATTATAATGTCACAAGTAAAAGTTAGGGATTCTAAAAGTACCACAAATTCCTCAAAGTTTTTTTGTAAACTGCGAATGTTCATATGAATAATGTTTATTCCTGTTTTCATGTTATATAGCATTAAGTTATTTAATTCGGTTTCATTATTTATTACGTAAATAGAAACTTGTCTCAATAGGATTTATCCAGTAAATAAATAAAATTTCAAGCAATAATTGTATTTGTTTAATAATAGGAAACATTTATGGAGTAAATACAAAAAACAATTATTAAGAACATTAAAGATAACGAATAACAGTTACAATCGTGTTTTACTAACTGCGAATATTTATTTGAAAAATTATTAGCTAGGATTGGCATTGTTGAGCAATATTTCAGTTTCATGAAATTATTCTTTGCTATGAGTTTTTACTTTTATAAGTTTTTTTGTTTTGTACCTTTTATTAGGATTCAATTACATTTTTTACGGTGTTTCAATAAACTCAGGGGCGGGTAGATAAATTAGGCCCCTAGGCCCTGTGAAATTACAGGGCACCCCCGTGAAAACTCAAAAATTAAAAAAAATCAGATCTGAAGGTTTAAAGGCAAACGTATTATTAAACTATTTGCTGGCAATAGCTACAAATACAAATCTTAAGTCTTCATCGATGTAAATCCCAAGATTATTGCAGTTGTCACTAAATTTTTAGATCTGATTATTAAATGTAATTTTAAAATTGTTATAAGCTTTTAAATCCATCTTATTCTTTCCAAATATCAAAACTTCTTCTGAGTTAATTGGTTCAGTTGCCGCATTAACTTCATGTGAAAAAAATGGGAAATATATTTGCCTGTCATCGACATATTGATGTGTTGTACATTGTGTTAAAAATGCATGAAAATCGGTTATATATAAAGAAAATTATAACGGCCCCAAAATACTACTTTAAGGTTTACCTTTTATATTATCCTGATAGTTTGAAAAATTACCATTAAAACTACTCTTTGACGTCTTTTAAGTAAGTAACCTTGAACAAAATTAAAATATTTAAGTATTTTGCATAAAGTGGTATCATTCAAAGTATCAAATAATTTACTCCAGTAAAACTAAACAGGTATTTTTCTTCTTATCACTTGCTGTGTAAATATCATCCGTTACTTGCAATAATGCTGTTGTCGTGCTATGATCTGCGCGGAAACTGGATTGTGTATGAGGCAAAATATTATATTTAGATATAGATAAATTTAATTGTTCTTCGACTATTTTCTCTGGGATTTTCGAGACAGTAGGCAGAATACTGATAGGTCGAAAATGACATATATTCGAGAGGTTATTGACCTTCGTAATAGGCATTATATGTAACAATTTCCAAGCAGTGGGTGAATCTATAGAAAGAGCTCAATACAGAGATTCCTTCTCTGAACCTACCTTAGACACTATTAGGATTCTCTTCCCTGGATATACAGCAGACATCATCAAGAACCACTGCTCTGTCATAAACAATGAATATAAACCAAGGTATTACTACCTACCTGACGTCTCCACATCTACTTGAATTCCCAGTCTTATAAGGGACCTCTGGACAAACAGGACGCGCTGAGAATTAAGCAAAGATCGAGAGGTTTATCTAGGCTGATCGGAATCTCGGTGCTAACTTTCAGAAAGCAGAAAACCCGCCGTCACATTCTATAAACATAACATGAAAACTTATTTTTGGCACCGATAATTCAAGTGTAATCCACTTTCTAGTATTCCTTAAAATTACATAAAAGTATTGTAAACTCCAAACATTATTGGCTTACACATCAGGATTTTTTACGTCGTAAAAATCTTTGAGCCACTGAGCGTGCGTCCTGATCAGAATCGCAAAAAATAAATTAGGTACTCACGTAAAGGTTACAAAGAGATAAGAGAGAGACTAATATCAATAAATATTTTAACACAATTCCGATTTAATTAATACAAGATCTAGATAATGAAATAACAACGCCCACTATCAATATGAGAAAACAAAAATCCTTGTTTTTTGAACGTGTCCCAGAAATAGTAGTTCTAGAAGTAATTGCACATCTGAAAAGATCAAATTCTTTGCAGTCGTTCAAAAATTACTTGTTTAATAGAAAGCATTATGTATATATGAATAACTGCAAGTCGAAGCATCTAAAAATCCCACGTGGGTGTACTTCAAGGGTCCATTCTTGGGCCACTTTTATGTATAATATATGTAAATGGCTTTCGGTTTAATAAATCCACAATATATGTATGTATGTATGATGCATCCTTGTTGGTCTGTGAACATAGAATAGAAAATGTAACTAGAAATGCTACTACCCAATTTCAACAGATCTATGTATGGTATAAAAGTAATCAGCTAATATTAAATACAATAAAATTCATTTTTCTCAGATTCAATATATCTAATCACAAAGTTGACAATAGCTTACTAATAAAAACAGATGAAGCATCATTAAAGCAAAAGAATATTGTAAAATTCCTGGGGTGACATATTATATATGACAACTGTTCTTAGCATCTGTATATAGAATCAGTATGTAACAAAATTGCGCCAATTTGCTACTGTATAAATCAATTAAGAAAAATTGTTGAACCAGGTCTTCTATTGATGTACTATTTTTTTCAGGCGTATTAAAATGTTTAAATTGTGATATCGAAAAGGGGAATAAAAATAGGGTATTGTTTTAGTAACATATAATGTTAGTACCGAACGCTACCGCAGTGAACATTCTTTTACTAACAATACAATATTAATACCGAAAATCACCACAGCAGCTGGTGGCGCGCTATCCACTAGTCATCTGTCATTATAATGAATGCTATCGATTAGCCATTTCATGATTAAATTATTTGTGGTTCTCGTGCTAAAAATGAGTGAATAATTATAGTGTAGACCGCCAAATTAGTCAAAATTGCTGATTATGCTATAGAAAATTTAATTCCTATGAAATACGCAAGGTTTATGAATTTGCACACGAACGACTAATAAAATGGGCTCAAGAGCAAAATATTCGCAATTATTCAGAAAACATTTAGTGCATTCTGTAAGTCGGACAGGAATATGATTTTTTCTTAGTCTAACGAGACTACGTCCCCCTCCCGTTATCGAGGATCCTGAAGACGATGGCGATGGTTAAAACTCTCTCCGAGCTCGTCCCATCCCCCAAACGGCCATAAACCACCCCCAAAAGGGGTAAACCGCGTATCCGCCGTCTCCCACCAGCCAAACCTGTGTTACCCCCGTTTTTAAGGATGGACGATGGTGATGTTGGACCCCTCAAACGGACAAAAACTACCCCTTTGATACGCGGTTTTATGCAGTAAGTGCACCGGATAAGAGAAAATAAATCATTTGTTCACAGATCATTGAATACCGGGTGCTGATTACAGGTATCTTGATTGACTGTTGAGCTGAAAAAATCGATGCATACTTGGTGTCTAGGTTTTGAGTGGGCAAATCGGGAATATGTAATCATCGATATAATTTTATTTATTTTATTATATCAAATAATGAATATTTTTGTTGACGCATAAAATTACTTACTTACTATATATAAATATAAAACAGTTTTATTGACGCACACAATTACTTATTCATTATATATATTTTTTTATACATTTATTTAACGTCGGTCTATTTCCGCTACTGCGGACTAATACCGACGCCTGTAGACGAGCCACCCCCAACCAGGAATTTTGCCGAACCTCTTCCCTTAAGAAGAGTAGGGATCTTTTACTTGCCTAACATTTAATAGACAAGGGACCGACGGCTTTACATCCCCTCCGAAGGATGGTATATCCTCTATGCAACCCTCGCCTGAGGTTGTATAGCTTCCGCGCATACACTGATATGCCAGCCGCTGGAAGATCTGTGAGCCGAGGACGCGGTCTTCGTTGGAACGGTCACCCATTCAACTACTAACCGCGCCTTACGTTGCCTTACATCGCATATCGAAGTATGTACATAGTGAAGACTCACCCACGCTCGCCCCCTATTCATTATATATAAATGTAAAACATCGTCGTAAAATCATTTTCCAGTGAAACATTAATCAAATCAATATAGGCTTACAAGTGAAATTACAGGGTTTATATTCCGCAATTCACCCCTTTCGGGCTCGGTTTTGTTCATTTGGGAGGTTGGCGGTGGTCGAGGAGAGGTGTCGACATCACCATCGTGCATCATCGAAAACGGAGGATAATATGGGTTGGCCGGTGGGAGACGGCGGATACGCGGTTTACCCCTTTCGGGGGTGGTTTTTGGCCGTTTGGGGGTGGGGTGAACTCGGAGAGAGTTTTACCACAGTCATCATGTTCCGCATCCTCGATAACGGGGGGGGGCTAGTCTCGTTAGGCTAAGAAAAATTCATATTTTTCGAGGTTCCATCCGACTCACAGAATGCACTAATTATTTTGGCGTATTTTTCACATCTGTCCGAAAAACATAAAATGAAAAGTTTCACTCTCTGGGCACAGTATTCGATGCTTAAAGCTGAATTAGACCTAAAAAATAATGTAAATTCTGCAAAATATGCAAAATTCAATGCATTTTTAAAACGCCAATGAGAAGGTTATAACCCGAATAAATCCAAATTGTTAATCAAAGAACAATTCGATGACTTTCTGCAAAATGCACCCAATTACACTTAATTAGCTACAAAGGTAAGAAATTTACCATCCTTTACTACTGAAATAATAATTGCCGATCGATTATAAGTTATCGATGTTCGCTGTTGGCTGTTGGAGGGAAGATACTCACTAAAGCGACGGCAAATAGGCTAACACCTGTTATGGAAAAGTTACTTCCTGAAACACAGAGTGGCTTTAGACAAAACCGAGGCACATTGGATTTAATCTTCACACTTAAACAGCTTCAAGAAAAAGCACTCGAACATCAAGGAGAAATTCACATGGCCTTCATTGATTTAACCAAGGCGTTTGACTCGGTGGACAGGGAAGTGCTTTGGAAAATTATGTTCCGCTTAGGTATCCCTAGAAAATTTGTTGAAGTATGTCGCAGTCTACATACAAACAACAACGCCCAGGTTATGTATAATAATGAGGCAACCGAACCTTTCCAAACCCTCACTGGAGTTAGGCAGGGATGTGTCCTGGCACCCCTACTCTTTAATTTGTTTACCACTGCTCTAACAATTATTGTTGACAACAAACTGGCAGTCAAAGGAATAGGTCTCAGATACCGTTTTGATGGCGGTCTCTTTAACATAGGGCGCTTTAGAGCTTTCACGAAGACACGCACACGATTCATTTGTGATCTCCAGTATGCGGATGACTGTGCACTTTTAGCCTCTACGCCGGAAGAGCTTCAAGAACTTTTAGATGTGTATGCCCAGAGCTATGATTCCTTGGGACTTAAAATCAACATTGGAAAGACTAAGATTATGTCAACTCCTCATCAAGTGAACCAAATAGACATTACACTTAACGGAAATTCTCTTGAAGTGGTGGATCAGTTCAATTACTTAGGCAACCTTGTTAATGACAAAGCAAACATGGACAGCGAGATTCGCAATAGAATTAACGCTGCATCTAGAGCACTCTGGGGACTTAGAGAGAGAGTATTTGACAACCACGACCTTGCTTTGTCAACGAAAATGGCTGTCTACAGAGCAGTTGTCATTCCAAAACTGCTATATGGATGCGAAAGCTGGGTCACTTACCGTCGTCATGTGAAAGAATTAGAACGTTTTCAGCAAAGACACCTCAGAAGTATGATGAAAATCCGTTGGTTCCATCACATATCAAACGTGGAAGTACTCAGGAGAGCAAACAGCCTTCCAATTGAGGTGCTTATTTCAAGAGCACGCCTAAGATGGGCAGGTCACGTTCATCGTATGCATGATAACCGCCTTCCTAAATGTACACTTTATGGTGAATTGCTAAGCGGTAGAAGAAGGCGTGGCGGTCAACGAAAGAGGTTCAAAGACGTTCTCCATGAAAATCTAAAATCCTGCGGTATTCCAGACGAGCAATGGGAACAACTTGCAGCGGACAGAACCGAATGGCGAGGGGTTGTGGCCAGCTATCAAGGAAATGTTGCTGCAAGAAGGCCGAATCCAAGACCTAACCAGGTCTATGTTTGTCCTGACTGCGGTCGACATGTGCTCTCCCGAATTGGCCTCTATAGCCATAGTCGTGTGCACCGTAGATGAATGGGAATTACAATAGACTACACCTTTTACTTGTTTTTTATTATACACAATCTATCGACTGTAACATTTTTATACTCGGACTCAAGTAACGGCTAATAATAATAATAATAATCGATGTTCGCAGTGTCACAGGCTCCTGCCGTTGTGATAAGCTATTAAAATTGAATATAAAAATGTCGGGGATTTTGGAACAGTAATTTTAGTGAAAATTCCACATCCAAAACTAAAAAGCCACGGTCCTTTACTATTATCGGTGACTTTTATTTAAATTTATGCTGTCAGTATATAAAACAGACGAAGGTTTTATAGGGGGCGAGCGTAGGTGCGTCTTTACTATGTACATACTTTCGATATGCGATGTAAAGCAACGTTAGTAGTTGGATTGGTGACCGTTCCAACGAAGACCACGTCCTCGCCTCACCCATCTTCCAGCGGCTTGTATATCAGTGTATGCGCGGAAGCTATACAACCTTAGGCGAGGCAATGTTAGGCAAGTAAAAGATCCCTACTCTTCTTAAGGGAAGAGGTTCGGCAAAATTCCTGGTTGGGGGTAGCTCGTCTACAGGCGTCGGTGTTAGGCCTCAGTAGCGGAAATAGGCTGACGTTAAATAAATGTATATATATATAAAAAAAAAGGTTTTATAGATGAATCTATAACCAATAAAAAGCAGACAGCTGAAAGAATTCTAGCCCCGGCCTATTATGATAAGCCTACTACTTTTACAGACATCAATTGGAGCCCCCCTAACGAAAACTTGCTTCAAATGAAGAACACACCACAACAAACAATTTGGAACAAACTAACAATAAAATTATGACTAAAGACAGTGAAACAGCGACCAGTGGTTTTAACATACAAAACTGAATTTTGATAAATTATACATTTATAATAAATAAATAAGAGCATTGCATTTTAATACGCATGAAAAGGAAAATAGTCTATATTACACGAAGTAGAACGTCGAAAAGAACGCACTCTGCTCCTAGTAATATAACATACAAATATTTTGCCCACTTTCACTCAGTGATCTCTTGCAGTTTTATAGCTTGGGGCGCATCCATAGAAAGTAAGAGAGTGCTTAAAATGCAAAAGGGAACAATATGACATATTTTACGTGTTAATCAAAGAACAAGCTGTAAAACAATTTTTTTAAAATTAAGTACCATTGCGTTGCACTTATATACTCCAACTACTAACATATGCTAAATCAGAATTCAATCATCATCTTTTAAATGAAAATCAGATTTCTAATGCAAGAAACAACTTATGATTGAAAGTTCCCCAGCATAACTTGTCTGTATTTGAAAAAAGTCGTGAATGCCTTGCTAAAGTTTACAACAAACTGCCAAATATAACAATTTAATGAAAAATATTTTAAACAAGGGATGAAAAAATTGTTGATTGATAACTAGATTTTTAAATCTATGACAATGGTTATGTAGGTAAGTATATGCGTGTATTTATGTAGTTAATATTTAAAAATATTCAGGAATGCTCTGTGACGTGCCATATACACATTTTTTGTATCAGAAATGTCCAATAAATATTATTATTACCATTATTGAAACACAATTGTGCATTACTTCATAAAATTCTTGTACAGATTTTTTTACGATATATGTTGTGTCCAAAAACCTGTATAACCGATGATTATAAATTCCATATAACCTTGTGTGTTGCAAATTTAAATATTTTAATAGATACTGATTTAATAAATCATTGTCAAACATGTTGGTTACGTTTCAGTAATTACAATTTTTTATTGTTTAATATAAAAACGTAATGAAAACGTTAGCCAGAGAGAATAATGATTTATATTTAATTATTCGAAATACCGATAAATCTGCGAGCACTTAATTGTACCGATACAAATACAATCTCGGTTTAATTGTTGTTTACAACAAACAGTAATTTCGATCTAGTGACATAAAGGCGACTACATGGTCGAGTTGTTACGTAAAACATTTTTATTAAACTAATATTAGTAACGTCGTAACGTGTTAAAAGTAACAAGTAACTTAATTAATACAAATTCCATAGAAGTTTTTTTGCCTGACTGGGACTATTTATCAGTTATTCAATACATTTTTTATTTCAGAAGTAACGAATGTTATGCCCTAGCACTTGTACAGTTTTTAATATCTTGTCAATAAAGTTTGATCAATATTGAATTGATATAACGAAATGTTCACATTTAATATTGATTCAGTATTGAGTTTCTTATATTGAGCCAACCTTTTTAGAACATGAAGAAGATATTATTCAAATGTTAGTATTGTGCCTGGGCTGTTGCATGACAGTCACATAATACCGCTAATTTTAATATGGTATAGATATCCAGATTTAAGATCTAAATTAAGTTAAATTGTTATAGTCGGGTAAACTTTTGCTAGGCAGTCAAAAAATGCAACAAAAACTTTACTAGCTTATTACTAAAGCCAGTGAACCTTTCGGCATGGTCTCATTAAAAAGCCGACGTACATTAAAAATCTATATAGATCAGTTATTCAATTTGCAGGCGAGACAGTACAGAGAGTAACGGTATTTTAATGAGGTCGTAAAGTTTTTGTTGCGTTTTTTGACTGCCCAGCAAAACTGTACCCGACTATACCTCGATAATAGAAGTAAATTTTTAGTGACAATATTATATGGTAAAGGACTTGCCTGAGGCATTGTATTAATAAGTTTAGGTATTTGTGGTGACGTAAAGAAATCAGCGTCGTACCATTTTCTCACAATAAATACTTTGGAAGAGGATATGGTTCTTTTACAATTGAACATGCCTTCTCCTCAAGCAAATTTGGGCAAGTAAACGGAGTAACAGTGTAAATAATGGTACCTTTTTATTGCCTATTTGTCAAAATGGGCTATGAACAAAGCAATAAATGCGAACGGCTAGCTGTTTTAAGTCGGAGCAAATGGTCGTAGGTTCAGAAATCTTATAAGAGAGGTGAAACTTTCCCTCTTGTGTGTGTGGTATAAAGAGACAATTTTTGTTTGTTTGGGGAAACGAGGCAAAGAGGCAAAGAAATAGTTGATGTAAAGAATTCATCATCTATATCAAATGATGAGTAGGATTGTCTCTTTTTCCTTTAAAACCAGTTCCCTATAGATGAAACTGAAATTTATTGGTGAGGAAAAAATAATTATTTAAAATGAATTATAGAATATATTTAGAATAACGAAAGTTTACGAAAGAAATTTAGAAAGTAATTTTGAAATAGTGGAACTTAAAAGTAAATTTTAAAAAACGTAAATTTATTAAAATATAATTTTGACGTGTATAAAAAATAGTAAGTAAAAAAGTTGTACAGTTGTGGCCAGTGAATATGAGGCACCAAAATTTGTACAATTTAAAGTGGGCTTTTATTAACGTCACTTTGATATCAACCTGGTTTCAACGCTGCATGCCGCCAAAGCACAGTCCATATTACAACACTAAAAATCACAAAAACTGGATTCAAGAGCTGCCTCATATTCACTGGCTACAACCGTATAGAGAGAAATAAACACAAAAATAATAATCAAAGATATAATAATGTAGTCATATGATCACAAACTGGATGTGTGCGAAGTTGGACACGTCCTGGTACATCAATCCGGGCTCCAATTGTCTCGCAGGAGATCTAAACGTTATTAGACAATTTAGTTCTATCGCTAGAAAGCACGATTCCAAAGAATAGGCTCTTAGAAGAATTATAGACAAATTTCCAGAATCTAATGTACTATTCAAATAGATTCTTGGTTATTTCGATAGCCACATATTAATTAATAATAATTAATAAAAAAGGAACTGTCTGAGCATATTAGCATAAGCCAAAAAAATGAGTTAAATAATATATTTAATATTATTAGGTAAGTAAGTAGGTAGTTCTGGATAATTGAAATATTGCCAGGTAATTATGAAAGAGCTAGATAATTACAAATTGCTTGATAATTACAAAATTGCTGATTGTGAACTAAATTGCCAAAAGAGATAGAAAAAAATATTTTATTACCATGTGGTCACATATAGAATTCTAGCTACATAAAATTAAAGAAATTGAATCTAGTTTTATTTAAATAATGAAAGCACATTAACAACATAATTGACAAAAACTAATAAGTAACATTTACCTGTATGGTGGTCAAATACAGAAAGAATGTAGAAAATAATGTAATAAGTATTACTAGAATATCTCACAATAGAGTTCGTAGATATCAATAAGTTCAGATTTGGAAGGTAAATGGCTACTTCAGATGTTTAATTAGTAAGGTAAACTTTTTTATATTACAATTTTAATTGTGGTATCAATGCACAAACTTAAAAGTAGTTACATGTATATTTAACCTAAAGATAATGAACACTGTAAAGTTTAGCATGATCTCGCCATCTGTTGATGAGCGACTTAATTCAATCGATTTGGAAATGCACTATAATCGGATTTCTTCTCTAGTTTAATATTCAATAAGAAGCGTTCATGACATGACATCAGTAAATTGCAAACAACCAAATAATGAACTGTTGAAATTATGTAAATAGTTAGGTAGGTTTTCAAACTGTATTGTGATAATCCAGTAAATATATTATATAACAGGTGTGCCTGGAAGAAATTTTTGAGGTAAGAAAAATATTGTACAGAATAAACAAAGTAAAAAATGAAAATTTAAATAAATGTAAATGTTTTCCAGGTATGGTAAAGACAATTGGTGACCTGAAGTGCTGCAAGAGAACTACATAATTTAGTGTAAAAAAATATGACTGAGTTCCTAAGATATAAAAATAAATTTATAAAAAAATGTGAAATAAAATTCCGTTAGTTTGGGGTAGTCTCACTTACAAAAACTAAATCAAAATGCCATAGAGATCATGCTAAATATAAATAAATATCAGTTATTTTTATAGTTGTTAAATAGACAGAGGCTATGTAACAAATGCCTGCCTTCTAGAAAAACAATATTTTTAGGTACGTAAAGAAATTTTCTTTACTCATAAACATATTAAGAAAGGAAATAATATTTTAATATTATTAAATCCTTGTAGGAAACTCAAAATATACAATTGGGAAAGCGAATGAACAATGATAACCTAGAATTTGGTACGATAAGCATAAAGTGTCATTCACATTGTTAATTAGCCACATGATAGAGATGCCCTAACTTCGACTTCCTTACTCCACATGAACACATTTATTTCCACATGCATTTTCATAAAAAATATTAGGTAACAGCTGAATAGTACAAAATACTTTTTGACCTATTAGTATGTGATTATATTCATGAACTAGTACAAATTCTAGAAAAATTAGCTCTGTCTAGTTGGGTTCATCTATTCTTGGTACTCAAAAAATGCAACAAAAACTTTAGACTCATTAAATATTCTCCGTACTATTTCGTTCGCAAATTGACTCGCTTACCATTATAAGTTTTTAATGTGCGTCGGCTTGTTTGATGACATCATGGCGCTTGGTCCAACGGCGATAATAATTATGTCGTAAAGTTGCCGAGAACAGATGAACTCGATTATAATACAAATGTCTAGGTCCAGACTAAAATAAACTTGATTCATCGTCAGATAACCTTGTACATTCGCAGTGGTAAAAAACAGAAATATAAGAGTGTATGCATTACAGCGCAAACCACCTCCGTAATTATTAACTGTTGTATGTTTTGCTTACAAAAATAAACAACAAATAAAATATTGCTATTTTTGCGAACCAAATGTTTGCAAAAACTGATATAATGGACTATGAACATAAGCAATGTATACAAATCTTCCTCATGGATGAAAGATTTGAAAATATATGACCAACATCTGTTGGTCGTGGTTCATACATGAAATAGCATACAATACGATATACCGTAAACATAACTTTATCTAATCTCACAGGGGCCACTTTTGTTCCTTTTCGTTTTATTCACTACCAGTTATCGCGACTGGTTATTGTTATATTATGCAACACATAATCTCTACAGCCTGAAGTTCTTAAATACTTAATGCCTGTAAATCGCCTTGTTCCGAAAGTTGGATTGAACAAGAGCCTATGCTAATTTAATATAAACTTTTTTATTAATGATTTATGAATTAATTAAGCGTTTCTGCAACAGATCCCTCTGAGGTCATACATACTGAGACTTGCGGAGTAGCTTTCAATACTAATATTATTCTGCGAATGTTTATGAATTCTCAAGCGATACAATGAAGAGATTGTAATAAATAAATAATGATTATGCGCTTAAATTGACAATAATTGTACTTAATATAATTATTCATATAGGACATGCTAAGCTGCAACCAGCTTGTATGGTATTCCATATAAAAAATAGGTACTCGAGTAAGATAAATAATTAAATATTAAAATTCACATAAATCAGACATGGCTATTATACGTGAAAATAAAAAAAAACAGGGCCAGTCGGCAAGGTAGATTTCGTTGTGGTGTTTAAATATTTTTTTTGCGTTTTAGCACAAGATGTATTAGCCAAAAGTTGTAGGTCTAGATGAATATTATCCAACGATGTATCGCATGTACTGCCGTGAGCAGAAGAAAATAGGACAATTTTTTTTTACTAATGTAAATCTGTCTTATGAGTAGCCGAAATAAAACAGATATCACTTTTAATTTATTTTTTATTTTATTGCTGTAGTTATTGCTATAGTAAATGATGGATGGTTAATGAGACAAATTGCGCTGCGTTATAACATTAACAAAAATTTGTGTGTAACATTTTAAGAAAGTGGAGAATAAACGATACGATTAGTAGAAATCCTGGATCAAAGTACAAAGGATATCCTACTGAACAAGAAACTAACTATTAATATTTCGTTATTGCACCATTTCTATTTATAACTTCTATAAGTCTGTTTGGCATAGAAATAACCTTATACAATAATCATTAGTAATAATATTTTCCCATGCATTATTTACTATTTCCAGTTCGGCATTCCGTGGTCTCACATTTCATTTTTGGATACTTCTTACGAGTAATTCCCATACTTCTTCCACGAGGTTAAGATCTGGACTATGACTGGGCCAGTTAAGAACATTGATGTTGTTATCTTGAAACCAGTTAGTTACGGTATGAGCAGTATGAACGGAACCATTGTCTTGTTGAAATATGAACTCATTATTAGGAAATAATTGTGACACAGAAGGGAGCATAATATTGTCTAAAATCCTAATATACGTTTCGCTATTAAATCTTTCCTCAATATGCCACAAAACACCAGGACCACTTGCCGATATCCAAGCCCACATATTGACGGAAAATCTATCACTTTTATCATTGTTAGATATATATTTCTCATCGAATCGAGTATTCCGAGGGCGGTAAACACGAATAAGACCGCTATGTGTTGACTGGAAAGTTTTTTGTCTGTAAAGATTACATTGTTCCAAAATTTTACATCATGCGCTAAAAATTCAAGCGCAAATCCTACTCGAGCTTCTTTATGTTCAGCTTTAAGTAAGTTTTTCTGTGCTGCTGCATGACAGCGTAGCTCCGATTCTCTTACTCGCCGGCGATCAGTACTACTCGATCCAGGAAAATTAGTTTCTTCAGCAGCCTGAATAACTGAGTAAAATGGATTTTCTACTAAAGCATTTACCAATTGCAAATCTTGTTGTTCAGTTGATATCCTTCGTCGCCCTGATCCAGGATTTCTACTAATCGTATCGTTTATTCTCCACTTTCTTAAAATGTTACACACCGAATTTTTGTCAATATTATAACGCAGTGCGATTTGTCTCATTGACCATCCATCATTTACTACAGCAGTAAAATAAAAAATAAATTAAAAGTGATATCTGTTTTATTTTGGCTACTCATTACATATTCAAATAGAGACAGATTTACATTAGAAAAAAAAAGTTGTCCTATTTTTCTGCTCACGACAATACATTTTCTAAATTGTTAATATGTATATCATAATAGGGATACCTAACAAGCGACGCGTATTTTAGCTTAGTTCT
The DNA here is from genome assembly GCA_963675555.1 of Leptura quadrifasciata. NCBI lineage: Eukaryota > Metazoa > Arthropoda > Insecta > Coleoptera > Cerambycidae > Leptura > Leptura quadrifasciata. Next base: position 22,109,024 of record OY776673.1, read on the forward strand.
CACAAAACAACATTATAATGTTTGTAAAGTGCTTATGTTCGTAAATGTACGGCTGCTGTGCACTATGTGACCAAGTGTTTCAAATGCATTACCAACTGTGCTTTCAATATGGGCATTGAATATTAATTTCGGATAAAAAACTACAACTAGGGCATAGAAAGTATCAGGTGTTTGTATGACGATGTTGTCAAGGTGGTAGTTAAAAACATGCGAAGTTGATTTACGCGTAAATTATATAACATCGTAGTTTGTTGTCTAGTCACCATTTATGATAGTCTGTCAAGGTTATGTTGTAGGCGGTAAGAGTCTTCCGTACTCGTTATCGCTGTAAAGATCTTTAAATCATCCGCATATAACAAACAAACGTTAAGGGACCTAGAACCGAACCCTGAGGGACACCTGATGACGCCAAGAATTCGACAGACTTAACTCCATTATAGGCGACGTATTGTAATGGATTTAATAGGTAAGATATAAATAACTGCAGCAGTGAATAAGACAATCCTATTTCATATAACTTACGAAGTGCAATATTATGGTTAAGTCTGTCGAAAGCTTTAGAGAAATTAGTATATATGTCATCAGTTTGTGCCTGTAAATTAAAATTGTGTAATGGACAATAAATTAGTAGTAATTGACCATCCTTTCATGAAACCATGCTGGTACGTGAGATGTGATTGCTGACACATGGATAAATTGTATCATGTAGCAGTATTTCCACGATTTTTAATCTTTTAATTTCAAACAGCTTAAACAGCACAAGGTATCAGACTTACAAGATTTTAGTTCATGATATTGACAGCGTCTAGGGTAAGAAATAGGTTTTTGACAGCTCTTTGACACGTGATGAAATTTATTACATGTAAAGCAGCGAGATATTTCTACGGCATCAAATATCGCACAATTGTTACAATCAACAAATAAGTTTCCAGCCTTAATAACTCTATCATAGGTCCTGCGATCCAGATTTAAAGTAGTTTAAAAAACATTTTTATTTTTTTTCGTTAGAATTAGACTTATATACACACAGTATTTAAAGCAAAGAGATCATCATTTAGTTTTTATACATTCAGTAGTTCATCCTCTTCATAATTCTCAGTGATACCAACTACGCTGATCCTTGGATTGAAACCCTGAAATTCTTTGAGATTGTTTATTCGTATAGGTCGGAGAGCTCTGTCAACTGCAATTTTCTTAAATTTCTCATTATCATTCTTGTAATTAACATATCACCGTTTTTTTAAAGTTAGATGTCTACATCTGCAGGATTTATTTTACTCTTGATTTCGGCCTCTGTTTGCAAGTTTGATTGGTTTTGATTTTTGGGACGAATATTACAGCAGGTTGACTTTTGTTTTTCACAATATCAGATAGAATACCTGCATTGTTCAGTATCAACATTCGGTTCTTTAATGCAACTTAATTTATTAGCAGTTAATTTTATACTATCATTTTTTAAGGTGGAATTTAGGGTAGCTAATTCATCCTGGCCCTTGTTATTCAGCATAGCTGTTAAGTCAGTTAGCGTAACGAAATTTTCCCTACATTCACCGAATTTCCAAGTGAGGCCGGCCAATTTTTCTAATAGGCGACTGATATTGGTTGACTCTCATTGATACAACTTGGATGAAACTGTTTTTTGCAAACGGAACAAAAAATGTTTGACTTTTTTATATTGATATCACTGCTGCAAAAGCCACAGCTAATAATGGCAGGTGAGTACTGAATGCCATAAAGATGCAATAATATTGCTTATGTAGGTTTAACCGTATGCGTACCTTAGTTAAACGATGATGATGAATATTATTAGTTGTTATAGTTAAAGCGTTCACTGAAAACGTGAATTATTTGGATAGCATTGTTATATCCTATTAATGAAACTGAAATTAAGGTACTATTCGGCAGCTAAAAATGAAAAAGGCACATGTATAACAGCATCAAAGATGAAATGTTAAAAATACTTTCATCTGAGATATGCTTCTATTCCCAATTTAATAGACTCCTTATTCCTTATTCGGACAAGCCAATACAATCAAAACAGCTCGGGACTAATTAACGTAGAGTTGATTTTGTGAAGAAATGTTAGAACATTAATTGGGAAATAAAACTTAATTAGAGTAAACTTTTTAATGTCTCATTGACTTTTATATTTAAGAAATAAACTATATTTCTGCAATAAATCATAATCAACAAAACTATCCCAGTCATACGACGTGAGAATTTATTAACATGGCATTTCTTTCCTGGTTGACAGCTCTAATTAAAAGTTCCTTAGTTTATGAAAAACGATTTTACATCAATATAATTAGATTTGTGATAAAGTTATAAACAGTTTCAAGGTTGTAATTAAATTCAAATCGCGGCGAGTTCTTTCAGTTGGTGAGCGTAATTAATAAATTTTTTAACTTAGTTGCATGTTGAGTTTTAAAAATTAGTTAGTTCGCTCTTAATAAACTAGAAAATTTTAAAAGTAACGTAATTTTCTTTAATTCTGTAATTTCAAGATTCCTGACAAAATAGCATTTTTATTTGTATGCAATACATTATGCAGCTTCATTCGTTCACTCTAATTTACTTTAACAGACAAAAACTTTTTTTGTTAAATTAGGAGACTGTAGATTTCTAGTTAAATGCGGTTCAAAGACAGAGATAGGACGATATGCGATGGGATACGTTAAAAATAATTTTTTATTCAAAGTATCGAATTCAACAAAACTTTTAGAAGGCTTTATAATAATAATAATCTAAATATTCATTGACAGGCTAGATATAAGTTCTGTACAACAATAAACGTACGTACATTCTTAATCAAACTATCTAATATTAAATTTATTAATGGTTTAATAACGGGTCTGGCAGACTGAAGTATCCATTTAATTCCAAATCCAGTTAATTAATATCATAATATAAGGTGATATAAGTTCAAATCAAGTCGCTATGCTTTCGTGATAAACGGAAATTTAAGGTACTATAATTGCGTAATAGGGCAATGCAATAACTGCTTGTATAAGGACGGACAGGTAGACATACGGATGGATGGGCATGCGAGCGGGCAGAGAGACGAACAGGTAGACGCACCATATTTTAACAATATAAAAATACAAATAGGACAATACAATAATTGCCTTAATTATCCTTATTTTTAACTCCATTATCCTTATTTTGACCTTAATTACCCCTATTTTTATTTTTATTACCCTTAATTACTGTCTTAATTATCCTTATTTTTAACTAAATTATCTTTAATTACCCTTGTTATGACCTAAATTATTTGTAATTACCCCTATATGTACCTCAATTACTCTCTAATTACCTTCCCACCACGTGGCCTTTGACCTTCACCCTGTGACTATAATTACCTCTCCTTTAAATTACTCTTATTTTTAATTTATTTACCCTTATTGTCACCAAAATAATCAGTAATTACGCTAATTTGTACCTAAATTACCTGTAATTATCCACAAATTGTCCCCCCACAACTCTCATTCCCTAACACCACTACAATTACACCATCCCTCTAATTACCACACCACTTCAATTACCTCTCACACATGCTAATTATATCCCACCACTATAATTGCCCCATCACTTTAATTACCCATCATTCTGATTACCCGCCGCTCTAATTGCCCATTGCCTGTCACTACTTCAATTAACCATCACCTCACTAATTGCCCCCCACCACACTAATTACCACCCACCACTACAATTACATCACACCACTTTAATTACCTCCCGCCACTCTAATTACCTCCAACCACTCTAATTATCCACAACTCTAGTTACCCACGGCTCTAATTACCCATCACCGCCACTCTAATTGCCTCCCACTACTCTAATTATCCATCACCTCACTAATTTGCCTCCACCACACTAATTGCTACCCACTACTACAATTACATCATACCACTCTAATTATCCCCGCCACTCTAATTACCCCCAGCCACTCTAATTACCGCCAACCACGCTAATTACTCCCCATCACTCTAAACTTTCGTGCTGGGCTTAAAGAGTGTCAGCAGCGTGGACTGAAAATTGACGTGTTTACTTAAGAACCCTGTGTTTAATTTTTGAATAAAAATTTAGCCATTAATAAAAGTAACTCGATTTATAATTGATACTGCATTCTGCAGGACTCGTTATAATCAATTGAAAGATGCAAAATTTAATTTTTTAACTTTTATATTAGCATAAGTTCTATGAAATATGTTGCTTTAATTTTGGATTAAAATATCAATTTGTTTATTCATATACAAATAACTTTTAGAACAGGATATATGCGCTAAAAAATCAAAAGAAGAATAACTTTGGTTAAATTGTAAACTGCAATTAATTAGAATTGCCAAAAGAAAATTTATCAACTAACCGACTCGCACTTTCTCATTTCATATGCTTTTTTAAATTTTCAGAAGTATTTGAAAAAGTAGATATAAATGAAAGATAATGATGAGGAGAAATGGTTTCACTCATCACCATGTCAAGCGTTGCTATAATAATTTGTGCACAATTCTAAAGGTTTGGATGAAATTTTATTGTCAGGACTGTTAATCATAATTATTGTATATAAAATACTGTGTATATTGGCAGATAAACGTAACTATTTCTGTGAATAAGTTAGTGTTATTGATATAGAAGACTGGAAATTAAAACGAGTTTTATAAATTAAATATATTGCATCCGCGGCGTGAAAATGAGAAACAAATCTATACACTCGGCAATGTTGATGCAAATTTTATTCAATACCACTTTCATCAAATCGATTTGAAATTCTCTATAAAATATCTACAGTGATTTGCTCCGACAGAACAAAACGTATGATAGTTTAAATCTAAAAGACATTCTGTCAGACCCTATCCAATCTACCCGTCTGTCATGAGACGGGGATATCAAATTTAAAATTAAATTTAAAATTACATTTTTCCAATAAACTGGCGTACGTGGCAGGATAAAGTTGACAAATTAATGTTACACGCAATAAGTAACATGTAGAGCGATATATGCAAGTTTGTGAAATTGGTTGTTGACGACCTCGCTATTGTATTTACCAAATATATTGCATTCCTTACCGGTAGAAGACTGTGAGAAGATTGTTACTTTGTAGGTGCATTTTCGAATAAAATTGACAGTTTTACGAAACAATATTATGCATTAAGAATAGACTACATGATCCTGCTATAGTCTAGTATACTTCAACTTGTATGTATGAGTTAATATTCCATACGATTTCATTTTCTTCCATATTGTACACAAAGTTAAAGGAATAGTCCAGAAATATTGTCCACGTTTGTGTACAAGAGAAAATGAAATCGTACGGAAATATTAACTCATACATACACACGCCAAGTTAAAGTATACTAGACTATATAACAAAAGGCTATTTAGTGGAGTCAAATTAGCTTAGAAATGCGCTATGTTCCAGAATAATTACAGGAAGCTTGGATTTCCTTGAAACTTTTTGATAGACACTTGAAATAGTTTTAAATTCGTTGCTCGAACAGTTCAGTTCGAGCAACGAGGAGCAGCAGTAGGCAGCTTACAGTGAGAACCTGTATATATAATATATATATATATATATATATATATATATATATATATATATATATATATATATATAATATGTATATAACCTTCTACAAAATATTAATTTTTCCCAGAAAAAAAATATTTTACCCCTTTGAAGGGTGAAAACAAATCCCGAGGGTGGTTACACAACCCTGGCCACCTACCATCTTATTCGAAGAAACACCTCCTGTAAAATATAAATTTTTTTTTCCCACAGAAAAACCAATTTTCCAACCCCCGACAGGGGTGGAACCCTGAGGTAGGGGTGGAAGCCTGAGGTAAGGGTAGCTGAGGTCCACTTTCTCGAGAGACCTTCCGTTGAGGGAACATCAATTAGTCGAAAATCTGGGGAGAATAAACGGATTCACGGATTTTGGGGGTGGTTTTTTGCCAATTTGATGTGGTTGTCAAGGTGGAAAAATTGGTTTGACCCCGGGAATTGATTCAGCGCCCTCGAAAACGGGAAAGGGACATTGTCTAGTCCTAGTTACAGATATTCGGTAGATCGTCCGACTCCTTCAATGGACTAGAGGCGAGGCGCTGATCCAGAGTCAGTCACTGAACAAATCGTCTGAAAGCCCAAATAAAATCTGTCGAACAGACAAATCTCTAAGCACATAAAAACATTGAGTTTATCGACTAGGCTAACATGTTCCTTTTTAAGTTCAGCTGGGCTTAAGTCGGAGTCCGAGGGATTCATTGCCAAGATGGTGTTATTTGCATTTTCATCTAGCGACGCCACGTGAGGAGTGTAGGGGTTCGTGTTATCAACTGCAGAACCTGCTGTCAGGCGCTGAAATCGCTCATGCATTTACTGACTGCATACGTGATTTCGACCTATATGCACCACCATAACGCGGCGTTATGAGTGCTCTACTATCACTCTACGGCACTCGTACGGGGTAGATCAAACACCACTGCAGCCTTACGTCCCGAAGATATTGAGTCCGTTGTCGAGAACGAGAGGCGCAGGATATACTGAAACTACCCGTTCTCGACCGTCAGACTAATTCAAGAAATAAACCTGACATAGCACTCCTCGACCACCAAACCAAGGCGGTATACGTCATCGAGTTTTCGGCACCTGCTGAAACAAACATCGCCTTGAAAGAGGAGGAAAAACGGACTGAGTACCGAGATCTCCGGTACGAGCCCCTAGTGCTGTACCCGGGCTACTCAGTCAAGATGGTCGTCCTCATAATCAGTGTACTCGGAGGTATGAAGCCCACACTGCTCTCGTAATTGAGGATCATACGGCCTGTCAGAAATCTGTTGAATGGCTAGCAGGCCAAATGCTGAAATCAGTTATTCTGGGTTCCCTTCGTCTACCTAGGGCACACGATTCGGGTGTTTACAGTTACTGACCCCACATGTTGTGAGGAGTGGCTGTAATTTTAATCGCCGGCGCGGTTTCATTGTAGTCTCCGAGACCACGGTAGTCCTGTCCGGCATCGGCACCGGGAAACTAAAATAATAATAATGTTCCTCCGGAAACTGAGGGATTTGTAGCAGCCAGTCAGGATAGGATTATCCGTACTAAAATCTATGAAAAGCACATTGATAAAGTCCCCATAATGTGTGCAGAAATTATAAACTATTGAACATGTCACTGGAGGCTGCTCTGCTTTGCACAGGAATGTGCTGAGGAAAGCATAATGAGGTGGCGAAAACTACACACAGAGAGTTAGCACTGTTTCGTTACTAATACACCGTCCTTCTGTCAGCATTATTGACATCGGATGTCCCTTAACCAATAACTTACAGGAAGCGGAGAAAAGAGAAACAAATATCAAAACTTGGCTGTCGATCTTTTACACGTGTGGATATTAGAAGTACGAACTATCCTGGTGATAAATTTATCTACTACAGTTGTAGTGATGAAGAAGGCTTTGATATAGTTAAAAATCAGTTTACTTAGAGGCCTCGCAATGATAATCTAGAGGACGGTGATTTCTCAGACTTGCCACCTATAAGAAAGTTTTTCAATGATGAAGAATAGATGGATGGATTTCGTCCTGATTAACGAAGCCCATCCCAACCGCATGCATGATCGGTGAATTTTTCCAGCTTAGGCTGAGATAGTGTGCCGCTAAAGTCGATAATAGTAAATATGTTCACCCATTTATTCTATATAGATGATGGCGCAAACCACAAAACTCTCTTAGTATGGTCCAGGAGTGCTCACGACCATTGGCGTGGAATTGGGGTTAGAGAAGTGTGCAGTAGTCCATCTCAGCGGGATAGAAGATGTGCATTGTGAAGCTCGCAGATGAAAGCGTCTTATGATATCTGAATGCCGGAGAAACCTGGGTGTAGAACACCGCATCCAGGATATGAAACAGAATAAACACGCTCATCGCTTTCTTAAGGTCAGCAGGGCTAATGTAGGAGACCTGGGGATTCATTGTCGTCTGCCAAGATGTACTTGTTAACACAGTTATTGACCCTGCGGGAGGTGAGCAGTAGCTGTAGATAATTAACTCCCGTGAGTACGTGCAATGTTTATTTATTAAAAGATGTTTATAAAATGGTGCAACATATAAATAAAAAAAAGTTTCCGCACTAAGCACATTACATACGGAGGGTTATCCAAGAAGGGGTATAAAATTTATTATGTAGAAAATTAAAATTAGTTGTAATGTTGTTATTGTTACCATTAATAGTGCTAATGGGGCACAAAAATCATAAAGAACATTAATAGAAATATCGTATTTATTTTCTTTATATTAATTAAGAAGGTCAATAGACGCAGTACCTAATTCCCATATATAAAGAACAAAATTACATTTACAATTAAATTAAGAGTACAAGAAAGAAACAATGTTGTCTGAAAGTTATTTGTGGCATTCTACGAATATTCTTTCCTATTATTTGGGTTTTCTACCACATGTACTGTTATCCTCTTCAAAACAAATCACCGAATCTACAAAATAATAGAATTATTGGAAAAAGCCTCTGCGCCCGTGACGTTTACGCCAAAGGAAAAGTCAGAGGTAATATTTTGCAAATAATATAAATCGGAATAAACACAGAAATAATGTATTTTGCTGACGTTTCGGAAAGTAATCTCTTTTCGTTTTCAAAGCTTTTTTTGGAAGAACTCTTATTTTGCTGTGTATGTCAAATACACAGCTTTAAAATTCTGTTTATGTTATTTCCATAGATACTTACTACTTACACAGAACATAGAACTGATAATATTTTCTTTTAGATAACGTTGAGTTTGTTAAGTTCTTCTTTCAACATTGGTAGCTAGGTTGTACAAATATCTACAGAACAATTCGATACGCACTTATCTTCATTTAATAAGATTATTGCTGATTCTTTAATTTTTCTTTTTTTGGTATTTGCTTCTTTTGTTAAAATTTTTGCCGAGTTCCAGTTTATTCTATGTCCGTTTTCCCAAGCATGTTCGCAAATTTCTGAATTTCATTCTTTCTAATGTAATTCTTGTGCTCATCCAACCTCACACCTAGATGACTCACGCACATAACATTTATCACATTCGCACGGGATATTGTAAATACAGTTTTTTGAATTCTGCTCCCTGTTTATCGGTTTTGTTTTTGTTAAAATAGATCTTAAAGTGTTCCCCGTTTGAAATATCGTCCTAACATCAAATTTGTCACCTATACGGCGTAGCTTTTCCCATAGTCCGTATACATAAGGAATTATTGCTGTATAATGACGTTCAGGTTTTTGTCGTACCTGATTGTCCCTATTTTCAACATTTATGAAAACTCTAGGTGCCTTATGTGATTTGATTGGAAATTCTGACGTAATCAAGGCGATTGTTTACAATTTTGTACACAAAATTACAGAGGCAGCTATTCTTATTTGATATAGTTCGCATACATTGAAACGTTGAAGTAGTAGCCGATAGCCGCATTGAATAAGGCGCGAGGTTTTAATCGCGATTAATCTAACAGGTACCACGCTACCGGGTTCGAGCCCCATTTCTAGCACTAGGACATGGTTGTTTGTCCGCGTTTTTTAAAGTGTAACCTCCTTTCGCACAAGCCTCTGGCTTCTGAAATTGAGGGTTGTCTAATTTCTACAGTGTTTATTTACTTATTATTAGTATTTCGTGGGGAACCCAATTTGAGCGTAATAACCGTCAATTATAAAGGTTGCCGATTTGAGTAACCTACGTTGTGTCTTTTCTAGCTGATTGATATGAACAATGTAAGTGGGCCTCCAACCACAGAGGCACTCGAGACGACTTCTTATAAACCTAACATATGAAGCCCCTCCCCCCTCCATGTCTCAGTAAGAACAACAACAATAATAATAAGATCTTTGAAGAAAATATGTTAAAAATATGATGAGACCTTTAACGATTTTATTATTTAATTGGAAGTGGCAGCCTATCATACTTTAACGCTGAGTAAATGTTTACAAAGACTTTCAGCTGCTTTATCTCACGTCTATAATATGAAATCGGTTTTTTAAAATATGAGAGAACAGGGTGAAGCAGAATTTAAATCACTATATAACCAGGCAAGTAAATCAGCCAGGGAAATTAGAACGACCATTTCAATGCCTCAAATATGTAAACGGCAAATTCGTAGACGCATTATCAATGGGTCGAATGCAGAAGATTATTATAGAACTAGTATTTTCGTACAACTTGTAGATCATATAATCGCACAAATTGGATCCCGGTTTGATAATATATGCGCGTGGCTACTTTGGAAGGCCTGATTTTCAGCAAACTTCAACAAACATAATGATGTAAAAATACTAGAAGCTGCTGCGATCTATGATCAAGATATGCCTGGATCAATTCTAGAATTAAATTCTGAGTTAAAAATTTGGTGGCAGAAGTGGAAGGGGCAACAAACACTTCCGGAAACTGCTCTTGACACACTAATAAAATGTGATGAAATGTTTTCTCCAAACATACGAGCGCTCTGTCTTACATATTTATTGTCTTACCTGTAACAACAGCTACTGCAAAAATAATTTTTTCGGCAATGAGTAGGCTCAAAATTTATCTTCGAAATAATATGGATGAAGTAAGATTGAGTGACTTGGCACTTGCTAATCCGTGTCCACCGTGTCGCAAATTCGACACGGAAAACTAATGTCAATGAAGTGGTTCAGACATTTTGCAAAGGGAAGCCCCGGCGTCTAGAAATGTCTAACTGGGAATAAATATTTTTTATGTTTGCCCTTTAATTATTATATGTAGATTTCATATTTTAACGAATAAAAAAATGTTTTTGTCCTCTTACTGAATTTTCTGAAATAATTGAATTTTATTTTGAACAGTAATTTAACTTGTGATTTTTAACGTTTCATTTTAGGCTCTTGACCTTGAAAATGTAACATTTTCTACTCCGCTACTCCATTTTGATTTTCTTTCTATAGTCCATGAAGCCCCCCTCACCCTGACTTTATCCTAGATGCGCCCTTGGCTTCAGCTACTATTGTCTCAATATGCTTTGTGAAATGGAGTTTAAAGTCAAAGTAAACTTCTAAATCTTTAAAATTATTTATACAAACCAAAACACAAGACATAGTAATTTAAAAGTTACAAACAAATAAAATTAAAACAAATTGTCGAAGTTTCGTTGCTTCTTGCTTTTCAAAAGCTATATTACCAATAGAAAACAATGTGTCAAACTAAAGAACATGTTCAGTGATTATAAAATAACTGAATACGGCGTCCCACAAGGAACTATATTAGGCGCAGTACTATTTAATATATACCTGAATGGACTATTTTCAGTAGGTAGCAATGGTACTATCATTACATATGCCGATGATACGGCAATATTTTACTCAGATAAGTCTTGGGAATCTCTGAAACAGAGAGCAGAAACAGACATCAAAAATATTAAATTATGGTTTGACTATCAATTACTTACAATAAATTTCGGGAAAACTTATTATTCACTTATTGCCTCTTTCCAGTCTTCATTACCCACCTTTGGTAGCTTAAAAATTAGTGATGAGTTTCAAATTGAACAAAAAGACAACATAAAGTACCTTGGCGTGTTCATAGACCATCATTTAAGGTGGGATAAACATATAGACTATGTTATAAAAAAAAATTGAAATGCTCTTACATAAATTTAAAACACTCAGGGATATATTAGAACTAAAGGAACTAAAAATATTATATTATTTATTGCTGGAGTCTCACATCAATTACGATATTTTATGATGGGGTAGTGTATCAAAATATATTTTAAAAAGATTGGAAATCGTGCAGAAGTCTATACTAAAGATAATACATAAAAAAACCTAGGACATACCCTTCAGATCAATTGTACAAAGAAACAACAATAATGGACCCCAGACAACTATTTTTCATACAGTGCAATATACAACAGCATACCCACACACACACACATAACATACAGCACACAAGACATAACAATCATGTGATACCATACATGCGAACAACTGTCGGCCAAAAAAGTTATACGTATCTTGGTCCTAAATTATACAACACGCCACCACTATCTCTAAAATCTATAACTTCGCAAAACTCATTTAAATATCAAGTGAAAAAATACACGCTATCTCTCTCCCGGCAACATGTACAGTTGATTTAAAAAGAAACTGGTACAACTCTTGTAATCGAAAATCTTAATAGTTTAGTTGTGTGCATATGTCTGTAAATAGGGCTGGCCAGGCCTGTCGAGAGGGGGTGGAGAAGAGTTATCTACCCCGGACCTGGGTTTTTTGGAGGAGACCGGTTTTCTTAGTGTTTTTAAACTTATTAGACTTTTTAATTTTATTAAAATGGAATTTAAAAAAATAATTAGAAAATAACTTCTTCAAAACATTTTCAAGCCTGCCATATTATTGTTTAAAAAAATAATATTTGTTACGGATAATTCTATTAATGGTTGTAATTAAAATAAACTGAATAATGATAATTTTATTTTTAAAATAAGAACACAAAAATACCACTTGAGATTTAAAAAATGTAAACAATGCAGACTGAATACAAAAATACAATAAAAAAATAAAATAAATGAACTTCAACTACGTAATACAGAGTTAACTAATATTTTGTCATTGCTCCTAGCGTCTAAAACTGCCTGAAGTCTTGCAGGCATGGACAAAATCAGATTTCTTGCAAGGTCAACTTCTTGCGACAAGTTCTCCCAAGCGTCTTCAATTATCCCTTCCAATTCTTGGGCATTATTTGGATGGTTATTTAATTTTCTTATATGTTTCACCATTAGTCCCCAAACATTTTCAATTGGATTTAAATCCGGATTTTTAGATGGCCACGGTATCAACTCTATGTTTTTATTAAGAAACCATTGCCTGACACGATGGGCCATATGTATGGAGCAGTTGTCTTGTTGGAAAATAAAATTATTTTCCGGAAACATCTCTATTACTGACGGCAACATAATAATAATTTCAATATATTTAATGGAATTGAGATGGCCACCACTGTTCCAACACACATCTAACCTATTTAGACTCATCCAATCCCATACATGGACTGAAAACCTTTCTGATATTTGTGGAACGAAAGTATATTTTTCTAGTGGAAGGAGGCCTATATCGCGAATATGTCCATAGTTACAGGATTTAAAAACCTTTTCGTCACAAAAGACAACCTGTCCCCAAAAGTTTTCATCATTGATTATATAGCTCAGTGCAAAAATAATCCTAACCTGCTTCTTTTCTTCTGAAAGTTTGTATTTTTTAGCCGCTGAACAACTCTTCAATTCGCTTCCTAGTTTTATTCTTCTGCAAGCAGTAGGTACCGAAGCAGGGAAATTTGTCTCTGAAATTGCATTTACTGCAGCCTGAAAAGGGTTTTCTCTTAGGTAATTTATAAGATTTTCATCTTCTTGATTATTGCTGTTTCTGGGCCTACCGGAACCAACTTTACGGGATACCATTTGGTTAGTTTCCCATTGTTTTTTAACACTCATTATCGTGGTTTTACTCACATTGCATTCAGCATCAAGTCTTCTTATGGACCAACCATCTTCAATTTTAGAAACAAGTTTTTGAATATCTGTTAGATGTCGAACCATTTTTAATAATGACGCCACTGATTAACGTCAAAGTGACATTTGTAAGATTATTAATATCAATCAAAGAACAAATGATTTACATAGCTAAAAGAAAGTGTACCAGTTTTTTTTTTTAAATCAACTGTACGTAATAATATTGAATATAGTTTGTAAAGTTGAGACATATATTAGGAAATGCCTCTGATGTATTGATTGTTTTTTTTATTATTGATGTCGTCTTAGTCTGTAAGTAAAAAAAATAAAATAAAAAAAGAAAAAAATGTTTTTTCTCACATACAGGCTTATCACCTAGGTGAACAATTTTTAAAAAATTATTATATTTTTTATTACCTTTTATTGTATTTTTCCTTCATGTAGTTTGTTTACATCATTGTAGTTTATTTATATTTATATGTACTTGTATATTGTCTTTTTTGTAAATAAACTTTATTATTATTATTCTTTATCATTAATTCAGTTAAAGGAAGGAGAAATATTTTGACATTTTATTTAATGAACAATGACCAACCTAATAGTAGATCTATTACGCTTTAAACACATTCTTTTTTTTTTGAGGACTATTTACATTTTCTTCAAATAAAATATGATGCCCTCCTACAAGACAAGAAACACTGAATATAATACATTATATTATACTAAAATTGCATTCTTCCTTTAGATAAAGTATATGATAGTGCGTACTGAGAAATTGAATTTCATATAATTTCCTGGACCTGAATATTTAATAACTTTTAACATAGGGCTATACGCATGATGCTACGTAATGGACTTTTAACTGGTCATAAATTATGAGAAAATACCTAAATCTGGCAAAAATTGTCACTCTAATATTCTGTATTACTTGCCATTTAATTACGAATAAATCACACCCCAACTTCAGAAATATGACGTTTACATTCCCCTCTGAATGTGTTTATATTTTTGTCAGAATTTATATTTTAATCTTTTGCATCACGGCGTTGAATCCACATTTTCGCCTCTTGTTTTCGGTCGGTTCTTGGATACAATTATTTCGTAGGTACCGGAAGCATTGTAGCGCCAAAGCAGTCATACAGCGCGGCTACTGAAAGCTAGGGACGTGGGTTAGGTCAAGGCGTTATTATAGTTGATGTTACATAAACTGTTGTGGAGGCAACCGATAAGAACCGGCAAAGGGGAGGAAAGAAGAGCACAATGAAAAAGAGAACAAAACTTTAATGACAAAATTATATCCTGTATAAAGGAAGGTGTTTAAAGATTACTCTTTAAATATCTACACTGACCCAAAAAATACCAGAAGTGTTTTAATAAAAGTTGTATCGACTTCATATATAGTATATAAAAAATCATTTACATTCCTCGTATGTATGTATGCGTTAACATCTCTCACAAAGTAAAATTTATTTCTGAATTAATGTGTAGTCAATTCATTTTAACCTGAACCAGTATCTTTTTCTTAAATACATTCGTGTAATCATTAAAAAAAAACTAAAGATTGATATACCCGTCCTAAGTACTCACAGTAAATATAATATTGTAGTCTGGGGTCGGACGCCCCTTTTTTAATGTGGTTACTAACAGGTTGAATTTTCGTCAGTGGCTTCGTTTTGACGAGTCCTAACTATTCCCTCTGTGAAAATTCTCCGTAGAGGTAGATAAAGTTCTACGCAGCCGCTAAACATGTTGATGGTGGAACTGATACTTTCATGACGTAGGACTGGAAAACCTGCCAGAAAATTTGTAGGACAATTTAACCATTCGATTTTGAAAATATTAATTAAACAATAGTGTAAGAATCATCCCGTTAGTGTAAAAAAAACAGGGAGCTGCGCTTGTTTTACAAAAGCGATGTAAATATGTGAATGTGAGAATATATGAATATGTGAAAATTCTAGGTAAAGTTTTACGCAGCCACCAAACATGTTGATCGTGGAACTGACATTTTCATGGCGTAGGGCTGGAAAACTTGCCAGAAAATTTGTAGGACAATTTAACCATTCGATTTGAAGAATATTAGTTAAACAATAGTGTAAAAATTAGTCCGTTAGTAGTAAAATTTCAGACCTTATTTTCACATATTTACATATTCTCATATTCACTTATTCATATATTTACATCGCTTTTGTAAAACAAGGGCAGCTCCCTGTTTTTTTAAACTAACGGACTAATTTTTACACTATTGTTTAATTAATATTTTTGAAATCGAATGATCAAATTGTCCTACAAATTTTCTGGTAGGTTTTCCAGTCCTACGCTATGGAAGTGTCAGTTCCACGATCAACATGTTTGACGGCTGCGTAAAACTTTACCTAGAATTCTCACAGAGGGAAAAGTTGGATGACCCGTCAAAACGAAGTCACTCACGAAAATTCAGACTGTTAGTAATTACTTTAAAAAGGAGGCGCGGACCCCAGAACAATTCTTTATTGAAACAAAACTATTGGCATACAGGTGGTACAAACATTATGAAAGCTGAGTTAACAATCGGTATTAACACTTAAATGAACAGAATATAAGTAACTCTACGGATAAACCAGTGTATGAAACATATGATTAATCAATATGTGATATTAAGAAACAAAGATTTTGCATTATCGATTCATTAGTGATACGTATATACTTTAAATAGTAGATCTAGTAGAATTCTAGAAAACGTATTACTGTTACCTGTCTATTTTTCCTTTTGTTAGAATGGAAAATAAATAAAACAACAAATGCAAACGACTAGCTGGTTTAAGTCGAAGCAAATCGTCGTAGGTTCAGAGAACTCACAAGAGAAGTGAAACTTAACCTTTTGTTTTGTTTGCGGAAAGAGGCAATCAAATATGTAATGTTAAGTGAGCACCATTTAAAGAATGAATAGATTTGACGCTTTTTCCCTTTAAACCAGTCTCCTAAATAAGACTGAAATTTGTTGGTAAGGAAAAGAAATGATTATTAAAATGAATGATAAAAAGTATTTAAAATAATCAAGCCGATAGCCGCGTTGGTTATGGTGGGAGGTGGATCACGATTAATAGAATGGGTATCGCGCTACCGGGTTCGAGCTCCGGCTCCGGCACTGTTGAAGGATATGGTTGTACGTCAGCATTTTTCAATGTAAACCCCTTCCGCACAGGCCTCTGCTTCTGAAATTGGTGGTTGTCTAATTTCTGTGGTGTTTACTTATTATTTATTTATAAAGTTTACAACAGAAATTTAGGAAGTAATGTTGAGAAATAACATTGAAATTTGAAAGTGAATTTTTAAAAATATAAATTTATTAAAATAAAATTTTGACCTGTACGAAAAGTTTTAAATCGAAAAAAATTGTACAAGAAAAAGGAATTTAATACAAATAAAATAATGGAGGATACACAAGTTGGACCACTAATAATATTCCATAGTTCAGGGGTAAATTCTTTGGGCCAAAATATGAGGATATAACTAAATATGCTTTAGAAAAATGTTGCTGTGAAAAGATACTGGTTGTTAAAGTTCAAATTATTTTTCAATTTTTTTACAATAACTCAACAGCCTCTCGACTGATCTTCGCCAAATTTGCTAGAGGAACTTTTTTTATTCTATGAAACAATAATTCATGTATTATATCACGTTAGATTATAGAGAGCGCCGCAGGACCTGTATCTGATGATGAATTTTTTTCATATTTTTTTTTGACGAAACCTATAAAAGGTACACTTGGTAGAACTCAATAACTCCAACTGTTTTCGAGGAAAGTGCCGTTAAACATTTCAATAATTTTTTGAAAGACATATTCAAATTTAATGAAACAAAGTGTGTTTATTGAAAAGTGTGCTTTGGTTACGTTTTAGTTCTGTCATTTACGTCATTTAATCATTTTATTTTGTTCTTGTGTTCCTCGGGCTAATTTCTTTAACTTCTTTATTTACAAAGCCTAGACATAATAATTTTTCAAATAAGGAAATGAGGGATATAATATGTGTTTACGCACAAAATAATTTTAGTGGACGTGCTACAGCGACGAGATACACATTACAATATTCAAATAGAATACAGCCAGAACATGAGATTTTCAAAGATCTGTTTCATCGTTTGGGAGAAACGGGTTCATTTCGCCATAAAAACGATATAGGACGTCCGAAACAAATTACTCTAGATCAAGAACTAGATATTTTAGTTTGTGTGGATGAAGATCCTCAAATCAGCTCAAGTCGTTTAGCAGCGGGCATATTACAGTCAATATAAATAATATATACTCTAATTTGAAAAGAATGTCAGCTGGTGTCCCTCAAGGGGCAATCTTGTCACCTACATTATATAATTTATACCTGTCGGACACGCCAACCAATCAATCGACAAACTATTTTATATGCAGATGATACGGCAATTTATGCCCGCTTATTCCATGCTGAAACCGCCACTCAAAAAATTCGGTATCATCTAGCAGAATTGTTAAAATTTCACAATAAATGGAAAATAAGAATAAATCCGGACAAAACGGACATAATCACAATGCACAGGAAATTTACAAATATAAAAACATTTAACAAACTTAAAATTGATAATAAGGTTATAAGGGAAAAAAGTGCAGTTAAGTACCTAGGGGTAACCCTGGATACGAGACTGCGCTTCGGACCCCACATAACCAAAACAATAAATAGTACGTATGCTGAATTAAGTAGATTACACCCGTTAATCAACAAAAGGAGCAAATTAACTAAGGATAACAGATTGTGTATTTACAAAGTTATTTTAAAACCAATCCTCGCATATGCATGTGCGTCTTGGAACACTATTTCAGACGCACAATGTAACAGATTACAGAGGACACAGAATAAAATCCTTAGATTACTGACAGAGACGAATAGATATACGCCGGTGGAGATCTTCCACCGACAATATAACATTCCCATGATCAGAGATTATATAATGGAAACTGCTAATAAATTTTTTAAATTTAAAATCCAAAATTCAACACTAACTCGAAATATAGTAGATATTAGAGCACACCACAATATAGTGCATACACACAAATTCATCCATGAAAACTTGCCTCTTTACGAGGAAAGATAACATTAATGTCTCGACGTATAATTTGCGCGAACTCTGGCAGATCATAATGACAAAATTTGAGTTATCAACAAAATGTAAATATGTACATATCAATTTAATTTTAATTTTATAGGAAACCTAGGTAGAATAAATTTTTCGTTTCACTATATTACAAATAGAATCGGTGCATTTCTATATGTAAATAGAATATTGTTTAAAGCAGGTTTTCACTTTCTTTTAAGTTTCCTGTGAGTTTATTTTTTAATTGCTCCTTAGAAAGTCTTATTTTATTTAAATATCATAACCCAGTGGGATTACAAAAGATAATTGACTTAATCAGGTTGGAAAGTTAGATTGACTTAACAATAGGAATTTGTATTTTTATGTTGTTTGGCAAAACATCGGCCGACCGTTATGCAACTTGTAACGCGACGGGAAAGATATTTATTGTAAATGAAATATCATGACATAAATAAAATACAAAGAATGACATGTAAATATATAACTGAATAAAGAATTTTAAATGGTAAATGGTAAATGGCAACAGGGGTGAGCAAACAATCTATCCTGAGGGTCTTACGTAAAGAACGCTTTTACCCATATCATCTCACTCCTGTACAAAACTTACTTCGATGGGATCTTCCACAAAGGCTACAATTTTCTCAATTTGTTCTAAATAAATACAACAGAGATCGATATTTTGTTAAGAACACTTTATTTACGGACGAAACAACTTTTACTCGCCAAGGCGTTTTTAATTGGAGAAATATCCATTACTGGAAAGTAGAAAATACTCATGCTGTTAAAGAAAGGCATTTTCAGCAAGAATTTTAAGATTAACGTTTGGTGTGGTATCATCGGCGATCAATTATTGGGACTATTTGTACTTCCTCCAAATTTAAATAGACAGTCTTATCTGTTTTTCCTTCAAAATATTCTTGCTGATATATTACATGCTTTCATGCTAGACATACGGAACAGAATGTGGTTCATGCAAGATGGAGCCCTCCCTCATTTCTCTATTGAAGACAGGAATTATCTTGATGAGACTTTCGCACGCAGATGAATCGTTCGAGGAAGTGAGTTTGCTTGGCCACCAAGGAGTCCTGATTATAATCCTTTGGATTATTATGTGTGAGGACATATAAAGTCCTAATTTTCAAAAAATTACTGAAATGTTTAACGGCACATTCCTCGAAAACGGTTGGAGTTCTACCAAGTGTATGTTTTATACGTGGAAATGATGCCCTCATCAGATTTTCTAGTTAGAAGTACCACAACGTTTCGTCAAAATAAAATATGAAAAAAATGTATCATCAGATATAGGTGCTGAAGTGCCCTCTACGTTCTAACGTGATGAAATACATAAAATATTGTTTCTTAGAATAAAAAAAGTTCCTCTATCAAATTTGACTACAGTCAGCTGTTGAGTTATTGCAAAAAATCGAAAAAAAAATTGAACTTTGACACCCTGTATCTTTTTCCACAGCAACATTTTACTAAAGCATATTGGTTATATCCTCATATTTTGGCACAAAGAATCTATCCCTGAACTATGACCTATTATTAATGGCCCACCCTGTATGTAATACTAATGTAGTCCTATGATTGCAAACTGGGTGTGTTCTAAGTCTGACACGTCCTGGTGCAGCATTCAGATTCAATTAGCTGTCAGAAAATCTAAACGTTTTCAGCAATTTAGTCTATCTATCGCTAGACAGCATCTGATTCTAAAGGATAAGCTCGATTTGAAAAATTGTAGAATGGCTTCTAATATAGTACTGTGGATTCTTGATTACTCGATAACCATCAGATATTAATTAATAATGATTAATACAAAATTAAAGACTTGTGCATATTAGTAGAAGCCAAATAAATAAGATCAAACCTAATGGTTTGATTAAATAATATGTTTAATATTATTATGAAAGTAAGTAGTTAGAATGCTAGGCAATTATGTAATTATTAGAAAATTATAAAAGTTTCCAAATAATCATAAAATTTTCCAGATAATTGCAAAAGTTGCTAAATGTTGATTGTGAACTAAATTGACTAAAGAAATAGAAGAGGAATATTTTATTACCATGTGGTCACATGTAGAATTTTAGTTACAATAATATATCTGTTGTTGAGTTTCCTTTCCATTCTGTTTTTTATTCGTTGAACCCTTGTTTAAACCACAATTTTGTTTAATTAAATTTTCTCTTAATTGTTTTTCAAATTAAATTAATTAACTTAATAATTCGTGCCTTAATTCTACGTAATAATTTCTAAGACTAATGACAAGTATACTTGTTTTTCGCTAAAATGAGATAGGTTTAGGATTTTTTTAATAGAAAAAATAGAAAAAGAGATAACGTTATGGGTAAAAAGTTAAGAGTACAATTATAACTTAAACAATGCTTATGCGGTGCCCTCTAGGATCTACACAAAAAATGGGAGCAGATTTGAATTTTTCATGTCAAAAAACCTCCATTTCACCACATTTAAAAATATTATATTGACATTAACACCCTGTATCTTTGTTAATATCAAGTTTTTTATTAAGGTAAGTTTAGTTAAATCATAATACGAGTCATAATATTTTAATGTCAGAAACCCACTGTTGCTCTATGGACCATCACTTACGGACCATCCTGTATAAAAAATGTGAATAAGTTTAGCAGTTATACAAAGAAAATTCTGTCAGTAAGTTTGAAGTAAATCTCACTTATAAAAATTAACTCAAAATGCTATACAGATCGTGCTAAATATAAATAAATATCAGTTATTTTTATAAAGTTATCAAATGGACATTGGCTATCTAACATTACAATAACCACATTAGGCCCTAATGTACATAAAGAGATAAAAATATTGCATTACATATCGAGGTTTAAATAATAAATTGTTCGAGACCCAAATATTTTTGCAGTAATTTATAACAACACATGAGAATATTTAATTTTCTAAACTACTCTTTATTAATTTGGAGGTAAAATCATGTACTCCACTTAAAAATGTATCAAAATATTACCGGTAAGTAATTCATTTTAACAAGACCTTGCTTTATAGGGGAATATTTCATTCCTCGACCCTATGCTGTGAAAGTCGCGGCTATTCAATTCTGGTTAAAACTCTACCTGCTGGGGAAACCGGGGTTTTCTCCTATACACCAATTTCTTCACACAATAAACCCTACCTTATAAGAGAAAAATACACTGTTATATGCCCATCGTATTGTGATGAGAATGCTGTTCCCCCAGGATAACTTATCTTGGCATTAATAAGGTGGGGTTCAATGAAACTTGGTAAAAGAGCCATAAGGGAAAGTGGTGTAAGAAAAATAACCCACTTATCTTTTAACTGTTTCCCGAGGAAATGAAATGCAAAATCAAACAACATTTATAATACGTCTAGTTTTTGGTATTAGAAAATGAATCAATGTGTAAGAGGGTTGGTTATGAAAAATTTATGGAAATATTAAGGAATGAAATTTCTTTTATACAGAGACTTGATATATATCTGTGGGTTCTTTATTCGATGAAAATCCATGTCATATTATTGAACGAACAAAAAAACATTGATCTGATTTTTTATATTACATTAAAATGAAATTATCCTGCAAAACATCTGATGTAAGCATAAGACTACTTGAAAAACAATTTAATGGGTAATTGTATTTAACTGTAATTGTTTTATAATATAACCCGCTTACGGGAAATTAAAATAAATTTATGAAACGAGAATTATTTGCAAGTATGTGAGTAGATAAGTAAAGCGAGTCCTGCGCCAAATGTCCTAACCACGAACGAGGATCTATTTTTTGAAAATATAAAAAATGTTGGTAGCTTGAGGCTCTCTGAGATCCGTCTGTGTCCAAAATTATTTAAAATTCTGATATTTTTTAAGTTGGCTCGGGTTTCGGGGAACACCATGTATATTATTTTTGAAAATTTATTTCACGGATATTTAAAGATGATAAATTAAAAGTCTATTCGACGCTGCATCACAGTTTTAAATTTAAAAATTAATGAAAATAATTAAACAAATGTTTTATAAAACTTAGTTCCAAAAACTCTACGGGAACCGTAATTCACGTATAAGTTTTTAAATTTGATTTAAAATCTATTTAGAAACCGAAGAAGTTAAAATTATTTTATTTAGCTAAAATTAGTTTTAAAGCTGGGGACCAGCTTTCAATGGGCGGGGGAGATGTATCAAATCTAATTCTACCTTCACCTCATTAACATATTATTGTAAAAATACATTCATGTCATTGTTAAATTGTATATCAATATTATTATTTTGGCTCCATACTCGTCAAGTTCATTTATATTTATAAATAAGCATTTTTGCTGATTAGACAAGATTTTGTTTTGGTAAACTGACATTGCTTGCAGAAAAAATGATTATTTATTTTTATTTATTTTATTATTTCCATAGGATTCCGAAGAATATTGGATGTGTCGTAAGTAGTCTCACAAATTAATGACAATAAAATACAAAATATTTGAACAGAAGAAATACATAACAAAATTATTAAAATCATAACAAGATAGAGTTAAAACATACTTTTTTTAGTTCCCTTTTGAATATAAAAAGGCTTTGAATATTTTTTGTTTCATTTGGTATGGTATTAAATGCCATCACAGCACGGTAGTAAGCGCCTTTTTCCAGTGTATTGGGGCAATGGAGAGGTATACATTATGATGTCTTGTAACAATACTATTTTGTGTCCTGTACATATCACAATTTCTCGTGAATTTATCAGGGTTCTTTTTAACAAATAGAATTAACATATAAATTAATAATGTAGGAAGAGGCGTAAGTTCTAATTGTTTAAAAAGTGGCTTACTAGGTTCATATATACACTTTTTGAACATACACCTAATGATTTTTTTGAGCTATAAATACACTTTGGGCAGATGGCGATGATCCCCAGAATATTAAACCATAACTAAGGATGGATCGATTGAAGTAACATATTTTTAATACACTAATGTCAACTGTATGGCAAAGTAAATTTTATTAAGTTTAATAACAAGGCAGTTGGTGTGATTTTCATAAGTTAATCTGGAATGTAGATAAATCTCCGAAAACTTTGTCGTTGGAAACTCTGGTATAGAATTATCATTAATTTAATATAATTGCTGTTGATAATAGTACTATTTTTGAATTACATTAACGCAGTTTTATTTTCGTTTAATAATAAAACATTATCTCGACAGTAACTAGATATGTTTTCTACTACCTGACAACATAATATGGATACGTTTTTTAAGTCCTTGGTTGCGACAATTAGTGATGTGCCATAAGCAAATGCACAAACAGATTTTACAGATAGGGATGCAGGTAAATCATTAACTAAATAAGAAATATAAGCGGTCCTAGCACAGAACCTTGAGATACCCCAGTTATTAACAGGAAACTAATTCCATCGTCATCATCAGGCTTCAAATATACCCTCCTGTGTTTTGCCAGAGAGATATGATTTAAAGAATTCAAGCGCAACTCCTCTGATACTAAGCTTATTAAATATTAAGTGTGTCGAAGGCTTTAGATAGGTCAAAATAAATTCCCGCCACATATTCATCTTTGTCCAAGCACTCAACTATATAGTTCAATGACTCAAATATGGCATTTTCAATTAATCTTCCTTCAACAAAACCATGCTGACATTTTGACAGGATATTATGGTCTTTCAGAAATATAGTCAGGCGTTTACATGCTAATATTTCAATAATCTTTGAGAATACAGATAGCAAAGATATCGCCCTATAATTCTTAATATCTATCTTTTCTCCTTTCTTATAAACGGGTAACAATTTAGCATGCTTCGATTCATCAGGAAACTCACCAGATAGAAAATATTCATCTATAATATCACGAGTAGTCAAAGTTTACCGATTATTTTTGTGATAGTCCTAATAATATTCAAGCGCAAAGAAACATTCATGATGCCACCATAAAAATGATCTGCAAACTTTTACTACGAATGACATCGGAGGACTATTCTAAGAGTTAAACCATTTTTTAAATACATTTTCGGTGAATCAAGTAATAAGTCACGTACTTTTCATAGAAACGAGCAAACAAACTTTTGTCAATTTGAAAAATCAAATTTAATAAGAATTATTTACAGTCTCTTTGACGAATAATAGGGAAATAAATTGTGTTCTGATACGGAAACTAGTTCAAAAAGGTTTGGTGACAAATCAGAATGTGAGATTGATTAGTAAATAAACTTTTAATTAACTTTTGAATAAAATACTCACTTCGGCCACTAGTGTAATACCCGATGGTATTTCCACGTGCTCAAATACCCACTGATATGCATCGTTTCTATGGCGATTTAACATTGTTATAAATGTTTTGAATTAAATAGTCATTGATAACAAACCGATAACGGACTAGCTATCTCCTTGGATACAAGTTTAAACAATGAGCAAGATGTATCGTCTAAACCGACTGAATGCGTGTTTGGCGGGTTCAAAATAATGCCTTCAAGTTCTTGTGGAGCTGTGGGAAATAGGAAAAAGCAGTTTCGTAGGCCTGCATAACATTCGTGATGATTACTGTTATCTGAAGTATCAGGAGATAAAGTAAACTGGTCAACGAACAATTCAACTATTTGAGATTGATCCTCGATTATTACTCCGTCATTATTTTCTAGAAATATTTTGGAGTTCTCAACTGTATTTTTTGATTCCTTATTTGCCACACTGCACTGGATTTACTATGAGATTCCAGTATAATTTTGTTATATCATTGATTTTAGTGTTGTTGATACAGTCATTATATTGATTTTTTCAGATTTTGTAATATCGTTTAAGTTCAGCTTTATTACTTATTACTGATAGGTGATACAAATCTTTTAAATTAGTAGACAATGCCTTGATTAAAACATAATATTTTTAGTCGTAAACTCTTTTATAAAATCCTTATTTTACTATGAGGAACGTAACCAGACTGCAACCAACAGCTATTTTCCGGGCTATGTGCTCCGCCAAGCGTTGAATTACAAGTTACAAGTTAGTTAAGTGTAATAATTCCATATTACCATCAAAACGCTAATGTTTCGATTGCAACAAACACCAGCCAAAAGACTGATCCTACTTAAAGGAGCTCTCGTGCTAGTCGTCCCACACCACTTGCAGGCTGCAGTTTCGAGCTGTTGGCTCTCGAGGTAGGCATATGACGACCGACACGAGGATCCCTTGACTACTTGATACATTTCGGTATCTTTAAGATAGCGACATGTAAAATAGTCAGCAGACGCCATCTAGCAGTCCAGTGTCTGCCGCAATCGAAAAATAAATAGCCTGGCTGGGCTTAGCATAGGTCAAACGTGCTTTTAGAGGGCGGAAATAGGATCAGTCTTTCGGCTGGTGTTTGTTGCAATCGAAGCATTAGCGTTTTGATGGTAATAGGCAATTATTACACTTAACGCGCCAGGCTTGTAACTTGTAATTCAGCGCTCTGCGGGACACATAGCCCGAAGAGTAGCTGTTGATTGCAGTCTGGTTACGTTCATTAAAACGTATTAAAACATAATATTTTAGTCGAAAGCTCCACTATAAAATCCTTACTTTACTATAAGGAACGTAACCAGACTGCAACCAACAGCTATTTTCCGGGTTATGTGCTCCGCCGAGCGCTGAATTACAAGTTGAAGCCTGGCGCGTTAAGTGTAATAATTCCATATTACCATCAAGACGCTAATGCTTCGATTGCAACAAACACCAGCCGAAAGACTGATCGTACTTAAAGGAGCTCTCGTGCCATGTCGCTATCCTAAAGATACTGAAATGTTCCAAATAGTCAAGGGACCCTCGTGTCGGTCATCACATGCCTACCTTGCACTGACGAGAGCCAATAGCTCGAAACTGCAGTCTGCAAGTGGTGTGGGACGACTGACACGAGAGCTCCTTTAAGTAGGATCAGTCTTTCGGCTGGTTGTTTCAATCGAAGCATTAGCGTTTTGATGGTAATATGGAATTATTACACTTAACGCGCCAGACCTGTAACTTGCAATTCAGCGCTCGGCGGAGCACATAGCCCAGAAAATAGCTGTTGGTTGCAATCTGATTACGTTCCTTATAGTAAAATAAGGATTTTATAAAGGAGTTTGCGACTAAATATATTGTTTTAATATTCCGCCCTCTAAAAGCACATATGAACAATGCCTTGATTAGTAACCCAAGAAGGTATCTTAGGTATTAAAAGAAAGAGATGGCTTGACAATGCCCGTTTATTAGATGGATATTTATTATTTACCACTAAAATTAACTCAAATATTTCATATAAAGAAGAATTTAGTTCTAATATGAGACGATTTTATCCTAAACAAATAACAGTTGACAAATCTTCAGAGTTTGAGAGTCGCTGAACTTACTGAAAACATAGATTATATATACTCTCTTCAGAGTATAATTCCATATTTTCGTCAGAGAGAAGCTTGGTGGTGGTGGTGGTGGTGGTGGTGGTGGTGGTGGTGGTGGTGGTGGTGGTGTTGGTGCTGCCTATACGTGAACAATGTATTTGGCTATAGCCTTAAATTTGTGTTCAAGGGAAAATGATACCGTACGCGAAATGCCAGTTCATATAACGCCAAGTTAAAGTACACTAGACTTTATATAAAATTCAATGTTCTATTTATTCGTCCAACAGTAATACTTGTGGGTGTTGCAATTATTAAATAATCGTTTTATGAGCGCGAATATGTATCTTTTCAGGTAACGCTCGAGAATGAGCTTCCTCTTTTCAAGTGGGTTTCCATTGTAAAATATCAGAGTTCAAAATATACAATATTCTAATATTTATTTTTGTTCATAAACGTACGTAGATTTTTAGTAGGTTGCAATGTGGGGTGTTATACTTATTGATCTGATTGAAAAAATGGCATTTTGGGGGCCGGGGCTTCTTCCCACTTGGCTCTAAGCATCAATTGAAATAGCTGAAATAATATTACGACCAAATTATATAGGTAAATACAGCAGCACTTCAGCGATAAGTGCTACACATGTGTTACATACCACGAGGTGTTAAATCAAGGACTTTTGGATTACATAATTAATTTTTGGAATGAATATTTTTATTGTTAGTAAAATATTCATATAAGGGTGTTCAAACTTATTATGTCTAAGATATCGAGGAATTTAATACAAAATTGCATATAAGTAATATACAGGATGTCCCAGATTTAAAGTGACATAGATTAATGAGGGATAGAGCACACTTTGCTGAGTTCAAAACACCCCCACACTTAACTTTAAATCCTGACTTGTTTTCAAAGTAAGGTGTTTTATGAATTTTGACGGAAACTAAAATTCACCATATTTTTGGAATGGATGGACGTATTCGAATAAAAGTGTGTACACATGTAGTGCACTCCTAGTCCAATCAATATAGTAGAATAAGGATTTTATAGAGGAGTTTGCGACTAAAAATATTATGTTTAATATTCCGCCCTCTAAAAGCACATTTGAACTATGCTAAGCCCACTCAGACTAATTTACATGTCGCTATTATATAGTCAAAGAATCCTCGTGCCGGTCGTCACATGCCTACCTTGCACTGGCGAGAGCCAACAGCTCGAAACTGCAGTCTGCAGGTGGTGTGTGACGGCTGGCAAGAGAGCTCCTTTAAGTAGGATCAGTCTTTCGGCTGGTGTTTGTTGCAATCGAAGCATTAGCGTTTTGATGGTAATATGCAATTATTACACTTAACGCGCCAGACATGTAACTTGCAATTCAGCGCTCGGCGGGGCACATAGCCCGGAGAATAGCTGTTGGTTGCAGTCTGGTTACGTTCCTTATAGGAGAATACGGATTTTATAGAGGAGTTTGCGACTAAAAATATTATGTTTAATATTCCGCCCTCTAAAAGCACATTTGAACTATGCTAAGCCCAGTCAGGCTATTTATTTTTCGATTGCAACAGACACTGGACCGCTAGATGGTGCTTGCTGACTATTTTACACGTCGCTATTGTAAAAATACCGGGATGTACCAAATAGTCAA
The DNA here is from genome assembly GCA_963675555.1 of Leptura quadrifasciata. Classification (NCBI taxonomy): domain Eukaryota; kingdom Metazoa; phylum Arthropoda; class Insecta; order Coleoptera; family Cerambycidae; genus Leptura; species Leptura quadrifasciata. The sequence continues at coordinate 22,137,603 of OY776673.1, forward strand.
AGGATCCTCGTGCCGGTCGTCACATGCCTACTTTGCACTGACGAGAGCCAACAGCTCGAAACTGCAGTCTGCAGGTGGTGTGTGACGGCTGGCAAGAGAGCTCCTTTAAGTAGGATCAGTCTTTCGGCTGGTGTTTGTTGCAATCGAAGCATTAGCGTTTTGATTAATATGCAATTTTTAATTACACTTAACGCGCCAGACTTGTAACTTGTAATTCAGCGCTCGGCAGGGCACATAGTCCGGAGAGTAGCTGTTGGTTGCAGTCTGGTTACGTTCCTTATAGTAGAATAAGGATTTTATAGAGGAGTTTGCGACTAAAAATATTGTTTAGTGTCTAGAATTTTGTTCACGGACGAAGCTCAATTCACGCGTGATGGAATAAACAGCACCAGAAATCAACATCTTTGGGCAACTGAAAATAAACACGCTTCAGAAAAATTGCCAACATAGATTCAACATAAACGTCTGATGTGGAATATATAGTAGTCACTTAATAGGGCCACACATTTTTGAATGGAGACTAACAGATGAAGTTCATTTAAATTTCTTAACAGATGTGTTACCATATTTATTAGAAAACATCAATGTCAGAGGTATGTGGTTTCAACACGATGGTGGTGGACCCCACTCTCTGTACCGGTGAGGGTGCATCTTAATCAGTGTTACACCAATAGATGGATTGGTAGAGGGGATCCAGTTAACTAGCCACCGAGATCTCCTGATCTCACTCCCATGGAATATTTTTTTATGGGGCCACCTGAAGTCACACGTGTACAGTGAAAATATTAAATACCCGTGAACAATTACAACAAAAAATATTTAATGACAATATTAGACCCAACCCGGCTATAATAGATAGATCGGTGAAAACCCTTTTTAAACGTTCACAAAAATGTAATGACGCTGGAGATGTTTGTTTCGAAAATTTATTATAATTTTACCAATGTATAAAAAATTTGGATCTTTTTAAAATTTGTGCTGTAAATCATGATTAAGCAAACTGTTTTTCTTTATTTTTCCCTTTTTTTGTTTTCGTTTTTCTTTTAAAGTAACAATAATACATTAAATAATTATTAAACAAGTGTTTAAGTAAAATCAATAAAATAACGACGTTACTAGTTGTTTGCGTATTTTGTGGAATTTAAATATCATTCACCATTATTTTCGAAGATTTGCTAGGAAGTAACCATAAACGTGCCATCAAATATTACGACAGTATTTTGCACAATAATCCATAGACATTTCAATAGTTATCCGCCATTTACAAAAAACACTGATATACAGGGTGATGTGACGATTGGTCCTAAATGTAAAATAATAAGAATTGTGTCCTGTCCTGGAATTTCTCCAAACTAAATTATGCTGTTGATTGGACTAGGAGTGCACTATATGTGCGCCAACTGTTATCCAAATGAGTTTACCCATTCCAAAAATATGATGATTTTTAGTTTCAGTAAAAATTCATAAAGCACCTTGTACTTTGAAAATAGTGAGGATTCAAGGGTAAGTATGGAGATGTTTTGAACTCAGCAAAGTATGCTCTATCTCTCATTAGTCTATGTCATTTTCAATCTGGAACGCCCTGTATACCACTCTGTTTATAATATTTTATATTCTTATATTAAACAATTGAGAGCTACAGTACACCTAATCTAGCATAGGGATTTCTGTTAGTGGAACGCGTTTAAATTGCAGCTCAATGAGAAAGACGAAGAAGAAAATTCCCCACCACGGGCCATATGAATTCAGCTAGCATCGCAGCCTCGTCAGTGGCGACTTCGTAACGATAGTCAACCACTCAATTACTAAACATCTACCACTTGGCGTGTTTCAGGCTTGATGTTGTTCTGTTAAAGGCGTAAAGCAAATTAATTTAAAAATTACTTACGAAATTTGTAAGAAACTTCAAGTCGTTAAATGGTATTTTAGCGGTAACTCGCAGACAGGTTAAGGATTTTACACTGATAGGCCAATTTCTTTGTCAACAATTGCTAAAATCATAAAATTTTTAAATCACATGGATGCGTTTCTCCTGGAAAACATAAAAACCCAGGCGAGGTTCGCAGTGAAGAAAGAGATGTTATGGTTTGTGCAACGGTGGAGGAAGTGCCTACAATTTCTTCTAGAGAAATATGAAAACAATTTGGTATTTGCCAGCATACGGTCCTTTCTGTTTTAAATAAATATAGGTATTACGCTGGCCTGATTTAGGCCCTAATGATTTTTTTATATGAAATCTCAAATTTATGGTTTTCATGAAGACAGAGCTGCAAATCTGGAGGAATTGAGGATAAAAATTCAAAATTCAGCTCAAATTATTACGCCCGAAATGCTTTCCTATGTGAAAAACTTGTAGAATTTTAATAAAACTTTTTGAAGCATTTCAAAATCATTCCTTAATTGCACTAAAAATACTGATCTATAAATTCTACAACTTAAAAAGTAAACTAACCAGCAAAACTCTGCTAATCACATACAACAGCCTAGTTGAATCCATAATTAGATATGGCATTACAGTACGGGTTTCTGCTTATGAAGTAGTTCTACGATCTTTAGATTAATTTGAAATAAAAACAAAGAAAAAGCTACAGAAACATCTTTACTGAAAACCAATTGCTCGATGTAGCGCATTTATATGTGCATGCTGCTGTGGTCTATGCACATAATAAGAAGGAAACTCTTGGATTCATTGTTGAACATCAACATGAAAAAAAAAAAAACTAGGGCAAGCAACGCGTATAAGGTACTATTTTATAATAAGAAAATTTCTCAATATAACACAAAACGCAACTGAATGAAGTTGTATAATAAACTTCCACCACATATAACAAAATGAGAAAAAAGCGTTTCAGAACAGAAACTAAAAAATATCTGATAGGCAACTATACTACACTTCTGCCCATCTTATCATGATGCAAACGCACCACACACTCCTTATATTACAGTCAAACCTCTAGAATGTTATGTTTAATTATAGGTAATAAATAAAACTGCATTCTTATTCTACATCATCTAAATTTGTTTATATACGCTTTGTACCCATCTTTTCATATATAGGCTCATATCACAAATTAGATAGGTATTATACACTCATTTTGTTTTCTATTTTATTATTGGTCTATTAAAGATACAGCATTAATAGACAGATAAACGAAAATGTAAATACTGCTAGACACAATACGAGGTCTCCTCAGGTGTCACTTTGATTGTAAACTAGGTTAAGGCATATTAGCTTGTTTTTGTAAAATTTATTCCGCTATTTAACTTCCGCTCACTCTATCCAACTTTACTGATATTTCATACCTCTCGTATCTTTAAATCTATTCTGTCCCCCTCTTCTTTTTTGTTTGTAACATTTTGTTGCGTTTGTTTTTCTTGTTTTCTTTTTGTACATTTTTGTCTCTAAATCCATTTTCATCGTAAATATTTTAAAAAAATCAAAACCTTGTGAAATCAAAATTTCTTAAAATCAAAGTATAGGCCAGCCTTTGCGCAGCCCGGACTTTATACACCTCGGGGAAGGCTCCTCTTTCGGATTGAGGTGCCTGCGTCAGCTGCGAAATTTGAAAAAATTGAAAAGTGAACAAGTTTTTAAAAAATGTGTAGTGTTAAGTTTTGTTAAGTCTTCTATGTTAGATATAAGCAATTTTAGTACCTGTTTTAATCTATTTGTCTCAGAAGGAGTTTAGGTTTAAGTTTTAATTATTTTTTAACCAAACCAGATCCGTTCCAACCGACCTTGCAATCCGCCACCGCGGTTAACGCGGTGGTTGCACGGTCGGTCCCGGGATGGGTTCTGGGGAGGTATCTGTTATATTATGGCGTGAGTAAAGTTATATTGATTAATTGATTGATTGATTGCAGTAATAAATAAAAAAAATAATTAATTTGTTTTTATACCTTTCGAAGTATATATCCCCATATTAATTTCAACCTCACGTACTAAGTTGATGCATATAATTAATGATTATTAAATTAATATTTTAAAATGTTATAAAACTAGGTTTCACACTAATTAGGCTCTTTAGAACTCAATTCTTCATTCTCATTTATTTAACTTATTCAAATGTATACCTCAATTAAATTATTCGGTTTGGAATTAGTTTAGTAATTCCCTAATTAAAAATGGGCTTAATATATTTAGAGGCGAGACGATTGTACATAAAATATATTAGCGGTTCGTTGGTTTGAAATAACATGCATTATGAAATTGTTGCTATACTCCCACGACGAAAAAATTAACAAGAGTCCGTGCAAAATTTGTAATTTAAAATCAGGATTAGGTGCTTTTAGGGACTGACTTCTAACACATTTATATCGAGGTGTGATCGATCGTACTGGATATGACGAATATTGAATAATGAATATTCCTGGGGTTTTATTCAAACTCCAGAAAAAAATACATTAATATAAATAAATAAAAATAATAATGATAATAACATCGTTTTTATTTAAAAAAAATGCGTAATGTAATAATACATATTTAGACATTTATATGCTCATAGAGCAGGAAAATTTTAGCCAAGTGGCTATTCTTACACTTAGGTCCGGTTTATCAATGCTCGTAACTACAGGTTAAATGTCAAACAAAACAATAGATACCTATTGTTTCATTTGACATTTATCCTCTAGTTAAGAGTTAACCCCGCATTGATAAACCGGCCCTAAACCTATCCTACAAGTATCAACAGTCATAGTAGCTCAGATTATGTAAATTTTATCTACTATACTATAATTTGAATGGTTTGAAAATTTGTATATGAATAAAGTTAAACGCACATTTGTTATTTTTTAAAAGTAATTTCTAACTGATGACCAATTAGCATATTGTAGCATTTTTATTTGCTACTTTTTTTTTTAAATAAGGAGATTGTATTACAATTAATTATGGCATGATTTCACACACGCGGCATTGATATGTATTACTGGTTGCTTAGAAATAAAACATATGATGTGATTTGGTAATGATGCGTATTTAATTTTTTTTTTTGTTACTCATAACAACATTACTGACTAAATCTTAATTAACATGCATAAAAATCTACTTCACCTTATTATAATAGTTTAGTTAATACGTGTAGTTAAGCAGAATAGAATTGAGATTTGTTCCTACATCCTACAAGTTTAATACAGCTTAGCACCATTAGTGTGATTTAATTTACACCCTGGGTGGTAATTTATTTCAATATTCTTTCTCTAATGTGTATCATCCGCCAAAAGGTACCTAGAAAATAACATGGGTTATGGTATAAACTAGTGTTAATAGAACACTTACCTTATAATCGTCTGTCTCCTTACTCCTCCTATTATATGTTTTCTTCCGTCGTCTTGTCTATGATCTTCTCCTCATATTTGGGTATTTTTCCTGTACTGTTGTGAGTTATTCCTTGAATTCCTTAGTATTGTTTCGCTGGCATATTTTTGACAGCACAAGTTGTCCAGGATGCCGACCGAGAATTCTTATCAGGGACTTGGGTTTTCTTTTCTTTTTTTTTTGAATTTCGAGAACATTCCGGATCAGACTTTAGGAGTGATAAGGTCATTTGTGGATTTGTGGTTTTGCACAGTTTTACCCTTTCTACGGGGGATTTGAATATAAAATTTCGCAAAATAAGGATCTACACCCCACCCCGTGGTTTAGGAGTGGTTTTCCCACGAAAAAATTTCGTCGGATTTAGTGAAACCCCAGGTGGATTCGACATTCTCTCTGAGTGAGTACACTTTTCTTTCGCTCAATTGCTCAACTATACTAAGGTTTTCTCTCCATTTTTATTTTTAATTTCGTGCCGAGTGATAAGGAACTTCACTCAGTTCCACTATTACCTTAAATAGAAAACCCTTCTAAGGAAGGTGAGTTGCCTATTTTATGTATATTTCTTCCTTCTAATTTTTTTTTGGCATATGCAGATAGTTAGTGTTTTTTTAAAATTTTATTTCAGGGTTTTTTCTTGGGATAGGAGGATTCTTCCTGTAAGAAATTATCCACAATTTTTTTGTTGATTTGGGAACGCGGTCCGTCGTGCTGCAGGGTTTGGAGAGTCTGGAAAAGAGCCCCATTCTTGGGTTCATCCATCAACCTGACGTCACCCAATTGCCGCCATTTTGGTTGCCACTGGGTCCCATTAGCAACACCATTCCATCAGATAAGCATAACCAACAGGCCAGATATATATTTTTTATTATTCATCATTTTTATTATATTCATATATATACTTAATATTAATTTTTTTTGTACATATTATTATCATATTTGATCTACACACTATTAAACTATCAATTTTTCTTTTGTTTCTGTGAAACCATAGCCTGTATACTAGGGGGAGGCGCTTTATCCAAGCCTTAAAAATCATGGGCGTTGATGCTAAAACCATATGAGATCACATACATAAATTATCTCTTTTCCATTTTGTACATACAATATATTAATTATTATTAATAAATATTCTATTGTCAAATATATGTAATTATTATGTTTTGTTCATCAGCTCTCTCTCTCTCTCTCTATTTAGCAACCAGAGGCTGAGTATTGTGTTTTGTCTTCCGTGACTTTGCAAAACCTAATAATAATTCTTCTTAGGTCACGTGGCGCCCAGGTATCTTCTTTTATTTTAGCATAAAATACTTCCTTACTTACGACGCTCTGCCGACGAAGGGCTGCCGCCCGCAAGTGAGGGTTACCATCCCCCTCAAAAGAAATTTTTATATATAGATTGACACCTATACATAAATTAGCATCGGGGGATCCTGCAATATGCTTTATTGGCGACGAAAGGCATGAACGCTTAAACGCATATTAGGTTTTATATAATTGTACAGCATCGTAGCGAAGTAAGTGAAACTTCGTTGGAAAGGAGGAGGCGAGTGGTGAGTGTATATTGATGCCTAATTACAGTTACGCGCCATATTTCTGAAGATGAGTTTCTCTCTAAGATACAGGGGAATTGACGAATGGAATAAGCGGCACAAAAATGTGAGATAATGTAATTTTACTGTATTGTCCATCAATAACCATCTCAATTGTATAAAGTTTTCTGATATATAATCATATTTTCTTAGGTTGAGAATGAAGTGGCAACATGTGTTTTGGACAATTTGTAAACGATTTTTTGAAGTTTGATATAAAGATGGGTAGTATATATGTTGAAATAGTTAAAAACAGGCAACCCAAGTGATTCGCACAGTTTTCATGCATTTTAATATTTAAAATAAATCTGTTAGAATATAAAAATTTTACCTGGTAAAAGTCTTTTGCAATAATAACTAATATGTTCATTAAATGGTAAATTTTGATCTAAGAAAACATCAAGATATATTCTTTTCTCAGTCAAATATTTTTTTAAATATAACACCAACGAACAGACAGACAGACTATGGAACTGGATCTTAATTTTCGTAATCTACATATTCTAAAACGTGAAAGTCCGATGAGTAATTATTTCGGGATTACAATACTTCCCCTAAGTTAGAGAAGGAAGTAAAAATGAGGTAAGAAAATAATAAATAATTTACCATAGATATTTACATTGAAAGTGTCTTCATGATTATAATATATTGTCTCAGTAATGAGCTTTTCTTGCAATTGTAATTTTTTAGGAACAGTAACATATATTTTAATAGGTATTTTCATCGTGCCTCCACACTCAGGAATAATTAAATATTTGTACATAAAAAAACTGTGAAAGTACTTTAACAACGTAATGCAAATACACTTAAATCCTGTGACGTCATATTGAAAATTCGTCAAACTGGGTACGGTCCATGTTTATAATTTTTTTTTTGGACGACTTATAGGCTCACAGAATTCTTCTTCGTTGCATAGTGTTTTAGAATTTTAAAATCTTTCCGATGATCAAATAAAAAAAAGTGTTAAAAATTTTGGACTGCCTATATTACTCGATAGATTATAAAAATACATCGAAATAAAACTATGTTTCGTTTACTACGCCACTGTTCTTAGCCAAAATACAAGAACGCGTTCGATCTCCCCAACTAATTTTATTTACACATTACCCTAATATCAACACTTTTGATCACGATAAGTAAATGGACACCAAAATGGATATAAATCCTGTAATTGTTTACCCATTGTATTTTCAGCATTTAAATCCATATCAGTTATAATGCAGTATGTTTGTATTGATGTTGTTGGAACAACCAGTAATTTATATTATTCGACATAACGTGTTATATTAACGCACGATAATGTATGTGTATCTTATGCACAGATAATAAAATGATATATAAATAATTTATCTAATTATACATTGTTGTGTGCTCATTATGAATTTTTTCATTACCATTTTCTACTTTAAATTCGTTATTATTTTTTTATACAGTGTATCTCCGGATTGGGTACGACACTCTTGTAAGCTTTCTTATTTTTGATTTCAGAGGAAATCATTCTTTATAAGTCATAAACATTTGTCAAATTTAAAATAAATTATACAAGGTATTCTAAAAATTAGAAAATATTAAATTGACTTAAAGCAAACTATCTTTTCTTTACATTTTTAATGAAAATTCTATTTAATAAAGTTTCTTCAATTATTAAGAAATGTTTAAGCACCAAGTTATTTTATAAAAAAAATTCTTTCAGTTCTCTCAAACTATTCTTCTACTTCTCGTGAGGGGGAAATTATTACAATTATTACACAATCTTTTCATTGAGAGAGTTTGTGGAGAGTTTTTCATATTAGATTTTGAATGAATGATAGTTATCTGCTAGAAACCCCCCCCCCTCCCAAAAAAAGAATTTATCAACCGATTATTTTCTAAGAATAAAAAGAAATCGGTTATTTCATCTAGCTCCCTTTGCTAAGCGACACTTCACGCTACAGCTTGAATTATCAGCGTCAAATATTTAAAATTCGCATCTAGACTTTTAAAATACACATAAACGAAGAATGCATACTCATTTTGGCCAGGCTTCAAGCCAAACAAGAACGCGAAGTTCGTCGGCAGCTACAGGCCCATTTTGTTGCTGTCGGCAATCTCCAAGTTGGAGAAGCTCGCCCTGATCAGACTAGTTGCTATTCAGGGGGAGCTTCACATTGACGCTGAGTCCCAGTTTCGTTTCAGGGGGGGCAGGAGCACGGTATAAAGTTCGATTTATAAACTATTCCGCTGCAGTTGCGGTTGCCGCAGCAGTATCAGTTGCAGTTCACGAAAATTCGTCATTTATAAACTCTTGCTGCTGTTGACGTCGAACGGGTTGAAAACTACAATTTCATTGGCTATCCGCTGGTAATTCCGCAGCGGTTGCCGTTCAAGATAAAAGTTGGTTATCTACCTGCGGAATATGAACTGCAACCGCAGCGGCAGCGGACTTTATAAATGGAAACATTCGTTTCGTATTCTTCATAAACACTACAGGTGCGGCAACTGTAACTGTAACCGCTGCGGCTAGTTTATAAATTCACCTTAACAGGTCGTTAGGATAGTTAACGACGTCAAAGTACAATACAACCATGGTGCTCGTCGATATTGAGAAGGCGTTCGACACCATCTGGTTGGACTACGTCCAACGCATCTCTCAAACCTTCTATTCTTTCAAGCTGGGCGATAGTCCGCTAACAAGACTGGTAACGCAAATTAGACAGCATTATACTCCATTTCGGATTATACACCCCTTACCATACCAGACATTACAGATTTTCCGGCAACCTCTGTAGCCAAGTTTTAGCAAAAGGTGCTCAGGTTAGTTTTTCGCCGACCAGACCTGTTCCGCCCGATCCTGCAATCCGTCACCATCTCAGCGCGGAGCAGGCTCTGGTTAGACAACTGTTGTACTATTTTAATTTTAATAAATTTTTGTTGTATTTGTTGTTGGTAAGGCTTTACTGTGCAATTATTTTTTGCATCTATCCATTTCAATTCTAGAAATAATCTCTACATAGTGGCTCTGAGCAAATGGTTTCGAATATAATAATTCTGAATAAATTTGACAAATTACTATACACTTAAGTCACCTGCCGCAAACATTTCTAAAATTATAGGACGTACATAGTTGAATCGATTGAACTTAATGCATTCGGGATATAACCCCTGAAATGAAAATTTATGAATATTGTTCCTACTTACCGTTAAAAGCAAATTTTGGTTTAATAATATATACATTTTACTGAATGTGATGAGTTCTGGTGTGTAGCAATTTAACATCTAAAGAATTTAAAAAAATAACAATTTTTTAGTTATTTGTTTACAATTTAGCATATTAAAAATCAATTTTACTGCCCTTGCTCTTTTTGTTACTATGCTGTAAGTGTGAGAGACGATGAAACAAAAAACAACCTTTGTAAAAATATGTATTAAATCCTTCATTAACAATCATTTTATTAAAGAATAAAATAACGTTAAATAAATTTTTAACCCTTCACTTATGGATTGTTCGTTCCTTAAAATAATACTGGTAGTCCTGAGAGTATATAATTATTTATTATTGTAGTACAATAATAAAAGGGCGAAGCTCAGTAGAGTGAGACACTCTCTGTTATTCCACTTAAACCTATCTATCTACCGTAAACTCGTGATACCCAAATAACAATTCTTATTTGTGATGTGGGTAATCCCAGAGTAATTTAGTTTACATGGTATATTATAATGTGTGATATTCCTGTAAATGATTTTCTGAAGGTAACAATATGAAACTAAATGCAGATGTGTCAAAGTCTTTGTTGGAAATATTAAGTGAAAACTGATGTCGTATACCGGAGTATAGTGGATTTTCCTGTATCGCTTTTCTCACTTTCTTATTACTTCCCGCCTTTCTAATAGTTACTAGTATGTTCCTATGATGGTTCATGATGATGTATCAGATGTGTTGAAAATTATTAATATATAAAATGATGAGAGTAAGTAGGTTGAATATGAAAAAACTTTGCAGTATTTACTAATTTGATTAATTCGCTTTGCCATTATTTTGAAACTAGATAAGTTTGCTATTCAGAAATAGAAAAACCGCTACCCAAGGAATCACTACTTCCACATCCAGATTTTGTATCCAAGTCTTATGCACACTAAATTCCAATGTAATATTTTACTAACTTTAATAATAGAGTGAGGGTAGTAGAGGGGGTGGCTAATGCAAAAAAAAAATTAGAAGCCCTTGGTTCTCATACACACACTAAATCCCAATTTAATTATTTACTCCCTTTAATAATAGGGTAGGGGTGACAATGGGGGAGGTAGAGGGGGTAGCTAACGCCAAAAATTTTTTTTAGACTTCGTTTTTTATACACACTAAATGACATTTTAATTTTTTTTACCCCCGTTTAATAATAGGGTGAGGGTGGCAAGGGGGTGGTAGAGGGGGTAGCTAACGCAAAAAAAATTTTTTTGAGACGTGGGGGTGGCAATGGGATTGGTAGAGAGGGTAGTTAACGCTAAAAAACTTTTAGACGTTTCGTTTTTGTATATACACTAAATCACATTTTAACTTTTTTACTCCCTTTCATAATACTGTAGAGGTGGTATTGGTACATGCCCTAAATTGCAATTTTATGGACTCTTAATTGCTTGTTTTGCCTATTTACCCTTATTCACCCCATTTACCACCGAACCCTTCAACGGAATTAGATCAAAATATAATCCACTTCCAGATCTCGTTACAATACATAAGTGTACCAAATATCAAGTCAATATCACAAACGGTTCCAGAGTAAACGTGCGCACAAAAAAAGTTACAGACAGACAGACAGTCAGGAATTTTTTTTCGCTTAAATTTAAAATCTCGACGTTTCATGACATTTTAAGCCTATTTCAACAAAAAAAATTTTTATTTGCGTTACTATACTTTCACTGGACGTGGAAATAAAACTATAAGAATTTTCGTTACGCGGCAAACAAATCTTCGTCAAGTAATGGTATATATAAAATAATTTACCTTTAAACATCCAAAAATGTAGCGTAGTGTCTTAATCTACTAAAATATCATAATCCACTTTGATCATTCTATTCATAATAACACACACTCAAGACGTAAGACTTTTTTTACCATCGCATTGCGTACATTGACACAAAAGACCAACAAAACTTTGAAACTTATTATCAAGAACAGACGTAACTTTCATGATATTGACACCCTGTGAAAATATTATAAACTATCTTTGTCTGCGTTAGTTCAGAATATGCATCTTCCACTTGATGCGTTAATTACATAACACATATTGACAATTAAGAAATTCAGTGTAGAAGTCTTCTAAAACGGATGGGGAATATCCTTCAATAGAATTCCCTGAATCCGAACATTTCATAAATTTCGACTTCAATTGACTTGAACATAGACGCATAAAGGCTTGTCTGATTATTTTATACAAACTTATTCATGACAATATAAATTGCTGGGTCCATTAAATTTTCTGCTAAGACAAGACGCACATTTATTTTTTCTGCCAACTGTATGACACATATATTAAAAAAGTATTCCTTTCAGTAACTGGGTCGCTAGAGTTGTTGAACAGTGTAAATAAACAAATAGATGAATATTAGTTGCGACGAAGATGAGATTTACCTTTATGACAAACAAACTAGACTGGCTGACTGGATCTCTACTTTTTCTTGTATTTATCTATGTGTGTTAAATCTGAAATATTTATTAGTTTATTGGAAGTTTCATTCCTGACAATTTTTAGACTACGCCAGAGGTTCGATTTTTACTGTAGCGAAGTACTTTTTCCTGGATTTCTTTTAAAAATAATAAATAATTTTGGTTCTAGGTTCCTTTCACTTTGTAGTTTTATTAGGCAAATGATTATGATGATATTTACGGATTATTTATTCTGTTAGATATTATATAGTAATTCATATATTTTGCATAATGATCTGTTGTTGAGTAGACCAGCAGATATTATTCTCTAGTTTTGAGTACCCGAGTATTCTTTAATTTGTCCCGTATATGTCTCAAACATTCAATTTCAGTCTTACCTCAGTTTCGCTACAGAGTTCCTACTGTTGACATATGTGAATACCGCTGGAGGCGAGAAATTATTCGCCAATCCGCATTAGTGAACGTCTGTGTTCAGTCCATTGCCAGCAGACTGACAAACAAGACGTGCAATTAAAATATTTCCGCCAAGCTAACAGTTACCTGTGTTTTAAATCCGATGAAATTGTTCAATTCACAGGCTTCGTAACTCTCTCTATTTTAGTACCGATCCTCTTGAGTGGCAGCAAACAGACAAATTTTTTAGCAATTAAAATATAATCCTCTCCGTTTAACTTTTCAGTTGTCACGGCGCGGTGCATCGTAAAATATATATTTTTAAGATGGTATAATGCACCTTTTAGGATCAAAGATAAATTACCTTACCAGGAGTTGCCTATCTTTTACCAAAATTACTCTACTTTCCTCCCTTTCCAGCCCATTTTTCTTTTTGTTTCTAAATTATCCACCTCAAATCTAAAACGTATCAGAATTTTTTTTATAAATTCGGCGACCCAGTGTGACTGCTATCCCTATTGACATTCCATTGCTTGTAGCGTTTTATTTCCAATGGGTTGTCACCATTTAAGCAGTCAATAAACTATAAGAAGTATTACTATTAACTTTTCATGTTTTCATTTCCATTTTTGTTAAGTTATCTGATAAACATTCATATATAGCATGCCCTAATAAACTAATAAATGAGTAGGGCTTTTCTTCAATTATTTCTTATAGTCTGTCTTGTACTCGATCCCCTCAGCCCCTCAATTACAATAATATTTTAGCACCGGGGATGTTCGTCTGGATCAGGACGCTCGCATACGAGTAGATTACTAATAAATTCTTGTTTCGTTTGATTTTGTAAAATATTGTCCATTAATGAAAAGGCACTTGAGAGACAATAGACCTTTATCAACCACAAAGTATTATTTATTTACGAGGCTATTTATTATTGGGTCGTGTCCCCCGCATGCGAAATAAAATTTATTATATTGCACTTTTCATATTGGATATAAATCAATTAAATAAAACAAGTAAATCAATACTTTTTTAATTTAAAACATATTAAAGATTTGAACAAATGATAAAAAATGTATAGCAACCAATATATTGTAAATAAATTGTATTTATAAATTCACTAAAATTTTCAACAATTCAACGTGCATACTACAAATGAATCATATTTTACGTATACCGGGGAAAATATTTCAAATAAAAACTTCTAATAATAAAACATTTACATAAATTGTAAATATTTTACAAACTTTACCTTACTCATATAAGGTCAATTTCTGTGTAGGTGATTGGTTTTTTTTTATGAAACTTCGTCATATGTTATCGAGATGGTTATTAAAATATAAAGTAAGTTCTATTTTCACGTGCTTAATACTATGGTCCTTCAATATGAGAAAATATATTATATACTACTGTTTCTATAAACTGTATTTTTTGATCCTCTACCGTTGCTTCGGAAATAATTTTTCTCTTTGATCCATAAAAAGTACTGATACATATTGATTTGATTTTTGATCAGCATATCTCTCACCTGTTTTCCTGAGAATGTTGTGAACAATTGCGTCTTCTTGTGAGTTTTTTCTTGAAAATCGTAAAAGTAGTTCACCTTTTTAAAAATATAATTCGTCTATAAGATTTATTAAATTTTTTAAATCATTTTCCTCTACAGTTTTACGGAGACGGTTGCAAATTGATGTTTTAAATTTTGCAAGACAGAGGCAGAGGTCACAAGGTCCAAGATGAACATTTATTTATTTATTTACTTACTTTATCCAACGGGTAAACTACCTAACTACAGGACAGGAGGTATAGCAAGGTACTACAAATGTAGATATTAGACAAATATAATATTAGAATATAAATACAATATTTATAGAAAAAACATACATCCGACTTAAGGCCCTTACATTAAAGACAAAAAGAAAATACAAAATAAGTTAACGTGCATTACGCAAGAAACGATAGTATAACAGGAAAAAAAACAAACCAGTAAAGAAATTTAAAAGAGGAACACAGATCGATCAAACTCAATAATAGTAAGTTTTTAAAGCAGTAAGGCTGCAGTTTAATATGTCAATATCAGTACAGACTGCGTTGTGGTTATCACAAGCTACATACATTGCAGGGGATTTTAAGATATTTGTAAGTAGTGTAGTCAGGTAAAAAACATTACGAGAAGTTCTGGGAACATTAAAACTAATTTTTGACAGCAATTGTGGCGCATCAATAGTGTTGTTAATTATTTTATGGATAAATATTTGTGAGAAACATTCTCGCCTACGGCTCAGATCAATTATTGTGTATTTATGCAGTAAGTCCTTTTGCAGAAACCCTATCGCTGGATAAAAACCTTCTGATTTAAAATGCAATAATTTCACTAACTTACGTTGTACTGATTCTGAGCTATTAATATGCACATTGTAGTGTGGGGTCCAAACAAGTGAGGCATATTCGAGCTTCGATCTAACATAGCAATAATACAACGTCATGAGTGTATCTAAATTCGAAAAATCACGGGAATATCTGGCTATAAGTCCATAAATTTTACTAGATTTAGTGACAATGGTATTTATATGTACATTAAATGATATAGTTTGATCAAATACGACCCCCCAAATCGCGCAGAGTTTCAGGTCTGTGAAGTATGGTATCTCAGAAGAATGAAAGAATGGTAGCTCAGTGTGTTAAAGCGACTGGATAGCAAACTGAGTTGCCTAGCGAAGTGTGGCTCGGAGTCCACATTAAACTGTAGGGCTTCGTCTCTCTTTGTCTAGCACAAGATCCTTGAGATCTTCCAGGGGGTTACTTCGGTAACTTGAGAGGCGGTTAAGAAAACATTTTAAGAAAACATTTTTTTAAAACATTTATGGTATAGTCGTAGGAGATTGTATTCAATGTGCGTGTATAAGACATTACATTACAGTTTATGTTTAATACACCAGTCTACTTTATTTAAGTTTTCTTGCAATCGAATGCAGTCATCAATGGAATTAATTTTAGCAAAAAGTTTCAAATCATCGTCATACATTAAATAGTTAACATTGTCTAAACCATCTACAATATCATTGATGAATTTAATAAAAAATAGTGGTCCAAGGACAGACCCTTGCGGTACTCCAAAAGTAGCCATGTATTCAACAGACTTGAAACCATTAAATGCCACTTAGTGAGTCATGTTTGAGAGATAGGAACATAATAGGGATAATAAACTATAAAAGATCCGATATCGTCAAGTTTCATAAGGAATATAGAATGGTCAAATCTGTTGAATGCCTTAGAAAAATCCGTATAAATAATATCAGTTTGGTTGTCTATTGATTCTGATACAAATTAAGTCACACAAAGCAAACTTGTCGTAGAACGCCCCCACATAAAACCATGCTAATGAATTGAAATTTGGTTATGTACTTGAGAGTATATAACTTCATGCAATAGAATCTTAAGTACCTTGGCAAAGTCGCATATTATAGATATAACCCCAAAGTTGGAATATTAGATTTGTCGCCCTTCTTTGACATACCCTAGAACGTTTCCATACATCTGGACATAAAGGAGAAAATTGTAGTAAAATATGGTAAATAGACTGTGTTGGTTTAATTGAAGACAAGTAAAACGAAGGAAGACAACTAGTTTAAGCATTTGGAAGAAGGAAATAAAAATAGAGTTTTTCAAGATTTCGACATGTAGGAGAATGAAGCATAATCACAATTTATTTTAAGGTCCAGAAAGCAATTCCTGGTGGAAACGATATACCATTCGAATGGTGAAGGAGTTTGGAGTTTAACATCGTAAATCAGTGATACTGTGCGGGTGGAGGTTATATTGAGGTACGTG
This sequence comes from Leptura quadrifasciata, assembly GCA_963675555.1. NCBI lineage: Eukaryota > Metazoa > Arthropoda > Insecta > Coleoptera > Cerambycidae > Leptura > Leptura quadrifasciata. The sequence continues at coordinate 22,154,371 of OY776673.1, forward strand.
GACTAAGAGGTTGTAATAAACTTTATCTAAATTTCATGTTCGCTATTTCATATTTTGGAAATAATTGAGAATTTTTTAAAATAATTTTTTTTTAAATTTGTTTCATTTTTATTGACAAATTTTATTTCCAAATTAGTTTATTCTAGTATCGTATTTATTTTCTTTAGCTACATAGGGAATTTTATCTTTTATTTGTATCGAATTTTGTTCTCGCAAAACACTGTTCAGTTTGATTTGAATTTGTTTTATTGTTTGTGTTTCTAGAATTGTGTTTCTTTTAATGACTCCGAACTTTCGACTTTGAGATAAATACTTAGAAATTATTTTCTGTGATATTTTAACGCCTTCACATGAAAATCATAGCAATATATTCACTGCAATAATAGATAATTCAACAATTCCTTATTAAATTAACAAATAATACTTCTACGTACTTGGCAATATCTTGACCTTTTACTTACTCAAATAACTCAAATAAACCTGACTTGATTACACAAGAAAATTTACCAGTACATGTACTGTCGTGAGCAGAAAAAAATAGGACAACTTTTTTTTCGAATGTAAATCTGTCTCTATTTGAATATGTAATGAGTAGCCGAAATAAAACAGATATCACTTTTAATTTATTTTTTATTTTAATGCTGTAGTTATCGCTATAGTAAATGATGGATGGTTGATGAGACAAATTGCACTGCGTTATAACATTAACAAAAATTTGGTGTGTAACATTTTAAAAAAGTGGAGAATAAACGGTACGATTGGTAGAAATCCTGGATCAAAGGACAAAGGATATCCTACTTAACAAGAAGCTAACTATTAATATTTCGTTATTGCACCATTTCTATTTATAACTTCTATAAGTCTGTTTGGCATAGAATTAAATAACTTTATACAATAATCATTAGTAATAATATTTTCCCATGCATTATTTATTATTTCCAGTAATTCTTCAGCATTCCGTGGTCTCACATTTCGTTTTTGGATACTTCTTACGAGTAGTCCCCATACTTCTTACACAGGGTTAAGACCTGGGCTATGACTGGGCCAGTTAAGAACATTGATGTTGTTATCTTGAAACCAGTTTATTACGGTATGAGCAGTATGAACAGAACAATTGTCTTGTTGAAATATGAACTCATTATTAGGAAATAATTGTGACACAGAAGGGAGCATAATATTGTCTAAAATCCTAATATACGTTTCACTATTAAATCGTTTCTCAATATGCCATAAAACACCTGGACCACGTGCCGATATCTAAACCTACATATTGACGGAAAATCTACCACTTTTATCATTGTTAGATATATATTTTTCATCGAATCGAGTATTCGGTGGGCCGTAACACTAATACGACCATTGTGTGTTGACTGGAAAGTTTTTTCGTCTGTAAGAATTACATTGTTAAAAAATTTACATCAGGCTCTAAAAATTCAAGCGCAAATCCTACTCGAGCTTCTTTATGTTCAGCTTTAAGTAAGTATTTCTGTACTGCTGCATGACAGCGTAGCCCCGATTCTCTTACTCGCCGGCGACCAGTAGTACTCGATCCAGGAAAATTCGTTTCTTCAGCAGCCTGAATAACTAAAATGGATTTTCTACTAAAGCATTTACCAATTGCAAATCTTGTTGGTCGAGTTGATATCCTTCGTCGCCCTGATCTAGGATTTTTACTAATCGTACCGTTTATTCTCCACTTTCTTAAAATGTTACACACCGAATTTTTGTCAATATTATAACGCAGTGCAATTTGTCTCATTGACCATCCATCTTCTGCTTTAGCAATAACTTCAGATTTAACTAAATCGCTTATATGAGGTATATTAGTTTTTTGCACACTTGCAATAAATTATGACAACTAACTGACAATGTCACAAAAATTAAAGTTAGATGTACACAACTAGATTTTAGCAAAAGACTGTTATAAGACTTGTCCTATTTTTTTTTGCTCACGACCGTACAACAAAAACTGTTACATTTTTTACAATATATAGTATGTGACTTTTGCGATATCACTTATTTTTAATGTAACTCAGAAAAAAGGTTAATACAAAAAAAAAAACTTTACAGAAATACAGGATATCGATGGGTACCATTTGTAATTAATTGAAGTATAAATAACAAAATATCGTCTTCGGCAATGTCTTATACTACTGCTTTTCGAAATAGCTGAGTATCCGCTAGTAGTGCATAATTAATATCACACCATTATGTATTAAAGTTTTTTTTTTTTTTATACATTTATTTAACGTCGGCTTATTTCCGCTACTGATGCCTAACACCGACGCCTGTAGACGAGCTACCCCCAACCAGGAATTTTGCCGAACCTCTTCCCTTAAGACGAGTAGGGATCTTTTACTTGCCTAACATTTAATAGACAAGGGACCGACAGCTTTACATCCCCTCCGAAGGATGGTATATCTCCTATACAACCCTCGCCTAAGATTGTATAGCTTCCGCGCATACACTGATATACAAGCCGCTGGAAGATGTGTGAGGCGAGAACGCGGTTTCCGTTGGAATGGTCACCATCCAAGTACTAACTGCGCCTGTCGTTGCTTTACATCGCATACCGAAGTATGTACATAGTAAAGACGCACCTACGCTCGCCCCCGTATTAAAGTTGGAATTAGCGTTTAACAAGGGTTTATACAAAGGCAAATACGTTATATTATTAACTGCGGTGCATCCGCCAAAATGTCGACAATAGATTAGTCATTTCTTAAAAATTATCCTGATGATCCTGGTGAGGACATTAGGACAAAGTTGTCAAATTAATGTATTGTCATCGTCCTTGATAAGTATGCAAAGTTTCAGTTTAATTTGACGTTCTGAAGAGGGTGAGAATCACGTTCAAAGATTGAAAAAGATACATACAATCAAACAAACAAACAAACATACAGGTGAAGCTAATATTGTAATAAATAAATATGTATAACGATACTGATAAAGGTAATGGTAAGAAAGTAAAATTCCACTTTTTGGCAGACGCTAAATGACTCCGCATTTAGCATAGATTTTCTTTTATCCGTAAAATCTCACGCAATCTTAAATTACGTTAATACTCATGCATTTATTATTTGACTCCAGATCCAAGGTGTTACAATTTTAACAACCACTTAATTGTACCCGTACTTAAAGTTTTGTCTTTTTGTATGTGTTTGGAGTCGGTGAATTTTTCACTTTTCTGCATGACAGTCGTGGAGGCGATTTTTATAAATGAATATGAGAGGACATTGCAGTTTTACCATAACCAGTACAACTTCCGAATTTAAAATCAATTAACACATTCACTGGGTTATGTTATAGACGTCCACCTTGAATCCATATGATGTATTTTAGTCATGCAATAACTTTGTGAATATCACAATAACAGTTGATTGATCAGTGAAAGAAACGATAAACATATATCTATAGCTATAATTAATTGCAGATGTGTGTGTACCTTTTACTAGTTTCTCATTTTTACGGAAGATATCTTTTCATGCTTGTATTATATTTGTTTAAATATATGTGTTTAAGACTTGTTATTTAAATTTTTACAGGAAAATAATATACACGAGTGGCATAAACGGATAAAGGAAGAGACCAAATAACGGACTAAACATACATGAATTGCCTAAAGAATAAAAGGTTATTGTATTATAAATCTCTTGAAACAGAGGGCCTTATTTTGCATGAATTTTTGAAATGCTACTTCAGCTTTTTTATTATACCTTTCAATTTCATAAATGAAATACAAGCACGCCGTTTTTTAACCATTATAACGAAAATAATATACATAAGTCCTATCTGTGAACTTCAAATTAAGTATATTTTTGTCATAATATAAACAATATGACACAACATACTCATTTGAAAGAACTATTGGTAATAAAACTTTGCTCTTTATACAAATATAGCGTTAGTTTAATTTGTGGGTTAAAAATGTTGGCAGATGCAAAAAATACAGTTGCAGTATTGTAGTGTGATCTGTTGATGTGATTCTCAAAAAGCTTAACAACTAATTTAAATTCGTATTAATATATAACGACTAAATACTTACAACATATCGCATATGAAGTAAAATCACTCACCTGAAACAAGAAGAAATTGTGCATTAGCTGCAATTATTAAAAATAGCAATTTGGACAGTAGACAGTATCAAATATAAAAACTGTTTACTCTATATCAGTTTCCACAAACACCAAGGTACTTGAGCACTACGCTTGTACACACAACTCGACATGTGTTTCACTAGCCATGTTAGCTTCATCGGGTTATGAAGTGGTTTTTAATCATTTACCGATGTAATGAACATGTTTAGCGAAACTCGTATCGAGTAGTGCATTCGAATGTAGTGTTTAAGTGATTTGGTGTTTATGGAAACTATGTCGGAGTTAGTGTAACACCAAAGGTTGCAACTCTCTCCAGGACTAAGTAAATCAGGGCCCCAGAAATATAAAGTGTCTACGTTGCTAAAATGAATCTACATATTTTTATATAATTAAATTATTTTCTGTATAATTATAGTATAATATGACGTGACGTGACGAGACGCGACGCCACGCCACGCAACACAACGTAACGCAACGCAACGCAAAGTAAAGTAAAGTAATGTAATGTTAATATATAAATATGTTTAACGTAACAAGATACATGAGAGTTTGCACTTACAATTTTAAATAATATACCTAAGTAAAGTTAAGAGCATCCACATGGAATACGTGGATGATTTGAAGACCTTATTTATACTACATATTATTATAATGGTATTCCTATATAGCACAAATCATTAAATCGTTAAATCATTAAATTATTATTATAGGAACATATATTAATATGACAAAAAAAAAGGGCAAAACCGTAGAACACTAATTTAAGTATAATAATAATAATGTAGTTATTAGAGGAGAAGTTGATATGCTTCATGCAGAATGCGAAGCAAGTGTTACTCTGGTAAATAAAAGTGATATGGATAAATAGATTTGATTAAATGGGTTAATATACCGGGTGTAACAGGATCATGGTGTACTCATCTTTTCTCCTTTAGTTTTGAAGATAGTTGATTGAAATTTAGGATTTAGTACATACATAATAAGCGGCACTTTTTGACATAAAATTGATTTTCTTTAACTTCCGGTTACGCCGGAAGTGACAGTAGCTTTCGATTTTTAAATAGAACACCCTGTATATTATTGCATTTTTGAATTCTGCATAATTTTCTGAATCCAACGATGCCAAATAAGTGACATTTCAAACATCAATTTTTTTTATAATATAATTTTTTGTTTTCCATTTAAGTGTGCCATGACGGTTCCGATTTATTTATTCTAAATGACTCGTGTAATGCTACAAAAATCGAAATCCCGTTAAAAACACTAAATTACGTGGTTTATGAGCAAATAATATTCACCAAAATTGTTTTTGGGGTAAAACTAATTTTTTTCAAATGGAGCCATATCGGTATCGTGGTACCATTTATTAGTACTATTAATAAGGAATTTAGTCATATGTCATATTAAAATGTGCAATAAATAGAAGATAGTTATAGAAAAATTTATTAAAATGGTTGTTTTTACTTTTCAGGTTATCTCGCTCTCGTATTGAATATTTTCAGAATCTGGAAAAGGCTTTTTAATGATTAATAATAATTTTGATTGCGCAACTGATAAATAATGAACAACAGTGATATATATTTATATTTTTTTCTCGTGAGCTCTCATTTGGTAAAGTTATAATATCCAATCTAAGGGTTTTATTTGCCCAGTTTTAGTACAGAATTAATTAGTGAAAAAGAAAAGAAAAACAGTGAAATGGCCACATTTTCGAAATAAATTTCGTTTAAAAATAAACATTGATAAATCTGTAGTCCACACCGAAACATCTGTAATTAATAAATACGTTAATCATAGCAAGTTTTGTATGTCAGTGAACTATTACCCAAGAATAATTATACTCAAAATAAAAAAAACAAGGTTTAAGAACCTATAAGAAAATTAACATTTCTTACCAACGACAATAGTATCTATAGACTTATTAATATAGTAGGTAAAACATAACCAAGTGATTTTATATCTCAGCTAATTGTGATATAAAATCTGTCATCTCTTCTACCTTCGCTGTAGAAACTATTTTTTCCTTTTAACGGGTTTGGGCGACAAGAACTGTTATGACTATCTCATCAGCGTTAATTAAACCCTTTGCTCCAGGATATCCTCTATCTTTTAAGGGCGGTCCCTATTAAAACAAACGAAACTCCTTGAAGTGGTTGTAACAAAAAATTATTTAAGAACATTATTCCAGTAGATGGTTGTTTTATTATTAAATAAATGCCCATCTGTTGAAATTTTGCGGTATGTACAGTACAGAGTCACGGCTAGAGTCGTTTACATTTTATTTTTTGGATAAGTTTTGTTTTAACTTTAAATAGTAATGATACTGTTTATTATGCTCACATAAATAGTAGTGTATTTAAATACACAAAAGGGCGCCGCAAATATGAAAACATTGCTTAAATTGCCCGATGTTTTACATGTAATTTTTCAGCATTGTATGACAAACTTTCAAAACTGTCAGTGGTTAAGTTACTATTTGTTATAATTATTCAGTTGTCCTGTATCAAACGTTACTCAAATTGGCATTGACGGTCGGCACAATCGACTGCAATTCTTATTCGTTGTTAAAATCAAGCGTGAATCATTTATTCATATATCTTATGTGCATAGATTTATCTCTCAGTAAATTTGCTTCGCGGAGTCTCTCAAAAACTATGTTTAAAACTTCAACATGTTTTTCAACTGACGGTGTTGCCACTATCACTTCATCCAAGTAGACGAACACGAATGGATCTAAATTTGGTCCCAGAATACAATCCATCAACCGTTGTTGTGTCTGAGCCGCGTTACACAACCCAAAAGGCATAACACAAAACGCAAACAAGTCTCGTCCTGGCACAACGAAAGCAGTCTTTTCACAAGATGCTGGATCTAAAGGTATTTGCCAGAAACCTGACTTTAAGTCAATGCTACTTAGAAACTTAGCCCCTGATAATTTGATAGGCAGAGGGTGCGCACATTTCTTGGTCACCGCATTAAGGTTCCTACCATCAAAGCAAAAACGTGGCTCACCATCAGATTTTTCCACAATTATGACTGGACTAGCCCAAGGACTACTTGAAGGACGAACAACCCCCAGTTCTTATCTAATTCTTTGTTTAGTATTTCCAATTTATAAGGCGATATCACGTGGTGTCGTTGCTTCATGGGTTTGGCATCTCCCGTATCTATTTTATGAATAATTTTATTTGTTATACCTAATCTTGAACCAGAAAGCGTACGAAATGTTTCTACCATAGCATTTAATTACACGGTTTGCTTAGTATTCAGCTCCGACCTTGAACAAATTCTATTTATGACTGAAAGGTTCTCTTCACATTCTGAAAAACTTTGAGATACATCTAATTGATTTCTTCCGGTCAAATAAGATTTTGTCTTATGAACGATTGGGTCACGAGTTTAATTGGAAGATCCACATAACCATCCACCCGTTGAGCTGTTCCATCTGCAGGGCACCGCAAATATGAAAACATTGCTTAAATTGCCCGATGTTTTGCATGTAATTTTTCAGCATTGTATGACAAACTTTCAAAACTGTCAGTGGTTAAGTTACTATTTGTTAGAAGTATTCAGTTGTGCTGTATCAAACGTTACTTAAATTGGCATTGACGGTCGGCACAATCGACTGCAATTTTTATTCGTTCTTAAAATCAAGCGTGAATCATTTATTCATATATCTTATGTGCATAGATTTAGCTCTCAGTTAATTGGCAAACGAACAACCCTATATGAAACGAACTGAAATCTGACTCGGCTGATAAATAAGGTAGAATAAGACGCACAGACGTGATGACAAGCAAGTGATTAAAATGTCGATATAGATCAGATCTTGGTCAGCAAATGTATTGGTAATATAGTTATTTGTTTTCTTGTACATGTTGACAGTAAAGTGTTTTATATGGATTGTAAAAGAGATTAAATTATAATGTAAATATGTAAATAATTGATATATGGCTAAAAATTAGCACTGGATTAAGTGAAATTAGCTTTTAAGAAAAGTTAGGGATCAAGGAAAACACAATGTAATCAGCGAACTGTTAGTTGAGAGTAATAATCTTTTCACCCTTGTACATCAGGCATCAGGCAGAGACTTTCGAGGCGAATTGTGAAAGCTTTCAGTCAAGATGTAACTTGTTTTGGTTCTTGTCACGTATATTTCCAGGGCTTAGTAATAAAAACTTGGAGGCCAGAATTTTTAAAAAAGATCCATATTTCACAGAATCAATGAAATACGTTGAGTCTAATGCTTGGTGTTCGTTTGTTCAAGTGGTTAAAAAAGGAGCTCAGCGATAGTAAGTGGCTTAAAACTAATTTAGAAAAACCTTCCATCCGTCCGACATTTTTGTTAAAAAAATTAATGAGTAAACGGTCGAAATCAAAAACAGGGAGATTATTTTTGACACCTAACCTGTTGTGTAATACTACCCGAAAATAGCCTTTACAGGTAAACCAGCGCGGTACAGTAATAGAATCATACATTGTGCATCCATCTAACCCTATAAGTAGATGACCTTGATTAAGTACCTTGAAATATGTAGAGTCATCCACCTGCAATGTAACCTAATAAATGTTATTAGGCCAAAGCCGTATAATTTTACATTCAGCGTTTACATCGACGATATTGCGGTTTTGTTTACTAATATACTGAAGTAGAGTTTCTTCTACCATCTTACCAGTAATTCCCATGATTTTGACTTGAGGACGAGCTCGTGTACTTTGTAGTCGGAAGGCATTTTGTGAAAGAAATACCTTACTATGTATTTGCTGTTTTTTAGCAGGGAGTTGTAGTAAACAGTATTAACTTTTATAACCTATTCAACGATTTAGAACAAATATGGTAGATATACCATATCTCGAGGAGTACATCTAACACCTCTAATCTCATGGTATTTTTGGAGTCTCTATCCCAAAAATTGCCTAGTAACACTGAACAAGCAGCAAGCACGAAAATGTGTGTCGCCTGTGTAATAAATGAAAAACAGTAACAAACATTAAAAAAAGAACATGTTATATACATAACAGGGAATGAGCATTTCAAATTTAAAAATATAAAATAAATTAAAAATCGCTGCCTAAGGAATCACTACTAGTGGAGTGTCTGAATCGGTAAATATTTTGCAATGCAACGAGAATACCTAGCCTTCACGTTCTCGAGGATGCTGAATACGATGGTGCCGGTAGAGTTTCTCTTTGGAGTGCACAACCCCCCAAATAGGGTTAAATGCTTATTACATCTTTCCCACCAGTAAAACTTAGTGTAACCCCCATTTCCAAGGATGCTCAATATTTTCTTCTGGCCACCTCCAACCCTAACGGCTAATAAACACCTCCTAAAGGGGTGAAAATCGTTTTTTTTACATCAACGGCAAACTGTATGTATGCCCATTTTCGAGGATGCTGAGCACGGTGGTGATGCGGAATGTTTCTTCTGGCCCCCTCCAACCCCTCTAACGGCTAACAAAACACCCTCGAAAGGGGTGAAAAACTTTTTTTATTCCCCTTCGGGGATGTTTATTAGCCGGCAGGAGGGTTGGAGGAGGTTGGAAGAAACATTCAGCATAACCACCGTGTTCAGCATCCTCGAAAACGGGGGCACGTTAAAATTCATCAGTGGAAACGACGTGATAACCCCTTTTGGGGGTGGTTTTTGGCCGTTCGGGGGGTTACGCAACTCCAAAGAGAAATTCTAAGAGCACCATCCTGTTCAGCATCCTCGAAAACGGGTGGAGGCGGCACTCTCCTTGCATAGCAAAATATTTACAGTTTTCGGCTTTTTTTCCGACTCACACACTTCACCATACTTCCTCATCCAGATTTTGTATCCAAGTCTTATATACACTAAATCCCAATGTAATATTTTACTCCCTTTAATAATAGATAAACTAACAGAAATAAAATAAAAAACAAGATACAATATAAATAAAAGAAACATTTTAAAACTTGAATTAAAACTTTATGTGAATTCTAAATCCCTAAAACATATTAAAGTAGTCACTGTGACTATACAAAACACTTTCTGTCAAGATATTTTTTAATTCTTTTTTGAAACTTTTTGGATTATAGATATTTTTTATGTGTTCAGGCAAATTGTTATACGCCTTTATCCCCATATATTGTTCATACATACTTGTTTTATGTATCGGTATGCTCAATTGGTTACCGTACCTTGTTTGTATACTTTTATTAACATCAGAATTTCTTTCGAAGTCCAAAATATTTTTCTTTGTGAAAATAAGTAAATTAAAGAAGTAGAGCGCATAGACTGTCATTACTTTATATTTTTCAAAAATAGGCTTACAGTGCTGCCGATATTCAGCGTTGTCGATTAAACGGACGATGCGCTTCTGCAGCAGAAACAATCTATCTATCTCCATTGTCGGTCCCCAGACAATAATCCCATATGTCAGTCTACTGTGTATGTAAGCGTTGTAGAATAGTAGTATAGTTTCAATATTTAGGGAAGTTTTTAAATTACCAATGGCAAAATAGGCGCTACACAATTTAGTGGCAACGGAGGCAATGTGGTTGCCCCATGCTAATCGATCATCTAGGTGAATTTCTAAGAATTTAGCTGTTGGCGCGTTACATAACGACTTTTGCTCTGCTCTAACTAACAATGACCTTGGTTCTTTCTCTAGTACTCGAGTATTTTTGAATGTCATAAGGACCGTCTTCTGCGTGTTTAACATAAGAGCATTATTTCTACACCACTCGGTTATTTCATTAGAAATTATATTAACTCTTTCCTGCGCATTTTCCAAATTTTTACTACTGATAATAGTCGAGGTGTCATCAGCAAACTGACACATCAGAAAATTAGAGTCATTTGATACACTGTTATTAAGGTCGTTTAAGAAAATTAGGAATAAAAGTGGTGATAATATTCCGCCTTGAGGTACGCCGTATTTTATTGGACATATTTCAGAAGAAAATTGGAAATTTGCGATGTTATTTGACTCGGCTGTTATTTGAACGTACTGTGACCTATCGGATACATAAGAAATTAACCATTTTAGAGGTAAACCTGTGATACCATAACATCTTAATTTATGTGCTAACACCGATTTATTAATGACATCAAAGGCTTTCGTGAGGTCGAAGAAAATCCCTACGGTAAACAGTTTTTCATCTGTACATTTATTTATGAAATTAATGGATTCTACAAGGGCAGTTTCGGTGGATTTTCCTTTTAAGAATCCGTGCTGTCTTTTGAAAACACCTTGACTTTATTAAAATAATCTACAATACGTTCATACATAAGCTTTTCAAATATCTTAGAAAATACAGATAAATTTGAAACTGGTCTGTAATTTTTTATGTCTGAATGATCACCTTTCTTAAAAATTGGTACAATTCTGGTTACCTTTAACTTAGAGGGAAATTCACCAACTGTAAAAGATGTATTGATTATGTTTTCTAGAGGTATTGCGATTATATTAGCTACTCTTTTTAATATAAAACAAGGTATTCCATTTGGTCCAGCCGATTTTTTCTTAGTAACTTTTATGATTGTATTATATATTTCAGTTACACTCACTGGATGAAGAAAAAAAGATTTATCCCCATGATTGCGGTTTATCATTTTGATATTACTTTGTATTTTATCTGCAGATTCATTAACAGTGATTGTTAAAATTTTTGGAGATTGTTTCTGGATTCTTTTCATGTTGTCCGTTAATAATTAACACAGGGTCCTGATTTTGGTTTGGCTGATTTAAGTTTGAATTTAACAAATTCCATGCACTTTTGCTGATATTATTTGAATTTAAAATGTACCTATCATTGAATATTGTTTTTGTTTCCTTTATTAATTTTTTATATTTCAATCTCTGTGTAAATCCAGTACATGTTTTTTAATTCTTGAGACATTTGTTTTATCTCCTCTGTAACCCATGTTTTATTATTTGCCCTATATAAGGTGATTTTTTTCAGGGAATGCAGTATTAAAATGATATTGAATGATATTTACAAAATTGATGGCTGAGTATACCTCACCCCAAGTTTCATTGAGTAAGAGATTATGGAACAAAGATTGATTTTGCTCGCTAAAATTTCTTTTTATTATTTTGAAATGTTTTTCAATAATCATTTTAGCAACTGGTACATCTATTACTATTACCAGATGATCAAAAAAATTACTACTCTCTAGAAAAGTATTCGCATTATCAATATTTGTAAATATATTATCCAATAGGTTATTATTATTTGGAGTTAATCGAGTGGGTAGATGGTTACTGTGCTTTAAAGAATGCAAGTTCATTATATCAATATCAATCAATATTATATCATACTAAATCCCAACTTAATTTTATATTCCCTAAAGCAATAGGGTGGGGGTGGCAATGGGAGTGATAGAGGGGATAGCTAATGCCAGAATAAATTTTAGAGGCCCTTGGTTCTCGTACACACACTAAGTCCCAGTTTAATTTTTTACTCCCTTTAATAATAGGGTGGGGGTGGCAGAAGGGGTAGCTAATGCCAAAAATTTTTTAGAGTCCACTGGTTCACGTATACCCACTAAATCCCAATTTAATTTTTTACTTCCTTTACTAATAGGATGGGGGTGGCAATGAGGGTGGTAGAAGGGGTAGCTAACGCCAAAAAATTTTTTTGAGACGTTCCGTTCTTGTACACACACTAAATCATATTTTTATTTTTTTAATCCTTTTCATAATAGTGTGGGGGTGGGATTGGAAGTGATAGTATTTGAGACCTTGACTTTTCGTACATGCCCTAAATTGCAATTTTATGGACTCCTACCTGCCTGCTTTACCCTTATTTACTCCATTTACCCCCCAACCATTCAACTGAATTACATTAAAATATAATTTAGTTCCAGACCTCGTTATAATACATAAGTGTAGCAAATTTATATTTTTTATGCGTTACTATACTTTCACTGAACGTGGAAGTAATAAAAATAAGTTAATGCAGTTGCAAAGCATTGTATATTCATAATCAAAAAGAAAAACTGCGTGGAACTTTTAACAGAAGCTGGACATGTAATCTATACAAAATTACATATTTTTGCTTTTATTGTATGTTGAATTAGTATATGTACGAGTTTTTTTCATAAGGAAAGTATGTTTTAATTAATTAATTACCTTACATTTTGTAACGAAATAAAAATGATTTAGATTTCATTCACCGTCTACTGTTTCGCTCGGATTTAATGTAACATAACCTTGGAGATAAAACTCAATTTGTCACTTTTAATGAACACGAATGTATTTCTCACAATAACCGGAGTGATGTACGAGAAAATCCTTAGACCCCCAGGCAGCCACGCAGTTTGAAGGGTCATGCTATCTAGTAATAACCGCTCCCTGGGTGAAACAGCAAATTAGAGTATTCGAGACCGTTCGGAGCTGTAGATGGCACATTTTCTTCTCTTCATCATATAGCCAGAGCTTGAGCAATCCTATTTTATTTTATAAATTTAAATTGAACATTGTTGAGAATCAACGTGTACTCATTTATATTCAAATTGTGTATTTTGTGTAAAACAATTTCTCCCAATCGCTTATAGTAAATACAGTTATTACAGATAAAGTTTTGTCATCGCATTTTATTTATCCAGCGACACAAATTTCCTTTTGTTGACTGCAATATTTCACAGAGAAAATTTATACTGAAAGTTTTAAAGTTATAAAAAGTATGCCGGAAAAGGATTTATAGTGCATTTAAATAATTTAATTGGCGAGGAATTCAAAAATCTTCAATTTAAAAACGTAGCGATAGAAATCAAGATAAAGAAACGTACGAAACAAATGAAATTATGTTTAATTATTTTCAAATTATACAGGGAAGACTGTGAAAAGTCTTCCTATTCTGTTAATTTTTGGAGATAACTTTGAAATACTAGTAATGCAGGTTTTCACGGCCGTTGTCTAATGAAGTAGATTCTTCCGGGACTTGCCGTGGTCGTCGTACTTGACTTGACGTTTCGCTGATCATCCTGTCAGCTTCTTCAGAAGGATTCTAAAGACTGAATCTGTTGTGTTACACTCCTCGTTATATACCTATGCGCCGCTTCGCTTCGCTGGTCATTGGTCGCGCTTGGTTCGCTTCGCTGCTCATTCGTCGTGTTTGGTTGACCGTGACTTACTATGGTGTCTACAGACAGAAGACGCACACCGATCGTTACCTACATGCGACATCTCACCACCATCCACAACAGAAGAGGGCGTTAATTAGAACCTTGGTCTACAGAGCCAACACAATATGCGACGACGAGAACAAACCCGAGGAACTACAGAATGCCCAACAAGCTTTAGAGAAGAACGGATACAGTCAAATCAATATACAACGAATAATAAATAACCAGAGGAGAACTACAGAAGAAGAACAGCAACAACCAACAACATATGCATGCCTACCCTACGTCGCGGGAGTCACAGATAGGCTGAAGAAGATTTTATTCAAAAAGAAAGTAGGTGTACGGTTTCGAACAGTGAAGAAAATACAGCAGATGCTTCCCTCAGTCAAAGACCCTGTGCCCCAAACTGTTATCAAAAGGTGTTTACCAGTTGAAGTGCACATGTGGTAAGAGCTACATCGGACAAACAGGACGGAGTATCCAGTGCAGAATCAAAGAACACCAGAGAAATACCAGATTTGGATACACGGATAGGTCGGCGATAGCAGAACATGTCCATAATAACGAGAACCATAAAATCGACTACGAGGACGTCAATATATTAGATACGAATACGCGCTATTATCCGCGAATCATTAGGGAATCACTGCAAATTATGAAAAACGTGAACAACTTTAACAGAGAGGATGGGTATCGACTTAGTAATACGTGAAGACTGGTATTGCCAAGTACCAGCACCGCAGTAAGTCACGGTCAACCAAACACGACGAATGAGCAGCGAAGCGAACCAAGCGCGACCAATGACCAGCGAAGCGAAGCGGCGAATAGGTATATAACGAGGAGTGTAACACAACAGATTCAGTCTTTAGAATCCTTCTGAAGAAGCTGACAGGATGATCAGCGAAACGTCAAGTCAAGTTCGACGACCACGGCAAGACCCTGAAGAATCTACTTCATTCAACTTTGAAATACGTCAACCTGTTCAAAAATTTTAAATATGAAATAGGATTCAAGTGATCCTCCAATTTCTATTATCCAATTATATTTACAACTATGTAAGGTATTTTATATTTGTGCGTACCATTTTTTGAGATATTGCATTTGGGAATGGTACGATCTAAGAAATAAATGATCTATGTAATAGACAACAAGTGCGGAAAAGATAATTTCTGCACAACTTACTTTACCGTGCTAGTGTGAAAAAGCGCAACTTTCGAAATTAAAATGTGTGCGGAAAAATATACTTCTCCGCACCCTCGTAGGAAAATATTTTATTTATCTACATTTAGTTATGTTGAATAAAATCGTTTTGGAGCTTTACTCACGCATTCAATTTTTTTTATTCCACTATGAGTGCATTAAATTGTAGTAAAAAATTTTGTCAAGCCAATAGTTTTTTGCTGTTTCTAGTTTTGGAGTTTTCCTTACATTATTCCTAAAGTTTATTGAACATTATTGCAGAGAAAACTGAAACAGTTGCAATATCTTTCATAAATGTGGCTGTATTAGAGCTATATAATGAAGTAAACATAGCACAAAATACCGCTTCCCACGATATGTATATAAATATACTGAAAAAACGTCAAAAATTGAATTACGGCTAACTTGGCCGAACCGAATTTGATGAAATTTTAAGCGAAACTAACCTATATAACCAAGAAATAGCTTGCCAAATTTTAGTAAAAAATATCCAACAGTTTAGCCGCAATTCCATTTTTAGTCCAAATTCCACAAAATTTTCAAAACTTTCCCCAATTTGTCCAAATGGTCGAACGAATTTTTTTTTACCAAAATAAAGGTATTCTTATATACTTTCATGTGATGTAATTAAAAAATAATTTTTTTTATTTAGCCGATTTTTTGTCATTTTTGATATACACACGCGCGCGGCGATTTCCTGTCATTTTCGGTATTATATGTATGCGCGAACAAGTATACGTGTAATTATTCATTACAAAAATTTAACATTAAAAATAAAAAATGATTGTGAGCAAGTTTTAAATATTTATATAAAAAAAAAAACTCTCGAAAGTAGGATATAACTTGGTGCCGATACGCATGGATTGTTAAACAAAGGATAGCTTATCTATACAAGTTATTCCCTCAAGGTCATATGCTCCAGCCAGGTTGTGAGGTCGATAAAATAGATACATTTCAATCCAGGTGTTTTAGACTTCTGCTGCCAAATTCGTGCTCTACAAAATTTTTCTTATTGTGTTTATTTGGCCGTCCTGAATAACACTTGGTAGTTACGTCACGATATACCTGGAGGAATTCGTGAAAATCGCTTCGGAAGGTCACGAAAATCGCGGATATACGGGAACAATACCTATTATAAAAATTGTATATCTGTAAATTCTCTACCTTAAAGGTCCTATACATTTTTTTCGTATACCTAAAAGTTTTGGAGATATGACGCGAAATAAGTGAAAAATGCATTGTTTTTTTTTTAAATATTTTTTTAAATATTTTTGTTATATTGGATAGCACATAATTGTTGAGACGTTCACACATGGTTGGGCAAAGACACTGATCCTGAGCAGTGGGGCTGGATTACGAATAATGATACTTTGCCAGTATCAACGCAGTTAACACCAGGACCAGACATATTGTTAAATTAAATTTTTTGCAACTGTACGAAGGGTTGTGCAGGAAATGCAGCCGTAGGAAAGTAGGACTGAATTGTTCAGCAGCTTGTGGACATTTTCACGGTCACTCCTGCTTGAATACCTCACCTATAATTGCTATCAATGAGGAAATGGACGACGTAGAATCTTATCAGAATGAAAGTAATGACAACGATTTGTCATTGGACAATAACGTTTCAGATACCGAATAAGTCGGAAATATTGACTAATTTAAGATCCGGCATGGCTCCTGAGGAAACCATGTAAAAAAAGCGTGCCGAGCATTCTATCTCTAAGGTGGTGCGAAAATGAATGAATTTTTTGCCTTATTCACTCCAAATAAATGTAAATAAAATGTGTAAAATATTCTAGTGGAGAACAAAGATCACCGAGCTCTATATCAGCAATATTTAATATTCATTCTGAGACATAGAAATCAAGATAATTGCGAAATATGTGGTGCAAAAGAGGTTCGGCGGAACTAAATGCATTTTTCACTTAGTTCGCATCGAATCTCCAAAACGTTTAGGCGTACGAAAAAAAATGTATAGAACCTTTAAGGTAGAGAATTTGTAGATGTACAACTTTTATAATAAGTGTTGTTCTCGTTTGGGCCATACAAACTGAGTTAATCGCGAATCCGCGATTTCTGCGAAAAAAAAGGAAATTTTCGTAGACCAAGAATTTAGCACAGAGATCAATTTTACAGCAAAAATGCCTGGAGGAGTATTTTGTGAGATGCTATTTTATTCTATTTTTTTTATTAGGTAAACTAAAAACAAGCGTTTTTTAAAATAAACGTATCTGCTTTCTTAAAACAACAAATCCATTCTGTCTGGATGGTAATGGATACTATATCCCTTGCAACAGGGAAACAATGGAAAATGATATCGCCCACTTTTTTGAAAGAAAAGTTGTTATTTTGGCAAGATGCTACAGCATATTGACGCTCAGGCATCTTCGTTACTTTAAATTAACAAAATTAAAATGAAAAATATTGCTTGTAAAATCTGTTAGAGATACCTACAAAAAAATATGGTTAGAAATATAATTCACGAAAAAATTCAAAATTCGCAAATAGCTCAAATAAACAAACACAAATAGAATTAAACGTCTCTAAACATAAACTGTTAATAAGTTCATTAATAAGCAAATTACAAAAAACACCTTCAAAACACGTGGAAAGAAACCAAAACACAAATATGGCGTGCCTGTCGTATCGTAGGCGTAGCACAGACTAGATTCAATTAGTTTTTTCTCTTAATGTAATTCCCTATGTAAGCAGTTTAATTTTTGTTGGTACGTCACGTGACAAACCACGATTCTGCGCAGAAAATGCGACACGGAGTTGGCTTCATCTACAGAGTTACTTCAGACAGAGGTGAACTTAGGCATTTATTCACAGGATATACGAATACGATAAATATTTCTGGATAAATTATACTCAACACACATAATTCCACATTAACGCTGTTTCAAAAAAAATTGCATTTGCTATTTGTTCCTCGAGAAGCATAGAAACAACTGATTCGAAAGATGCGCAGAACACATCAAAAACCCGGACCGGCCACGAGTATATTAAAACTTTAACCAAAATACGTCATCAGTGAAACATTTGGTTCTTCCTGATATGTGGTCGTAGAGCCCGTGGCGTAATCAACTACCACCGCACCGAGAATTGGATCACTGAATACGTCACTAACGGTCCATTCTGGCCGATAGCCGGGTTGGTTAAGGAGCGAGGTGGTAATCGCGATTAATCGCACGGATATCGCGCCACCGGGTTCGAATCCTGGCTCTGGAACAGGTATTGTCGGAGGAAATGGTTGTACGTCCGCATTTATTCAATGTGGAAATCCCTTCCGCACAAGCCTCTGGCTTCTGGAATTGGGGGTTGTCTAATTTCTGTGGTGTTTATTAAACAGCATGGAGGGTCGGGCAACGTTACTTTTATGGAGATGAGCAATCCTTTCTAGTTAACAGTCCTTGGCCACGTTCACGACAGGGAGAGAAAAAGGGAGTGTTCATAATCTACTTCTAGCGTATCCATTGCTTAGTAAACTATGACCTAAATAACTAGACTTCTGTAAATAAGGGTTTCTTCGTCGTTCCCATATGCCCCTTTTTACTGCCAACAGAAAAAATTGCATTTCTATACTTATAGTCAGTAACTGACACCCGAAGCATAATTTCGACTGCACTTTAATTCGGTACATGTTTGTTTTCACAAGAGCGTGTGGCTCAGGCAATGAGCAAACTCTTATTAAAGGCCGGTTTTATAATGCTAGATTAACTCCACGTTTATCTTAAGTTTAAACTTAAGATTAAGCCATGATTTAACACTTCACTTTACAAACGCCTGTTTTATAAAAATAACTTAAATTTATACAGTTGGCACTACTGTTCATCAGAAATTGCAACTTCACGTCTCACGTAGTTTGATTCTAACCTATTTCGACATTTTGACATGTCATTTCAAGTTATTTTTGTAAAAAATGGAGAGAAATAGAAGAACGACAAATTCTCTGAACTAATTTTGTTAATGAAACATTTTTAATTACACAAGAGGCAGTTGATTTGTGTATGCTTCCAAAGTTTCTGGTAATAATAAGCATATATATGCATATATGTGTGAGGAGATCAAACATAAATCCTTTCTATCAGATGTAATAATAAGTTTTGAATTAGCTCCAATAAAATAATAACTGGCCCAATCTAAACAGCTTATACATTTTTCTGATTACATTCTTCCTTGTAACTATAGGTCTGATTCTAAAATTTCCAGAACTTTGAGCGTATTAATAATAATTTTCTGTCATCATCAGATTGTAAATAATCACATATTTCGAATACATCCATCAAATATTACACCGAATTTTATTAATTCTGAGGTTATGAACATTCTGACATCTGACAATCCAGAGTTTAAACCATTCCCATCCATCGTTTGAAGTTTAACTTTACTGTGACGTAATTAATCTGCAAACTAAAGATTACTGACATTATAAAACAGACTTTTTTTGAGATCTGTAGTTTAATCTGTGTTCTGCAGTTTAATCCGATATTACAAAACCGGCCCTAAATGAAAATTTACTTTTTAAAATTTATTTTCCTGGTGAATCCTTATTTATGTTAATTGAAACAATGAATCGGCATAACTACCCTATATTTATTGAGAAGCTTCCAATTACCGGACACTCCTTTTAGAACAAACTGTATATATTTATTGCCGTATGGAATCCTTGGTTCATGAATTGACTCGCACTTGACAAATTTGTATTATTTAAAACAATTCGCTGTTATACTTATTTTGGGCGTATTACATAAAAATTTCTAATATTTACACTGAATTTGTCGTGTTCTTCCTGCCAGATAATAAAAGTATCGT
The DNA here is from genome assembly GCA_963675555.1 of Leptura quadrifasciata. Taxonomy (NCBI): domain Eukaryota; kingdom Metazoa; phylum Arthropoda; class Insecta; order Coleoptera; family Cerambycidae; genus Leptura; species Leptura quadrifasciata. The sequence goes on from OY776673.1 coordinate 22,174,582, forward strand.
TCTACTCACTTGAATATACTATTTATTGCGCACTGTTTTGCACATATGGATTTTTACGAATAACAAATTTCTACTCACATCAGTCTTCAGTTGTACGCCACGACAAAAAAAAATTAAACGAAAACTCTAAAGTTAGGTAATGAAAAGAATCGCATTTAATCAAATAAATCTGAATTATTGAGCCGTAACGCGACAGCAAAGCAAATACAGACATGCAGTAATCAAGTTTTCCAAACTTGTAATCATGCACCTGCTCCGAAAATATAAAAGCAAATAAAAATCTCATAGAATCATGCATATATGTGCATGGAAATTGAAGTTGTCTGTCTGACTTAGAACAGCTATTTCTGAAGCTTAAAAAGACCTCTTAGGTTACGCCACGAAAGCAGCGGCATAATTATATTTACTTTTGCCTTATTTGAGTTTTTCAGTCTCTGATGTTGAAATTAGGTTGGGCAAGATTGCTTTATTTCATGTTAATACAAAATGCTACATGAAATTTCTGCTATCTTAATTGTCTGCGAAAAACATGAAATGGGGTTACGTACAGACGATACAAGGAAATTTAATCAAAACCGTAACAGAAGAAAAACATTAAATAACGATAAAACACTAGCTCCTGTTTTACGCTTTGGAAAGAGAAACATTTAAATAAAGAGAAATACAGTGGCGTCAAATCTAGGAGGCATGTTTAGAAACTTAATTTTTAGTAAAATTAAATTCGATTTTATATTGAATTGAGTAAGTCGATATTATTCTTTGTGCAATCGTGATTACAAAAAGGTTTCCACCCTGAAGAGTTTATTTTGTAAATTATTCTTGCTTCGGCATGTTTCTATATTTATACAATGAGGAAGATGTATAAATTAAAAAAAATGCATAAATTAATTATTTTTCCCTAATATGTCCTATATAAGTTGAGAATATAATAAAAATACTCACAAAAAAATTTACTCGATAAATATTCGACTTTAAAATTCGAATTTTTATGTACACAAAACCACGTGACTAAAAACGGGTTTCTTATTGGCGTGACGTAGCAAGTATATAATCGTTATAAAAAAATCTCAGTCCTGAATTATGGTCTCAATATAAACTTGCCAGAGCGGAATCAAAAAAATCTATCGAAAGTGATTACAAACATTTTTTGATAACATACAAGCTAATTTAAATTCAAGCAATATCAAATCCTTTTGAAAATTCGTCAATTCTAAAAAGAAATCTCATAATTTGCCAAATTGTATGTACTGTGGTGATGAAAAGTAAGAAAATGGTTTGGAAATTGCAAATATGTTTGCTAATTATTTCATGTCTACTTACTTCACGAACAGTAGCATAAATCGTCATATTTTTTATATGTCTTTCTTTAATAATTATAATTTAAGCTTATTTAAAATACAGTTTTCAGTTGATGAAGTGTTTCAGGACTGGATGCCAGATAATCAATTTGGATTTAGACAGTCACACTCCACGATCCAACAATGCCATAGAATTTTAGACGTAATAAACAAATCCATGGAGAATCGTTAATACTGCACCGCTACATTGCTAGATGCTTTCGACAAAGTCTGACACCCAGGTCTGCTATTTAAGATCAAAATGAACCTCCCCAATAAATACTTCAACCTTCTGAAATCGTACCTAAATCAACGAGAATTCCTAGCCAGTCAATGGAACTTCCAACCGTTTTCCAATCCAGCATTGAAAAAAACCTTTTAAGATACGACTATTAGAACTCATAATTTGGAACGAATTTCTACTGTCACGGATTTGGGCATAATTTTTGACGAAAAAGTGTCTTATACCACACATAAACCGCGCCGTAGATAAGGCACACAGAATGTGTGGTTTTGTCATTAGGCAATATCAACATTTTACGAACATTCCAGCTATTATTTTATTATTTAATTCCTTGTCACGGAGCATACTTGAATAATATGGATGTATCGTATGGTCACCCACATATCAGTGTCATATAAATCAGCTAGATAGAGTACAAGAAAAATTTGTGAAATTCCTAATGTTTAAGCTGGAGTTAAACGGATATGAAATTCCCTATCTTAGAAAGATTTCCATGTTGGGTATAGAATCTCTTGAAACGAGTAGGGTTAATACTAACAAAATATTTATGTTTATTTTCTCTAAATGTAGCATCTCATGATACTTTTTTTGCGGTGGGGGAAAATCTTCAGAAAGACACCACGTGCTATTGTTACGTGGTAGTGTGGGATTTTTACCCACTAAAAACCCCCACCTCTTCCCTCTCACATCCTGGAATCACTTGGCAGCATACATCTGGATGCGGAGGTTCGATCTTCATCCTTATCTTCTTTGCATATCTCTTTCTTCTTGGACTTTTTTTCTCATTATTTTTCTTATGTATTTTCCGATGGTGCTCCATTTTTCTCTGCTTTCCATCATCTCTTCAGTGATATTGTTACTATTTAAAATAATTCCTACCTCTAAATTTATCCTTTGCCCTTCTCTTTCCCATCTAATACATTCGAACAGAGTATGTACTACAATGTCGCGGTCCTCGCAATATGCGCATGTTTCTTCAGTCGCTTTTCCCATTTTGTGGGTGTATAACTTAAAGGAACCATGTCCAGTCAGTATTTGGGTGATAAAGTAATCCGTGTGTCTGTGTCGACATTTGACCTATTTCTTCACATCGGGTATGAGAACTATTGTCCACTGGGCTACTTCCAGTGTTTCCATCCACTGCGCCTGCCATAGATCCAAGCCTTTCCTTTCTTCTTTTTTGGCTTGCAACGTATACCCGTCTTCTCTTTCATATAGCCTTCTCCTTTCGTCTATTAGGATGTCTATCGGGAGAGTTCTAGCCACTACCTGAGTTGCTCTTGCAGATATTGTTCTATATCCACTTAGTAGAGCTTTCCGTTGAATGCTTACTAGCATTTGCCTATATCGGTTTCTTCTTAAGACCGTGTGCCATATCGGTGCATCATACGTCATTATTAACTGTGTGACATTATATAGAATCTCCCGCTTTTTACTCCCGGATCCTTTTATATTGGGCATAATTCTCATGAACGATGCTACGTTACTGTCTACTTTCTTAATTGTGTTCTTGACATATTCGCCAAATGTGCCCTTGTCATCGAGTGTTATACCCAAATATTTCACCTATCTTTTTGGCTCTATTTGGACGTCTCTCAACACGAAGTTGATATTCCTCCTGTCCCTTTGAGAATAACCGCTTCCGTTTTTTCAGGCGCGAGTTCCAAGTAATGACGCTTTAACCACATCCAGTGCATCATCATCTCCCTTAGATGCCAGCTCTTCAGCTCTATCTGCTACTAGTACCACAGCAAGGTCGTCAGCAAAGCCTATTTCTTTAAGTACGCCATCGTAAAAGATGTTCCATAATGTTGGACCGAGTACCGAGCCTTGCGGGACTCCGGCCGTGACTTTGAAAGCTTCCCCTCTTTCGATTTCCAAAGATCTTTTTTCGAGGTACCTACTCACAATATTTGTAAGATATTGTGGGATTTCCCTTTTCCTTAGCTCATTCATAATTTTTCCCCATGCTGCGGTATTAAAAGCGTTTCATACATCTCATGATACTGGATCCAGAGATTTGATCCACATACCAGCAAAGCAAATTATGCACAGCACAGTGCGATAACAAGATTGAGTAAGCATTTAAATGACTGCAGTAAGGTGGATGACATTTTCAACACAAAGTTATCTGAATTGAAACTGCATACTTATGAGTAACCAGAACTGATTTTATATTTACATATTTTTTTTGTATATCGTAAGTGATAATCCTGTTTGTATGTTTTTTTTTCTGTAATTAATTGGTTTTATCTAATTGCATTTTTTTTCACTTTCTTTTATGTTCTTTTAATTAATTTCAAATAATTACTCATATTGCTATTACTTGAATTTATCACAAAATCAATTTTCTTAGGACTTGCGTCATGTTAATTAACTTAATTTTCAACTTCTAATTTGTATTTGTCTTATGTAAATACATTAATTTATATAACTTTATTAATTTAGGCAAATTTGTAGATATTAACTTACATATTATCTTCTTTTTGTACTACTTAGGCTTTACCTGTAATGTACAACCACTACCAATAAATAAATAAATAAATAATTAATTAAAGTGTTCTACCTTGAGGAATTTGACGTTTGTCAACGAACTAATTTTGGAGAATCTTAGTGACTATTCTATAACTACATAAGTATGTTAAATTTTGAAGCCTGTTAGCAAAAATATTATGGGCAACTCTCAACTGTCACCAATTTAAGTCTTCGTTGTATGTGTATCCAGGATAAATCCTTACTGGGTTCATTTGCTTGATTTTCGCGTATTGTAAGGAACGAAATAATATGTCCAATTTTACAGGAAACAAAATCTTTAATTATTAAAAATCAATGTTTTTATAGTTTGCGTGATTTTTGTGAAATAATCATTTGGATATTGGTTATTGCATATTCTCACCTAACCTCAATGTTGGCATTATCAATGATTTTTGGTGTAGGTATGTAGATAGTTGTAATGAATGATAATATGTCACCATAATATATCTATTTATTATGCATTATATCTATTTATTATGAATTATAATCACACTTACATTAAAGTAATCCTCACAACATGAACACCATAAAGATGTTTTCTCTGCTAATTTGGCGTTTTTCTTAGCGTCACGTTTCATAGCAGTGCACTACTTTTGTCTAACTCTGAAATATCTTGGCACACTAAACAATACTTTATTATTGGTAGTTTTTATCGTGGTACTTTTACATTTAGGCACAATACAATATTCAAAATACTCATAATTATGTTACTTACTAGCACATTAACCAAATGATAATAACACAAACAAGAAATTGAAGTAGATTGGTCTAGTAAACAGTACACAAATGGTGACGGTGACGTCACACTTATTGGCGCCAAATAAACGCTGATTAGCAAAATTTAAATTCGTCTCCGAAGAAAAATTGTTTTTTTCACTTTATTAAAATCTGATAAATCCTGAATCTTACATTTGTATAAATGTTTTTTATGCTTTATCGATTTTCATTATAAAATATAGGACACGACTTTAAGATTCACGGGTGCTTGTTTAAGTGTGCAAAACTAAAATGTATGACAAAGGTTTTAGAAAACATAATGTATCATATATTTTCTAAAATAGTAATAGTTATATAAGGCGATTTTAATTACCTCTCTTTCGGCGATTGGCTAAACGAGGTTAACAAATGCAGAGTACTTTAGTTTTAGTAGTAGCAGTTAATATGATGACATCATAAAATCAGTGTGTTACAGGCCAGTAATGGCTATCATGAAAATTGTGTACACGAGCCTTCGTACGTATCTTCACTATTAATTGTTTTATCGTTATTTAATTTTATATTTATTTATCTTTTCCAAAGGAACCCTCAATTAGAGGAACATAAATGAAATTAAGTTGGTTAATCCGCAAGAAAGCAATTTAATTACTTAAAACATTAAATGAACATCCCTTTTAGGTAATGAATTTTAAATAAAACAAATAAAATACTCTAAAGTTGTTACTGCCCCTCTACACTTGACATGAAATTAAGCTGAGTGATACACGAGTGCAGAAAAACAGTATATGAGGGTGTGTCTTTTTCAAAAGAACCAGCGAGCAATTATGGGTATGTCTGCATAAACAACTCAACTGTACAAATATACTATAAGTGTCAGAACTTTTAGTAAAATGTATTTTATTAACCATAATATGTCACTCAACTGTAAGTAATATACATTTTACATACATCTGATAGCGTTGTAATTTATAGAGTATTTGATATCTGATAAACCAGGGCGACTGAGTAATGATCTATGAAATAAATAAGTCTTTTGACATTTAATGGTATACTGTGTAATAGAGACTTAGTTTCTTTGCATTTAGAAATAAGCTTGTTGACGGAAGGAAAATTGTTGAATTAGGACATAAACTCGAAGTAGGAAATAAATATAGAACCTTCTGTATCACCATGTCAGAATAATAGTTACCTAAGGGATAGAGCTTTTATTTATATATTTATACACCATCTAACAGTACAAAGACCATTTACAAGATGGGAAACAACATATATTTAATATACAGGGTGTCCCACGACGAACTGCGGCGATCGATATCTCGAAAAGTAGACATCGGAAAATCTAGAAAATTTGGTAGTAAACTAATGTCGATGGGCGCAACTCGGCTAAAATATTTTTAAGATGGTGGCACTTCAGGTTATACCGGAAGTCGATACCAACTTGCTTATTTTAAATGGGACACCCTGTATATTATTACATTTTTGGATTGTACGAAAAATTCTAGGCCGATTTTATGTAGCATGTCCTATACCTAGGTCTCTCCGTTTTTGAGATATTTCAATTTGTATGTCAAAAATGACATTTGCGGGCCCTAAAAGAATTATCAATTTTTCCTATAAGGAAGCCTTTATTATCTAATTTGGGTTCGATTCTTTGTTGAAAAAGACCTACTTTAATAGAGTTTTTATAATATTTTGATAAGTATTAATACAGAGTGTTAAAAAAATAAGAATAAAAATGAAATTGAGAAAACTGTCAAAAGTCAATTTTTTCAAATGGAAACTCTTAATTTTTATAATCTTATCTTATTCGCATTCAAAATAAGGGTAAATTTGTATATGGATGTCTATTCCGAAAATTTTTAGTTTTCGAGATATTCCCAATTCAATATTTCTATATGGGTATTTTGTTATGGATATTAAGTTAAATTACTCTTAGTTGGCTATGACGGCGTTGAGTGCTAAACAAATGTATGTAGCTGTCACTTACCATTTGACAAATATTATACGCACGAAGATTAGTTTATAATAATAATGGAGGATTTCAAAAATTTTGGCACCGTTAAGGCAACAGTTCATAAAATAAAACCAATTATCGATGATGAAAATATCGAAATTGCTATTTTGGGATATTTTGCGGCATATCCTATGACATCCTTAAGACAAGTGGCCTTACAAACAGGAATCTCCAAGAACTCTATTCATAGAATTCTTTTGAATCACAAATTCCATCCCTATTCCATTTCTATGGTTCAACACCTAAAGGACACCGATTTGACCAGAAGAGTTCACTTTTTCGAATTTATTTTAACAATGTTACAAGGCGACTTTCGATTTTTGGACAACATAATTTGAATTGACGAGGCAAAATTTACGAAAAATGGACTTTTCAACAGACATAATTCCCACTTTTGGTGTGATTCAAATCCCCATGCCGTGAGATTGCGAAATTATCAAGAAACCTGGCAATTTAATGTGTACTGTGCTGTGAGAAATGATGGAGTCGTAAAACTTAATTTTTATGAAGAAAACTTAAATGGTATTAAATTAATACTTAAATAGTTTCTGTTTTTCAAATTACGTATAAACTTTTTTTTGGGTGAAAGATATTTGAATATATTACAAGATTTAGCTAATGAATATTTGAACAATTTACCGCTAGCTGAACATAGGCAAATATTTTACCAACACGATGGCGCGCCACCACACAGCAGCTTCATAGTTAACAACTTCTTGGAAGAAACTTTTTACGATAAGTGGATTGCTAACAATGGACCTTTTCTGTGGCCTCCCCGTTCTCCTGATCTGTCTGTCTTAGACTATTTGGGGAACAATAAAAGATATGATTTATTTTAATCCAGTCACAACAATGGAAGATTGTCAGACAAGAGTGAGGAATGCTTTTGAAAGATTATATCCAGGTTCTATTAAAGCGACCACCCATGACGAACTAATCAAGAGGTGCGAAAAATGTTTGGAAGTTCAGGGTGGACACTTTGATGAACACTTATTAAAATAAAATATTTTCCTGAGTATAAGTAGTTATACTGTTAGTATTTTATGTAGGAACCTTTTGTATCTAAGTTACATTTGTTTAATTATTTTATGAACTGTTGCAGTGCCAAATTTTTTGAAATTCTCCATTATTCTTAAATACTGTTCGGAGACGGTTTTTGTTTCTCTGGATATCTATTAGCAAATATTTCACATGTTTTTGATACAACTTTGTAACATTCTCCATAGATTATAAGCAAATTTAAGTAATCCTAGTGTGCATAATTTAAGCGCCCCAGCATAATAATTAATACTTGTCAATTGGTAAGTGACAGCTACATACATTTGTTTAGCACTCAACGCCGTCATAGCCAACTAAGAGTAATTTAACTTAATATTCATAACCCATAACAAAATACCCATATAGAAAGAAATATTGAATTGGGAATATCTCGAAAACTAAAAATTTTCGGAATAGACATCCATATACAAACTTACCCTTATTTTTAATGGCTAATAAGATAAGATTATAAAAATTGGGGGTTTCCATTTGAAAAAATTGATTTTTGACAGTTTTCTCAATTTCATCTTTATTCTTATTTTTTGAACACTCTGTATTAATACTTATCAAAATATTATAAAAACTCTATTAAAGTAGGTCTTTTTCAACAAAGAATCGAACCCAAATTAGATAATAAAAACTTCCTTATAGGAAAAATTGATAATTCTTTTAGGGCCCGCATACTTCATTTTTGACATCAAAATTGAAATATCTCATAAACGGAGAGACCTAGGTATAGGACATGATACACAAAATCGGCCTAGAATTTTTTTAGATGTCAGTGCTTTACATTAAGTTGTTAATAAAGTCTGCTATAATGTTTGACAAACTGATTGTTACGATTTATTGGAAATTGTCGTTGGATAACCTATAAATCATAGAGGTAAGTAATTATTTAACATTAAAACCTAAATATTATGAATAGTAGAAAGTATGAATTGACATATTATATACCTGTATAGTTTCACATTAATTATGAGGTGTTAACTGTAGTTAAATAAAGTTATGTTTTAGGATGAAGCTGCCTGGAAGACTGGAAACTGTACAAAAAATGATAAAATGAAACAAAATATAACTAAACCATGATTAATATGCAAGACTTATCAAAGTATGGTATTAACAATAACAGTACAAAATTGTTATACACTATATTTAACAAATAGTTGCAATCTTCAGTGAATTTCAGCTACAAAAATCCATCATGTGTTATACAGGGCGTGTTAAGCATAAGGAAATACGGGGAAATTTGAATAAATGGTAAATTTGATTATTCAAATGTTACAACGTATGAATATGTCCCCCCCATTAAGGTCTAGATTGTACTTTTGATTGTTTCTTGTGCCTCGTGGTTTCTTATGCAGGTTCTTATATTTGTACTACAAAGTGTTAAAGAAAATTTGAGATATTCATTTTTGTTTGTTTGATACATTCCTGCTAGAACCTACTCCCTCACCACGTTAGCTAGCCAAGTGTGCCCCCACGCTTCATCTGGGGTGCACTTTAAATCTTTTCTTGTCGCCTAAGCAGGTGAAGAACAAAAACAGCAACAGCAGCAAAGTAATGAATTACAACGGTGACAATTGAGCCACGGATCTGGATTATAAGTAATTAGTCCGAGAGTAGAGTAAAAAAATTGAGGAGTTGATATTTGAAGAATTTGAAACTAACCTTTGTATTCCCATTTCCAATATTTCCCTGAAAATCTTTGTAATTTATTTAAGAGCAGAAAGTACAGTTTGATCACGATATTAGAGAAATAGTGTACCAATATCAACGGATGTGCGATTAAAATATAACTACTACTGCTTGACACTGAAAAGACACATACCACCAACAGGGAAGAAACAGTAGAGAACGTCTTTACATAGAAGTTTTGAGAGTAAGTGAGTGAGTGGTATACTGCCGGTAAATACAGTCTTATTGTGGCTTTGTTAGGTATTCCAAGGAATTATTTAAAGTGTCATACGTAGAGGTGATTATTGTTAGCCGATAGTTTACACTAAAATTCTTCAATCAGAAGCCAAAATGTGAGAAATTCAAAATTATTTTGAAGCAAGCATGAACTTGAACCTTAAATTACCACATAATTCAAGAATAAAAATGCGACCCCGTGTGATGTTGCAAATAAAGTCGAAAAGTCAACAATATCTCCATCATAGTCAAACTTAGAAAAATGTTCATCTTTTCGCAGAGATATTTAGAAACTTCCATTTTAATCTAAACGGATGGGACATGACCGTAATGTTATTAACAGGAAACTAATACATATACGTACTATCCCCTCGATTGCAGCGCCAGCGCACAGCGGTCCGAAATACAACTTAGGATAGGTGACAGAGTATAGCTACTACTCCTACTCTCTATTCATTTGCAGTTCATATACCCAATGGCAATCACTATATAATACGTAAACTGCTTTTAAAACTGTATAATTATTAAATACTTTTGAGGCAGACATAATGCTAAAATCTTATATAAGCATGCCGTTACAGTCTTACGAGTCAAACTTCAAGCTTGTTTTGACTGAGTTTAGCTCTTAATAGGGAATTAAAGAAATCAAACTGTCACGTATTGCAGTATCTCGCCTATTATCTGCTATTATCTCATCCACATAAGACACCCTTAAAGCTTTCGCTTCAACTTTAACTTACCACTTTCTTGTTAACTAATATTGCTACTTAAATAAGTCCACAAATTAATACAAAGTATATCCTGAAGCTTAAAGTTTATTTCAATATTTCTGTTTCACACTTACATCACAGGCGTATTCTGTAGATTATACACATTCGCAAGTTTTAGACAAACACAGATTCCCACTCGAGGGAATTATCCAGATATAATATTATTACACCTTGAGACAACTCTAATATATAATTTATAATTGGATAGAAACTACTTTAAACACGCCAGTGAGATGGAGAAACTTTTTACTGAAACAAATCATAATTTCTGTTAGTAGTAACGGTGCTTGTACAAAAACTTGGATTAATTGCTTTTTTCTTACTACTCAGTTTACGATAAAATTGAGACAAATCGTCATAAAACTGGAAATAAGTTTTTTTCGCCCCGATCATGTTAACATGATTAGCGCAACGCGTGTCTAGTTTTCAGTTTTTATCACCCCGATGTTAATAACATACAAACTGAGGACATTAGGGAGAACGTAAAATAGATATCACCCAAAAGTTAAAAAAAACCTGATAAAAAATTGCTGAAATTGAAGTAGGAGAACAAAAAATATGTAAAAATAAGAGTGTCATATTTGGTACCAAAATACAGGAGAATTTTATAGATGATACTGTGGCAATAGTAAGACTTACTTGGGACAAACCTAGTTAAAGCCGATGTTAATATTATTTGCACATTGGGAAAGCAGCCGGGTGTCCTGTTATTATTGAATTTGAATTTATCTCTTTTCTCAAAAAGACTGGAATATTAAAAAACAGAAAGAAACTCAGAAGTCTTAAAGGGACAAACATATCGATTGCTATTGACTTTTGCGAAGAAAACAGGTGAAATGAAACAATACTTTGGACACATTTGAAAGAAACAATCTAAAAAAATATTTCTGCAAAGCTAAAGGGCTAAAGCTAAATTGATGGAAAAGTTTACGCTGTAAGTGATTTAAAAAATCTATGCTCTGATTCTCATCAGAGTAGTGATACGACGGTGAAAGTACTGATGACTACGATGCGGTGGAAGAGGAGAAGTCGGGCGATGAAACAAGCATCACACTTTCATATGGAGATTTTTCTTTGGTAAATCTCAATGTCTTTCAAAATGATCTTCTATCTGTTCCATAGAATAACATATATAATTCTGTCACTATAGATGAAAATATTAATTTTCTTAACAAAAATATTCTTAACTTGGTAGATATTCCTGATCATCTTAATACATCGCAGTTTCATAATGTAAGGAAAAGCTATAGCGATAATTGACAACGTTAAGTTTATGATTTATATTAGGAAATCTAGACAACCCATTCGTTTTGATTATTATACGCAGCTGTGGAATTTGACATCGTCTACAACAAGAAGAGAAATAAAGCTTATTTGAATGATAAACTTCAGCAGATCAGCATAAAAAACAATGGAAATTATTGAAAAAGTTAAATGTATTGAAGCCAAAAGAATAGAAATTGCTGGGCAACGTTAAAGATGTGAATACATTAAATAATTATTTTCTTATTTCTTCCAAGAATGACCGGCAACCACAAACTGAGACTTTGAACATCAAATGCGGTATAACAACGTATTTTCCTTAAAGATGCAGTTTTATAAATTGTTCAGAGTATATAAAGGAATTTGTTTGGTGCCGACGACATAAGTTTATAACTTTATTTATTTCTCTATTTGTCGTAAAAACATAAACAAAAATTGAATTGCCTAAGATTTTTTTGGCCGGCCCCAAGCCGTTTATCTGTTTTATAACAAGCAAATTTTTAACTATATAAGTAAAAAAAAGTTTATTATACCTTTGCTACAGACCAGACCATCATTTGGCAAAATAAGCGGCGTATCCAAATAGTTGAGGAGCATATAGCTATTATAAGGGAATCGTCAAGTTCTTACTTTGAGCATCTAGCGCTTACTCCGTCTGTAAAAGCAGTAGATATAGTTAATGGTATAATAGCTTTTCTTGAAGAAAAAGAATGTGACCTAACAAAGCTTAATGTAATAGGCTGTGAGGGCACAAATGTCAACGCCGGTTGAAAGGTGATATCATTAGGTTACTTAAGGCACACTTAGAAAACCTCTCCAGTGGGCCATATGCCTTTTGCATGCCAATGAATTGCCGTCCAGACATTTATTGCAAAATCTAGATGTGTAACAATAGGTCCGTATAATTATTCAGGGTCAATAGGACCCTTATTAAATAACTGCGAGAAAATGCCAGTTATTCAGTTTTCACAAATTATTACTGAATTGCCCAAAATTGACGTAAAAGAATTAAGCACAGATCAACAATATTAATTTGTACTTAATTTGTGAAGCTATCAAAAATGACGACTGTTTCATAACTTAGCTGAGAGAAACTCAGGCAAGTTGAATCATTCTAGGTGGGTCACAACTAACAGTGAATAGGGTTTTACGCGTATACATCGCTACAATGTGTCTGTCTGAAAATTTAAAGGTTATTTCAAACTTTGTAATGACATTGTATGCTGTTATGTACTCTTTGAGAATAGTTCTTGTACATTTTTGTCATCTATTTATCAGAAAGACTTTAAGATGTTAAAATCAGTGATAAGATATCTAATATGGCTGAACTACAGCAGGAGGTACCTCAGGGAAGTACCCTTGGGCCTCTGATTTATACCGTCTATACAAGCAACTTACGTGCTCATCTATTTCGATGTAAATACCACTTTTACGTAAATGACAATCAAGTCCTGTTATTCTATTTGGTTCTGAGAAGCAAAGAATTGTGGCCTCTAACGGTTTTAAAACATATTTCTACTACTCCCAACGCTTTATGAGCTGCTTGTCTATCAGTGATGATTCAGATCTTCTTATTCTTCTATAACAACTGTACCATTTCTGTTGCACAGAGATCCATAGCTATGACCACTGCTTGGAGGATTGTTGCAGTGCTGTCCAGGTTCTGTTAATGTCTGTCCCTATTCCCTTAACTCTTGCTCTGGTACTTTTTGACATTTTTGATCTGTCAGCTACCCTAAGGTATTGTTTGGGTGTCCTAGCAACTACCTTATTTTAACTTCTTCCATCAGGTATATACACCTTGAAGGTTTTTGAAAAGTTGCAACTTGCACTGACTCAATATGATTGCATGATGAATTGCAAAAAATCTTGGTATGGGAACCTTTCCTTAGAATGGTCTTACATTCGTTTATTTTCAGTCTATACGCAGCTATCAGCGCTTCATTATCTACTAGTAGTTGTAGTGGAAGAAAGCAGACTAGTGCTTGCCACGTACATGCTATGCTAGGGTATATGTCCCGATACTAGAGCATTATAACGCACTAGCAAAGACTCCCATGTTTCGCTACTGGCTTTGCTAAGTTGAATAAGAATAATGAATAACGACTGTACGCCTTAACTATCCTAACCCCAGCGATTTGAATTATCTTGGAGCCTGCATGTAATAAATCTACGCGAATTCAGCATACTCATTGGTCTGATATAGTTTGTTTCGATATCTCGTTAGCCTCGTTTGAAATCTGTTTCGTAATTTGACTATCTTTCGTATCTTTCTTCTTTATCATCGAGATACAGAGCGGCGGTGATCCAAGGGTGTTTCAAAGAATTATCTAATGTCTATAGCATTAAAAGTATTATATTTGTTTTAAAGTTTTTAGGTTTTAGGTAGTTTTAAAGTTTTTAGGAATCAGACAGACCAACAAATAAATAATACCACAATCAAATCAATGACGATGCACGTAGCTCCATTTAGTCCGAGATAAAAGGAATTATTGGTAAACGAATATGTCGTTTCGTTTCATTTATTTGTAAGGTTGGGTGAAGATACAAAGTACATACAATATATCCTTATTCATTCCCTAACAAAAACCTAACCTAATGTAAATGACAAATGTAGCAATACATATAGTTGCAACTTGCGCACTGCTTGATAAATGGAAGTCTTTCTCTAGAGGCATTAATCTGAGTTATTTCAGTTGTTACGATTTAATAAAACAAAACAGGAAGCTTTCAAATGTTGAAACTTTGCTGTATATCAAAATGAAACTTTAAGCAATGCATACCGTAATGTTTCTTATAATCCGATTTTCTTCTAGAAGTGTAATGTAATTTTCTTTAATTACTTTATTCTGCAGTTCCGTAAGTGCTAACTATTTGTTTTAACAATATATTTTAATTAAAACATTGTTTGGTTGAATTAAAACAAATTGTGTTAAACTGACATAAATTACGAGATACGCCGACGAGTTAACTACAAATTTGTACATGATGAAAATTGCGTGTTTTGTTATTTCTGAATAATTGGATCGTGAGTGCACAATTAATTTAAATATTTTTTAAATGTACAATGTGAATATAAACGAGAATAATGAATCGAATTTTCAATTTCTAAAGATGTGAGCCTCCCTTTGTAGATTCAGATAGGTCATCTAAAATATCATATTTATCATTAAGATAAAAGATGTATTGTTGATTGTAGTCTACTAGAATCCTTACAGGGTTGCAGAAAAGATTGCTTTAAAAGCAATATTGAAGATTCAAACTTTATGCAGTATTTATAAAAACGTGCTGTTTTAATTATTATAATTAACTGTTTGGATTTGGCGGTCGGCAGGTCTTATTTAAAATCGCCTGAAGCTCATGCGGCTTGTGCGCAATACGCAATAATAATAGACATCCGCTACACTTGCGAACAAATGTGATTCTTACTGCCTAAAAATAGAGGTAACAGAGAAACTTATACCTAAAGTTTAATATCCTAATATTAAATTTACTTCCATTTTGATCGATAATAATTCAGTGCTGTATGCTTCCAGTGATATTCCTTTTTCCTATTATTCATTCCCTTTAAATCGCCCCTGTATTACAACAACTTTACAACAACTGCAGTTTTTGGCGGGAATACAGTCTTACAAGGTGATTAATATTTTATGACTTTCCTACGTCTTAAAATTAAGTCAATACACATGCTTATGCCTACCTAACATTTGACGATTTTGTTTCTGTTACTCTAAAAAATCTCAAATATTGATCTAGCCTCGAGGCAGAGCCAAAATGATTTACATATCATTATAAAGGCAATTTAAGGTTACAAATGATGATGGAAGGAAAAAGAAAAGTTAATATATTTTTTGTTTATTCTATATGAAATATAATTCCATTTAAATATTCATGTGTTTATTTTCCAGTAATTAAAATGTAATTTTATTTTTCGTCTGTAAACAATTATGAACGTCTATTGTTGTTTTCAATTTTTATTATGATATCTACTGATTAAATGTGAAATGATATTTACGTCTAAATATTATTCTCTTGTTTCGTGTCATTCCATAGTAACAAAGTGAAACATACTACTAAATATTTGCCATCCTCTTTTAATTAAAAACTAGATCTCCTGTTTTGACGGTCAAGTGACTTAAATGTAAATTGTTGTTTGTATAAGGGAGGAAAATGTAACTTTTTCGTGTACCTGTTGGCTTCGGCTAAAATGAATTGGAAAAAAACACTTTCCTGAAAGTTATAAGGTTAATTCTACGACTCTCGTTCAGAAGAATATGATTACGGAAAAGAATGAAAAATATTTGTCAGTTCAGTTTTTAATTTAAAATAAGATCGAGAATTAATCAATTAACTAAAATTTCTAATGACGTCGAACAGCTGTTATGGGGCTATGGAAAGTTTACTGGTTATCAGTATTTTTCCGTTGGTGCACCTTTCAGTGTATTTTTTTTAATATCAGAGCTTCTCTAGATGGTCTTGTGCAGACAAAATGCAACGTCAAATATTTTCACAAAACAGTGGTAAAATAACTAACAAAGAATAATAGTAAAATAATCCTTATGCCTTAAATTTTTAGTTCGTGGGCCCCAAACTGCTAATAGCAGTCATATTATCGAAGGCCAATGCTCTAAATAATAATAATAATAATAATAATAATAATAATAATAATCCACCCACAGACCCTAAACTTTGGTTCCGGCAGGCCGAAGACAGGGCCCCCACGATCGACCCCGTGCGGATAGGGGTCAAGGGCAAGGTGGTGGGGCCCAACCGGACGGACCGCCCGTTGACGAAATTGGCAATGTCCAAGGACGCTTTGAGTGGACAGATGAACTGAGAGATGAACTTCTGCATTGCTATGAAAGCAGTGAGCCCGCGCGGAGGGGATACATGGCGCGGATGCATGCTCTGTGGTGTGAGAGGCTACCAGAGCATAGCGCCTTCACGCCACAAAATCTGCGTGACTATGTATCCCACCTTCGTAGTAGGGGCTACGTGAGGGCTGCTCCTGGACCGGTGAATGAGGTGGCCGAAGAGCCGCCACAATCACCGGTTGAGGACGTAGCACTCCTCGTTCCGCCAATACCAGAGGGCCTCAGTACCAGAAGGGGGTTACACCATCTGAAAACCCCCGGGCCACAAGACCTGGCCAGAGTGGACGCTGAACTTCGTACAGCGCTACCAGAAGAGGCTGACATCTGGCACATAAATTGTGCCGTGTATGCCGCTGCTCAACGCTCTTCTCAGGTGGAGAGGCGAAATACCTCTTCCCCACAGGAGAGAGCGCAGCGGCGCATACAAAAGATGGAAGCCAAGATCCGGTCGGCGAGGCAACACGCATCCCGTATCCAATGTGTGATGGACTATATGGCGGCCAACAGGCCGTTCACGCCTAAAGTGCGTCGATTAGCCGCCAACCTAAGACGCGTCCATCACACACTCAATGAGGCAGTGCTGCGAACCACCAAACAGCACTGTCTCGACAGGATACGGATGCTAGTGACTTGTAAAAAATCACTAGTGAGGCGGGCGAGAGGGCTTGCGGAAAATAAACTGTTCCGCGAGAAGCCCTCGCGCCTTTTCCAACCGCCTCCGCGTGTTGTAGACAATCCGCCGACTGCAGATCAGGTGGAGAACTTCTGGAAAACGCTATACGAGGAGAGGCTTCCACTCAACCGAGATTCTCCTGCCCTTGCACACTTTGAAGCCTTTTGTCAAAGGCTTCAGCAACCACAGGAAGTGTGCGAACCAATAACCCCAGAAGAGGTTCGTAGGGCTCTTGAGGGCTCTAAGAACTTTGCTGCTCCAGGTCCCGATGGGATAAATAACTTTTGGTGGAAAAAGTTATCGAGCACCCACCACCATTTGGCCAGAATTTTTAATTCCTGGTTAAATGGGGAGCAGCAAATCCCTTCTTGGGTTGTTGAGGGGCGGACAGTGCTGATCCCCAAGAACGGAGATTTGTCCAACCCAAAGAACTACAGACCGATAACCTGTCTAAACGCATGCTACAAGGTGTTTACACGCATTTTGTACATGCGGGTGCTCCACGCAGTTGAACCGGTTCACGAACGGATATATGGGCAACGAGGGTCGAAGAGAGGTGTCGCTGGCTGCAAGGAAAACCTGCTGATCGACAGATGTGTCACGCAGGACTCCATGCAGTATAAGCGGAACCTCTCTATGGCCTGGATCGACTACCGCAAGGCATTTGACATGACATCGCATGAGCTCATTGTTCACTTGCTCCGATGTCTTGTGGTACCAGGCCCCGTAGTGAGATGTATTGAAGAACTGATGCCGCTCTGGAGGACTCGTTTTACCATAACATCGGGTAACGATAGAGTCCAAACAGAGTCGGTAACATTCAGAAGAGGAGTATTTCAGGGAGATTCCCTCAGCCCCCTTCTCTTTTGCATCTCACTACTGCCATTATCCGTCTCGCTCCGGAAAACCCGTGGCTACAACTGCGGTACCCCCGGCGACAGGAGGCATAAGGTCACCCATCTATTTTATATGGATGACCTTAAACTTTATGCCTCTGGAGAGAGGGATCTCCAGCAGTCCCTTAGGGTGGTACAGGAGTACACGCAGGCTGTCGGTATGCAGTTCGGGTTGGACAAATGCGCACTGATCCATCTCAAGAGAGGACGATGCGGTGACTACGGAGAGGACGCGCAGCTCGTGGACGGAAGCATCTTACACCATCTAGATGCCGGAGAGTCGTACACTTACTTGGGTGTCGAGCAACGCTCCACCCAAGAAGTGAGTGTAGTGAAAAACGCTCTCCGCGGCAAGTATCAGCACCTACTCCGACAGATCTGGTCTTCAGAACTGTCGGGGAAGAACAAGGTGTCTGCTACAAATATGCTTGCCGTTCCGATCCTTCTCTACTCTTTCGGAGTAGTGAAGTGGACTAGAGAAGAGCTGCGTCAACTCGATGTAGTAACCCGCAAGAAGATGCATCTCAATAGGAGCTTGCATCCTAAATCGTCCGTTCCACGGTTATATCTCCCACGACATCGGGGAGGCCGTGGACTCTTGAGCTTGGAGAGTCTCCATAGCAGGATGGTTCTGGATGGAGCATGTAAGGTCATCAGGAGTTCGGATCCCCTCCTCTGCATGGTCCGAGACCATGAAAATGCAGAGGTAGGAGCTTTTCTCTTTAAGGCAGCACGCAGAGCAGCCGATGAACTTGGTCTCATCTTCGACGTCGAGCGGGTAAACCCCGACTCTGTCACCGAGTTGGAACCCGTTCGGCTAAAAGCCCACATTAGAGCTGCAGAACACAACATCCTTCTGCAGCTCCATAAGGATAAGCCATTGCACGGGATCTTCTATAAAAATATAGAAGACCTCGGCTTATCCGAAAGGCTGACCTTCGCCTTCTTAAGGTCAGCTGGGCTGAAGTCTGAGACCGAGGGATTCATAATGGCTTGCCAGGATGGTGTATTTAACACTCTCGTCTATCGACGTCGTGTCATGGGTATGGAGGTCCCTGATGTCAGCTGCAGGGCCTGCCGCAGGGCGCCGGAGACTGTAATGCACTTACTGTCGGCTTGCCCGACTTACGCAGTCTCGGCCTATATTCATAGACACAACGCAGCATTACGAGTGCTTTACTATCATCTAAGGCACTCGTATGGGATAGACGAAACACCAGTGCTGCCTTACGTTCCGGGGGATATTGAGTCCGTTGTGGGGAATGAGAAGTGCCTAATTTATTGGAACTACTCGTTTCCCACCGTCAGGCAAATACAAGCCAACAAGCCTGACATAGTACTCCTCGACCACCAACTCAAGACAATGTATGTCGTGGAATTCTCAGCTCCCGCTGAGAGCAACATTGTCTTGAAAGAGGAGGAAAAACGGACAAAATATCGAGATTTGCTCTTCGAACTCCGCAGGCTTTATCCAGGCCATTCTGTTAAAATAGTGGTACTGATTATAGGAGCCCTCGGTGGAATGAGACAGACGCTGCTTTCAGAACTAAAGATCATACCGGCATGCCGAGATTCGGCAGAGATCTTAGCCGGCAGAATGCAGAAGGCTGTCATCCTCGGTTCATTACGTCTACTCAGGGCACACGATTCGCGGACCCGGTAGTCACTCACCCCACGGGCGTGGGGAGTGGCTATTGGTATTACCAGCTCCCCTCTGTGAGGGTCGGAGCCACAGAGTAGGGTGACTGGTTTTTTGTAAAAAAAAAAAAAAAAAAAAAAAAAAAAAAAAAAAAAAAATAATAATAATAATAATAATAATAATAATTTATATTCAGAATAGTGTTTACACGAGTCATAAACAAGGACAATATACATTACACTATGTTATTCTGTTATTAAATTATTACGTCTACTTTCAGGTATATTGAATTTTTAAAATTTTGTTGGAATACATCAATTTAGAAGAATTCGTCCTAACTATAAAATGCATAATACTGGAAAGCAAATGCACGACATGTTTACAGAACTAAGAAAAATGATGTTAGACCAAGAAAAGATACAACAAGAACAAGAAAGACGACATCAAAAAGAAAAGGAACCCGAGAAAAAGAACAAGAAAGACGACATCAAGAAGAAAAAGAAGAACAAGAAAGTCGTGAAGAACAAAAAAGAAGACGTCAAGAATAGTTGAGAAATTGGCAAGAGCATTGGCAGTTGAGACTTTTATTGATGAAATAAAAAATTAGATCAGGCGGGTCCTTAGACTATCTCGGCATAAGACTAATAGCGAAGCATTGACTCAGGCACTTGAGGTAGAAACCGCCTATATGGATTCCTCATGGCACAGATTACGAGCTGCCTCTGTGGAAGAGGTTCAATCAGAGGAAACGAATTTAGGCAACAAACTCAAGGATTTACATAAGATGTTTACTCGATTAATGACCAAGACAAGTTTCCCAGCAAAACATGAGAATCGACAAGGAGGTTTAAAGCCTAGCGGAGGTATCCGATGTTACCGTTGCAGCAATCCAGAGTATAGATGCGAGGTTGTCGACAATGGAACCGTGGGGAAGTAAACGTTGCAAGGAAAGAGGAAATGAGCTCCGAAAGGATGAAATTGATGGCTACGCTAAAGGACATATAGAAAATGGTCGCACAAGTACAGAATAAATTAAGTTCGCGACCCGAGTTAAAACAGGAACTGCAATCGCCGAAACAGGAGCCAAAGCAGCAACGGAGCAGTGAAAGGCTGATACAAGGAATCCGCTGTTATTGCGGCAAATTAAGGAGAAAAGCCGCCCGAAATGGAACTGTGTTTCGGACAAAAGTGTTGGATTGAAGGGTTTGTGGGCGCAATGGAATTTCCTAAGGATTGAAAACGGACTATTACGGAGAACGCGGGAGAGCCCAGATGGGAAGGAAGGATGTGCGGAAAATCCGTAGAGCATTTTGCTAAAAATAGGATCTTAGTCAGAATAAGGGGTATTCCTCTGAATAAATAGCCGTCAGATGTAGAGGCTTGGTGTCGCAGTTGCAAGGTTTGTGCGGATGTGAAGGCTCGATATGACCGTAATGTCAGTTCAGCAGGATTCAAGATGGGGGACTTGGTTTGGCTATATAACCCATGGCGGAATGAAGAAGGATTCTCGAAGCTTCACCCACCTTGGGAAGCAGCGTATTCTGTTATCAGCCGGATTAATAAAGTTTTTTATCGGATTCAATGAAGTAAGAAGTGCAAGATGAAAATCGTGCACTTGGACAGATTCTCGAAGTATGTTGGGGATTCTGAATTGCATGACTGGGACGTTCAGGCTTAAGGAGGGGGTAGTGTTATGTGCACGACTACGCCACTGCCTCATAGAATGTGTCAGGAGGGCCAGAAACGCCGAGAAGGATAAACTGGAACGTTCGAGAATAAAGCGACAGTAGTAAATTGTGAATTATAATAGTGTAGATTAGATGGAACTTGTAATTAGTTTGTACTAATGTGTATAAGGATTTGATTATTGTAATCAAGTATTAAATATGGTAGTGGTTAGTGAAAAGTCTAGTTGCAATTATTTGGACCTACGTACAGGGTGTTTACTGGAGATTGTAGACATGTAACAATACATTGTCTAATGAAAAATATTTCACTGATGTTTTATACCTTTTGAAACTCAAGTTCCTAATTTCAATAGGTAAATTATTATAAAACTTGACAGCATAATGATAATTTATGCCATTTTGTGTTTCATTAAGACGTAAATAATTTAAATTAATATTTTCATTATTTCTCATTGACTAAATGTGACTTCTGTGAGTCTATAGTGTAGTGCGAGATATTTGTTTCAATATAAAACACATTGAAGGATATAAATGGAGGGGTAAAAATTTTTAATTTCTTTGCAGTCACTTCTGTAATTTATTTGAGCTGTGTCTGTTGTGATCGTTATAACAGAAACAAGAAAATTCAACATGATTTTCAATCCACAGAACTCACAGCAGATTGTAGCTCCTTAGCCTAGGCGGTATCTACTTAAAATCACCTGTGTTTTGGTGAATCGGGTAGTATGGCAGGTTTTCGGCTCAGTGGCCCCTAACAATCATAAGAAATGATAATTTCACTGTTGGGCTTAATTTTTTATTAAATAAAATGTGAAAAAATTCCTAAAAATTCCGTTTTTTTCTTCCTATTTTTCATATAAGTATCTCAGTAACTATCGCTTTTAGAGAAAAGTTATACGAGTGAAAAGTTTTGTAATTAAATTTTCAATAAGATGCAGTTGGTTGCGAATCCAAAAATTCATTTTACTATTGCAAAAATAGGAAGAATCGCAAAAAAAAATTTAAAATAGCAAGTTATTCGTGAATTGTTTTTCAAATGCTTATATTTTACGTAGCACCTTTATACTTGGCTAAAGAAAACTTTTTAATATAATAAATCTTCTCACCAAATTTCATCAACATCGGACTTTTAGTTTTTGCATAATAATTTTGCAATCTAAGCTTCGTTTTGAAAATTTGCAAATTTTCAAAATGTTGCCGAGGCTAAACTAAATCATTTAGAAAGTTAAAAATGTTTGGACATATAAAAGAGCACTCAAATTTTCAAATCCATTTTGAGATATTAAAGCGCTTCTTTAAAAAAACCGGCGTTATGATAGACTAAAGTTGAACTCAATTTATTTCGTCCTATAGGGTTTTGTACTGCTTTAGGTCTCTAATATCTTTTTTTAATTTTTTCTATATGTTTTAGCAAAAAATGTTATCGACAAGAGTTGTAGGTCTAGATGAGTACTATCCAACGATGTATCGCATGTACATATTTGATTCCAAATAAAATTTTAAGATTTTTTTTCATTCTTTGAACCGCCGCCATTTTTTAAAATGTTTCCTATGTGTTTCAGCAAAAAGTGTTTTAGGTTAGATGAGCAGTATCAAATGATGTATCGCATGTATATATTTGATTCGAAATAAAATTATGAAAATGTTGAAAAAAAGTTATTGCATTTGTTTATAAGTAAAAAAAAATTAAGATTTTAAACAATTCCCTAATCTCTCTAAATTAACGAATTTTAATATCTCAAAATGGATTTGAAAATTTGAATGCTCTTTTATATTATATAAATATACTATATTATATATATTATAAAATTTAGTATCTACATTTTATAACCTTTTGCCACTAGATATCAGAAATATAAATAACATAAAAAAATTTAACAAAAAATGTAGGAACTATATCTCCAATAACTCTGAAAATTTTGCAATAGTCTTCTAAGTCGTTACGTTCTTGTTCTTCCAGATATTTTATTTTGTTACTAATAACTATGTATTCTTCTATCGATATTCCACCTAGTGTAATACACTAAATTCTATAGTTCTGTTACAAATAGTATCTTATTATTGCTGTTATCAGTTTAATTATTATCTACAATTTTAATTCTGTATATATATTAATTTTAAAATATCCTAAATCATAGGTTAAACTGGCACATACAGGTGTTCATTCGCTTAGGTGCCATGAAGAAATTTATTGCATAATTTAAACATTCTAATTGTAGAGCATTATTGTATATTATACACTATCTTTTTAATAAACTCTTAAATGAAAATTTCCAATTTTTAAATAATTCCCTAATCTCTCCTAATTAACGAATTTTAATATCTCAAAATGAATTTGAAAACTTGAATGCTCTTTTATATGTTCAAAAATTTTCAACTTAATAAATGATTTAGTTTAGCCTCGGCAACATTTTGAAAATTTGCAAATTTTCAAAACGAAGTTTTGATTGCAAAATTATTATGCAAAAACTAAAAGTCCCATCGTGATGAAATTTGGTGGAAAGATTAAAAAGTTTTTTTAGCCAAGTATGAAGGTCCTACGTATAATATAAGTATTTGAAAAAAAATCCACAAATAACTTTATTTAATTTTTTTTGCGATTTTTACTATTTTTGCAATAGTAAAAATGAATTTTTGGATTCGCAACCAACTGCATCTTATTTAAAATTTATTTACAAAACTTTTTCGACTCTATAACTTTTCTTTAAAAGCGATAGTTACTGAGATATATGATAAAATAAGAAGGAAAAACGGAATTTTTAGGAATTTTTTCACATTTTTGTTTAATAAAAAATTAAGGCCACGTTTTGATGCTAGCGCATAGTGAAATTATCATTTCTTATGATTTTTAGGGGCGATTAAGCCAAAAATCTGGAATACTGCCCGATTCGCCCAACCCAAAACAAATACCGCCTGGACTACCTTTCACGTGTCCAACATTACAATATACTGTAAGCCACTGGCCATAATAATGATCTATTGTGTGAAGCTAACAAAACGTCGCTAAATAAAGCATAAAAGGAAAGTGTCTTATACAAACATGTAAGTTGAAAATATTATTATTTAAATATAAAAGGCTGGAATCACACAATGTCCACACAGCGAGTAATATATTATTTTCTACATGAAAATACACCATTAATATAAAATAAGACATTAATTATTTTTGTAAAAATGGAACTTCCGAGTTTCTGTAATTTACAATACTATAAATTATTGTACCATCTACAATAAAAAGTAATGAAACAAATTAAAAAGCGCGGTAAAAGTTCTATCGACCAAACGGCGAGGGAGATTTATGAACGACCTGGAGAGATAAAATCAAGTCAACGATATACAGTAGTAGAATATTTTGGATTAGTGCACTATAAATATACAATTAACTCCAAAATATTCATAATCTAATTGTTGGCTTATATATAATTCATACATTTTGACACAGAGTTGAAAAGAATATTCATTACCCAACAAATTTAAAATATTATACAAGAAATGACATTAACGCCTTAGCAAATTTGAATTTAGTCAAAATCGATGACGGGAACTGCTGATCATGTTCGATGACTCACTTTACGATTTCTCAAATTATGTAGTTATTTCCTCGTAAAAAAGAATGCAGAATTTTTGGTTGACGCTGTTTTTATGTTCCAAACTAAATATTAAACATAAGTCACTTTTCCATATATTTAAAATTTATATTTGTATTTCTTCAGAAAACTATTTGTAATGAAGCTAATTTTAAATGGAAAATTTGGTATATGGTTTCAGTTTAACTTTGTGTCTGAAGTAGTACATTTTCATTGTTATCAAACTCTGACGCGTTTTTCTCCACCTCACCCGTTGACGTGGAGAAAAGGCGCGGCCACTCTTTGACACTCGAGCTTCGGAAACAAATTTTCGAATTACTCGGGCGCCAGTCCTAGTTTAAGTGATAGGACACACTACCCTCAAGCCGAGCACGCGAGGCTGAGCAGCTCAAGTGGAGAAAGTTTTATTCCAGTGGGTCAATATATGGTAAATTAGACGTTCACACACAGACAATAAAACTCAGAGTATTTCAATAAAGTCAGTATATTACTATAAACCTATATGTACAAAGCTACTTCAACTACTAAAATCTATAAGTTACTTAGGCTGGGAGGAGCAAGCAAAAATCTAGTACCAAATGACTCAGGCGACAAGGATAGCAAGCACAAAACTATTCTTGATCTGGATTCAGGCACGGTCAGAGCGGACTGACACACTTGCTTGGTGTACCGGGACTTTTCTATAATCAAACAACTTATTAGAGTAGCGGGAGAAATGCGCCAAACAGATGCGTGGTTTATTCAATGACAAAATATGGACTTAGAAAAATTCCACGGTTCGGAATTAATATGTGTCAAGTATTATTTACCTGGAGTTTGATTTTCGGAGGAAACACGTCTGCTTGCTTCGAGTCAATCAGGCTGACTCCTACATGATATGAATTTAATTACTTCCTTCAGATATGAAGGAGTGGGAGAAACAGCAGAAAACAGATGCGTGATGGATCACGGTGACGTCAGACGGATTTGACAAAATATTTGAAAGATTTTGGGGACTTAGAAGAATAATTCCACGATGGATTTGTGGACTTTTGGCAAATACAGATTTTACGGACTTAGAAAAATTAATGTTACCTGGCGGCTTCAAATATTTAGCGTGAACACGTCTGCTGGCTCTGAGTCAATCGGGAAGACTAACTGGTCGGTGTGAATTTAATTACTGCCTTCAGAGATGAAGGAGTGGGAGAAAGAGCGAAAAATAGGTGCGCGGTGGATCACTGTGACGTCAGCTGGACTTAGAAAAACAATTCCACGACGGATTTGTGGACTTGGAAAAATAATTCAAATATAGATTTTACGGATAAATGTTACCTGAATTGTGGACTTGTGATATTTTCGCTACAGCACCAGAGCCAACAGCGGACACGTGTACCTCGTGGGACGGCAGCCAGAAGACTAAATGCGGAATATTTAAATTATTCCCGTGTACTGAAGGACTACGTCACATAAGTGACGTCTAATGAACTTGTAAAATATTTTAAAATATTTTCGGGCTTAGAAAAATAATGCCACGATGAATTTGTGGCAAATTTACCTTACTCTGGTACCACAGGACGGAGAGCTCTGCATACCTAACGTGGTCGGTCGCTGGGAAGGCACTGACTCGTGTGTGGTTTGGCGTGTCTGAAATGTAGAAACTCTTCTCGTCGCTTCCCCACCTGAGTTCATCTGTACTTTACAATCTGATATACCTACTCGGGGATTCTAGAAATTAATTAATTTTAAACGAATTTGCCTACGGCGGTACAGTATATTTACAAATATAACAGAACTATAAAATATTTTCGAGAAAATAATGATATTTTATACATATTTCGGTAACGAAAAATACTTCGTTACAAAACCTGGGACGATTAGATTCGGTTCTTTTTAGTAACTAGGTAAAATTATTTCAAACTGATTGCAAGTAGTTTAAACCGTGAGAGTCAATTGTTTAAATTAGTTAACGCTCAAAATTATCAATATGCACCGGCTTCAAAAACATTCATTCATTTGATTTAGAATTATAACTATTAATACTGGAGCTGTTAAATTTATTCTTTTTCTAAAACCATATAAGTAATTTATTTGCAATCGATCCCAATCATCTAAATTGTCCAGAAATTATTGTTTATATCACAGTCGTACCCATCCATCGACTAATCACATTATGTGGGCGGAACTTCCCCCACAAATCGACAAATCAGGTGAGAGGTCGAGTAGGAGGAGCGGGGGGAGCATGGGGGCGGTGGGGGGCGCTAGCTCTTCCCATTTGCACTCTACTAACCTAATGGAAAATCCCCGCGCCAATGCTAATTTCTTTGAACAATGATAATAAATTTCAAGGCAACGTAAATTTTTAACGTTGCGAAAGGGTTGAAATCTATCTCTTAACATGTAAAAAATAACGGGACATCTGAGTAATCACCTAATGGCTGTTTACTATTTCTTGGTGTTGATAAATATGCATAGTTTGAGGAAAAAATTAAAACGGAAGTTTTTAGAGCTTTTAGTTTAAATAAAAACGGACGTTTTAATCGTTGCATATCCCAGTACTTGCATTTCAATTGTGCGTATTTTTTAGGCTGACTGATTTTTCGATGTCAGTATAGAACGCGGAATCATTTTTTCAACTAATAATCCAGGTCAGATAGTTTAGAATTTTGAATGTTCGGGTGCTCGAGCGGAGGAGAAGTCACGCGTGGTGGGGGAAGTCTCTCCCGCAGGCATATTCGCCGATCCTACTACGTACAGAATAGGGAAATAAATGCTGGGCTACGATTGGTCTCGCATCTTTCTCGTAGCATATAAAATAGCTGTTTTGGTTTAATTTGTTGAGTCCTTATTTATATAAGGCACTTGCAGATAGGTTGGGATAATATAATTCCTATATTTTATGTTTTTATAAAATTTCCTTGTTTCGATACTACTGAGAGATGGCGCTAGTTACTCTCTACTGCGGTGAAACTTAACAGTGTCCATGAGATGTGAACTCCAGTATTGAAGGTATCACTTGCACTGCACTGACGAGACCCAAAAATAGGTCGAAACCGGTCTGCAGTTAGTGATATCCTGAGATGAAGGAGGCCTCGCATCTTCCTCGTAGAATTCGAGCATTCCAAGTCATTGTATTTTAGTGCTAACTGTATTTAGACAAAATACGCAAATTTTACCATATAATTTAGCGCTCGTAAGGAGGAATAGCTGTTTTGGAAACAATTTAACAAATCTAATAATATTGTACATATTTTACTTCTACGTCCAGTGGAAGTATAGTAACACAAAAAAAATTTTTTTTGTTGAAATAGGCTTAAAATGTCATGAAACGTCGAGATTTTAAAATTGAGAGAAAAAAATTTGTCTGTAATTTTTTTTGTGCGCACGTTTACTCTGGAACCGTTTATGATAATGATTTGAAATTTGGTACACTTATGTATTATAAGGAGATCTGGAACTGGATTATATTTTGATCTAATTCAGTTGAAGAGTTCGGGGGTAAATGGGGTAAATAAAGGTAAATAGGCAAAGCAAGCAGGTAAGAGTCCATAAATTTGCAATTTAGGGCATGTACGGAAAGTCAAGGTCCCAAAATTTTTTTTGGCATCAGCCTCCCCTTCACTATCACCCCCAATACCACCCCGCACTATTATGAGAGTAAAAAAAAATTAAATGTGTTTTAGTGTGTATACAGGAATGAAACGTCTGAAAATTTTTTTTTGATGTTAGCTACCTCCTCTACCACCCCCGTTGCGATCCCCACCCTATTATTAAAGGGAATAAAAAATTAAATTGGGATTTAGTTTCTATACGAAAACCAAGGCACTCTAAAAGGTCAAATACGTCTTCAAATTTCAAGAAGTTATCGAGGCGAATACATTACTTCATATGAAAAAACTTGAACTTTTGGTTATGATTAATGTACAGCATTATTGTAGAATTTCCCAAACTAATTCTGCTTCAATATGTTTTTATGCGTTTTCCCGACATTTTTACATAGCCCTCTAATATATTAAATTGATTATCGAATACCCATACTACAAAGGGATTATATATAGCGTTACCTACAACTCGTCTTTTATACTTGATAATCATTTTAAATGTAATGCTTTAATCCAGAATATTCAAGCACCATTTGCATTTCAACCGAGGCAAACGGTGTGTAGATACCTTTTAGCTGAAAGATAATAGCATTTCCTGCATCAAAAAAGCTTCATATGTTAAAAGTTGTAAAAAGGTTACGGCACATTTACCACCTATTTTCTTTTTATTCAAATTTTATTGTGTAAAAATTAAATACGTCTGTTCTAAATGTGTTTGCGTAAAACACAGAATGGGAACGGATATGGATGCAAAAACCATTTGAGGAAGTTCAAAACCACCAGAAATATTAAACGAAACGTGAAGATAAAATATAACGATACGTAGGTTGCAGCAAATATTATTACTTTCAATTACGTTCTGCGAATTTTTTCGTTTTATACTGTTTTTTAATGAGTCTAAATTTTTAACAAAATGCATTTTAGATAATTATTGCAAGATGAGACCATGGTTTATACAATTCTGATATATCTGACTCAAAAACATAAACTAAATCAAAGAATCCATAATTAGAAATTATTTTCAAATATTGAGCTGTCAAAACAATTATACAGACTCTTAAACAGAAGATTCTAAGCATAATCAGAACTACACAAAGAAAAAAACTAGTTAGGAACTCATTGACGAAATACAGTTTGTTTTATAAATTTCTGCCAAATTTATTTTGGTTTCCACTTTGTAAAGAAATTGAGCAGTAAGTTTATTTCTGGCAAAATTAATACAATAGTGAAAATTTCAGTTCTAGGCTCAAAAAAAATGTTTCGTTGCCCTTCAAGAAAACAATATACCCTGAATTTACATTTTAAAATTTTGTAACGAAGCAATCTTCATCACGGCAATCTGCACAGGACTGTATCTTTATTTCTATACCCTCTACATAAAAATTCTTTTTACTCTATTGCTATTATAGTGCATACGACCTGAATTGAAACCGTATAAAAACTAAAAGCCGGCAAAAACAGTCGGCATCTCTTTATTGTTTTTCTTATGACAAGCATTTCTATTTACCTCCGTAAGAGATGCCGACTGTTTTTGCTGGCTTTTAGTTTTTATACGGTTTCAATTTTGGTCGTATACACTATAGAATAAGTCTTAAAACTACGTACTATTGTACCGCCTTGAGCTAACCGGACTAAAAACTAACAATTATTATTTTGTATGTAGTTATACGTATCAAATAAATTAACCGGCTTTAGTGCAGATGTATTCAGGTGAGGAAAGCAGAGATTTTACCTAGGCGCGGACACAAGCAATTGAAGCCATCTAATAATTCAGTCCGCTAGCTGTCGTACAAAGCATTAGACGTGCCTGCCCGCTGCCTCCCATCTGCACGAAAATATTCAAAATATAGGTGATTGAAATATTTTCCGTAAACCTGAAATAATTCTGAAATATTTTCTTATATTATAAGTTATTTTGACGTCATTACAATCCGTGGAGGGTGTAGCATCACCTTCTTACTTCTGCATTAGTTAGGGGAACAGTTGAAGCCATCCAACATTTTAGTTCACTAGTTGCCGTTTGAAGCATTAGACGTGTCTGCCTGTGCAGGTATTATTTAAGTCTGAAAATACAGGTGACGGAATTATTTTCGATAAACCGATACTAATCTAAAATTTTTTCTAAGCCATTTTGACGCCACTACGTTCCGTGAGTTAAGGAAATAGTTAGTTGTCGTCCAGCGTTTCAGTCAGCCAGAGCCACTCATCGACAGAAGTGTCCGTCCTGAGATCCGAATCAAGGTACCATTATTTCCGTATACGACATCTACCAGCAGCGCACCCGTCTGGCGACTTCTCCGAGGACATCACCCAGATTCATTCCATCCCACCGAAGCAGACGTGCCCGATCGTAACCACAGGATAAAGTCAGTCCATAGAGGAGTAAATAGACTGCTGTATTAGCTAAGTTCTGTTTATTAGTTCTCTATTATTTTGCACTGTATTTTCTTTTATCTGTGGTCTTGCTTCTTATATCTGGTATCCGTACTTTGTCTGCATCCGTTTTACCGCTTTACCCTGATCTGTTTTACCGCTTTATAGTCTGCTCTGTTTTACGGCTTTTCTGCTTGTTCTGTTTCACCGTTTTACCATCTGCTCCGTTTATCACCGATCTCCGTTAGCAACCGTATTCCGTCTAAACTGTTTTAACCAGCACCTGTCATAGCAACTTCCGCTTGTTGCTCACCGCTTGTCATTTGAGTCATCTGGTACTAATTTTGTTTCACCGCCTGCCTCCATTAAACCTAAGTAACTGTTAGTAAACTGTAGAGACTGTTTGGGGTAATTAGTTGGAAGTAGGTTTGTATATAGTAGGCATAGTTGATTAAAATAACCTTAATTACGAACTTGCGAGTTTTACTGTTAAATGTGTGAATATCTAATTTTTCTGATTGGCCCACTGGAGTTCCGTTTCTCCACTTGAGCTACTCAGCCTCGAGTATCCGGCTTGTGAGTAGTGTTGCCCTAACACTTTAACTAAAAATCATGTTCGAAATTCGAGTATCAAAGAGTGACCCTTGATCATTCGCTGAGATGGAGAAAAACGCCTCACAGTTTCAATCGGGAATTCGATAAGTACATAAAACTTAATTTTTTTATCGCATTTTCGTCGTCTTAGATTTTTTTTTTATACATAGTTTATTAAATACGAATAATTTACAAATAACAATCTGTATTTACTTATATACTACATTAACCTAATATCGCAAATATTTATTAAAATTTAACACAAATTTGATTCCAAATATTCCATTTATATAGGCACACTAATAATTATTATCTTTTATTTATTTTATTTTTTATTCATTATTGATAGAACTAAAATCCAAATATTATACCTTTTAATATTATCTAAACTACTAACTGTTTGGTTGTATTTTTCTCTTTTCGTATATTCCATATAATCTTCTCAACTTATACTATTTCCACGTTATAAAAAATACATCCTGTCATAAATCATAATTCTCCTAAGTACACTTCTTTATCTGCACCTCTTTGAATATTTAGCTCTAAATACTTGTGACAATAGTTATTATGTTGAAATTACCAATTTTTAGGAAATTAAATTAAAGAAATAAATATTAGAAGCCACAGAATCAAGAATCTATTTCATCGCTCCCATTTATTAAAAATTAGTAAAATAAACATATAACATACCTATTAACACAAATTGTATGTCAGTAATGCACACAGTAACAAAATAACCATCAGCAGAAATGACAAAAATACGCAGATATTGGACTCTAGTAATTTAATATACAGAGTGAGTCGAGAGGAAAGTGCCAAACTCCGGTAGTGTATACCACAGATAAGTATATGATTAAAAAACCAAAAAACAAATAAAAATGGATTGCAACTTCTTGGTTTTTTAATTATATATTTATTTGTGCTCCAGGAATTTGGCACTTTCCTCCCGACTCAACCTGTATATCACACCGACTCCACCGCATCCAGTTATGCCATACCTTATAATGGACCTTAAAATACAATAATTATTAATTGGTTAATATTCAATATCTCTTTTAGTTGTCTAAATTTGTATATGTCCTCGCAATTTATTGACTATCCATTATACTTGATTAATTCCATTTTAAAATCCCATCTATAAAGATACCCAGACATAAAATTTTTACTGCAAATTTTATTTCTATTTTTTCATCATCCTATGTTTGAATTTCTTTAAAGACTGGTCTATTTCCATTTCATGATGTCATTGGCAATATGTTTTTGAAAATTTTTTACAGTCAAAACAATTTGTTTCTTCTACTATTTTCTTTAAGTGGTCCCAGGATTCTGATTCCGACCTTGTGGAACATTACGCTTGATAATGTCTTCGACTGCAATGGCAAGATGGTGTGAAGGTCATCCGTTATGCGGACGATCTGGCCATAGTGTGACTGGAAGGTGGACAGTCCACATAACGGAGGCGACCAATGGGGCCATCAGAAAGATCGAGAGATGGCTAGTAAGGATACAAGCTCGAGTTAACTGCTGAGAAAACGGAGACTTGTTATTAACAGGAAGAGAAACCTTCCACCCATGGAAGGGTGGACGAATGGAGATATGCCCAAGTAACCATCTAAAGTACCGGGGGGGTTTGGCTGAACTCCAAGTTGAACTTTAGTGTTTACGTCACAAAAACAGCCGAAAAAGCAGGAAAGGCAGTCACAGCCATCGGAAGACTCATGGCTAACACACACGAGCCGAGAGCTAGCAATAGGTGATTGATTGCAACGTCGTGCACTCTTGTATGCGGCGCCGGTGAAAGTGGGCAGAACAAGGGGCAGGATCACTAGGATTCAGTTTAAGGGTGTGCAGCGCATATAGAACTATCTCATACGAGGCGGAGCTGGTGGTGCTGGGAATTCCCCGTCCGGATCTGATGGGCAAAGAGCGGCTGGAAGTGTATGAGGGAGTTACGAAGGCAGAAGCCAGGGACAGGCTGTTTGAAAGGTGGCAGAGGCGATGAAAGATCACAGACAACGGAGGAATGAGAAGTGGGGAAGCCCTTAGCGGACATGGGTGTTTCATGGAATACCTAAATGATATCGGTAAGGCTGATAGCCGTGAGTGTGTATATTGTGGCGAGGCCGACAACGCGGAACACACTGTGTTCGTATGCAACAGGTGGAGGGAAGAGGGGCGACACGGTGGGCCACCGTTACTGTCCCCGGACTACATGGTAGAGAGGATGCTAGAGACAGAGGAGAACTGGAGAAAGACGGAGGAGGCGATATCTCGCATTATTAAAAATAAGGAAGAGTTTTCCCTTTAAAAAAAGTGGTTCCAGGATTCAGAAGGATAATAAACTGCTGTATCGTCAGCAAACCAGATTATTTCATTAAAATAAAATTTAAAAATATAATCATCGAGTAATAACAATAGATCCAATGCCTGTCACAAAGTTTGTCAATGTGAATATCCCTCTTTAAAATGAAGTCGAAGGTAATTCCTAATATTTTGCCTGAGTCATATAAGTTAAAGTGATCTGAATGTTGAGAGTCTAATTTACTTTTAGTGGAATAAATATAGATTTGTAGATAAAATTTTATATGGAGCAACGGGACAGAATAATAAGCTTATTTTGATGAAACTAAGAATACCCTGAGTTTTCTACTTCGAGTAGGTGGGGGAATCTTTTTTTTTTTCGCGGAAAAGAGGTAAATTGGTCATTTCTAAGGGTGGTTTTTCAATTTTAATTTATTTTGAACGCTATAAAATGCTAGTTAAGAAACTAGAACGGTACTCTCTTATTATAGATGTTCAAGGAGTCTTCAGTTAAAATTTCGTGAAAATCGGCTCACCGCCTCCCACGATATGTATATAAATATACCGAAAGAAACGTAAAAACTGAATTACGGTTAACTTGTCCAAAATTAAACTGAATTTGATGAAATTTTAAACGAAAGTAACCTATATAACCAAGATATAGGCTGACAAATTTTAACAAAGAATATCTAATAGTTTGGGCCGCAATTACATTTTTAGTCCAAATTCCACAAAATTTTAAAAACTTTCCCTAATTTGCCCAAATGGTTGAACGAAATTTTTTTTACGAAAATTAAGGCACTCCTATCTTTCACGTTACGTAACTAAAAAATTACTTTTTTTAATTGAGCCGATTTTTTGTTATTTTTGGTATATACATGCGCGCGGCGATTTCCGTCATTTTGGGTATTACGTGTAATTATTCATTATAAAAACCGCTGCCCAAGGAATCACTACTTCCACATCCCAATGTAATATTTTATTTCCGTTAATAATAGAGTGGTGGTGGTAGAGGGGATGGCTAATAAAAAAAAAATTAGAAGCCCTTGATTCTCGTATACACACTAAATCCCAATTTAATTTTATATTCTCTTAACAATAGAGTGGGGGTAGTAATGTTGGTGGCAGAAGGGGGTAACTAATGCCAAAATAAATTTTAAAGGCCCTTGGCTCTCGCACACACATTAAATTCTAATTTAATTTTTTACTGCCTTTATAACAGGGTGGGGGTGGCAATGGGGGTGGTAAAGGAGGTGGCTAATGTCAAAAAAATTTTAGAGTCCCTCGGTTCTCGTATACACACTAACCCCCAATTAAATTTTTTACTCTTTTAGTAATAGGGTCTGGGTGACAATTGGATTGGTAGAGGGAGTAGGTAACAACAAAAAAAAAATTATGGAACGTTTCGTTCTTGTATACACACTAAATCACATTTTAATTTTTTTCCTCCTTTTCATAATAGTGTGGTGGTGGTCTTGGGGGTGATAGCGGGAGGGGGGTGGCTGAATTTAAAACCTCGACGTTTCATGACATTTTAAGCCTATTTCAACAAAAAAAAATTAATTTTTTTTTGCGTTACTATACTTCCACTGGACGTGGAAGTAAAATTACAATATTAAAAATAAAAAGTGATTCTGAGTAGGTTTTAAATTAGATAAAAAAACTCTTGAATGTAAAATATATTTTATTTTTCGAAACGAAAATTCACTTGATTTTTATGAAACTTTTTACATATATTTATTATTATTTTCTTCATGTTTTCTAGTAGTTCTACTAGATATGCTACTACAAGAAGTTCTATTTCCGAATCGGTAACTGGAGTTTGGAATATTTCTTCACACTCGTCATCGCTAAAGTCGTATACATCTGAGATATTCTCTGAAGTACCAAAATTGACAGAATTTTGGATGGCAGCGAACAACAGATAATGAACTGATGCCGATAAGGACTGATAAAGCTCCTCTTCCTAATCAATTACTCAATATAATTGCTTGTGATTGTAAGGTCGGTTGCAAAACTAAACGTTGCTCATGCAAAACCATTGGCATCATTGCAGCAATTTATGATACAATGGAAGGAATACTTTGTGTCAAAATCCAGATATTGCTGGTGAAGCTGCAGTTGATGAAGAGCCTGAGCAATTAGAAATTAGTCCTGATATTTATGATATTGAAGAATTCGAAGAAGATGATATTATGATAAAGATGTTTGTACTTTATGTACTTATTTACTGTATCTTATTATATTTCGAAATATCAACATTTTTATTGATGAAAATTGTACTTTTGAGTATGGAATATTGGTTTCAGAGACTTGAAGGTTTAAATACTTTAGAGTTTTCCCCAAAATAAACCAGCATTATATCTTCCGTAATTATTTGAACTTTTTTCTCATGACACCACGTTTGAAATTTATTATAAATCTATACATAGCGTTCTTTGGACTTCTCACGCAACAAATCATATGTAGCTGCGTTTGCTGCTTCGATGATATAATTTTAAAATGTAATATTTTCAAAATCACTGTCATCAGTGTCTATTTGGAAATAACTATTACTGTCAGTTTTAAGGGTCACTATTTTGTTACCATAACAACACGACTGTTTAGTGTCGAATACAAATGTGATTAATGTGATTCATAGTAAAAAATAGCCTGCAAATTGACATTGACGATTAGATGATCTGTCACTTTACAGTACTAGTACCTGTAATAGCTATCTTCGGGGTTAGTACTAAAATACGCTTCTTTCGGTACAAAAAATCGTACCGAAAGTACCTACTTTTGACACGATTGAAGAAAAATTTCTTTTTATATAGTGGGTATACTGCAGACAATTTTAATTTTTCCAGAAAAATTCCTTGTTCAGAGGACAGATCTATTAGTACGAAAATGTTTGACAGATAATCGTTTGCAGTATTTCAATAAGTTGTTTGATACATTATCGTAGCCACTGAAATGATTTAAGCTTATTTATTAATGAAATTACATCTTTATCACTTAAAGGAGAAAGGAAAGACGCAATATTGCCTAATGCTACGTTAATGTTCAAAACGTCTAAATCTTTTTGCTTGTCATTTGTCATTTATCACTGGTGGTAAAGTGTATCTTAAAGTTATTCTTAACTCAGGGAGTTCCTGAGCAAGATCAGAAAATAGTCATAGATCTTTTCTTAAAATTAACTAACTCCTCTGTTATTCATTCTTGGTTTTGTTGTATTTACTCACAAAGCGCGTCAAAAGAAAACACAAATCCAAATAACAAGTAATTAAATTACTAAGCATTATTGTTTGTTCAAATTTTACCCCACTGTAAACTTTTACCACTCATGCAATACAATATTTTGACCCAGAAGATTTCTTTAAAGTTAACTGATATAGGTTATCGCGTTTGTTAATAGAACTAACTATACCTGTTGTAATTCTAGGTTTGTTTATCTTTTTCTGACGATATATTAAAACATTTGATAAATGAATGATTAATTTGAATCATTCGTTTGATAATAGTACGTCAAATGCCGAAACTGCAGTAACGTTCGAGTTACAATAAATTAGTGATGGAAACAAAGTAAAGTGTTTTAATATAACGTCATGATTGACTATCACAAACAGACCACAACAGAATTTTTGTTTTTCTGTTTATATTACTAAATGTTTTTAATGACGCCTCAAGAATACCTTTGACAGTTTGTTGTAATTTATTTAATTGTCCATTCCACGCTTCCCTAAATATAATTGTTCTCGGTCAGGAAAGTTTCTGTCATCACCGGTACACTGTCACCCAATTTGTGTCGGATCGAACATTCCTAGAATATCATTTATTCCATCATCCTGACAATTCAGTCTCGTATCCTTGGGATAAAATAGTGCAAGCGATCACTGATTTCAATTTCAATTATTACTTTTATGACATACTATGTGACTTTGGAGAAACATTAAACAAGAGTGCTGAAATCTGTGTCACTGTGTTACATTTTCATTCAAACCGGTATATATTCGATGTACTTGTTCTGGTCGCTGGACAATAAATTTGTATTCCATTGAAATCAGTTCAATAATTTAATGAATGCTGCAGTCTGCGAGGCATTATAAAATTCAAGTATCTGCAAGTCAGATGCAAGCAAAGGGAACACGGTGAATAAAATCCAAATCTAAAAGGTAGGTTGGTATATTTCAGAACTGCAATTCTTTATACGCCCATCCTTTTCTTATATGCTCGTTTCTTTTTCATACTTTGAAGCGTTCAAATAAGAGAAATGAGACAGTTCGAAAGATGTGACAGAACTAAATATGAATATTTTATTACACGCCCTTTGAAGTTTTAAAGGCTATCAAAATGAAAAAAACCATATCTCGCGCATATTGCAGCTCCAGTTTGTGGTTAAATGAAAATGAAGTCAATTTATTTAACGGGGATTATTCTGAGTAGCCAATCGGAATTCCATCAAATTGTGCACGTCATATGATCAGACAATCGGAAATTCGCGTTGAAAGATTAATTATATGAAGAAGGCCCTTTGGAAGTTTTGTTCTGTTATTTCGTTTTTTATCCAAAAATAACTTAAACTGTAATAGAATTTTATAAGAACGCAAAAATTTAAGCAGCTCATCATTTTTCTATCCACTCAAACAAACTAAAAAATTTGAGGATGGTTAACATCTCTAAAGGGCATATTTTCCCAGAATTTTATGTGAATCGATAGATACATATTTAATAGTTTGAAGTGACAATTCGTGGTAAGATAACCATATTGTGGTACAGTTGTAAAGTATCGTCCACAGCAGTTTCTAATTTTTATAAACGAAGTTTCTCTTCTCTATAAAGACCGGCAATATCTGCGTAAGTGCGATAAATCCGCAGCTTCCGAAAGTATTGCTTTGGTATTTGTATTCAAATATTTTTTAAAGGCATATAACTGCTTTGCTTGATTTCTGTTCCACTATAAGTTACAGAACCAGCTATAATCGAACAACTTTCTGAATGTCTTTAAAAATTCAGTAATTCCTTCTAGTTAGTCCGGATTTCGAGTAGGCTTCAATACTTCTACACTACTAAGTAATAAAACTGACGAAGAAAGTCATCTCTTCAACATAACTTGATATGACTAAAACTTTTGACTCCTTAGATATTAACTACCTAATTGCAAAGTTAAGCTATTTGGCGTACCTTGAAGTACTTTTTCCTGGTTCCAAAATTATCTCAGTGACAGACAACAGTACACTAGTATTAATACAGGAAACCGGATACTTATAACTTATAATAGGCTACTTCTATTATATCCGATCCAAAAGGATCTATTCTTGGTCCATTTCGTTTTATTTATATATGATAATTAATTACAGGGTGTCTCGATGGTGCGTCAAAGTCCAATATCGCCTTATTAGAATGCTATGGGAAATAATATTTTTAATATTTTATATACAGGGTGACTCGCTACAGCGGAGCATCTTCGAGGTCATTGTTTTCAAATGGAGCACCCTATATATTTTTACATGAATTCAGCGTAAAATTACCTTTCCAACCACCTCCAGATTTTTGGTAATTGACGTGGAGTAGTCAAGTTATATGAGAAATTTTGAAAATTTTGGTCGGAACAAGGTTTAGCAAATTAATTCGCTGTGTGTGCATTATTATTAATTTTTTACTTTTTACTTGCCTAACATTTAATAAACAAAGGACCGACGGCTTTACATCCTTTCCGAAGGATGGTATATCCCCTATACGACCCTCGCCTAAGGTTGCATAGTTTCCGCGCATACACTGATATACAAGCCGCTGGAAGATGTGTGTGAGGGGAGGACGCGGTCTTCGTTGTGAACACGAACGGTACCTCTGATTTAGAAAAAATAAAATATTTTTGGCTGGAGAGATTTATGTGAGACTCTAGAGGCCTTTCGTGCACTTTATTTTTGTTTGATTCAGGGGTGGTTAAACTTGAAAAGCTGGCACGGGCCAAAAGCTTCGCCCTGTATACTCTCAGAGCTGACTTCCACTTGAAATTAATTTTATTTTATTACTTGGCGTGCTCCTTATTTTATACTGATGACTTGGGTTGCTGAAGTCTGGATGAAAGCCGAATGGGGCACCAGCCGCTCCAACGGGCTCGTATTGCGAAATATCGCACAATAAACGTTGAAATTTTGGATTTTCCGGTTGAAAATTATATAGTTAAATCTGCTATGAAAAATGACACAATTTGGTATAAAAATGTCAGTGGAATCCAATTTTGTTTTTGAAATATGATCGATAACTGTCTGAATAACATGGTAAATTGAATTGGTCCCGTAAAGTATTGTTGCGAGCCTTATTTTAATCCATATGTGATGTTATATTAAGTCATGTTAATCCATATTTTAATGTTATATTATGCCATATTAATCCATACTGAGGGTAATGTATCGCGGTGTTGAACGGAGCGAGAGTCAATTTTAGGGTAATAGTATGAAGATAGTTCGAGTTGCTAGCATTTGATGGGGAACATGTAAATTGGACTTATTAAATTTGAACAGAGTGAAAGCTAATTGTAGGGTAGTTGAAACACAGTAGAGAATAGACCAGTAGTTTCACTCCTCGGCGGTCCTTTTGATGTTTGTTGTACTCGATTTTATTTTTATTACTCCACTGCGCATTCACTATTTCCATCCCACGCGCACTTGCATGTACACTACTGGAGTAAACAATAAACATCAAGCCAATAACATCACTGCTGTCCACTGCGCATCAGATAATTTAAGCCCAGGAGCACGCTTGCGCACTGAAAATCTTATCCCACTGCTCCGGCCGAGTGAGAATACTGGTCTATTCTCTACTGTGGTTGAAATGAAGATAGTGGCGAGTTGCTAGCATGAGATGGGGAACGTGTAAACTGGTCTTATTTTGGGACGAATGTTTTTGGCTGGCCAGAGAGGTGAATGATATATATTTTAATATATTCATGGAAAGCTGAATTTGACGTTAAATTGAAGAGAAAAGAGCTTGTAGAAAAATTTGGAAAGTGAACTAAAATATTGTGATTTGCTGTTTGGGGAATAAATTAGAAGTGATTTGAGTTGATGGGGGGGCTGTATTTTTAGGACGATCTTTTGTAAAGTTGTAAGTGTATTTTGATGAATTTTGATGTTGGGATGATTTCGTTGCTATATCCGAATTATTTGGGAATTATCGATGTTACGTGAATTTTCTCAGAATTATTTATTGAAAATTGTGGTTTTTGAGTTCCACGAGTGTCTTAATGACTTTTTTTATGGGTTTTACCAAGTTGACCGTAACGATTGAATTATTTGACAAATTTTAGTAATTTTTTCGTCGGCCATCTTGTTAATATGGAGAACGTACTATAACAGTTGGAACGGTCACCCATCCAACTACTAACCGCGCCTGACGTTGCTTTACATCGCATATCGAAGTATGTACATAGTAAAGACGCACCTACGCTCGCCCCTAACTATTAATTAAGAAGATTTATTTTGCAATTATGTAGACAAGGGATGTGCTATAACGACACAACCACCAGATATTGATTATAATTATGCAGGGTGTATTTTATACTAGCGCCAATTCAGGAAATTTCAAAGTAAATTTTCTTAAAGTCTATTTATTGTATTTTTGAATTGGCACGTTAATTCTCTACGATTTTTGTGAATAATATTATACACCTAAAATCGATATTTCCAGAGATATTTTTACTTTTTCATTAAAAACCGTTAAATTATAATACTTTTCATTTCGAATTGATCTAGTAGCCATGATTTTGACATAAAGTGAGGATAATTGAAAGTAGCACTAAATTTTTTTTCTGAGGGCGTCTTGGTTGCCTCAGTAGTATTTTTCACAGTTTAACTAAATCACACTTGAGTCTATCTTAAAAATTTATAAATAATCGTTTAATATTACAAAAAAGTTGACATAAATAATAGAAACAGAAAATACGGTATTAGGTAATACAAAAATTGGCACTATTTTAAAAATTCAAAATTAGTTTGAACCTAATTTAATAAAATAAATAATACCTAGTGTTTATAGGAACTGTTCAAAGTGGCCTCACAGTACGTCTATACATTTCTGTAGACGATTTTCGAATGATCTACCGACATTTCTTAAAATATCTACAGCAATTTCCTGAAAAACTTCCATTATTCTTTCTTTCATATTTTCTTTTGTAGTTATAGGAAAAGTCTATTTTGGTCAAATCAGGGCTTCTGGCAGGCCAACTATGGGGTCCTCCTCTTTCTTCCTCATGGAG
This sequence comes from Leptura quadrifasciata, assembly GCA_963675555.1. Classification (NCBI taxonomy): domain Eukaryota; kingdom Metazoa; phylum Arthropoda; class Insecta; order Coleoptera; family Cerambycidae; genus Leptura; species Leptura quadrifasciata. Next base: position 22,216,853 of record OY776673.1, read on the forward strand.
GTACCACATTATCTTCCTAATATCCCTGGGGACATCCGCCACTATTTCTTCAAATCTGTCTTGCAAGAATTACAAATAAATTTAACCATTTACACGTCCATCAAAAAATGTGGCCCTCTTACATAATCCCCAACAATTCCTCTCCAAATATTCAACAACCATCTTGTTTGGTTATTTGTTCGTGAGATGTAAGGATTGGTTGTGTCGCAATACTGAAAATTATGACGATTAATATGTCCGTTTTTATGAAATGTTGCCTCATCGGCAAACAAAACAAAGTAAAAAAAAATCGTTGTTGTCCTATTTTTTGTTTTGTCCATCGACAAAATTGTATTCGGTTTTCATAATCCCTATCAATCAGTTCCTGCAGTAGTTGAACGTGGTACGGATGAAATACGTTTTTTTGTAGGATTCGATGGACTGAAGATTGGCTTATATCGTTTTCTCTTGTCAATTTTCTTATACTGCGATGAGGATCTTAAATCAAGCTCAAAAGTATGACTGTTTCATTTCTTAATTTACTATATTTTTGTTCATTCCTTTTTCTCATAGTACAGTTTCCCCGCATTGTCAAATAATTCCATCAACTTCTTAAATGATTTTGTAGAGGGCTGACTTATTTCCGTATATCGCTCCTTATAAATTCAAGTTGGTGGCAAACAATTTTCATCACTCGCACCCAGAACATAAACCATATCGACCACTTATTTTCTCGAAAAATTCATTATTGGAAAGTACAAATTTTAAACTAATTTATACCTTAAAATAAGTGTAAATAATTTGTCACAATAGTTAATAATTACACTTTCAGTTATTCTCACTTTATATCAAAATCATGGCTCTTTGGAAATATCGATTTTAGGTATATGATATTATTCACAAAAATCGTAGAGAATTAATGTGCCAATTCAAAAATCTAATAATATACACTATGTATATTCGAAGAAATTGAGAAAATTTACTTTGAAATGTCCTGAATTAGAGCTAGTATAAAATACACCGTGTATATTTATGATCAATATTTGGTGGCTGTGTCGTTGTAGTACACCCTTGCCTATATAACTGCAAAATAAATCTTCTTAATTAATAGCGATACACACACACAGCGAATTGATTTGTTAAACCTTGTTCCGACTAAAATTTTCATATTTTTTCGAATTACTCGGCAACGCCACGTCAAAAAACAAAAAATCTGGAGGTCATTGGAAAAAATATATAGGGTGTCCCATAAAAAAATGACCTCGATGATGCTCCGCTGTAGCGAATCGCCCTGTATAATTCAAAATATTTTTAACACTACCACGTCCATAAAGAAATAATTTTCCAAAGTTTTCTAATATTGGATTTTGACTCACTATTGGAGCACCCTGTATGTACGACAAAGACGCACCTGCGCTCGCCCCCTCTTCTATGTATGTACATATTACGTATGTTTTTTATTATTTCTGTAGTCGGTAACTGTTAAAAAACAAGAATACTGGAATATTTCGTTTTGAGAAAATTTGTAGTTCAACTTTTTAGTTTTTAATAAACGTATTGAATTAAATTAAACATTGAAAAATAAAAAACTATTTATAGATTCATTTGTTTAAAGGAAGATCCGATTTCACCTGAAGTTCAAAACTTCCACTAATACTTCTTCATATTTATTTATTTATTTATTTATTGAGTTACAATATCCAACAGACCGAGGTCAATTTACAGGATAAGGTTAGAACAAAAGTAGATATAATACAAAAAAGATAAAAGAAACAGGTAAATAAGAACAAACAAACTCAAACAAACATTTAATTATAAATTACATGACAAGTATCTATGGAACAAACAAATGAAGTATATAATGATAAACACCTAGCATTAAATAATTACATTAAATAACTGTTTAATACTGCGAATATCTGTGTTGAAAATATTTATTATAGTATTGACATTATTGTAATTAGAAAACATTTGAAAGAAGGGGGATTGAATTAAGATGTTGGTTCTTGAAGTACGTATTAAGAAAGTTTCACAATGTCTTGAGTTAAGACGAGGTACAGCGTAAAAAATACTGTTGTGAAGGTCTTCACATTTAATAAAATTATGTATAATTTTATAGAGGAAAATTATAGATTGCGTTACCCTCCTCTTTAAAAGAAAAGTAAAATTAAAAGTAGATAAAAGAATATCATGTGGATATCCTCTAGGCGGATAGTTGCCAAATGATTTAAAGTGTAAATTCTTTAGGAACCGACGTTGAATATTTTCTAATGATGTTATGTGACAATGATATATTGGATTACATATAATCGAGGCGTATTCTAATTTTGATCTTACTAAACAATTGAACAATAATTTGCACGTATCTATATTTTGAAAATCTTTAATGTTTCTTAAGATGAATCCTAATGTCTTAAAAGATGATGTAACAGTAGAGTCAATATGATCAACAAATGTTAACTTTGAGTCAAACATAACTCCGAGATCTTTAACATTGCTAGGTCTATTCAGAGAGATACTTTCAATTTTATAATCAAATTCATAAGTGAATTGCTTTCTTGAATACGACATAACATTTGTTGACGTTTAAAAACAGATTATTTTCCATACACCATGTATTTACGCGATTTAGGTTGATTTGCAAGTGTTCACAATCGACCACCGAGTCAATTTGACAGAATATTTTTAAATCGTCAGCGTATAGAAGGTATTTTACATCAATATTGGCGATAACATCATTTATAAAAATTATGAAAAATAAAGGACCTAGAATGGATCCCTGTGGGACTCCGGATGATTGTAAAAATTTGATCGACTTGTAACCCCTTACCTGAACATATTGCCAACGATCACTTAGGTAGGATGTTATTAAATTTAGGAACTCTGTAGATATATTCAAATATTGAAGCTTATGTAATAATATATTATGATCTAATTTATCAAAGGCCTTAGAGAAGTCAGTGTAGATAACATCTACCTGACCTCTCTGATCCAAGACTTCACTAATATATTGAGTTTTTATAACCAAATTTGTTACTGTTGAGCGACCTGAGATAAACCCGTGTTGCTCTGGTAATAGACAATTATTAACATGGGCATATAAACGATAGTATAAAATAATTTCGAGTAACTTACTAAAATTGCAAATTATAGTAATTGGTCTGTAATTAGTTACGTCGGTATTATCACCTTTTTTAAATATGGGTGTAACTTTAGATAATTTCCATAAGTCTGGAAATATAGAGTTCTCTAAGATCGCATTATATATAACAGATAGCGGGTATGCAAGAAGAATGGCACAATCTCGAATTAAAAATACAGGAATGTTATCCGGTCCCATAGTCATATTTGCTTTTAACTGACTAATAGCGTTTTTTACAGCATCCAAAGTAACTTTTCTTAAATGCAATATATTATTTGGAGTGATGTCATCGAGTTTACACGGGGTAGTGTTAACTTTGGTATCTGAAAAAGATTCAGAAAAGAAGTCGGCAAATGCTGAAACAATTTTAGTGGGATTATCGAGATTTGTATCGTTATATTTCATATTAGACGGTGTGCCAGAAAGAGATCTTTTGGCTTTTAAAAAGGATCAGAAATTATTAGGATTCATATTCATATCGTTTTCGATTTTACGCATGTACTGTCGGTATGCCAAATTATTTTCAGTTTTAAACTCTGCTCTCAGTTTTTTAAACACTTCATAATTTTCATCGTTCTTACATTTTTTGTAAGCATCGTAAGCTTTATGTTTATTTTTCAGCAAAAAAATTAAGTGACCATTGAACCAAACTGGGTACTTTCGCGAGGGTGGTTTCTTTTTTGGAACATATTTATCAATAAGATCGTATAGTTTAAAGTAAAACTCTCCAACCATTGTGTTCACATCCCCTATAATGTTAAAAAAATTTCAGTCGTTAACATTAAATCGTTGTATAAATCGGTGTAATTTCCTTTTTTAAAATTGGGATCCGTATTACTAGCCATGGGAAATTCCCTAAATTTATTGTTGCAATAAAATTGAACCATTAAAGCTGGGTGATAGACATCCTCTGATATAAATATGTCAGGAGACTCTTGATTGGCCATTACTAAATCTAAAATTTTAATGTTACAATTTTGTACTAAATTATATTGTGTAAGATTATAAAAACTGGAAAAATTTTGGATTGCTAAGACTAAGTCAGAATTACCTCCAGATGAATAATTAAAATATTCAGGAGCGTTAAAATCACCAATAATTAATATATTACTTTCATAAAGAGAATAAAATATATATATGTCTATTTTAAATTCCATACGAAAAAATTTCCCTGTCCAGATACTTCCTTTATATAAATATTTTTACTACGCTAATAATAATTATGATATAGTGATCATACTTTAATAATACACAATTTGGTATTTCCTTCTTGGTGTCCACTCACTCATTACATTTTTTGGATAAAATATGCAGTAAGTATTTACTTCAATAAAACTAATTCAACATGTATATTAAATGAAAAAGAATTTAAATTTATTTTGAGCTCTCACCTTTAATGTAGATGATTTCCAAATTAACTTCAACATACACGATGCTAAAGGCGCATAAAACTTGAGGCAATCTGCTGGCAAATAGGTAGAGTATGCAATTTTAATATTCCTACCAAATATACTGGTTGCAATCTAGGTCAATGTTTTCTACTCGTTTCTAGTCGCTTGCAAGGAAATTACAGACACCTGACCTTAACATCTCTTCATATCCGGTACTGTCAATATACCCAACAAGTATTGGGTTTATAAACACTTTCCATTACAACAGAATTGAGCGAGAAAAGGGATCAGACTATCAAACAAAGCTCTTAGTGCTTGCTAACCTAACATCATTTGTCACTTTTCACAAGCTTATAGTGTACTACTTCTATTTTAGAAACTGATAAAATATGAAGTATTGCCTCTCGACCGAGCTCTTGTTTGAGAATCCAAAGTGAAAGCCTTCCACATACATTTTCAACAGAGAATAAAGTTGTTGGAAAAATTCGGTATTTCCCGAATGAATAAATTATACATGTCCTGGTGGATTAGTTATGTACACGTGATATATCTTGCACTGTTGGCCTTTTAGTTTGTTCAATGTTGGGATTATTTTTGTATCCACCAATTATTTTAAGGATTTAAAACTGATCCTGCGGCCGTGCAATTTCTGCTCTGAAAATATAAATTGGATTTTATCATCCGTTTGACGCGTATTTTTAAAAACAATTTTAACTATGCGCACTTCCTCTTTTATCTGCAAAATATCCGTTTAACTGAATGCGTTGAAAATAGAAAATAATGCATTTTCTCAGATATTATTTAAGATAATGTACTTGTTACTTTCGATAACTTGTACTTGTGAAATATAGTTTAATGAAGTACTTAGAATTTTACAAATCCCGCTTGTAAAAATAATTTCCTTAAATACAATTTACTTATAAGAATATTTTATTTATTTTCAAAATCAAATTATTAATTAATTCGGTCGTGAAGATAATTAGTTTTGAAATTTACTTTACGTTTAATAGTAGTAATGTTACATGTTTACACCTTCTAGTAAACACCATCTCTATAATTACACACTAATTATAACTTCTATCTACTATAAACCCGCTACTATAATTTACAACTTGTCACTGATCACTGATCTGAACTATCTATTATCTGAATTAGAGCTGCCCTGATGCGTTAGTCCCGCTATTTATACACTCCACGGTGCCTATTCTAGATTCATCCATATCATTCTAGTCGGTAACTAGTCGGTTCTTCCTTTCCCAGTAGCTCTATTGGAAGGAAGCAATGACGCCATCTCTGGGGCGACTGGCATTATATTACTAGCTTTTAAGCCTGAACGTCCCAGTCAGGCAATTGTGCATCTGCAACATACTTCGCCAGTCTGTCCAGTTCTACGATTTTCATCTTGGACTTCTTACTACGTTAAATACAATAAACAACGTCGTCGTTGATTCGAGTGATGATAGAATACGGTCCTTCCTAAGGCGACCGAAGCTTCGGAGACCTTCCCTTCTTCCGTAGGTTATACAGCCAACTTGATCTCCCTCCTTGAATCCTTCTGAAGTCACCTTCCGGCCATAGTGAGCCTCATTCTGTCACTAGTTATACTTACTCGATTTCGAACCAACTCATGGACCGTTGACTAACTTCATCCGCATATTTATCCACGGACAATGGTTCCTTATTTGGCGTGCCAAACAACAAGTCACATGACAGTATCTCATGCCCAAATATTACACGAAGCTGTGATTGATTAGTAGTCTCAAGAACGGCAGCCCTACACGCTATTAAGAAGAATAGTAAGTGTCGATCCCAATCTCGCTTGTTCTTATGAACTACCTTGGAAAAATCTTCTTTCATTGTCTTGTTATGTCGCTCCACCATTCCATCTGACTGTGGATGAAGAGCAGTTGATTAGTGTTTTGTGAATGCCCAATATTTCACAAATTTTCTGAAATACTCCCGACTAAAAGTTTCTCCCTTGATCTGAGTGTAGCTCCAAGGGTACACCAAACCGACAAATCAGGTTATCTACTAAATTTTAGCCACAGTAACTGCTCCCTGACTTGGAATAGCATAGGCTTCCAGCTATTTATCAAAATGGTCCATGGCAACGAGGATGCATTTTGCCGCCATCTGTTACTGGGAACGGGCTCACTATATCGATAGCAATTCTCTCAAAAGGAGTTTCGATATTATATTGTTTCATTTGGTCCCTATTCCTTGTCTGTGGCCCTTTGATGGCTGCATAAGCATTTGTGACACCAAGCCTCACCATCTTGACCGCTATTTATCAATAACGTCGTTCCCGTACTTTAGTCAGTATTTTATTTATGTCAAAACGTCTCCCGGACATTTCATCATGTACTTCCTAAAGTACTTTTGAGACCCTGCACCTGGGTATCATCAGACGCATGGTAACTTCCTTCACAACTGTGCCCATGCTATCTTTAACAGAACCTGGAGGGAGTCATATTGCGCCTATAGTGCCTTCAGTTGAACACTTTTGCTCGGAAAATCCTTCCATTCTGATCGCGTTCCTTTTTGTTTTGCTCCCAACATAGTCCCAAATTCACTGTCATTTAGTTTTTCTTTCCTTAGACTTCATTTTCTCCAATCGTCTGGAATATCTGCCTTAACCAACTTCAACGTTACCATGCCCTGCGCTTTTTTAACTCGATAGCAATGCTGGCAGTCATCTCTGCACGGTCCTCTAGATAGAACATCTGCATTTTTTATGAGATTTTCCAGGTTGGTGTTCGATTGTGAAGCCATACTGCTGCAATATCTATCCAATGAGCCAGTTGATCTTCCGGAGTTTTCAACTGCAATATTCATTTCAATGCAGCATGTGCAGTCCTAATTTTGAAATGTTGCCCGTAGAGAGTTGAGTCCTATATACCTACTCCTACTTAAATCTGGTACAGCCTCCAAGGCTTTAAAATTCTGCTACTGTGCAACTGTATCATATGAAGCAATTTTGATGCTTGACTTCTTAATTCTAGAACTAATGCAGTAGTCTTTTTCTCATTATACTAGTTATCCACATTAGTCGCTGCTTTAAGAAGTTTGTCGATCAAAGGAGGGAGGTTATAATCGAAGACCTGATCACACTACTAACTTTTTTCAATCAGCTGCCGTTTAAGTCACTTCTTCAACTGCACAAAATTTTCCTCCGACGCCAGTAAGTTTCCCTTCAATAGCATGGACTCATTCTTTGACTTCACTGATTTTAGATCTTACATTGTCTATATCCTCTTTAATTTCATTTTTGATTTCATCAGTGGCTGAAAGGATGTCCCCCGTTGTACCTTTATAATTTTCCTTAATTCTTCCTTTCGTGTCATTTCTTCCTAATTTTCCTCGTGAAGTTTTATCTCCAGGTCTTCCATAATTTTCAATTCTTCCTGACGTCGTCGCTCTTGTTCATCTCTTTCTTCTTGACGTCTCTATTCCTGATCTAACATCATGTGTCTTAGTTCATTTTCGTCTTCTTGACATATCTTTTCTTATTCTTCTTTACGATTCTTTTCATGTTCTTCTTGATGTCTCTTATCTTCACTTTGGAACTTCTAGAAGTAAATATAAGAATCAGTGTCTACTATACCCTGATTTATTGTCATTTATTATACAATGTAGTATTTTGGGGTAAACCGAGAGAGTATTGATTATACAAAAAAGAATTATTAGATTAATTTTTGACATAACACCCAAAGAGTCATGTAAGCCGATTTATATATTTATCGCTGTTTATTACATGTGAAATATAATTTCCACTTCTACCAGCAAAATAGTGACTTTCTTAATTCTCTTCTTAATAATACACACTATGCTAACATGATCAGGCTTTCTCAGCCTAAATCAAGTGCATTTGAAAAATCTTCTTCATATAGTGGAACTACATTTTTAAGTCATCTACAAGAAAACTCTGAAGGTTGCGTTAAGTATCAATATATTTAAAAGAAAATTTAAAAACTATCTTGTTGAAAAATGTTGTACTTGTAAATGATTTTTTTATACAATTATCTTCACAATTATTCCTATATAAGTATCTGTGACCATTCCTATATTGTGTAAACATTCTTACTGGAAAATGAATATTTTATTTATTTTATGACTGATATGACTGGTGGTCGAGAGGTGAGCGCACTTGCCTCTCACTCAAAAGTTCCGGGTTCGTTTCCCGGTCGTGGCAGTGGAAAATACTATGAAAGGGATTTTTCCACTATATACGGATATTGGGTGTGTGTCCATTGTCTCTAAATGTGTAGCCCCCTCCCACACAAGGCTCTTCTAGAGCCTTCTGGGATAAAGGGGATCGTAATTACCTGTGGTGTTATTTATTTATTTATTATTTATTTTATTTATCTTATAGTGTGACAACCCCTTTCCAAAATCGCGTTATATTTTTGAATTTATGGAAGAAAACACTAATAATAAAAACAATTTATTTTTTTATCAGACGAATATGGACAAGCCTCAGATAATTTTATAAATCAAAGAAAATTCGCCCTTCACGATAAGGGCAGGTTCAAAGAACGATAAAACCACCAGATTGAAGCGGTTCCTCTTAATAAAGAAATCTGGTAGATTTACCTAACTGATATATTTCAAAGCAATTTATCTTAAGCTTTAAGGAAACATATATTATCATAAATCTGCCTCATATTTTAGAGATTTAATATTCGGATGTTACTTTATTATGCTGTATCATGAAAAACAAAGCAGCACAGTAATGGGAAACAAAATTGACAATCATATTTATAGAATCAGTTAGATTATCTTGGAAAAGTTGCACAAAGAATAAAATTAAGTATTTGAAAATCATTCTTTGTAGTTTCACTTTATTGTTTACATTTTTTGTATATTAATATTTAATTTTATGAATTCTGCCCACGCTAAAGACTAATAAATATTAATGAAAGTAATAGTAGTTGTTTTTTCCGCTATGTTATTTTCAAGTTGAATAAAAGCATAGGGGAGAGCGGAGCACATTGTAATATGGAGCACCATTTTAAAAATTAAATTTTGGCGGCATAACAACTCATTGCATTTATTTCTTATACAGTAGGTCAGATGGGATTGCCTTGCTAGATATTTTCAAGCAATTTCATACCGATACACTTGACATTTTCTACGTCATATTAAGCGTTTTAAGATGGTTTTTGTGAAATCTTTGTTTAAATTGATAGACAGATATTTCATTTACATTACACAAATCATTTAATATCGATGAGGTACTGAAAATATACGACATTTAGCCTCACTGTAGCATCGTTGTTTATTTATTATATTAACTTTTTCGGGGGAATTTTCTGTTCATGATGAACATTGGGGAACAAAAAATACTGGGCACATTTGGACATCCTTGCTGCCTCCGCAGTTAAGATTTTATAAAGGGAATACTATGTGTGTTTAACTAGGGCTGCAGGGATTCGGGTAGAAATAATAAGTCGCTTGTTTCAAAATATACCAAAGTTGAGCTCTGCCGCTTCTCTGCTTCGTTGACAAGCGCAGTAAGCGTGACTTGCCAGGGACTCTTGCAAAAATATTAACTCAACTATGAATTATTTTCTTATTTTTTCTTTGGGCTTTCTTGCACATGCATTTTCTGAAAATTTTACATCTATGAGTTTTGGTTAAACAGATCAGACTGAACTTCACTCTGTAATAAGTAAATCTTAGCCAAATAGCTTCCGAGTACATGCAACTAGATAGGAACTTCTGTGAATGTTAACTTGCACTTTTAGAACGAGTTGTTTGTGGTAAAATTAGTAGAACCAAATTTAGACCTATTGTGATTTCTACTTGATATTTTCTATTTGACTGAAAATGTAACTAGATTAACTATAAATTATGAATAAAATTATTTATCTGCTGAATATAGATTTTTGGAGCAAATTTACATTTTCCAGTAATTGCAACGAGAAGTTAAATTAGGAACAGTTAAAAGTAGCATATGCAAATAATATATTGCAACAAAAAGTTAACTTAGAAAGGGCAGTGGAAAGTAAAATTAGGAAGTATAACACATACTTGAGTTAGGAAGTGTAATGAACACATTTCTTGATGTTTGCTATAAAATATGATTTTTTGCTATATTTATTTAAAAATATGAATGTCTCAAATATAAAAATGATTTTGTTTGGAATTTTGAAAATATAATTTCTTATTATTAAATTATTAGAAGTAAAACATTAGTAACCGCAACAGAAGTAAATGGCCCAGAGCGTAATTTTAGGAAGAAATTTGAATTTAGAAACTAGCAATAGTAATGAATTTTGATTTTATGCTTTAATACTGATAATAAATTTATAAATAGCTTTATTATATTCTGAGTACGACAATTTTTGCAATCAATTTGTTGACATATTTTATATTTCTTTAAAGAATACTAAATAAAAATAATAATAAAAGTTATTGTTGCTTACTTTAATCAATTGGATATATGCTTATTTATATTCATCTGTAAGCATACCATTTTAATTCCATCATGAGTGTACGTGGTGACGATTAAGAATTTATCTAATATATAAATTTTTGTGAATAAATTTAGCTCTTGTAAATATCACATTTTAAAGATAAAGGATCGACTCATATTTGGAAATCGTTTATAAATAAGTATTTCAGGTCCAAAAATTACCCAAATGTCCTAATGTGTCCCTCTCCCCCTTATTGTTTATATTTAATTATATCGAGCTGATTATTAAGAGTCAGCTTTTAATAAAAAAAATTAAAATTCTAGAAATGTGTATTTGGTTGAAACATTAAAACGTACAAAAACACTCAAGGAAGACAATAACACCGACTGTGCCAGCTGTGCTTGAGAGATTTAAATATTACTTTTACTTTAGAGTTTTGTTGTGCATTTAAATTTAATATTATGGAAGCTTGAGCTAAGGTACGTATTTTATTTTTCTAATTGGATGATTATATATCTTCGACAGTTTTAAGGTGCATTAAATATCTTGGCATTGCCAGTCACGATATGATTGTAATTCTTCTTATATTTACCCCGTAGACAAACAATAACATAGTTTGATATCACAAATAATAAAAGACACCAAACACTATATTTAGCAATATTTTAAAAGATATCTTGAGTTGAGTTTATAGGAATTACGTACCAATATAATTGCATAACAATATGCATAGTGTCTAAAATGCATATTATACAGCTCTATATGCGTTACACTTCAGTCAATATAATCGGCAACAATTTCGAAGTTTAATAACATAATATAAACGGATTTTTAAAACCACCACCATTACATAGGCGGCATTAAATCAACCATGATATGGGCGTCTATCAACACCTTCAGTTATTTATGCTAGATTTCGCATAAGAGGTAGGACTAGTTAGGAGACTATTACATATTGTTAGATGAGAATTGTGGGGCACCAGTACTGGTCCTGACTGGGCCTTGGAGATTTGGAGTCGAGCTTCTAGGGTATCTTAAGGTGTTCTCCTTGCCAATCGTGTCCAGATAAGACCTGAAGTTATTATCGATGGGTAGACGTCAGTTCGATAGGTACATTTTAGTTTTTGTTTATGGTTTTAAGGCAGGGTAGAGGCCTCTGATGAGATGCCTGCTTTTGTGGCCAGGAAAGGGAATCTCGATCATGCCTAGGGTATGTTCAGATGTGTTTCTGAATCAAATTTTTTCAAAAATATTCAGAAAAGATGTCCGTAAAGCAATATTCCCTGTTAAGAACAAGGAAAGCAGTCCCTTATTAGAACAGATAGGGAAGGTATCCTTATTGCTGCAGGAAGTGCCTGCCAGAGATGGGGGTCTGTATGCCTAAACTTAGGAGAGGTGTCTCTGATTGTAAGCAGATGTAATGAAATTAAACGAACACTTCAATACAACTGGTTATATTATACTTCAGATTATTTATACAATTCGTAAAAAATTTGATTTATAGTTATTTGCTAATATCGAACACGTAATGTGTATTTAAGCGCAATCCCGTTACTTTGTTAGGATGGCCGGATGTCTTGCCAAGTTAAGAGAACTCTAGTTAGATGGTTAGAAGGGTTTTTGACTATGTGTTTAGTAGTTGTTGCTAGTCGAAGAATTGGAAATGGATAGATAAATATTTAGATATTACATCGGTCATAATACACAAATGGTGTTTTGACATTTCCGGTATAATAAGACATACAACAAGCATACAAATAAAACACAATAAAAAAATGTACAATAAAACATACAATAAAATATAAATATAAGAGTGAAAGTAAAACAATATATAATTATACTAGACGATTCGGGAGTAATCAGATAACATGATTTCATTGAAAGTATAGAATGCATGGGTCAGCAGGACATTTTTTATTATTTATTGAAATCGTCTAATTTTAATTTCTTGAACGGCATTAGGTAATACGTTAAAAAGTTTTATTGCATAATAGCCCGTTCCATTTCTAGTCTTCATTAGTCTCAAAAAGTGAGTGTTAAAATTGCTTTTATTATGCGTTGAATTAGAATGAATATTTTCTGATGTGGTAAAATTACCTGCGTGCTCTTTTATATGCAAGAGGCATTGCATTATACATATGCACAAAGCACGGTAAGTATATTTAACTTTAGGAAAGCCCCCTTACAATCATCTCTGTACGCTAGACCTGCAATGATCCTTACGGCCTTTCTTTGCATGGAAAAAACTGATGCAATATGCGTCGAGTGGCCCCATACTAAGATGGCATAAGTTAAATTAAATTGAATTGACTGTGTATTAGTGATGTCAAAGATCCAAAATACTCTTTACAAAATTTAATAATTATAATAATTTCGTAACTTGAGACTCGCTCGTGTTTAAACTCGGTTGATTTTTCAAAATATTGGCTCTGGCTTCAAGTAGCATCATGTATGTTATTTCAGGTTTACAGGGTTAAATTAAAAAGTTGTTTAAAACGAATAATTAAAAACAAATCTGAATTAAAATGGTTTATTTAGAAAAATTAATTATAAAAATTTGAATTAAAAAACTGTACGGGGGGTTTTGAATATTTGCTTGGTTTGTCGTGCCCCTGCCATTCATCTCGCTAACTAGTCACATGACTATTTCTTTAAACGTTAGTTTGAAATAAAATCAGTTGAGTTGTTGAGATACATCTACATTGAAAGGGAATTAAAAGTTACATATTTTTGAGCAAAAGTCCTATTATATTTAAACAATTTCTTGCCAGATATTAATGAATTTATAATTTTTGAAATCTTAAATTCAACTCAGATGGGACGGACGGGAATTCAAACTGTTAGTTCAGAGAACTTTGACATTAAGACACCGACAGCTTACTGTTAGAAACAAGTTGGTGTTAAGATTCTTAGAATGGTAATTTTGTGTTAATGGAAATTTTTTTGATATTAGCAATTATGACTGAACTCTAATAAGAGAGTAAGGTAAACAACTGAAAGCGAGTAATTATGTAATTTTGCAAGCATTTCAAAGAAATGTAGAATTTATAAAGTTTTGTAGAAATTTTAGTAACTGTTTTACAATTTGGTTTTAGGAACTGAAACGAAATATTAGTTATTTGTGATTTTGAAAGGCTCGTCGCCGGCAGGCTTGTAGTACCGCAGTATCAACAAGTTGTAATTAATTAGATTTTATATATTTAATATAAGCTATTAAAATTGAATGATCCCCGCCCCAATGTTGTATTTTGCCAATTCTACTTTCCATAATTTTCACAAATAAATAATTTCCCGACATTAAATTTAACAGTTGACAATTATCAGTTATTTCAATGTACTATATACGGTTTAGCAGTATAAAACTTCGACATTATATGTTGATTTATCAATTTTAAATTTGCAGCACATTAAATAAATAAATGCAATAATTAGGGCAAAAATTAACTGTACTAGTTAATCATAGTGAATTGTGAATGAAGTTAATTAAAATAATTATAGCTGTGATTCGACAAATAATGCTGTAAGTTGTGCATGTAACAATTTATAATTCAAGGTATACAATGTATAATTTTTGGTAAAGAAGATTATAATATATTTTTTATTGAGATGTGGAACAATAAATATCTCTTTGTTGAAGTTAAAAATACACTGTTGGCCATTAAAATTAAAACGATGTTTTGAAACTGATTCAAAACAATAAATCCCGTACTATTCTTATGAAAAAATGTCGTGTCAAACTGGCTCAAATTTTGATAACTAGTAGACTTTGACATCCAGAATAAAAGCCTCTATGAATACACCTAAAATACATGCCACAACATAGAATCTTGTATAGCAAATATGAATTTTGTTGGCGTGTACTCTTGTTCATTTTGCAAAACTCTAACCTCTCCCACTAAAGTTATTCTTGGTAGTAAATATGAATTGAGAGGATGGGATTTTTCATTTTGGAAGCAGATCTTTGGAATATGCTACAATATTTCATTTAGATCGCTGCGGCATAATTTAATGCCCAACCGTTATACTGCAGATAAATTAGTTTACCATGCAGTTTTTATAAACTCTTTAAGCTTGCCCCAAAGAAACAGTTAACATCTTTCCTGTATGAACATTATTTATTATTTGTTCCTCAACACAAATTTTCTAAGAGTATAAATACGAAGTTGGCACTTTGTGATTTTCTTGATTTAATTGTGAATGCTTTTGGTCGAAACAATATATTAATTGATTTCTCTCGTGTTTAATCACAAAATACTCTTGAATTAACCAGGTAGGTATGGACTTTTTTAAGCCTCCACTCTTCATACCTCACTAATAGACCCAAAGGGGATTTATGTCTGCTGCTATCTGATACATGTATACCAAGGATTTGATAACATATCTAAGAAAAATTCCAAATATCTATGCCATACAATACATAACATGAAAAGAAGAGGACCCATTAGGCAACCCTGGGGAACTCACATATCAGCATTGTGTTTTTCTGAAATATAAATTATTAAATTTTACAGTTGGTAATGTGATATTTTATCAGGTATTGTACTTTATTACTTCAAAAAAAAAATCGGTCCTTGACAACTCGAACAGACTTTTCCATTTAGGAATAAATACATTTTAATTTCAAACTATTGTAACTTTGTTGAACTAACATGCCCTGTTCTCGCAATAAGTTATTATTTCGTCAACTATCCGTTATCTTTCAACCAATCGAAATAAAAAATTAAATACAATTTTAAAAGCCACCAACAAGGGCACCTTTACGTGGGTCGCCGATTTCAAAAATTTTAATTTTTGTGAAACTAGAGCACAAATATTTTTGCCCCGTTTGTTAGAATGGATTTTTGCTTTTGAGTTATTAAATTTTGGAAAGTATAGACCTCACCCGGAAAGTTCAGAGTTTTTCTTTTTTTGAAAAAAATGCTTTTTCATTGTTTAATAACCTCTTTACTTGAATAATCAAGTATTTGTGTTAATATTTTAATTATTTTAAAAACTAATTATTTTTTTAAAATTCTACCACATCTCTTAAAGAGAGATTTTTCTTAATTATCTTTGAGTATTTAATTTATTACGAAAAATTAATAAATAATTATAACATGATTAATTACATAATTTTAAAAAAATCATTATTATTATTATTATACATTTAACAAATAATAAAATATTTAATAATTTTTAATATTAAACTTATTCATAAATTTTTCATAACATTAAATTAACCAAAATAATGAAGAAGGAAATTTATCATTAAAATACGCGTTGAGTTTTTCAAAAAATAATAATTTTAGAAATAATTAGAATTATTACCAATACTTGATATTAATAAATTTAATAAATACACCACAGGTAATGACGACCCCCTTTATCCCGGAAGGCTCTAGAAGCGCCTTGTGTGGGAGGGGCTACACATTTAGAGACAAGAGACACACCCAATACTCATGTATAGTGGAAAAATCCCTCTCACAGTATTTTCCACTGCCACGACCGGGGATCGAACCCGGAACTTTTGGGTGGCTCGACCATCAGTCATTTAAACAAAAAGACTTAACTATTTAAACAAAAAAAATAATTGACAATAAAAAGAGGAATTAAATTAAAAGAAAATCGGATAAGTTTTGAAACCGAATCCTCAATGATCTAAAACAGTTACTATTAAAAAGGCACTGAATGATTTCTGTAAAACCTTAATAAGTTTCACAGAAAATTATGTATCTATAAGTGCGTTGCTGATAAAATTAAAATATGGCAAAAACTCTTCCTGGGGACATATAATATTTTACTGTTATCTTTATGAAATTTACCACACATTCCAGCATGACATCCAAATATATTTAATTCTTATAAATCCTTTGACAATATTTCATGTGTTTTTCTTCAATATTTACCCACTCGATTTGGTACTAACATAACTCTTCATGTGCATGATGAAGGTTTTATAATAATTAAGATAATATTTTTACATTGTAAAATATAATATCCATCAGAAAAATCCCTATCACTTTAGCAATTGGGAACTGAACGTATAAAAATATATCAAATAAATCTGTTTATGGATTTAAGAATAAACCAATTTTGCAATAAGTGTAAGCCTTGCTTGAAAAATGTCGCTCATCACCCATTGTGTAATGTCAGAAACTTTATTAAATTTTAAATTTAGCATTTAATACCTACTACACGATGATAATCTGCAAGGAAGTATTTAAATTTGAAATTCCTATGAACTGATGGATAAGAAGAACTCTTTGTTATATAAAGCTAATATTTTTAAAGGCTACCTATAAAATATCTTTAGCATAAAAATGAGAAAAGTTAAAATAAAGCCACTTAGAATTCATAATAAAACTTGTAACCTACTTAGTAACTACTTACTGTCATTGGATGCGTAGGGAAAGAGAATATTAAATTACAGTATAAATTTGAATTCGTTTCAAATTGCTTAAAATTCCTTTTATTACTTGGTCTAAAAGCATTTTTTATTGAATAGCTTGACGGATTCAGTAGCTTTACAAGGGAGTTTAAGGAACTTTTGATTTTATGCGTATTATGATATAGGTTGACACTTTGGATCGCTCAAGGAACTTCCCGTTTGATTTATTGTAATTTACGTCATCAAATATTTTTAGGAGGATTTAAGGAGATTGGTTAACTATTTATCATGGGTTGCCTTAGTAAAGATGCCACGACATTTTCTCATTCATATTTTGATCTATATCCTTTTAAGTCATTCAAACAGAATTATCAGGTCTATTTAATGATTCGTTTTGTTGCACCATTATCAGCGAAATACAATTAATTTACCTGGTGTTTAATAAGACAGGTTTTATGAGCCCAAAATTAAAGCATTTCTATCTACATATTAAATTTATTTTGCAATGGAGAAGTCAGATAACCATGCAATATATTTAGATACATCGTTTTAAGCAGACTCTAATTGACGTGTTCGTATTTTGCCACGTATAAATTGGGCTATACTCTTTTATTTTACAGGCCGATGCATCTCAGGTCGGTATTGGTTGTGTGTTAACCCAATTTTATGATAATCGAGCACTAACCAAAATGGAGGCTAGGTACGGGGCAACCCAATTGGAAACTCTTCCGACTATACATGCAATTGAAAAGTTCAGGCCTACATCGAAATGACTAAATTCATTGTAGTAACAGATTGATATGCTTTAAAATGGTTAAATTATTTAAAAGGTACTAAAGGTAGACTTGGCAGATGGTCTCTTCATCTTCAAAGCTTTGATACAATACCTCACCTACACGTTGCTGTAATTACAATTAACAATTTAATAGGGCTTTCTAACAGAGGTGATTCGCTCATGCTTACCCGGATACATTCAAATTTATTGCCTATTTTCAGATAATCTGAATACATAAGGATTTAATGTTGTATTCAATATTCAACTGTTGTATCTGGTGGTTATGTCTATTTTTAGTATTTACGAAAGTTCTTTCAATAAAGGCTTCAGTATATTTATCGTCCATTAGAACCTCTTCGATGGATTGTTTCTTCTGATTTATTATTTCATTAGATTAAAAAATTGTGCTATGTCATATAAATATTTTATATTAATTATCCCTTTCCAGATGTTTGATCCATCCAGTTAAAATTTGAATATTTTGGATAGGGGCATTTAACGTTCAATTAATTCTTGTTTCAGTCACATTATTCACTCATTCTTTTAATTAAAGTGTCTAAAAACTTTTGTTCATTTCTGCTGCTAGTGTAAATTTACTGGAAAATTATTTCTAGATTTAAAAAAAACTGTATAGTAAATTAATCGTATTAATCGAGGTCAAATCAAAAAAATATTGTTAACATATTTCCATCAGATGTACAATTTTGAACATGCCTTTTAAACATTTTACATAAGTAATTAGAAATTATTTTCCAACTGACCTCAATTTATTACTACTTAATAATTTGTGCTTAATTATTTGCAAGGTTCAATCTATTACAATATCAGTATATAGAACATCAAAACTGGCCATTTGGTGCGTTTCATGAATACTGTTTACATAATTTCTTCCTGTCGCATTATTTAAAGCAGAGAATCAAAATCTTTGCATAAAATCACTACAGTTCATCTTTTTAGTCAAATAGTTGTAAAAATCATAAATAAAACTGTAAAATATAAAGAGAAACCCATGTCATAGAGAAGAATACATAAACTCTATTCTGTTTTATATATTTTTAAGATATATATAAGGTATATTCAACCCAACTTTACGAGATAGGAAAAACCATTTATCTTGTTTCGACTTGAGGAGATGAAACTTCATCATAAAATGTTTCATCCGAGACTACTCTAATACCTGCAGCAGAGATATTGCGCAAGTTATAGTTCTGTATATTTTTAAAATATCTTAATAAATGTAAAATATATTATTTGTTGTTTATTTGTGATAAAAATATAGTTTCTGAAGAATCAGGGTACATCTAAAAATAATAAAGAATAATGGACAAAGCTACAACATTTTCTCGAATAAACAACTGAGGAGAATGAACGTTGTTATTCTCATAGTAACTTTAGAGAGTGTTCGAAAAATCCGTAATAATACTCTCAATAAATATGATGGATGTGATTGTTTAGTGTACGAATTAGTCAAAGTAAAATAAACTTTCAGAACATTTGTCTTGACACAATTTTTATTAGCTAAACGATTGCAATGAAAATGTAGACACATTTAATATTCATGCACCTCTTAAGACCGCCAGGATTTTCAGCCGAAAGGCCCATGGCTAACTGATATAGTAGAGCTAAAGAAAAAAATCTGAAAAAGTTCTGACTAAATTTAAAACTCCTGCAATTGTGATACGGTATAAGAATTAACTACTGTTGCCGGAAACAAAAAAAAAGTTATATTGAATACATGTCTCATGTCAGCACGACAATACGAAACTATCTAAAATAATAATAACTTGTCTCACAAGTATAGAATATTGTCAAATTAAACAGCACATCAGCAGTGAAATCAGCAGTGAAGTATATAAAACAAGTATAAAATAAACAAACATACAATAATGACAGTGAGTAAGAGATTAGTTAATTATTGAAATCGGCATCAATATATTCGGTCACAGAGTAAAAACTAGATCTTAAAAATCTGTGCTGGGGAATACTAATGTTGAAGTTCATACCGAGAGCATCCATTACATTCCTGAATGAAGATTTAATAAAAATTACTGAATTGAAAATATGCAGCGAAGGTACTGTTAGTACGATTAATTGTTTAATTACTTCCATACAGGAGATAGTGATAGGCTTAAACAACATCAAGCGGATAATCTTTTGCTAAGTTATCAAGATCAAGAAACCCAGTCGGATTTTGCAGCTAATTTTCTCTCTCTGTCATACGAAAGCGAAGGGATTCATATACAGCAAGATATTGCTTGCTGCTCCATCTGGATATTTCTTTTCTTGTATAAAAAAACATAATCATTTAACATTGGTAATTACATGCGAAATGAGTTGTTTATCGTTTCATTATGCAAATAAATTCCTGTCTTTAACTTGTCATCTTATTACGGCATTGCTATTGATGTTTGAATTTTGAGATCTATCATTCCGGTTATATTTGTGTACTAGACTGAAGTACGTCTTCAAAAACGGAAGCACGACGTCGATGGATACGTAAGTCGCTTAATTTAATCCTGTGACAGTGACATTTATAAATAGCGTTAATATAAATACAAACTAGTTTAAACATAACCTAAAAATTTTTAGGTAGGAAGTTAGGCGCGGGTGGGTTCTCTAACCTAAAAATCGAATGTTTAAGTAGGATTTTTTGTAGGGATCCCACCCCGGTCGAGACCAGTCGGAGATACATAACCTCAAAGAAGTTTAGAACAATTTTTAGAGAAAGACGGTCGGCGTCCTCCAAATTATCGAATCGATCCGATCACTCCCGAGGGCGTTATTCACCGTTTTATCAACGACTTAGGGAATTGAAAAACCGAAACAAGTTTCAGGGGAATTCACACGTGTGGAAGCTAGGATTTTAAGCAAAAATGTGCTGTGGTTAAACTAAAGGGGTTAAAATTAAGTAAAACGTTACCTACTGGAGGACAACCTCGATACACCTTTTACATCACTTTTGACCGACTTCCAAACTTTTCACCAGGATACTTAGGAACTCTGGAAAAAGGAGTTAAAGGCAACGTGACCCCTCGTTATCGAGGAACTTGAGGCCATAGAATCGATTGCCACCAGTTTCTGTTCGATCTGACCAGCCGTTCCGGGAAAAAGTGTGCTGTGACCAAACTAAAGGTCATAAATAAGTAAAACGTTACTGGAGGCTTGCGATTTTTGTTATATTTTATTCTCTACCATCAATGCACATTAATAGGAGAATTTATAGTTTCTTATATAAAATAAATAAGGATAAAAATGAGCTGTCACGATTTCATGAATTTTTAATCTGTATCAGAAAGTAAAGGTGGTCAGAAGGTGTAGGGGACTACGATAACGTTAAAGCGCTTTTTGTTATTGTCTTCCAGTTTGGTTTAACCAAAGGTTATATTGCTCATCATGAAGTATATAGTCAAGAAAATAAACATGATATAGGGTCAGGAGGCGCGGGGAAGTCACATAGAAAATTAGCTTGTAGTATTATACAGTGTAAGAGTTATGAGGGGGGGTTTCATTAACTCTAAAGCAATTACTCCAGCATAAAATACCTCAGTTAATAGATGAATGAATATGTGCGAAATAATATGTCTTCAAAGTATTTCAGTTAACTTTATGTTTCAGATGTGAAATTACAAAAGAGTGAGTAGCTAATTTTTTAAACAAAAAATCAATTTGAGTGCTCCACGTTAAATGGGCATCAAAATGGTGCAGCGGCGGACTGGACCTAAGGGAACCGGGTGGCATTATGGCTTTAAGGGCTCGCCGCCCGCCTAGGATCAGGACAGATGATACCATCAGGTCAAGCAATAAATCAAATGATAATCAAATAAGCAAAAGTTCTTGGAAGTTTTTATTTCTTCTTCCTGCTCTTCGCCTTCTTCGTCACTCTGAGAATGAGAATCATTTGTGTATTGCTGAATAGGTGGAACGCGTTCGTCCAAAATAATTGTAGAGGGTTCATTAAAACTTTTCAAAAAAGTTCTTTTGAAAGTAGTTCTCGATCGCCATTGGCAATTGATGTGACTGACTTTAGTGCACCATTAGGAATTTCATTTTTGTTAATTTCATGAAAGTTTATTGGATCCAAACAAGCAACATCCTTCATTAAATTCTCGTTGCAGTTGAATTTTTCACCTATTTTAACTAAAGCTGTGTCGATGATGACTTTCTACGCGGTAATAGAGTAGAATCTCTTTGCGTCTACAGACAGTAGTCCCACTTTGTCTTGGCATCGTATTTTTTTGATTTCCTAGATGTTCTTCTTAATGGCAGCTGTATTTCGACATCGCTGTTTTCGGACTGAATTAATTCTTGAACTTGGGATGCAAACAATATCGCAGCACTGAATGTCATCAAATTTGGTTGTTTCCGCAAGCAAGTCCCCAAGCTTTAATGTAGTCTAGTGTAGGAGTTTGGAGGTATTGGCTTACGAAGTTGATAAATCGAACATTTTCTTGAATGTGAAGGCTGTCAGAATAGTTCCAAATTTCAAAAAGGAATTTATCAATGCATTTCCTTGAAATAAAACCATTGGTTCGAACTCTGTGCTCTGCATGATGGTGGTCAAGCCTTTGTCTTTGGCCCACTACCTCGTTTTTCCGATGGTCTGCAATCATCTCAGTTTGTCTCTACCAGTTCTTATATCCGCTTTTTTGTCCACCTACACAGAGGTACGCTTGAAGGACTCGTGAATATTTATTCACGAAAAAGTGTATTTACACTTGTAGACTCCAAGAAGCTGAATAAATTATTTGCTTCAGTACAGCTTGACGTGGCGCCTCCCAGCACTAAATTCAAAACATGCGCGTAACAATGCGTGAAAACTAATTTTGTCATATCTTCTTGTATGACGTTTCATTGAATAAAAAAATTAATTGTACAAAATTGTTGTATTAATATAAGATTTTATTGAAGACTTTCTTAAACATCATCGTTACGCTGTGGCAACGAATTGATTGGATTTATAATTTTTATGTTCCATGTGTAGGTAGTAAGCGTGGAGGGCCCACGCAGGCTAGGGCCTGGATGGCAAACGCCACCTGACGCTATGGCCAGTCCGACACTGAGATGGAGTCCTAAAAAATTAACAGAGCCACTTTGCTGAATGTTCTTATTATTAATTTTTAGAATATATCGATTGGATTATTTAGTGGAAAAATACAGCAAAATGATTTGGCACAGTAAGAAAATGGTTGAAAATTATTTTTCACATTATCCAAATGACCCTAACGAGATTAATGACTAAGTGTACTGCGGTAGTTAGTGAATTAATCACTGTGCCTCCGGATAATCGCATCGATTTCTACAGTTCAATTCCTTTATTCGATCCAAATAATAATATTACTTTTTATTACGTTATCAATACCAAGATTGGAAAATATATAAAAATGTAGAAATTACCTTGAAAATATTATTTTTGTCATATCTGTTAGCGCTTTAACAGTAAACAAAAGTAACGCTGACTAGGTATTTTTGGAAAATTGAACTGACAAAATTACTAGTCTAGGCCATATATTACAGTTCTATATAATTTAAAAAAAATATATTTTACGCTTAAATTTAAAAAATGAAGTCAGAAAATATAATTTAACATAAGGAGACGTCAAGAAGAAGGAAAAGAGCAGAAATAGAAACACCAAGAAGAAAAAGAAAAACAAGAACGTCAGCGAGAATTGACAAAAATAAAACAGATACATTGTTCAGACATATTCTTTGCCAAATTCTTCCTTCGCTTGCTTTAGAAGTTCATCTATTTGTTTAATTAATTCTGTAATCGTTAATTTGGTACCTTTTATTTATTTTTTCATTATAAAAAATAGGATTACGGTCAGCAACTGAAGTAAATTTGACAAAGGTAGATCTAATTGTAAAATAAAAAGATGGTATTCAATTTTTCATAAAAATTTAAATTTAACGATTGCTAACAAGTACTTCAATACTTAAATGCTCCATCTTGAACTGTGGCAATTGTTACATTTATATATCAATCAAATGCCCATTTATCAATATTAACAATAAAAAAATACCTCACTTGTGGTTTTAGGTCTTGACTGCCAGACTATAAATCTAAAAATATTCTTTAATTTAGCTAAAAGCAAACAAAAAGTGATTAATTTGAAAAGTCTTCAGAGATGTATTGTGCACCGGAATAATTAAGACAGGTTCATTAAAACATTATTTAAGATTTTTCAAGAGAAGGTCGAAAATATGCTTCTTTAAACTCAACTGAAATTAACAACATTTATTAGAGAGAGATATATAAATTTATTATATAGAAAATACAAAAAATGTTAATGCAATTATTCCGGAATACTGTTTAATGCCCTTAACGGAATTCTAATATTAGTAATCGTATAATATTTTATTTAATCGATAGACATATTCAGCGGACTATCCATTTCAGCTACAAGTTCGGGATGGCAATTTTAAAGAGATCTGTTCCAAGCTTTTGCATAGGGTAACTATGTTATTAGCGAAATTAAGCTCCGTTTGGAGGGGAGAGTTAAAGTATCCCCAGGGTTTACCAGCTTGGGCCCTGACAGATTAGACTTCACACTGAAATTTAGAATTCATACGCGTAGCATGCAGATATCGCTTTCCGGATTACTTTTACTTGCGTACGTAACGAATTTCAATCCAGGAATACTCGGCCTGAGGGAGTTGCCTAAAATAATTAATAAAAATAGACTACGGGAAATAATGATTTGATAAAATCCCAGCGAACTTCTTAAATATTAGCACTGCTAGATTAATATGGATGAGTTAGAACTTGTCGAGGATAAAATTAGTAATGTATAAAGAAATAAATTATTTGTTTTATACAGAATTGTTTAGAAGGTTATAATAAAATGAATAATTCGGCATGTAGCAAGAAGTTGAGAAAAGTCTTTTGGCCAATGCTAATTTTATGTAACATAATAATATAATAATAATAAATCGGCTTTATTTTATATAAAAAATAAAATACAAATACAATAATTTTCGCAAAAAATAACAATTAGGCACATTTGTGGCGAAGTCTAGCTTAAAGTTACTCATACTTAACCACAAAATTAAACCTTTAAACACAACATTAAACTATTGAATAAAGTGCGTGGCAATAACATAAAAAAAACCCATTCAAATAATTCATTGAAATATTTAGGTTATATAGCTTTCAGGAGCTGATAATTTCCGAGATAGTTCTCAGGTCCCCCCCCGCCGACTACCCTGAATAGACGATGCTCCGACCACCAGTCACGGCCCTCTTCAGAGGCTTTATTTCGCCTCTGAAGAAGACCACGACAAGGCGATCAAAACACCATGTATCCGAGAGAGTCTACGCGGAAGAGAACATGAAAACCACTCCACAAAGAAAAAAAACAGTTAATAAAGTTCCCTGTTTGGTACACATATATAGGTTAAATAGTAAAGTACTTAAAATTATATTTGCAACTGCCTATTTAGTAAATAACTTTTAAATTTGTGTTAGTCCCATGTTTTTAAAGTTTCCAGGTAATGAGTTGTAGAGTTTTATAGAATTAAATAAGAATCCTCTCTTATACATGGCGCTGTGACGATGAGGCATAATTAATTTTAATTTATATCGAATATCCCTGGAGTGAACAGCTGATCTAGTTATAAATTTATTTTTAAGGGCGGATGAGGAGTGGGTGTATTTAACAAATTTTGTATAAACGTACCAAGATGATGTAGTGCTCTGTTTGACATTCTTAACGATTTAAGATTATTAATTTTTTCAGACACCGAATCAAATCTCCGTAGTCCAAAAATTTGTCTGCAGCAAGAGTTCTGATCTATTTTTTTATTAACGAATTATTTTAAGAACCACGTTTTTCTTTTTTTTTGCCTAATATGTGAAGTTAATACATTAAAACATAATATTTTTAGTCGCAAACTCCTCTATAAAATCCTTATTTTACTATAAGGAACGTAACCAGACTGCAACCAACAGCTACTCTCCGGGCTATGTGCCCCGCCGGGCGCTGAATTACAAGTTACAAGCCTGACGCGTTAAGTGTAATAATTGTATATTACCGTAAAAACGCTAATGCTTCGATTACAACAAACACCAGCCGAAATACTGATTCTACTTAAAGAAGCTCTCGTGCCAGTCGTCACCGTCCCATACCACTTGCAGACTGCAGTTTCGAGCTGTTGGCTCTCGTCAGTGCAAGGTAGGCATGTGGCGACCGATACGAGGATCACTTGACTATTTAGTACATTTCGGTATCTTTGGGATGGCGACATGTAAAATAAGGTGCCATCTAGCGGTTCAGTGTCTGTTGCAATCGAAAAATAAATAGCCTGACTGGGCTTAGCATATCCCTTTCGCGTGCTACTTCCTGATATATCTAAAGAAATATTCGTATTACATATTTTAGTTAACAAAATGTAGTAAAAAAAAAACTGTAACAAATTGATTCGAACACTCGTACTCACGTGTGAGAATCGGGCAACCTAGCCACTACACCATGAACTGCTGATGAGAAATCTACATACTTCTTACTATATGTTACATACTGAACGTATGAATAGTTCTGACGCTATTCATACATACTACATGTACGGATAGTCCTGACGCTATTCATACATCCTGCATGTACGAATAGTCACTTCGTTCTTTTAAATGCCTACAGTAACGTCTAGAAATCGAAGATTTCAGTCACTCTGTTTGTTAATACAGCTGAACCTCCCTTACTTGCCCTTAGAAGGTCTCAGCTGGTAAATAAACATTCACATTTCAATCTGTATATTTTAGACGTCTATTACATTTTATTGGTAGTATGAAATCATGACACCAACAAGTGATCCGAGGAGACAAATGTTACTGCATCTTTTAACATTTTTTTTAATTTTGACTGCTAATATTGTTTAATGAGATTCATATGTACTAGATTTAATTTTAACGGTTGTTTCAGTCTGCATGTCTGAAGTTATTGGGTCATTATAAATTCGGAATTGTCATTACAAATGTCTAATTCCCGCGTCGATAGGGATTCCGGATAATATTCAGTGAAATTACAAACTATGATTGGACCTTGAGGATATTTGGTGAGAGAATAAAACGTGGACTTTTTATTCGGCAACGCGTCATTTCGACGTTAAGCAAGGATTTCCCTGAAAATTTTTTAAAGCATCCCAATCTTAACTTTTGGTGATTATATTAGAAAATCTCAGTCTCAGCTATTTGAAGCTAATTGTAGTTGTTGTGGAACTACTAAAATCATCTAAAACGAAATTACTGAATACTTATTTTTCTGTGTGCCCACAATTATTCAAAGAGTTGTACATACTGTAAATTCAAGTTTTGGGAGATAGAATTTTTTATGAGAGATTTTATTTTTGTTTATATATACCATTTTTCGATCTTCTTACGTATTAAACTTGATAATAACATAGCGCTAGATTTATTTGTCAGTTTATTTAGAATTTTATGATACGATAACATTTCTCTATATTATTTGGCGAAATATTTAATTCCATTTTATTTTTCAACGGATCCTCAACAATTTTCAGTACATTTTCATTTTCCTCTATATCGAATATTGTTAATATTTTTCTTCCATTATATTGTTCCACATTATCAAGTTATTTTATTAAAGCACAATTTCCTACTTCTAAAGCATTGTTCCATAGCGCTCAGATATTTGTTCAAAATAATTGTTTACTTTTTCAGCTTATATTCGCGAGTGTTTTTGATATCTCAAGTGCTGCGTCCAAATTTATATCACTTCGTGTCATGGTTATTGTACAACAGCGCAACAATACTTATTTGATTAAATCATTAATTCATAACACATTTAAGGAGTCGTCATTAGATGATTCCCACTTTTTAACTTCGTTTTTGTACTTTGTTTCACACTTATTTGTGGGAGTCGAGCTCAAACTACACTGACGCAGTCTTTTCCGAGAATCAATACATCTAAGAGACAAATGATTCAGCACAAAGGAAAAGTTATGGCCAAAAAATAAATTTTAAAATGGCGGATTTTGCGTTTCTTTAATTTACTTACTACCAAAGTTGAAGTAAAAAAATTCATTTAAATTTACTCTTTGTAAAAATAAAATCATAATTTTCTGAATATACTAATAGGACAGTGCCCAAAATTTTTCCTCCAAATATATGTATATAATATCTGCAATCTAATATCTATTTAACAATTTTTGAGGTGAATCATTTGTCGATATAAACCTGCATGCTGTATCCTCAACAGTCCAATTCTTGTTTCAGATGTCTTTATTTGCAAGTGTCAAGAATAAAACATGGTAGGTAGGTGTCAAAATAGTATGAAATTAGTGTTTGCAGTTGTTTCCACGTACAAGCCGTCTAGTCATGTCAAAAAGTGTTTAAAAATAATTTTTTTCTCTTTATAAATGATAATATTATGATTTACATTTACAAACATATTACATATTAACAACTCAACATATTAACTCGTTATAGCAGGTGGGAAATAATTTGTTATAAAAATATATTTAGTATATATTATGATAGGAGATAATTATTGCCTATACAGAGTGTCTCACCGGAAAATGAATCGATCGATATAGAGAAAAGTACGCATCAGAAAATTTTGAAAATTTAGATAATTACTAATGTCGGTGTGGCCAATCCAACTAAAATAATTACAAGCAGCTGGCGCTTCCGCTTATACCGGAAGTCGATACCAACTTGCTTATTTCAAATAGAACACGCTATATATTTTAGGGTTTTCGAAAAGAGCATTAAATTCTGAGTCGAAAATGTGTAGCATATCCTATACCTAAACTTAGCCGTTTCAGAGATATTTGACATCTTATAGAAAATTTGACAGGTGGAACGGTTTGCAAGAACCGTTATAACTTTCTTTGTGTAAAAGATGCTCATTTACTTCTTGTCGCGTAAAAAGAACACAAGGTGAGCTACGTTCTACAACTGAAATAAATTCAATAATATCATACCAATTGTTCCGTTTTTCGCGTTATATTTTGTCAACTTCAAACCGCGAAAACTTGTTTAGGTCAAATGGAACACCCTGTATTTTTTTACGTCAAGTTGTGTAAAATTGAATTCACTTTTTCTGATATTAGCATTGTATGGGTTAAAGTTACAACTTTTTGAAATATTTGCGATTTTATTAGAAATTCATGAATTGTTGTATTCATTTCATCAAAATAGACATATCATTATCTTATGTCAAAAAATGCCAGCACGTTTAAATTATACCAACGAAAACTTTTTAAATTTGTTTCTTATTTATGGAGAATGTGATTTTGTGCTACTCGATATCCACAAAAACGCAAAATAACACTAACACTGTAACATGCGTATTAATCGAATTGTAGATATGGCATGAACTAAAATAGCAGAGATAAGATCAATTTAAAATATGATTTCATTTTAATTTAATAATTGCTCAAAATTCGGCCCTCGCATTTTTCGCATCTTCGGATTAGTTCCTCATGGGTAGCTCTTCTAATTGAATCCTGTGATATGTTTTTAAATGCATTTCTTACTCTTTTTTGCATACAATCTTCAATGGTTGTTAATGGGCTCTCATAAACTTTATCTTCGGGCGAGCGAGGAGGCCGTAAGAAAGGTCCATTATTGGCAATCCATTGATCATAAAAAGTTTCTTGTAAATAATAATTAATTAAATATGCGTTATGTGGGAGAGCACCGTCGTGCTGATAAAAATATTTTTATGTTCGGTGAGAGGTAAGTAAATTTTCTAAATAGTTATTATTCAAATTTTGTAAGATATTCAGATATCTTTCACATATAAAAAAAAAACAAAAATGTACCCATACATATTCGCGGAAGAGAAAATTTAATTTACCGTTTAAATTTTCCTGATAAAATTGTAATGCCACCACTCTATCGTTTCTTATGGCACAGTAAACATTGAACTGCCAACTTTCCTGAAAGTTTCGCTCTCTGAACATATGAGGATTTGAGTCACTCCAATTATGCGAATTGTGTCAATTAAAAAGTCCATTTTTAGTAAATTTTGCTTCATCTGTCCATATAATATTT
Source organism: Leptura quadrifasciata (assembly GCA_963675555.1). NCBI lineage: Eukaryota > Metazoa > Arthropoda > Insecta > Coleoptera > Cerambycidae > Leptura > Leptura quadrifasciata. The sequence continues at coordinate 22,246,939 of OY776673.1, forward strand.
CCCAAATAAGTATCGTGACTCTCAGACCTTATTAGAATAAACTCACAAAAATTCTGTCTTCTTAGGAAATCTGTTTCTTTTAATCCTTGAACCATATGGAATGAAAACGGGTGAGTGATACTTATGTTTTAATAAGATTCTGTGAATTGAATCCTTGCATAGTCCCGATTCCAGAGCAGCTTGTCTTAATGACATCCTTGGAAATGTATGAAAATATCCCAGAATTACTATTTCAATGTTTTCGTCATCAACAATAGGCTTTCTTCTTTGCATTTTTGCCTTAACAGAGCCATAATTTTTAAAATTTTCCAGTATGCGTTTTACAGTGTTTGGTGACGGTTTCCGTTTTTCTGGATATCGAGTAGCAAATGTGCTGCAAGTTCTTGATATTACTTTATCACATTTCCCATAAATAATAAACAAATTTAAAAAGTCTTCGTGCGTGTAATTTAAACGTTCTGGCATTTTTTGACATAAGATAATGACTGATTGTCTCTAATCATGGATTACAACAATTCATGAATTTCTAATAAAATCGCAAATATTTCAAAAAGTTGTAACTTCAACCCCCACAATGCTAATATCAGAAAAAAGTGAATTAAATTATACACAACTTGACGTAAAAACTACAGGGTGTTCCATTTGACCTAAACAAGTTTTCGCGGTTTGAATTTGACAAAATGTAACGCGAAAAACGGAACACTTGGTGTAATATTATAGAATTTATTTCAGTTGTAGAACGTAGATCTCCTCGTGTTATTTTTACATGACGAGAAACAATTGAGGATCTTTTACACGAAGAAAGTTATAACGGTTCTTGCAAACCGTTGCACCTGTCACATTTTCTATAAAATGTCAAATATCTCTGAAACGGCTAGGTTTAGGTATAGGATATGTTAAATATTTTCAACTCATAATTTTATGCTCTTTTCGAAAACCCTAAAATATATAGGGTGTTTCATTTGAAATAAGCAAGTTGTTATCTACTTCCGGTATAAGCGGAAGTGCCAGCTGCTTGTAATTATTTTAGTTGGATTGGCCACACCGCCATTAGTAATTATCTAAATTTTCAAAATTCTCTGATGCGTACTTTTCTCTATATCGATCGATTCATTTCCCGGTGAGACACCCTGTATACATTCTCACATACAGACAATGAACATCCATGTCAGGTCAATGCCAGGAATATAATGAGCTTCACGTCATACGTTTGTATATCATACGATTACCAAGATTGTACTATAAATTATTAGAGTTACATTTTCTCCTTAGATAACGATTTGTTTGTAGTTTGCCAATGAAAGAAGAGAATTGTAATGAATAACTGAACTAGAGCATCTACTCTGCTTTTAAAAGCCATCAGCTTTTAGGAGAATGGCAATGGTTACAGAGGGTGCGATTTTCTTCAGCAATTTTGTAAGAAATTTATTGATATTACAATAATAAGCCATGGGGAGCATTTGAATCGAGAGGGGTTGTAGGACTTAGTGGATAATGCGAATACATATCACTATAAGGAATTGTTTATTAGATATTACAATATTTATTAGATAATCAAATATCGATTAGATAACTGATACCATACAAATTTTAGAAAAGCGGAAATATAAACGAACAAAATTAGAAACAGATGGGAATCTTACAAATGTCTTCGAAACTATACAAAAAGTGCTATAAAAAGAGAAAAATATTCGTTTGCATATCAAAATTCTAGAGAAAATGACAGTAAAAGTAATTGGAACATCATAAAGCAGTTAGGTTTATCAAATAAAAATAAGTCTGAAGTTCCTATGCATCTCTCAATGTTACATGGCCTATGTCCATTTAACAGTTTATTTAAAAACTAGTGTTTTGTGGATAGTTAGCACGACCTGTATATTTTTTGGATTCAGTTTTTGCAGGTGAAACTGTTTTCAACTAACAGAATTTTACATGTATAACTGCTAAACCATGTCACACTGTTTTATGTACTTAATTTTATATCTTAGGAACTTAGTCCTGTTTTTCTATTAACACTATTATGTATCTCATATCCGTTGTAATACAGCATTATTATCCCAGGAAACAATTTGTCTACAAAATTTAGTTACATCAGATATCTATTTTTCAATTTTTATATTTTTGTTTACTATGGAGTACATATGGTTATTTTCCTTACCTTCTCTCATTCTATATATAGTAAATCCTATGAGATGTAATATGTTACTGATTTATCAATAATATCAATACGTTTTACTACTTATTTACATCTGTTAATATTTGTTGTTATGTATAAAATAGAAATTGCAAAGGCAAATCAGCTGGCATGGAAAATAAACTATTATTATAGATTCCTTTTATCGATTATATGCCACTACTTTAGTTGAGTATGGGAATCTACAAGGCAAGTTGGTGCGCTTAAATTAACCACTGACAGATGGCCATACTTGTACGATTTTTATATTTTATAGCTTTCAATTTCAATAGGGAATTAGATCTCACATTTTTTTGGTAGCGTTGTTTTCCAGTAAACAGGATAAAAAGTTTACCTTATCAGTAAAACTCAGCAGGAAGTCATTTGCTTGCAGCCTTTGTACTGATTCAAACATTATAATTTTTAACTGTGGACTTCAGTAATTGATATTACAATTTTTATATCCCAGTTACAAAGTGTTGAACATACAGGTAATTTCATTTCATTATACTCATTAAAATATTTTAATTAATCTTCAAATTTTGCCTTTGATATAATTTCAATTATTTTTAAAATAAATTTTGAATTCAAAGTCAATTCTTTTTAATTTAATAAGTAGTTAAAATGCTATATGTACCACATGGTTTTAAAAATATTTTTCTCTTTCCTTTTAATTTTTTTGGCAATTTATAGTCTAAGAAATCAGCTTACTCGTGCATAGCTAATAATAATTCGTGCATAGCTAATAATAACTCGTGCATAGCTAATAATTACTATTGCATAGCTAAAATTACTTTTGTACTGCTAATCAGCTTACTTTTGTATAGCTTAAATTAATTTCCTGCAGCTTTTGTATAGCTAGCTTAATATTTCGTGCAGCTAATTTAAATATATTTTGTACAGCTAACTAGCTTATATTTGCATAGCTAACATTGCTTAAATTTTGCATAAATAACTTGCATAAATTTTGTATGTGCTTATATTTGGTTAAATTTCCTACAATTTTCACCCCATTCATTGAGAGACGTAAATTGCCAAGAAAAATTTAGAATTCTTGCAATAAGAGACAATTGTGGGCCTGGATTGCTGTCCCAGAACCAGCCACCTGACCCATAAACCACCTAGGATACTGGTATCAATTTGTTTTTTATATATATATATTTTTTTCACATTTCAATTTGTCTCAAACCGATTTGTCTAATTTTTTTATGTAATATATTTTGTCATTCATTTTAAACTATCTTTTTATTTCTCTTACCAACAATTTCAGTCTGATCTATAGCAGACTGGTTATTCGAGAAAAAGAGACTATTTTGCTTATTTTACTATAGATGGTGCCCAATTTAACATCAATTTTTCTTTGTCTCCTTTTCTCGAAATAAACAGAAATCTGTCGCTTATGCTGTACATGTCAGAAAGGGTAAGTTTCTCCACTCTTACGAATGCTCTGGACCCACGGCTCTCTGCTCCGGCTTAAACCAGCTAGTCGTCCGCACATGTTGCCTCAATTCTTTCTCAAAAATAAATAATAAGAGAAAGGAGGTAACATCAAATGTAGATGATATTCAATGATAATGAAGCTTTTATACAAGAACTTCTTGACCGCAAACATATTGCCTTCCAAAACGCTATCAACCACCCCAATGACTCATCAAAAGCAGAAGCTTTTATCCAATCTAAGTATGAAACGCAACGCGAAATCAGAAGAATAAAGAATGAGTGGTGGGCAAACAAGGCCAGAGAAATTCAAAGGTACGCCGATACACACGACTACAGGAATTTCTTTCAAGGAGTAAAAGCAGTGTACGGCCCCAGTAGGAAAAATATGTGCTTTATTAAAGATTTAAATGGAAATCTCCTCAAAGAAGACCAGGAAATAAGAGCCCGATGGAAAGAACACTAATCTAACATTCTTAACCAGCAAAGTCAAGCCGATCACGATATTATAAATCTTATCCCTCAATATGACACCTTCGAAGACTTAGATAAACCACTAACAACGGAAGAGATCTTAACCGCCATTGGGCAGCTCAAAAATAACAAATCTCCCGGCGCCGACTCACTCCCAGCTGAGATCTTTAAAGCTGTGTCGTCAGAGCTCATACCCTACCTCAAAAAACTGTTTGATGTCGTGTGGGAAAGTGGTCAAGCTCCGCAGGAGTTTCGTGATACACTTTTAATCAACCTCTTCAAAAACAAAGGGAGCGCTGCGGACTGTGGAAATTACAGGAGTATAGCTCTCCTGGCTGTTGGAGGGAAGATACTCACTAAAGCGATGGCAAATAGGCTAACACCTGTTATGGAAAAGTTACTTCCTGAAACACAGAGTGGCTTTAGACCAAACCGAGGCACATCGGACCTAATCTTCACACTTAAACAGCTTCAAGAAAAAGCACTCGAACATCAAGGAGAAATTCACATGGCCTTCATTGATTTAACCAAGGCGTTTGACTCGGTGGACAAGGAAGTGCTCTGGAAAATTATGCTCCGCTTAGGTATCCCTAGAAAATTTGTGGAAGTATGTCGCAGTCTACATACAAACAACAACGCCCAGGTTATGTATAATAATGAGGCAACCAAATCTTTCCAAACCCTCACTGGAGTTAGGCAGGGATGTGTCCTGGCACCCCTACTTTTTAATTTGTTTACCACTGCTCTAACAATTATTGTTGACAACAAACTGACAGTCAGAGGAATAGGCCTCAGATACCGTTCTGATGGCGGTCTCTTTAACATAGGGCGCTTTAGAGCTTTCACGAAGACACGCACACGATTCATTTGGGATCTCCAGTATGCGGATGACTGGGCACTTTTAGCCTCTACGCCGGAAGAGCTTCAAGAACTTTTAGATGTGAATGCCAAGAGCTATGATTCCTTGGGACTTAAAATCAACATTGGAAAGACTAAGATTATGTCAACTCCTCATCAAGTGAACCAAATAGACATTACACTTAACGGAAATTCTCTTGAAGTGGTGGATCAGTTCAATTACTTAGGCAACGGTGTTAATGACAAAGCAAACATAGACAGCGAGATTCGCAATAGAATTAACGCTGCATCTAGAGCACTCTGGGGACTTAGAGAGAGAGTATTTGACAACCACGACCTTGCTTTGTCAACGAAAATGGCTGTCTACAGAGCAGTTGTCATTCCAACACTGCTATATGGATGTGAAAGCTGGGTCACTTACCGTCGTCATGTGAAAGAATTAGAACGTTTTCAGCAAAGACACCTCAGAAGTATGATGAAAATCCGTTGGTTCCATCACATATCAAACGTGGAAGTACTCAGGAGAGCAAACAGCCTTCCAATTGAGATGCTTATTTCAAGAGCACGCCTAAGATGGGCAGGTCACGTTCATCGTATGCATGATAACCGCCTTTCTAAATGTACATTTTGTGGTGAATTGCTAAGCGGTAGAAGAAGGCGTGGCCGTCAACGAAAGAGGTTCAAAGACGTTCTCCATGAAAATCTAAAATCCTGCGGTATTTCAGACGAGCAATGGGAACAACTTGCAGCGGACAGAGCCGAATGGCGAGGAGTTGTGGCCAGCTATCAAGGAAATGCTGCTGCAAGGCCGAATCCAAGACCTAACCAGGTCTATGTTTGTCCTGACTGCGGTCGACATGTGCTCTCCCGAATTGGCCTCTGTAGCCATAGTCGTGTGCACCGTAGATGAATGGGAATTACAATAGACTACACCTTTTACTTGTTTTTTATTACACACAATCTATCAACTGTAACATTTTTTTTTTATACTCGGACTCGAGTAGAGGCTAATAATAATAATAATAATAAAAGATGATATTAACAATTATTTTGTGAACTTATCAACAAATAATGTCTCAGAGTGTAAAAATAGCATTACATATTACAATAATAATTTAATGATAGATAGAACTTTTAGCCTTCAATTGGCCTCAATAGAAGATGTCATAAATTCACTTAATAGCATTAAATCACACGCCACTGTATCAGATGAAATAAATGTAAAAATGATCAGACATTGCCTACCTAACTTATTACCTTAGTACATCTAGTAAATTCATGTATAGAACAAAAAGTTTTCCGGATAAATGGAAAGAAGCATATGTCCCACCTCTCCCGAAAACAGCTAAGCCAGAGACTTTTTCTGACCTTTGTCCGATAAGCATTGACCAGTCTTGTCAAAAGTACTACAAAAAATTATAAATAAGCAAATACCAGCTTATCTAAATAACAACAATATCTTGCCTAAATATCAGTCAGGATTTAGCCAAGGTAAATCCACTACCACTGCTTTGACTAAAATTAGTGAAGATATTATAACAGCTATAGATAAAAATGAAGTGACTGTGTTAATATTACTTGATTTTAGTAAAGCGTTTGACACAATTAACCATGAATTGCTTTGTGCCAAACTGCATTACATAAACTTTGATGAGGATGCAATAAAAGTCCTGACAAATGATTTAGGAAGGAGAAGACAAAAAGTGGTCTTAAACAACTGTGTGTGGAACAGCTTATTTACGTACAAAGAAGTACCACAGGGTTCTATTCTGGGACCGTTACTTTATAACTTATATACATTTTTAGCAATACAACAACTAATATGAATGCTCACTTTTATGCTGATGATACACAGTTGTATAAGTGATTCCTTATAACTGATATTGCAAATTCACTGAATTTCATTAACAACACTCCCAATAATTTAGTAACAGTGGCGAAAGATCATAATTTAAATATAAATATCAGTAAATCCCGTGTAATGTATTTTCTCTCTGCCAGAAAGATTGAAAGATTTATTATGTAATTCATTAATTTTATCAAAATTTAACTACGTTGATGTAGTATATGGGCCTGCTATAAATAAAGCCGTGAGTACTAAAATTGAAAGAGTTCAAAGATCCTGTTTACGTTACATTTTTAACTTACGTAAATACAATCCTGTTACTCACAAATTAAAAGATCTAAACTGGTTAACAACGGAACAAAGACCTCAAATACATTTAGCTAATTTTGTACATAAGGTTATGAAAACGGAGTCACCTAAGTATTTAAAAAATAAACTCGTTTTGCGATCGCATTTGCATACTGTAAATATCAGAGCTCAGAGCGCGCTTTGTATATCCCAGTTTAATAGTATGTTTTTAAAGGATCATTTACTTATGCATCATATCATTTAGATAATAAATTACCACAAGATTTAAAATCTTTGTCTATAACTGGATTCAGAAATTGCATCCGAACTCACCTACAAAGTAGCTTAATTTTTTTCTTCCCTGTCTTTTTTCGTTAAATTTCTTATCTCTATTATTTTATTTGTTATATCATGTTTGTCACCTACTTAGTTTATTAATGTTGGAACTTCGTCACTATATCTGTAGCTACTATTTATTGTTATTATTATTTATTATGTATTAATATTATTATTATTATTAATTATAACTATATTACATAGTTGTGTTTGTAATATGTAGTTGATAAAGTGAGGGTTAAGTGGAAGAATGTCGTATAGACAAACTTCGCCCTCAAAATAAAGACGTTTATTATTATTATTATTATTATTATTATTATTATTATTATATACAGTGTGTCTCACTTAAGAGTGCAACAGCGTAATAATTCTTTTGTTTTTTTCCGATTTAAATCAAAGTTATCTCAAAAGATAGTGGTCAGGTCTAGTTAAGACCACAAAATCACTTTCCATCTTTAAATACAAGGCTATCTACGATGCTAAATTATATGAGAAAAATAAAATATCAGACAATTTTGTAAATGTCAGATTAGTTGTCAAGTAAATCTGTTGGCATTCTGTCTGATTTTTGTATTCTAGCATATTTCATTTCAATTAAAATGCTTACAACTGCGGAAAAAGTGGAAATTGTTAGATTATACACATGCACATAACATAACACACACATTGCAAAATATAGAATGAATAAACGGTAAGAATTTTAATATGAATTCATTGTAATAACGTTATATGCCATAATTAAATTATTTGGTTGTCATTTATGTACGTCGCTTAACAATGCTCTCAATTCAACACTTCAGTCTTGGTTTAATTTCGCTTATATCTGTATTCTATTGCTGATTTCTAATTATATTTGCTATACGGCGCAATCTAATAGTTAAGGTGTCTCGCGTATTGATTACACAACACCTAGTCGAGGGTTATTAAATAGTCGGACCGTGTAAATATTGTATGCTGGTAATCAAACCTACTCTCGGTATTTATCGTTAATTGATAATCCCCAAAGGATGCTATTCAGGCATATATTAAGATCCAGGATAAGGGTGAATATACAGTATGTCCATTTGCAATTTTAATTTCATATTAATATTAAGTAAATTATGTACTTCTTTTCAGACCACAGATCACCAATTGTCTCTATCAAGCCTGCGAAACATTTACATTCGTTTCCATTCATTTATATTTCATTTATTTATACTTTGTCTACACTGTACCCCATGCAGTTATTTTTCTTAACTCTAAAACTTATTACAGGCACACCTGTTATATAGTGTATATTATAAAATGCAATGTATTTACTGTCAAACTTTTATATGCATATTATGTCTGGCCGATAGCCGCGTGGGTTCAGGCGCGAGGTGGCAATCGCGATTAGTCACGCGGGTATCGCGCCACCGGGTTCGAATCCCGGCTTCGGCACTGTTGGAGCAAATGATTGTATGTCTGTGTTTTTTCAATGTATAACCCCCTTCCGCACAAGCCTCTGGGTTCTGGAATTGGGGGGTTGTCTAATTTCTATGGTGATTATTTATTTCTTTATTTATTTATAGATTTCCTTTATCGATTCTATACCGGTTCGGTAATTTCGTTCAGAAACTAAACCTAACTAGAAAGGGAACCCGATTATGGTACACTCCTATATTAATTAATTGAGTCGCTCATCAATAGATGGAGACGCTCGAAAAATATTGCAGTTTACGTTTTTACGTTTTTGTTTAGTAAATAAATATATAGGTACTTTTAAGTTTGTATATTGGTACCGCAATTTAATTTGTACTATAAAAAAGTTTAATTAGTAAATTAATCATCCGTATTGGCCATTTACCTTCTAAATCTAAACTGATTGACACTATACGAACTTTTCGAATATGAGATCCTCGAGTAATTAACATTACATTCATAGTCCACATTTCTTTGCATTCGAACATCATACAAGTAAATTTTAATTATTATTTCAACTTCATTCATTTTCAATTGTTTTATTATTTTTTTTACATTTTATTTAACGTCGGCCTATTTCCGCTACTGAGGCCTAACACCGACCAACGCCTGCAGACGAGCTATCCCCAACCAGGAATTTTGTCGAATCTTTTCCCTTAAGAAAAGTATGGATCTTTTAGTTGCCTAACATTTAACAGACAAGGGACCGACGGCTTTACATCCCCTCCGAAGGATGGTATATTCCCTATACAACCCTCGCCTAAGGTTGATAGCTTCCGCGCATACACTGATATACAAGCGCCTGGCGTTGCTTTATATCGCATATCGAAGTATGTACATAGTAAAGACGCAACTACGCTCGCCCCCCATTTTTTAAATAAATTAATTCAATTTCTTTAATTCTACGTAACTAAAATTCTACATGTGATCACATGGTAATAAAATATTTTTCTATTTTTTTTAGTTCGAAATTGGAATTTTTCAAGCATTAGTTTTCAAGAATTAATATTTATATCAAAAATTTGCATTTTACAAGCAAATTACAGTTATTTGAATATTGCAAGCATTAGTATTTTTTAAGCATTAGCATTAACAGCTTTTATGTATATTTCAGCAACTTTATTTAGCTACATATACCTTTGTAATAATATTAAATATATTATTTAAATCAAACCATTAGGTTTGATCTTATTTTTTTGGCTCATAGTAAGACACTCAAGCCTTTAGTTTTCTTTATTAATTATTATTAGTTAATACTTGATGCTTAATGGAATAACCAAGAATCAATAACAACATACTAGAAGCTATTCTACAATATTTCAATTTGAATTAATCATTTGCTGTCTAGCGATAGAATAAAGTGCCAAAAACATTTAGTTTTTCCGCCGAGACAATAGGAATCTAGACTGCTCTATCACGACGTTCCAGCTTCACACACGCCCATTTTGTGATCATAGGACATTGGTATTATATCTTAATTATCTATCATTAAATTGCATTTCTTTGTACAATTTTTTCGATTTAAAATTTTATACAGCTCAAAATTATATTTTAATAAATTTATATTTAATTTTAAAATTTACTTTTAAATTTCAATATTACAAATTTACTTCCTAAATTTATGTTGCAAATTTTAATTATTTTAAATATATTCATTCATTTTAACAATTATTTCTTTTCCTTACTAATAAATTTTAGTCTTATCTATGGGAGACTGGTTTTAAGGGAAAAAGAGACAAATGTACTCATTTTTCACTGTAGGTGGTGCCCACTTAACAACAATATTTCATTATGTCCCTTCCTCAAAGAAAAAATTCCTCAAAATTTGTCTTATATATTACACACGCAAAAAGGTAAGTTTCACCTCTCTTGAAAGTTCTCTGAACCCACGACTCTTTGCTCCGGCTTAAACCAGCTAGTCGTTCGCATTTGTTGCTTAACTTATTTGCCATTCTAAACCAACGGGAAATAAACAGGTAACAGTGAAGAAGAATGGTTACGGTATTATAAGTTTGAAAATGTTCGTCATTTAAAATTCGGCTCAGTGACTTAATGCTTATATGTTAGGCTTGAGATCGAGTTGGTGGCAGTGAGGTTGTGCGAGAGACAAGACAGCTAATCACTGTACCATACCTGAGTTCAAGTCCCAGCTGCGGCAGATTGCAATATTGTACAGAATGGTCGCTGTGTAATTTTCTGTGTGTATGTGTACTGGTTGAGTGGTGGAACAGTTTATGTTAAACCCCATCAGGACGTTGTATTCATTACAACTAAACTACCGAAAATACACTGGCATAGAACAGGATTATATAATTTTTTTCAGAATGTGGTGCAAATGCAAATATTTAATATAAGTGTGGAAGTTAATGGATACTTTGTGAAAAGTTTTCTGTGTGCGAATAAATAGACTATAAAAAATAAATGGTTGGAATACATAATATTGCATAATGAAAGATAGCTTTATGTCAAATATTTTTTTAAATTTAAAGGACCCCGCACAGAAACACGTGATTTGGGATCCTGGTGAAATGATCGAACTTGAGATATGTTGTAGTTCAGGTATTCCTGATGGAAAGTTCAGACGAGATCAAGGTTCGAAAATCTTTTATTTTGGAGTTACAGCAAGAGCAAAAGTGGAAAATTCGTAAATTCGTGAAACATCTTGAAAAATATACATATACCGAGACATATACATATTTATATATTCATGTGTACGTATATATATATATATATATATATATATATATATATATATATATATGTATACGCATATACATATACGACATACGGATTTTATAAACAATTATGTATAAAAGCTACATTTGAAAGTCTTAGAAGAGCGTTTTGATTTTACATTACATAGTTCAGGTCTCTACTCTTCCAAATACGTACGTTTTATAAATATGGGTATTATAAAAGGATGCTATATGAACTGTCGATTTTATTCTATTTGTCTGTGTTAAAATCTTATTTTTTCAACAAAATATTCAATATTCGAGTAAATATTCCTACTCTCATTTTTATCAACAGATTATATAATTTTTATTTATTTTGTGTTTCACTTAAAACTGTTATGTGCTAAAATTATGTCATTCAAAAAATTGAAATATGGAAAATTCGAAAATCCCTACATTGTAGGAGGTCTTCGAGCCTGGATCCTATTTGAACTTTTCATCAGAAAGGCCTGAACTATAACATATCTCAATCAAGTTCGATCATTTTCACTGGGATCCCAATTCACATGTTTCTATGCGGGGTCTAATAAATATTTATAACATTTCACATAAGAATGCAATCATTTTAATTGTTATTTGTTGGAAAACTAACTCGTCTTCTAAAAAAATAATCAGCAGAATAGCAAAGCTTCTTTATGACGGTTTTTTACTTATTTTCTTAGGATTTTAATGGTTTTTCTTTACAATTGAATTATTTATTTATTACACAAAATGGAATTTACTCGGACGATGTTGTCACTTTTAATACTTATTTACGTAAGAGATGATATTGTTATGTGCTGAAGCCGGCCCTGTGTTCTACATTCCAGCCAAGTAATAGTAGTCGGCGGCGCCATCTCTGTGACGATCGCCGAGCCATGGAAATTAGCAGAAGGGGCGCGAACTTACAGGAATCGACGAGATGCGTGTAGAATGCTCTAGAACGCCTGTGTTTAGGAATATAAAGGCACAGCAGAGAAGCCGGTACACTGTAATAACTACAATAACTACTAGTATATTACCAACAAAACGCTAATGCTTCGATTGCAACAAACACAAAGCAGATTGATAATGTATAGCGTCCTTTCATGAAACCGTGTTGATGAATAATGATGTTGTTACTAATTTTACCATATATAGCATCGTGCAGAAGAAATTCAAACACTTTGGCAAAATTACATATTATTGATATAGCACGAAAGTTGGTTATGTCAGATTTGTCTCCTTTTTTAAAAATCGAACATACTTTAGAACGTTTCCACGTATCTGAAAAATTGCCATTTTTTAATATTAAGTTAAAAATTGTCGTTAGGGTGGAGAAAAAATTCAAGCGCAGTCTCTTAATAAGAAAGCTGATATACCGTCTGGGCCAGTGGTCATTTTGTTTTTAATTCTTTTTAGTACTTTTATCACATCATCTTCTTTAAATTCTGATAAAGTCTGATCCTACTTAAAGGAGCTCTCGTGTCAGTCGTCCCACACCACTTTCAGACTGCATTTTCTAACTGTTGGCTCTCATCAGTGCAAGGTAGGTATGTGACGAGCAACACGAGGATCCTTTGACTATTTGGTACGTCTCGGTATCGTTAGGATAGCGACATGCAAAATAGTCAGCAGGCGCCATCTAGCGGTCCAGTGTCTGCTGCAATCGAAAAATAAATAGCCTGGCCGGGCTTAGCATAATTCAAATGTGCTTTTAGAGGGCATAATATTAAAACATAATATTTCCGTCGCAAGACTCCTCTATAAAATCCTTATTTTACTGTAAGAAACGTAACCAGACTGCAACCAACAGCTACTCTCTGGGCTATATGCTCCGCCGAGTGCTGAATTAAAAGTTACAAGCCTGGCGCGTTAAGTATAATAACTGTGTATTACCAACAAAACGCTAATGCTTCGATTGCAACAAACACCAGCCGAAAGACAGAATCAGTCAAAGGATCCTCGGGTCGTTCGGGTCACATGCCTACCTTGCACTGATGAGAACCAACAGCTCGTAACTGCAGTCTGCAAGTGGTGTGGCACGACTGGCACAAGAGCTCCTTTAAGTATGATCAGTCTTTACCAGAATTTAAAGAAAATGACGTGATAAAAGCACTAAAAAGAATTAAAAACAAAATGACCACTGGCCCAAGCGGTATACCAGCTTTTTTATTAAGAGACTGCGCTTATAATTTTTCTCCACCCTTAACGATAATTTTTAACTTAATATTAAAGAATGGTAATTTTCTAGATACGTGGACGCGTTCTAAAGTATGTTCGATTTTTAAAAAAGGAGACAAATCTGACATAACCAACTTTAGTGCCATATCAATAATATGTAATTTTGCCAAAGCGTTTGAAGTTCCTTTGTGTGATGCTATATATGATAAAATTAGTAACAACATCACTATTCATCAACACGGTTTCATGAAAGGATGCTCTACATTATCAATCTGCTTTGTGTTACGCAATTTATTAAGGAAGTCGTCGATGATCAGTCTCAAACTCACACAATTTACACTGACCTTTCCAAGGCATTTGATAAACTTAACCATACTATGCTGCTTAAAAAATGGAATGATATTGGCCTTTCGGGAATTTTGATAACTCTATTAAGATGTTATCTGTTAAACAGAACTCAATATGTTACCTTCAATGGATTTAAGTCTGTCGAATACGTTGGAGTATCACAAGGTTCAGTTCTTAGGCCACTGTTGTTCATCATATTTATCAATGACATAACGGGCGATTTAACACACGAAATTAATTACTTAATGTATGCTGATGATTTAAACCTCTTTTCTAGAATTCATACTGTTAGTGATTGTCTTCAACTGCAGGATAATTTGAATAGAATTAGTAATTGGTGCACTAAAAACAACCTTCCATTAAACTCGGAGAAATGCAATGCTATGTCTTTTACACGTAAGTCTTCCCCCATATCCTACAATTATACCATAAACAATAATATACTTGCTTTCGACCTGAAACATTGCATGATTTAGCCGTTATCTTTGACAAGACTCTTGATTTTAATATACATATTAATACCATAGTCTTGGAAGCCAGCAAGACATATGGATTTATAGTTAGAAATTCTCGTGATGTTTCAAAACCTGATACATTGAAGATGCTCTATTGTTGCTACGTTAGATCGAAACTTGAAAATGTGTCAGTTGTTTGGACCCCACACTATAATGTGCATGTTAATTAGTTTGCATGTCTCAAATATTTCTTTTTAAAATTATTAACAACATTACTGACGCACCATTATTATTATCAAAACTATCTTTTAATATTCCCAGAACAATATCCCGTCATAGTTTAGTATTTTATCTATCTACGCCTCGTACAAATATCTTGAAATTTTCACCTATTTATGTAATATGCGACAATCACCCTATCTAATTTTGCTTTCTTCACTAAAATTAGTATCGAGAAAAATAAAAGAGAAATAATTAAGTAGGGCAAATAAAAAAATGGGTTTCCTATCTTGGTTCTTATGATATCGTGAGTTGTTTAGAATTTTTTTTTTTTAATAAGAAAAATGTAGTTCAAAAAAATATTAGGCACAAAGTTGCGTACCAGAGATCTTTCGATATCATGGCACACTAAGCATCAATATATGCCAAGGTTCATATTATGGCCACCTTGACTTAATACAATAAAATGGCTATTAACTGTCATTTTAAAAGCAAATGTCATGTTGTAATACATGGTTGAAAAGAGAATATAAGGATGAATCAAATTAGTGAAAAAATATACAGGGTACCATTTAAAATAACAAGGTTTGGGTCATTTTCGCTTAAACCGGAAGGTGAAGAAAATGTTTGATAGGCTCAAAATAAGGACTGTTGTGTGATATACAATTTTTACAAAATTCAAAACTTCTTAAATAGCAAAGACAGAGAGTGTTACATGTCTCCTATGTCACTCGGTATGTTATTTAAACGCACTACAAATTAACATTGCATAACAAGCAATCCTTGTTACTTTCTACTAGAAGCCACACCGACATTTGTAGCAAAATTTGATTTCATGTTTCTTAACCACAATTTTTCTTAGAGGCAATATTTTTCCATTCAGGGTCATACTTCTCCGATTAAAACAAGAATCAGCTTATGGTGCCAGTCTTGCCACTCAAGGACGAATAACTACATTAATAACGAATAAATGTTGATATTGAAATTCATTAATAATAACCGTAAATTTATATAATAGGACGATTTTTAAAGCAGATAACTTAAACACTGATCACTCACGTTGAACACAACCATTTGTGTCAACATTTCCCAGTACAAAACATTCGCTAATCTGTTCTGTAGAACCGCTGATCATGGTATTGTATCATTTTGCGTTTCATCCCAGTCACTATGGCCTGATAGGTAAAAACAATATAAACCAGATATTGCATTATTTCCAAAGAGAAAAGTTTCAATGTACCGTTCATTTTTCATTGCCTATATGTGTCTAGTAAGATTTATGATGTTGCGTGCAATGGTATTTTTTTAAGTAGCGGTCTCTATACCTTTATTCTTTTTGTGGTTGTAATTAAAGGAAAGAATCACCTATTCAAAAAATATTAAATAAAGGAATTCTATTCTTAAATAACCGGAAAATGGCCTTTTGCTATATCCAGCAATGGTATGTTTTTACAGGTTGTATCACATGTGAGGAATGTTTATGCAAACGTCCAAAAAAACTGATTTTATGAAAATAATAATAAACATGTGAAACGTTATAAATTTAAGTTTGAGACATTTAACCAGTTCAATTCAAATTCAATTCAAATCTACTTTATTTAACAGTAGCTTATGCAATTACCTCCCCAACGCCTAACCCGGGTCCGACCGTGTAACCACTACATTATTCGCTGTGGCGGATTGCAGGACCGGGCGGACTAGGCCTGGTTCGGTTGTAAAACAATTAAAACTTATACCTAGGCTCCTTCTGCAGAATCAGATTGCAAAAGGTGATCAAATTTACAAACATCTAAAAAAACAGATTCAACAAAACTTAAAATTACACTTTTATTAATAGCTCGCGCACTTTACTGTTTCTAATTTGGCTGTTGACGCTGGTACCTCAATCTGGACGAGGAACCATCTGCGAGACGTGCAAATGCAGGGCTGCGCATAGGCTGGTCTAAACTTTGGTTTTAAAAAACTTTGGTTTTCGGCAAATTTTAATTTTGTTATAAAATTTTGATGAAAATGAATTTAGAGACAAAAATGCAAAAAGAGACAACGAGAAACAAACGAGACAAAAAGAAATAAAACAGAAAGGAAGAGAGGGACAGAAAAGATTTAAAGATGTAAAGATCTGAAATATCAGTAAGGTGGATATGGTAAGCGAAAGTTATAGTTGTCGAAGTTTGGCTACAGAGGCTGCCGGACGATCGGTAACGTCTGGTACGGTAGGGTGTGTTTAATCCGAAATGAGGCATTATGCTGTCTAATTTGTATTATGTTTCTTGTTAGGGAGCTATCGCTCAGTTTGAAAAAGGATATCCTGGACGTAGTCCGCTATTGGGGTTATGTCGTGGCAAAGTGTGTATAGATCTCTGAGGGAGGTGTACCTTCAAGAATTAGAGATGAGGCGCATAAATCTGTGTTCCAACACTTTTAGTTTTCCCATTGTCGTGACCGGTATGCTGCACCACACCGGCGCCGCGTATATGATGGATGGCCTGACCACCATCGTGTAGAACAATTTTTTATTTTGTCTGTTAAGTCTGCTACCCCTGACCATGAGTGCATACAGACTCCTGGACAGGGAGAAGACCGTCTGTACTGTCTCATTTATATGTGTGTTAAACGTCACTTCACGCACCTCTTGGTTGGAATTTTGTTTCCTCGGATCGAGATTGGTGTTAGGATTTTGTTTTCAGTGAAATGGCGCGTGAAGACTATCGCCTCCGACTTCACAGCGTTTAACCGAATCTTACACTGGGCGTAATACGCCGTGGGACTTGGCCAGCTTCGTATTCGGGAACTCTGGGAAGTCGGAGACGTACAGATTGTACAACTTTGGCGACAGGCACGATCCTTGCGGGACTCCCGCGCAGAATGTCTCGCCGTGTTGAGAATTTGTGATTCACTCGAACCTGTAGGGATCTTCCCGTTAAGAACGAGTGAATGAGTTTTATGACGTAAGTCGGAAAGTTGTAGTCGTGTAGTTTGTAGAGTAGTCCCGGGATCCAGACGGTGTCGAACGCCTTATTAATATCGAGGAGCACCATGGTGGTGTTCTTCCCCAAGTTGTATTGCACTTTGACGTCGTTGGCTATCCTAACGACTTGCTGCACCGTGCTCCTGCCTCTCCTGAAGCCAAATTGAGTCTCATCGTTGATGTGAAGTTCCTCCTGCACAGTGTGGAGTCTGGTCAGGACAACCTTCTCCACCAACTTGCAGATCGCCGACAGTAACGAGATGGGCCTGTAGCTGCCGGCGAGCTTCGCGTTCTTATTTGACTTAAGAATGGGCACGACCACGGCGCACTTCCAATGACTAGACCAGTGTTGTAGCCGCAGAATCGCGTTAACGATGTACGTCAACTGCACAATACCTTTCTTCGGGAGATATTTGAGCAGCTTGTATTCGACATCGCCTTTTCCCGAGGCTTTATTGTTCGGTAAGTTTTTGACAATGTCTGCTATTTCCGAGGGCTTAGTCATGACCTTCAGAAATTCTCGTCTTGTCATTTGTATGTCATGACCAATGATTTCGTTCATGTCATTAAACCAAAGGACCCCGCACACATTATAGGGAAAAAACGGCTTCCGTCAAATTGGCCGAATTTTTGATATGACGTTGAGTCATCATCTCTGCAAAAATTATTAGTAACTGCGCAGGCAGTGTGGTGTTTTTTGTATATACATATTTAAGTTTATGTAAAATATAGGGTTGTGCTTCGCTCTCTGCCTTGTCCAGGATCAACGACGTGGACGTGGCGGATTTCTGATCCCATGTGTAGTTTGTCAGTGTATGGTGCAGGATGTGTGTGTAAGTGGCTATGTATGTGGATGGATGTATTTGTGGGACTGTATTCTTTGATTACTATGTTATGATTCTGATCCTCATTATTAACTATTAGGTGGTCGTTATTTGGGTTCCATCTGTTATCTGCATCTTTAATATAATTTAGAAGGGCACGATCGGGATGTTTCACAACTTGTTGGTGCCTAACATATCCCAAATACCGTAGAACACTGGTTATGTGAGCATAGCACTCCAGTGTTCTGGCTCCGGACTTACAGGTGCAATAGTATTCTGTGATCGGGCCCTCTTCGTCTTGGTCCATTTCATGTTCGTCAATATTTTGGATAAATAAGATCCACAATTGGTACTTCGTAGCGTTTTTAATCGGGAATATATTCTTATCAGAAGCAGTTCTGGATCATCCTTATTTTCGTCAAATTCAAATATATCCGACCCGTCGAGATCTTTTCTGTCTTAAACGTAAGATGGTAATAGGTAATAGACTAATAAAAATGAATTATATTGTAAGTCATACACAGTGCACAAATAAATGAAATTAATACAAGCGAACAGAAACAATTTAACGCCATGCATATGTTAAAGCAGCTAGCATGCTGTATTAACAAATTAGAACAGGTATTAAGAGGAAATAGGGCTTCTGATGTCACTCTTCTCTTTTGCGCTATTCATTCCTGCAGATCTCACTACCACTTTGTTTGATGACTTGTTCACATTTCCTAGTTTTAGTTTTTTGGACTTTTTTATTTAATCAGCCTCAAACACTTCTTTACTCTCCTTTTTTGGTTATTGAATTTGCCCTAACTTTGCACTTTTCGATTGAGAAACCTATTTAATTATAATTGAAAATCTCCCATCTGGAGAATTTGAACATCTTATTTAACATTGAGATTTGTGAAGATTACTAGCCCAGTAAGGACCTCGATCAATACGGGAAACCTTCAAGTCTGAAATACCTGGAAAATCTCCAATTCTTGTAGAAGCTAAGTAATTCCTATATTTTCGTTTCCTTCTTGTAAAATTGTTTAAATTTCATAACTATTCCTCCTAGTGTTAGCGTAGAAAATCCTAAACCTTGATATTTATATTATTGTAAGACTTTTATTATACCTTTAATTTTTTTAATTGTATTTTGAAAATT
The DNA here is from genome assembly GCA_963675555.1 of Leptura quadrifasciata. NCBI lineage: Eukaryota > Metazoa > Arthropoda > Insecta > Coleoptera > Cerambycidae > Leptura > Leptura quadrifasciata. The sequence continues at coordinate 22,266,626 of OY776673.1, forward strand.
TTATAATAAATTGTATGATTTTACTTGTTCTTTTATTGTTAATGCTCTCAATATAAAGATATGTAATATCTAGGATCGCGCTTCTTTTAAATTACTTTAGATCGTAATAGAATAAGAGAAGCACCCGTTTCACTTAACGTACTGATTCAGAGATGCTTGGTTGTCATGATATATATGCGTTTTTCATTGACTATAATAAAGCATTTAATAAAGCTAAGCTAATGAATGCCATTAAAATAAAACATCTGGATAACAGAGACTTTCAACATGTTTAAAACTTATATTACTCATCGGTGTTTCCCCTCGAAACCAAACAAATTTTGTTTCTCAAAAATGTGTTTTTCTCGAGATATATATTTTGTTATGCCGAATTACATGATTCACCCGACATATGATAAAATATATAATTTACTTGTTTCTGTCAATATTAAATTCCAATGTTCGGTCGAGTGGTCAGATTTCATAAATAAGGAAATACAATAATGGCTATAGATGTTCTGAAGGTATTGTAACACGGCTGTCAGAAGGCACATGCACTTCTGTCTCCATTATAAATGGCGGTGGTTTGCGAACATGAATAAGAAAGGAAAACGTGACTACATAAAGCCAAATCCGACATATGCCTTGGAAGGATATTGGCGTTGACGCTTGACATATATCTACTTTAAATTTCAATATTCTGATAATTAATAGTTCTGGCATCGAATTTGCTTTTAAATATATCCAGAGCTTCGTTAAGTCAAATACATTCAATGGAGAAGTTACTGACGAAAATATAAATATTTAAAAATATTTATTTTTTTTACTTAAACATTTTTAGATCATTCTGAAATTTAAAAATGTTGTTCTTATTCTGTCTATTTCATTTGGATAATTAATATCAAGAAAATGTATTTTTAATGTAGGCACTAAAAATTTTGTAAAAAAATCTAGAGAAACATCACCGTTAAGTGTGCCTTCAAAAAAGGGTTAATAACTCAACTGAGTTTACAAAACCTAACAAAATTTTACATTTCCAAAATTAATTTCTTCAGTAATTAAAAACCTCAAATTTAAGTAATTTTTTCCTGCTGAATAGAGAGTCAAAATCCCTTTCGAACGAGGTGTTGCACCTCACTTTCTAGTTTAGAAATGTGACACCATTATGAATGTTACAACTTCTGGCTATGTAAAATTTTGCAGGCGGTCATTTGTTTTCTTAGGTTTTAATGTTATTACAAAACCACCTAAAGTGTTTAATAAATCTGTGTATAAAGTGCATAAAAAAGGAGACATATTTCCGACATTACAGTTATATATACGACTTATAAAAATTATACATTTTTAAATATCATATTATGCTTACTTGTTGACTTTAAAAGATTTAAGGTTTCTAAAATTTTCATTAATTGTCTAATTAGGAAACTATAGCTGAGCAGTAATGCGACGTAAGATTCAAGATTTGTGTTTTTTTACAAATATTCGTAAATAACTCGAAATTAGGCCACGTCTTGGCCCTGAAACCTAGCCAATCGATTCAGCGTATCTAAGCACGTAAAAGTGGACAATAATACATTAGAATTTCTGTATATCTCAAAAGAATATGCAAAAAACACAATTTTTGATAATTTCTCGTAAATAATTCGAGATAAGATCATTTTTGGGATCTGGAACCTACGCCAATGGATCTAGCATATTAAAATATAAAATGCATCAAATTGGACAGTAACATATTAATGTTGTTACATGTTTACAGCCTCCAGTAAACACTTTCATGCGTAGGTTCAAATAATTGCACAAAACGCCCTTCCATTTCGAGCGGATTCCTTTTTCTTTCGCAATCAGTATTGGTTCAATTTCGTCGTCGTTCAGTTTTTCTTTCCTTACAACTTCCTTTGTCCAATCCTTCGGAACTTCTTTCTTAACCGTCTTCACTTTTGCTGAATCCTACTGTTTCTTTTCATCCTCGGCATTGAATTCCTTAGGTTGCCTCTGGCGAGAGTACCTCTTGACATCACCTAACTTGCCGCAATTATAACAGCGGATCCCTTTTGTCGGCCTTTCACTGCTTCATTGCTGCTTAGGCTTTTGTTGTGGCGGTTGAGCTTCCTGTTTCGGCTCCGGTTGCGAACATAATTCGCTCAGTATTTGCGCGACCATTTTCTGTATATCAATTAGTACAACCATCAATTTCGTCTTATCGGAGCAGATTTCATCTTCCCTTGCAGCGTTTACTTCCCCAAGGTTCCATTGTCAACAATCTCGCATCATATGCTCTGGTTTCTAAAACTTTAAAATTCTGTTGCTGCGCCACTGGGATCGTCTGCAGCAATTCTAATACTTGATCTCTCAATATTAGGATTAGTGTCATAGCCTTATCCTCATTATTTCAGTTGTTTGCACATGCAGCTACATCAAACTGTCTTTTATATGTTGATCAAGAAGTCAGGATCAAGAAGTTCAAAGGATGGAGGTTGTAATTGAGAACCGGATACGACTAGCCTGCCTCCTTATTCTTTCAACTGCCGTTTAAGTCGCTCTACTTCTTCGAGCATATTTACCTTCCTATTGACTTCACTTACTTCTTCTTTGACTGTATTCACTTTCCCTTCGACGTTGGTAACTTTACCATTAATGTCACTAACTTCAGCATTTACAACGCCTATATCCTCCTTGATTTCATTTTTTATTCTTTCAGTAACTGAAAGGATGGTGTCCTGTTGTACCTGTATAATTTCCCTTAATTATTCCTGGCGTCGCGTCGTTGATGTTGCTCTTCTTTTTCTTCACGTCTTTCTTGTTCATCATTCTTCTTGACGTCTTCTTTCTTTTTCACGGTTCTCTTGTTCTTCCGTCTGATCTAATATCGTTTTCCTTAGTTCTGCGCACATGTCCTTTATTTGTTTTTCAGCAATCATGCTTATTATTTCTATTAAACTTCTCGAAACAGCACCAATAAGTCTTCTGTAAAATCTGTATTAGGTATAATTCAAATAGTTTAAAAAATTCCGAAATATAATGTTCCACAAGTTTTATCGAAATGTCACAAATAGGTCTTATTTAATACCAATTTCCAGTTGACAGAATTTGGTTAACTTCACTAGTTTACAAATAGAATGTTCTGAAAATTTTGGCACACAAGTACAAATAAGTCTTGTCTAATGTATATATCACTTTCCAGTTCAAATCACTTCAATATCTCGAATGGTTTCCAAATAGAACATTATCGAATTCTTCAAGAATCCTGTTGCAATTTCGCTTCTGATGCTAATCCTTATGTATACAATTTCCAGCAAACACTTCCAAGAATAGGTTCAAATAATTGCAACAAGGATTTTCACTAACCACTACTTTATTTAATACTTATTTACAATTATTAATTAATCGTTATCATTACAATAATTACAACTTTGATCTACTATGGACACCTATATATTTCACAATTTTTTACTGGTCTTTATTTGTATCTGCTCATTTGCTCATCTAATATAAAACTGACCTCCGTGCGCTGGATCCACTCCTTATATATCCGTCGCGCTTTATTCTCGATCTTTCCACTGCGTCGAATACAAGCTACTCAAATATCTCCCGAGGAAAGGTATTGTGTCCCTTGATATTAACAACTAAATTTGTATGTCGGTATTTATTCATTGTTTGGCTTTAACTTTAAAATGAACTTGATATATGCAGTATAAATCTTGATTGTTCAGCTCCTTCGTAGTTGAATACTATTAGGTATATTTATGTGTTTGAAGTTCAAACAAATTGTGTTTGTCCCCGGTTTCTGAAAGCAACTCAGTTTCAATGATTTATAACAAAATAATTACCTAGTTTTTCAGTTTCTAATAAAATTGTTACGAAAGTTTATCAGTTTATAATAAAGCTAAAGAAATTCTAATAATTAATGTTTTATTTCGTCAATTATTTAATAATATTCAGGTACATACAAAATTAACATAATTTAGATTTGCATAAAATTTATTAATTAATATACATAATAGTTATATCGATCAATATTTATCATTCTAGTTGATCGGATCATACCTTATGCAAATAATAGAATGATTGGCGCCCTAAACAAACAAATATTATTGACCTAAATAACCTTAAATATTCATGAAGGCTAGTCTAAAGATAATAATCGAAAGTTTATTACACAGTTCTTTCAATGGGAATCAATAGCCATTAAATATCACCGACGACCCATCTACCAATCTAACTAGCCAGTCAGCAGCATAACTTATCTTCTCACAACAAGGAAATCTTTCCAATACTATAAAATAGCTTAACTGCAGATAAGTAGGTTATAAATTGACGTATATCGTTAATGCAATCCTGTGGCTAGACAATTGGGCCGGCCAGAGGAAATGCGCCGAGGTCATTCCCATCCTGAAGCCGAACAAGAACGCGAAGTTCGCCGTCAGCTACAGGCCCATCTTGTTGCTGGCGGCAATCTCCAAGCTGATGGAGAAGGTCGTCCTGATTAGGCTCGACACTTTTCAGGAGGAGCTTCACATCGATGATGAGCCTCAGTTCGGCTTCAGGAGGGGCAGGAGTACGGCGCAACAGATTGTTAGGATAGTTAACGACGTCAAAGTGCAATACAACCTCAGGAAGAACACCGCCATGCTGCTCCTCGATATTGAGAAGGCGTTCGACACCGTCTGGACCCCGGAATTACTCTACAAGCTCCATGACTACAACTTGTTCACTCGTTTCTGATGGGCAAAACCCTGCAAGTTTGGGTGAATAGTAAACTCTCAATCCGGTGGGACGTTCGTGCGGGAGTTCCGCAAGGATCGTGCCAAGTACGCCGATGACACAGTCATGTACGCACATTCACACAACTTGCAAGCGGTGAATATGCTATTGAAGGCGCACATGGCTCATGGCACGGAGTATTACGGCCGATGGAAGATTAGGGTAAACGCTGAGAAGTCGGAGGCGATAGTCTTCATGCGTCGCTTCACTGAAAACAGAATATTAACTCCAATTTCGATCCGGAGAAGCCAAATTCCAACCAAAAGATGCGTGAAATACTTGGGGATCAGACTGGACCAACAACTAACGTTTAATATGCACGTTAATAAGACAGTACGAACGGTCTACTCCCTGTCCAGGAGTCTGTATCCGCTCATGGTCAGGGGTAACAGCCTTAACGGGCAGAATAGAAAACTATTGTACACGATGGTAGTCAGACCGTCCGTTACATACGCGGCTCCGGTATGGTGCAGCATACCGGCCACGACAATTCACTTCACGCCATTAACCTTTTAAAAATAAAACCTTTTCGAAATGAAAATCAAAATTTTTAAACTCAAAGTTTAGGCCAGCCCTGCGCTACATTGGTGTACCTCGCGGGAGGTACTTTGTTCAAGTTGTGGTGCCTGCGTCCAGACACCAAAATTGAAAAAGTGTTGTGAGACAGTGTTTTTAAAAAACTGTGTAATTTTAAGTTTTTCATTGAACTTGTTTTCAAATAATTTTAATCTTATTGTACAAAATGGAGTTTAGGTTTACCTGTTCTGTTGTTGTTTTCGCCGATCCGGGCCTGTCCCGCCCGATCCTGCAATCGTCACCGCGTCAACGCGGTGGTTGCATAGGTGCCGGAGCAGGTCTTGGTGAGGCAACTGTATGTATCGTTTAATTTCAATATATACTTTTTGAATTGAATTGAATTCTCGATCTTTCCAGTCCGTGAGTCGAGATCTTTCTAGTCCGTCTAGCATCTTCCACCGTTTTCTCGTATCCATGATAATGGTAGTTCGCCTCCTTTCACTCTGCTACCTGGGATTGATTCAATCTCTCTCTGTTAGAGGGCGGCACAGAACAATATTTCTGTACTTTTTAAAAGGAAATATGAAAAAACTTTCACATAAAGGACCCCGCACTAAATGCATGAGAAATTTGTTATAGACGGAATCGTTCCAAGACCTATATAGGAACAGAATCTTTAGGTCATTCGGAATAAAAGATGTCGTACATAAAATCACAAAATGCCTTTGTTTCATAAATACAGCAGGTCGTAGCTCCGAAATTCGAAATTTTAAAATAGCGATTTTACGTATTTTTTACCAAAACGATCTTATGTATTGATTTATATGAAGTAGTTATGTATGTAAAATATTGTGTATTTATGTAAATAAGTATAATTTTACGCTTTTTCTATTTATATGCGAAGTATGAATCAATAGTTGCAAAAGTTATTAATATATATGAGTTACGCATATGCTATATTGCACTTTTTGCATTCTGAATATAATATTTAGTTATGTGCAATGAATATAGGAAAAAGTATTACTCTGATACTCATGAAAATGAATAAAAGATGCTAAATACGTAGAATTCTGTTTACGTCCCCACGTAAATCAACAAAACAAACAAAATATAAACGAGATCATGTGAAGCATTTCTTTGATAATATATTTATAGAAATTATTATTTAAATATTGGTGGAACTTGCGTGAATAGTAAAGAAGGCACGAATATAAATATGTATGCTACCATTACGTGGATTTTTTATGTCAGGTTATAAGAATTAGTCCTTGCATATAAATCTAAGGTCATGTATATGATACATTGACGTCTTGGGTGGATTGTTTTTAGGACGTGGGTTTAAAAATGTTACATTGTAAGTATGTATATCTTTTGGCTCTAAATTGTTTAGAAACGCTAGTTTTCTGTGTAAAGTTGGTTGAACCACCGAATTTTATGAATCCTGAGAGTAGACCCCAAATATTTAGAATAGAAAGAAAATACGACAAATTACTTATTTTTTAACAGCTTCTGCATACGAATTTGATATTTTTCCATATAATAGGTGCTCACAGCATTTGGTATTTGGAAAAAATACGCAAAATCGCGATTTTAAAATTTCTAATTTCGGAGCTACGACCTGCTGTATTTTTGAAATAAAAGCATTTTATGATTTTATGTACATGACAACTTTTATTCGGAACGACCTAAAGATTCTGTTCCTAGATTTTGGAACGATTCCATCGTCAAAAAACTACCCATGTATTGGGTTCTTTCTCATAAATAATTGGAAATTGGATCACTTTTGAGATCTGGGGTCTACGCCAAACAATTCTACTGAAATAAATACAATGAAGATGAAAATTTTTAGGATACGGAACCCCGCTTCAGGGGCGAGCGTGGGTGCGTCTTTACTATGTACATACTTCGATATGCGATGTAAAGCAACGTTAGGCGTGGTTAGTAGTTGGATTGGTGACCGTTCCAACGAAGACCACGTCCTCGCCTCACCCATCTTCCAGCGGCTTGTATATCAGTGTATGCGCGGAAGCTATACAACCTTAGGTGAGGGTTGTATAGGAGATATACCATCCTTCGGAGGGGATGTAAAGCCGTCGGTCCCTTGTCTACTAAATGTTAGGCAAGTAAAAGATCCCTACTCTTCTTAAGGGAAGAGGTTCGGCAAAATTCCTGGTTGGGGGTAGCTCGTCTACAGGCGTCGGTGTTAGGCCTCAGTAGCGGAAATAGGCCGACGTTAAATAAATGTATAAAAAAAAACCCCGCTTCAGCATCTAAACTATTAATCATCATGGGTGCGCAAAAGTTCTGAATTTGGTCGATTACGGCTGTATTTGAAATGGTGGAAAGATATTGTCTACAGATTATTTTCTTGGTTTTCAATTCTGAATAACTAGAAAATATGTACAATTATACAGGGTATTCCGTTTTCGTTGGCCGGGCATCAACTTCGTTATTTTAAATGGAACACCCTATATTTTTTTCCTTTATCGAGTTCCCATCTAATTATATTCATAACTCTATTAAGGTGGTAGGAACTTAAAATGAACCGTTTACGAAATAAAAGAGATTTCATAGACAAGAGAGTTTTCAAAATTCTGCTTATACTGTTATGTTGGGCATATTAAGGGCTAGTAGGGTAGAAACGTTATTAACATTAATCTTATACAGAGTGCTGAAAAAATTAGTTTATTTTTTCGCTAATAAAAAAGGCCGTAATTAAATTTTTTCAAATGGGATGTACTATTTTCAGTTCTGTTATCTAATGAAGTGTTAAATTATCTTTCCATTGATATATCATAGTAGGTATTTATCTTTAGGGGTTGCACAAATATTAACGTTCAATATCTGTCTGACTGAAATTCACATAATTTTACATCACACCATATAAATACTTTAACTTGGGCGGTATGCCTTGATGTTTGTCGTGCAAACTCAAGTTTTACGAGCTAGCACGACAATCTTCAAAGCATACCGCTCATGTTGGCTCATGTAGACAGAGAAGTGATACATCCGTTTATGCCACGTGTTGAGTTTGTCCGCTCCGCGCCGAGGCGATGGTGCGGACACCGTTATTAACTTGACATCGCTGCAAATTATATCTATTGTTGTTGTGAAGAAGTTTAGTGTTTCAAAATAAATATTCTGGGGGGGGGGGGGTGCTCAAGGAACAGCCTAGCATCCTTACATATCCTGAAAGGAGACACCCTTTAGAACCTGCATTTAGTAGTATTAGAGACAGATTTATCGAAACTGGTGAAGTGAAGTACAAACCTCATGAAGTTTCAGCAAGAAAAATGACTGAGGAAAATGAATATCGGGTTATGATATCCTTAGTTGAACATCCTACCACCAGTAGTCAGTACTAGAGAATTGAACAATAATTTAGACATAAGCGGGACAGCAAGGTGGATCGTAAAGAAAAATAAATTCCTTGCTTACAAAATTCAATTACATCAAGAATTACTTGAGGATGATTTTTTAAACAGGGTGAATTTTTGTGAATGGTCTAATTTCATGGACGATAATGATCCCGATTTCATAAGGTTTGATGTTTTCTGATGAGGCTACATTTCACAAAAATGGTTGTGTCAATAGACGCAATTTTCATTATTATTCAGATGTGAATCCTCATTTATTAAGAACAGTTTCCCAGCACAGGTGGTCATTAAATGTATGGGGTGCTGTAGTAGGGCCGATTGTTATTGGACCTCATTTCTTTAATGGACATTTAAATGGAAGAATATATCACGATTTTTTGGAAAATTAATTGCCGGCTCTCCTAGAAAACGTTCCTCTTGATATACGGCAAAAAATGTGGTTTCAACAAGATGGAGCTCCGCCTCATTTTGCAGCAAATGTCAGAGAATGGTTAGATCGTAACTTCAATGATATGTAGATAGGGCGTGGTGCAGCAATAGCATGGCCTGCAAGGTCACCCGACCTGACAGGTATGGGGCTATGTAAAGGATATAGTTTATCGTGACACTCCTACCACTGTTGATGACATGAAAAGTAGGATCAGACGTGTTTTTGCATCCATTACTCCGCAGATGCTGCAAGAAATGCGTCATTCATTTAGGAAGAGGATTCAGATGTGTCTCGATCGAAATGGTGAACATTTTCAACATTTGTTAAAATAATTGTTTTTTTATTATGAGTAAATTCTTTATTACATACGTGCTGGTATTAATTTCAATTCTTTGTCCAACAATTCTAAGTAAAAAAATAATAATTCAGTTCAACATTTCAGAAGACTAATAATTCATTATGGAAAACTGCTTGTAGTCTGTTCCAGACAATTAACCTTAATATCTATGCAACCCCTAAAGATAAGTACCTACTATGATATATCAATGGAAAGATAATTTAACACTTCATTAGGTGACAGAACTGAAAATAGTACGTCCCATTTGAAAAAATTGAATTACGGCCTTTTTTATTAGCGAAAAAATAAACTATTTTTTTTCAGCACGCTGTATAAGATTAATGTTAATAACGTTTCTACCCTACTAGCCCTTAATATGCCCAATATAACAGTATAAGCAGAATTTTGAAAACTCTCTTGTCTATGAAATCAGAGGTACTCAAAAACTTATCCGTAAACCTCATTTTTTGTCAAAAAATCTCTTTTATCTCGTAAACGGTTCATTTTAAGTACCTACCACCTTAATAGAGTTATGAATATAATTAGATGGGTAACTCGATAAAGGAAAAAAATATAGGGTGTTCCATTTAAAATAACGGAGTTGATGCCCGGCCAACGAAAACGGAATACCCTGTATAATTGTACATATTTTCTAGTTATTCAGAATTAAAAACCAAGAAAATAATCTATAGACAATATCTTTCCACCGTTTCAAATACAGCCGTAATCGACCAAATTCAGAACTTTGGCGCACCCTGTATAAATTATAAGTCGGAGCCTTATTCAATTTTACAGCAGGTCTAATGAATATTTCTAAAAAATTATGAACTTTACGTATTTTAAAATAATTTAATATGAACAGAATGTTTTGGCAATTAAATCGTTTGCTAATATCAGGTAACACGGCATTTTGAAAAATAAATCGTGAAAACATCACCAGTTATATAATTATAATTGAAACGGTATTGAGCATATTTTAAAAACGCATTAGCGGTGTTGTTTTGTTCATATTCACTCATTAAATCGTGAACGACTGTTATCAGAAAATGATAATAAAAGGAAAAAACAAATCCGATTTCATTGCTGTCAGTAATCGACCCCCGCGTTAACGAGATTATTGGAAAAAGAACATGTATTATATTAGTGTTGCAACCATACTTAATATTAAACAAACAGTAAATTGATTTGTTCATTTTAATGCAGTAAAATTGTTAAACTATATCACGTAAACGTTCGTGCTAGTATTCATTTAAATTAACATAAAATTCTGCTGATTATGTACGTATTATGAAGTTTACTGTCCACACGATAACGTGAAAATTAGCAAAGAATCCTGGGCGGTCTTGCAACTATGTTACAGCGAAACTATCTTGCTTCATAAGCTCGAGTTGGCTTTGAGCCTCAGCTAAACAGAAACATGGGCGTAGTTGCTACATTGTCACAGCCTGCCGGTTTAAAGTCGGATAGAGAGAAGATGCGTCTTTCATTTACCGTGTCAGACTATGTTTGGAAATAATAAACCCGGTACGTGTTTCGTATATAAAGAAGGGTTCCCTAATTAATTGACGGCACCGAAGCCAGTTTGTGAATTTTAGCATTAGTAGTGTAGTCATGGTTCGACTTTATTTTTCGAACGGCTACGATCCCCATAAAGCTGTGTTTTAATTTAAGAGATTTACGCATAGGAATTTGGTAATTTGTCTCGGTGTCGAACGGAACTTCGGTATGGGGTTAAGTGTTTTTTACGAAGCGTCGTTTACTGATCCTGGTGAGGAAGTTTTATGAAATGATAGAAAGCCAATAATTTTATGAATATTTAATGCCGTTATGGTTTCATTTTATTATGCAAATATCTATTTAATGAAGATTTACAATTTCATTTTAACCGACTATAATTTATATATAACATAATCGATAATATTAACGTCATATAAATGTATTGCAAAACATGTGTCAGTTTAACTAAGCAATGGAGTAGTATCAGTGACGTCATCATTTGACAGTTTAAAAACGGTTAAGTGGATTGTTGAAAAATTTGACATAAGAGCAAGTCTTAGTTTGTGACCGATTGTAAAATTAGTGGTGCATAATTTTAGTAACAAATTCGTGTGGAGACATTTATTAACGTTTTTTTAAAAGCCTAGTGTGAAAGAAATTTCGATATATATCGTATTAGTACTATTATTGGAAAAGAAAAATTTGTTGTCAGGTATGTTAACATCCCTGTTAAATCGTAAATTGTAAATTTAAGCATTAATAACGCTAATAATTTAGTTTTTCGGTTTTTTTTGTTAAGTAGGTATATTGCATCACTCATTTGCTTAAATATTCATTTAATATATGTGTTCATAGATTTGGTATAAGCCAATATTGACAGAATATAATAGGTTAGGTAGTAGTAATTTCTATTTACTAATATTAATGGTTTTGTAAAAGATTAATATTTATTGCTATGAAATTTATATTTTCCGACAATATTACTAATTCCCTGCCAAAAATGGCATATAGAAACATGTCCAAAGTAGCTCAAACTGTATATTTTTCTATGAACATGACGAAGATCTATGTAGATGACGATAACAGTTTTGCATTTGAGCTTCTATGCCATTCTATTGCACAACGACTTCCCATCATCTTGAGGAAGATTATCTCTTGGAATGTTTATGGTTATTGATATGACTGTATGTGGAATCGACTAATTTCGTTCAAAAACTGATATCGGTCTCATAGAACCTTATAGCTTTATTTTTATCTGTTTCTATGAGCATTTTTTGGCAGGGTTGTACTTCAAGCTCAAAAGTTTGTAATGAGTTTGAATTTGTTACCATTTTAGAAACAGAATGTCGACGGCGGCTGTTATGTGCACAATCGATGGAATCGAAAAAGAACAGTCAGATTTTTGGGATTTCCATCTGCTCAAACCAGACGACAAGTAGAGCTTGCAAGAATAGAAACACGTACTCGGCCCAGCAGCGTTCTGTAGAGATGATTTTTTCGAATTGAAAATAAAAAATGCAAGAATATGTTCCAAACATTTTGTTATGGGTACCTAGGTTTTTACATGATTTATAACATAATATTGCAATGTTGACAGTGAATTTGCCTATTTGATCAAAATAGGATGCATAAATGTTCTTAAAATCTCACTTAGTGTAGATTGTTCTTAAAGTGATATGTAACGTCTTTTCTAGTACGCTTTACATATTATTTTAACATGTATTCTATTATATTGACTTGCGTAAAAAAGTATTGTTAACACAAATAAAACTGATTGAATATGTAGTTATATGGTTATTAATTACTTCCTTGTCCAGTAACGTGTGAATAGACATAGTTTTGGGTTGATAAATGAAGGTAGGTTTTAAGATCAAATCATATTTTAAACTGAGTGTACTAAATAATGCAAAATACATGGAAGAATGGAAAATAAAACCCTAAACTTTTCGAAATACTTCGTTGAATTTTCAATGTATCTGAACATTTTTAAATTCAGGAAGAAAAAACGATGAATATATTAAATGTAGACAGAGCAGCATAGAGCAAAATACTTTATTTTATAGCAATACATAGTGGTTTTGTTGTTTTTATTAACATATCCTACATGTAAACTTAGGAAACATACATCTGTATATACGTTATATAAAGCTATTAACTTCTTAAATATCATAACTGCATAATTTACAAATGTATAGATTACATAAAAATCTTTGTGAAATGCCAAATCGCACTGCATACTCTAAGCATCTGGCCTTGTTTTTTAATACTACAGCCATATCAATGTTCTTGTTACTGAGTTCTATTCAATAAGCCAATACATCCGTCACAGACGTATCCTCATACAACAATCCAAGGCTTACACGGTACTTCTGGTAATCTTTGAGAATGCCTAACCTAAAACAAAAATTACATTCATCCTTAATCTGTTTTAATAATGTACAAATGTTGAAAAGCAGTAATTTGTGATGACACATTACAGACATAAGTAGTATACTTTGATAATGAACTTTGAATTTCATATTATTCATATAGAATCCTACACTTACTTTACCGAGATATACCTTGCTAATTTTTTTTGTATCCAGAAATTCTATCCATTTACAGGCAAGCTGAGCAAAGGCATCTAACTTGGTCATCATGGTCGTAGGGCTCGTTCGAAATAACATATAATCCATCACCACAGTTTTAGAAATTTTTGGGATATCATTTAGCGGTACAGTTAAATCTTCTACCTTTATACTACTTCAACACCGTTAATATACTCTAACTTAGAAATATAATTTGGTGACTCCTAAAATGAAGTGTATAGATCAAATTTCAACAAATTTAACATTCCTAATTGTTAAAATTAACTCACCATTACGAAAATAAAAACCTTTTGACAGTACGGAAAAAAACACGTCCGTTAAAAAACGCAAATAAAACACAAAATTAAAGCCAGTTCAACAAATCACCAAACGTATTAGTAAAAGGGAACACTAATAATTAATTTTACACAAAAAAAGCTTTTCAAAAAGCTCTAAAATATCTTAAAACTTGGTATAATTAAATGACTGTAAATATCACAAAAACTTTCGAGTCCACTTAACTGAAGTTGCAGCTTGATTGTGACGTCAGCTGATACTACTCCATTGCATAGACTGCAATAATTTTGAGTAACAGGTCATAGCTAAATTTTGATTCATTGGCGTTTGGGGTTTGAGACAGTGCAGTTCAAAGTAAAGAAAAATATCTCCTTGGCCTAATGTAGTGCTGGGTAGTGATAATAATTATGTAAGTAAGATTTCTTCATTTTCATTAGTTTTAAGTTCACACATCTTTCATATTGTCTTAGATTAAATAATAGTACATTATACACTAAGAGAGAGAAACGTCTTATTTTTCCTGAGGTGTAATTTGAGGGCCGAGGGCGAAGCCCGAGGGCAACAAATACATCGAGGGAAAAATGGCGGTCTCTCTTCCACAATCGGGAGTAGAAACATTTATTTCATAAATAAAGAATTATAATAAATTGGAGCGAAATTACAATATATAGAAGCCTTTGGGATATTTCCATTCAACGTATCATGGCAACAGATATTTGTTTACAAATACATTGAAATAAAATGAAATAAAAACTCCCCTAGGGAAATTATTGTCTTATTTCGTCCCTAGGGAGTAAATGCTTTACTTCTGTCACAATTTTGATGCCATAGAAATCGATTTCTACTCCCGGTCGTGGAAAAATGTCATTTATATATTTTTTTAAAGCTGTCTTTTACTTTCTGCCATCCGAGTTACCCCCTAATGCGTATATGGCCTAGAGGAGGTCAGTACGTAACAATATTACTAGACATTTTTTATAAATAATATGGTGGCATATTTGGAAGCGCAAAGGGATCTATTTGTGGAATTTTCGATTATTGTTATAGCACAACGAGTCACTACTTATTGCAGAAGACGCGAAAAAGCCGTAGGTCGAGTTGGACAACACGTCAAGTGCAATAGCACACTTTGTATAATTCTGCTCTTGAAACGTGCAGTTTCTTAAGAACGTTCCCAACAAAAAAAATTTCTTACGATTATCTTGAAAATGATCTATACATATCTTTTTATTAATGTTCTGTATATATGGGTACTAAATTTTTAAATTTTAGCAACTAAAATTCCCAATTTAACATACTAATGTCTTATAAATCCCATATTCACTTACATTTTATTTATTACAATGATAATTTCTTGATAAAATAGAAATCCAATAAAATAAGTCCATTTCTAGTCACATGTTAAAATTCATTCAATTATTAAAGGATTACACTGATAATCTCCCTAGGGAACATCTAATAATTTTAAAAATATGGCACTATGAAACTTACTTGCTAGTATCTACTTTCTCAAACTCAACATCGAGTACGTAGACCACAAGGAAGGTACTTCTTTATAAATCCCTTAAAATATGCTACCATAACCACCTCCGTCTCAACCTGTACGTTTTTTATCGCATTTACTGACGAAATTTTTCCATTTTATCGTCCTTTAGATTTCTCCAGCTACATAAGAAACATGGCGGCATTAGCTTCATTTAGAATATCTGCTGGCACAGTAACATCGTCATTAAAAAAAAAAAGTTTTCTTAAAATGTTTTCTTAACCGCCTCTCAAGTTACCGAAGTAACCCCCTGGAAGATCTCAAGGATCTTGTGCTAGGCAAAGAGAGACGAAGCCCTACAGTATAATGTGGACTCCGAACCACTCTTGGGGCGATTTTTTTAATGAAAAATTGTTTCGCCTTGCGGGAATCGAACCCACTTCGCTAGGCAACTCAGTTTGCTAGCCAGTCGCTTTAACACACTGAGCTACCATTCCCATTTACTTCCGTAATTTCACAATTTTATGAAAAATGGTGTATAATTTTCTTGAACTGCAAATGTTTATATTTACACGAACCATAGTAACGCAACCTGCCATCTATGTTGATTTGCACTACGAGCATAATCATAAATCAAAGTAACATTTGTTAAAAAAATTTATGTTTTTCAACATTTCAATCGCAGGACTAAACAAAACGCTATACAGCACTCGTGAAGAAACGAATTCGTTCACTTCTATGCACACGCATGAGCGAAATTATTAGTTTCTTCACTTGTACTGCAATATACTATTGCATGCATTGTATACAATATTTTCTCTACGATAGTGTACATAATAGTGAAAACTAATCATTTTATCCAACAATTTTATGTATACTATTTACCATCGCACGCTAAATCGAGATAGCGGTCTCATGCCATGATTTGCGCTGGTCACTATTAACATTATCTCTCAAAATAGCCATGATCGTTTCCATAGCCACTAAATAAAGTTCATAATTTTATAAATTATAGGACACGTCATTAAGTTTTACGAGTCTCGTTTATATGTTTAAGTGTTAATGTGACGATAGTAAATATGATGCAGATTCTTGTACTTTTGCGGAAATCACAGACATTATCAATAAAGCAACATTAAATTTGTTGTCGGTGAAATCGACAAAACAATATGAAATAGCGTACATTCGATTCAGAGAATGGTGTATCAACAAAAGGACAGTACACATTTTGCGAATAATGTATTCCTTGCCATTTTTCGAGGATCAACAAAGATAAAAGCCTCATCATTTTGGTCTGAACATATTTTGGTGACGGATTCAATTTCTGTGAAATATGATTAGGAAACATGTATGCAAAATTAACGACGTTTTTTATATTTCTAGATATAGAAGGAGCGTCCATTAGCGTGACAAGCACACACTAACGAATGCATTGTCAAACACAGGAAGTCCAACAGTGCTCCGTCAGTGAATTAAAGCCAGGCTAGATAAGAGGATCGCAATATCCAGTCTAATAGAGGCTACCATTAGGCCAAAGGAGAGTATAGGCCTCAGGGAGGAGCACTATTCCTGCTGCTGTGGGCAACCCTTAAGCCAGAATAGAAAGGTCAGTAGGATAAAGGTGGGTTTTCTGACTGGATATAATAAAAAAATAATAATAACACCACAGGTAATTACGACCCTCTTTATCCCGGAAGGCTTTAAAAAAGCATTGTATGGGAGCGAGCTACACATTTAGAAAGAAGGTACACACACCCAATATCCGTGTATAGTGTAAAAATCCGTATCACACTATTTTCCACTGCCACGACCGGGGATCGAATCTGGAACTTTTGGGTGAGAGGCAAGTGCGCTCACCTCTCGACCACCAGTCATATTGACAGCTTAATAGACGTAATATGGGTCTAGTGGACCTAGCGGAGGATGCCACTTGCAAATTCTGCCAAGGGGAGGAAACCTCGCTCATATACTTTGTAACTGTGAGGGTCTAGTGAGGAAGGATTTCAATTATTTAGAGAAGAAAACAGCTACACTAAGGAGCCACTACCAAAGCTATGGAGTCTGATACGCCCATTTAAAGAGTCGAGATTTATGACGAAATTACTGAATGTTTGTGACTGGGACTAGACAATGTCCCCCCCATTTTCGAGGATTCTGAATTGATTCCCGGTGTCAAACCAATTTTTCCACTTCGGCAACCCCCTCAAATTGGCCAAAAACTAACTCCAAAGTTCCCTTTTCCGTGAACGCATTTATTTTCCCCAGTTTGTCGACTAATTGTTGTTTCCTCGAGTAGAACGGAAGGTCCTTCGAGGATTTTACCCCAGCCACCCCTACCCCAGGAGGTGTTTCTTTAAATAAGATAGTGACTAGGGCTGTGTAAACACCCCCGGGGGTTGTTCTCGCCCTTCAAAGGGATGGAATTTTTTTCCTGGAGAAAATTTAATATGTGTATAGATACTCATATATTTTTTTACTTGCAACAGCGGATTAACAAAATCGTAGGTGGTTACAAGAAGACTTACTTTTCTTCATTTTCTTCCCAATTTTGGTGGCATTTAGTGCTGTCATCATCTTCCATATCGCATGCATCATCCGTTCTCGGGGAATGGACGTTAATACTGATATCGGGAATAATCTGTTGGAAATTTAGGCAATTAATATCTAAATCATCGTCTGTTTCTGCAGGTGGTAGGTCAGGTTTCTCCTCTGTTGTACAATTTTGATACTCGGTACATTTACAGTTTTTACAGAAAAGACTACATGCTATACCTAATTTTACGCAACTGCACCGCTTGGTACATTTGCTTTTACAAGCACAGTTATAATACTTGAAAAAAAAAGTCCGGCACCAATGCCTTTTTCAAAATTTCGCTTTCAAACGCCTGTTTCGTAATATCCATCCCCATTCAGTGGGATTAAATTCAGGTTAATCAAATTACGTCACTTGGCAAGCAATCTAATAACGCTCGGGATTGATTCAATTATAGATGGAAAACATTTCCACCCTCTTGATGGATGAAAACAACCCCAGAGGTTAGTTTACACAGCTCTGGTCACCTACCATCTTATTCAAAGAAACACCTCCTGTAAAATATAAATTTTTTTCTCGCAAAAAATATCAATTTTCCAACACCCTACCGGGAACAACAATTAGTCGAAAAATTAGGGAAAATAAACGGATTCACGGAAAAAGGGACTTTGGGGGTAGTTTTTGGCTAATTTGAGGGGGTTGCCGAGGTGGAAAAATTGGTTTGACCCCGGTAATCGATTCAGTACCCTCGAAAACGGAGGGAGGGAGACATTGTCTAGTAACAGTCGCAAACATTCGGTAGTTCGTCCGACTCCTTCAACGGCGTTTTTTTTTCCGCAGCGTAACACTATTGGGTTCCGAGCTAAGAAAACAGGTTTACAAGTTTCTTAAAGAGGCACCAGAAATGCAATGTTTAATGAAAAATGTGGGTACCCATATTCGAAATTTCATTTAAATTTATTACCTTTTTTATTCTGTATTGTAGATTGTTGCAATTTTTGACATTGCTGGGGCCTGCCAGAAGGATGAACTTCATAAAATGGGTATATTGTCGACATAGAAGAAGTAGGTTCCATTTTCATTGTAATAATGCCTCGCACGGAAACCGATAAAGAAAGAGGCTTTATTTTCAAGGGCAAAGTGCAACAACGATTGAATTTGATAGAGATCTATTGTAAATATTCCAATCTTCGCCCCTCTCATACAGCACATAAACGTTTTCTTATTAATTATAGAATTGAACAGTATTCTGTGCAAGATACTGATGCCATTAAGGAGGGATACGTAGGGGAATCATTGGCAAACAAGATAAGCATTGCGGAGAAGAATCTTGAACGAGAAATGGTTATTTATTTATTTACTTATTTAAAGATACAACTGCACAGACAGATAAAAATCCAGTTTAAGGGCAGAAAGATACAAGTAATGAAGATAAGAATAATAATTCATATCCATCCTTACATATATAGCAATAATTATGAAACAATAAAGAAAGTGATATTTACAACAAACCAATAAACTTTTAACTTACTGACTTAAAAATAGTAACAATAGTAACAATCACATCAATTTGTCAGTGAAATATGTAAGTTAATTAACCAATAATATACATATTCAAAAATTTTAAAATTATTCATGAAATTTGTTAATAATTAATAAATGTTTGATATAAGAACTTTAATTTGTTATCTGTTAACTATTAATTAAGTTTTATTTGACACTGTCAAATCAAATTTCTTTATTTTACACTTTTTTCTTTATTTTTCACTTGTCAATAATGCTATTGTTTTGATTCTCTGAAACTGTCAAACAAAAGTCATTTTGGGAGATGGTGTTACAAAAATAATTTTATACCCAATATGTATTTTTTATGCTGTTAAATTATTGAAATTATTTAATAAAATGTGAATAATTGCGATTCAGCCTACTAGATATTATTTTCATTAGTGTAATAACATTTTAAAATATTTTATCAAAGTGTCATTAATTGCATGCTCATAGAAATCATAATTTTTTTACCTATTTGTTTTGACGTAGTTTTCAGAAGCACCAAATTCACCGGAATTCGTTCAGGTACTTACTGAAAGTAATGCCATCCAAGTGGTTTCTACACTGAAATTAAGTACTAAATCGATAAATCGAAAGCTTCAACAGTATCCTTTGTTTGTGTATGATTTATGATAATATCAAATATTATTTTACCTACAACGTACGTCTATATCGAATATTAAATGATTAAAATTTAATTAGCTTAGGCGATATTTTATTCAGTAATATTTTTATCTATATCAAATTAGAGCTAATTTATATAATTTATTCATTATGAATTGACAGTGAAATATAATATATGACAATATGCTATTAATGCTATCGTTAAAATAAAGGTTTTCTAGTCTAATAAGCAGCACGTATATGGAAGAGATCTTGTTATTAACGCCTTTTTCTGTGAAAATTAAATTTTCTCATGGAAAGTATTCTACTGTGATCGACGCAAATTTTTAATAGCAATATTTCATATATCATTTTCGGTTTTGATGAATATTTAAGAATAAATCGAAACGTCGACTTTATTTTCGAATTTTTAGTATACTAATCCGAAGAGTTACTGTAACTTTAAGTTTACTTATATTTCATAAACAAACATGAAATTTATTATCATAGATTAAGCGAAGATATTCATGTTATTAGAAATACCATAGCCTGTATGTGAAAATAGTGGATATAAATCTCGTCAGCATTCCCCAGAAAAACACGAAGCTTGAAAAGTAGTCCACTGGGGGTCGTTCTTTATCATTTTGTCTATTGTATTGTATTTGAAAATACCTTCTATTAGTTTTCTGTAGAGTGAACATGTGCTTCGGAAATGTTAAACAAACGTAATTGAAATTTAGGACAAGTACATAAAACTGTAATAAATTAGAAGTAGAGGTTCAATGTTAGTAATGCTTTAATTGATAGAATTTCATAATTTTTATTAGTTAGTGTCTATATTTACTGATATTACTATTTAATAGTGCACATAACAAAATTGATATATTACTTCATATGAAAAAAAAAATAGAGCAACATTTTATTAATAAATTGATTACTTCCATGCGATGCAATGATAGTTTTTATCCATATGGCACTGTAACTACTAGAAATATTTATTTTAACCAATTACGCTATTTAAAAAAATAATGTATATACAGCGTGTTCCGCTTTCTAACGATGTATTTATGTTAACATTTTGGCGGAGTTTAACGATAGCTATTCCCACAGCTCAACCAGAATACATGCATGCAAATATTTACACAGCATTCATTATTATCGACATTGCCATTTGCCGCAGCTGAGATGAATCCGTGAGAGGAGAACACATCTACACACACACACAATTGCGGTCTACCTCACTACTACTGTCTCGTAAACACATGAAAAATGTTACAAAACATGCATACTTAAAAACTTGGGAGCAATTTTTCAAATAACATGGAACTCAGCATCTTTCTTAATACGGAGTATTTTGGAATAAATTCGACAGTTGCATGGAATATCCAATTCGATTTAAACATGGTTATACATCAAGTATTGCTTGAATAGTTGAAATGATAAGAATACTTGGTGACAGTGCACTCGTGTCAATATGCAGCAAGTATATTCAATTTGAGACACATCTAGAATGATCACAAATTTACCACACTATAATTAGTTCAATAATAGAACATTTATAGTAAGGCAGCTTAACGTCGAATTTCACGTTAATGTGGACACACCGGACAAAAGCATCAAATTTTTCAAGATACGGTCGAGAGCAACAAAAAATAGGACAAGTCTTATAACGGTATTTTGCTAAAATCTAGTTGTGTACATCTAATTTAATTTTTTTGTCATTGTCAGTTGTCATAATTTATTGCAAATGTGCAAAAAACGAATATGCCTCGTATAAGCGATTTAGTTAAATCTGGAGTTATTGCTAAAGCAGAAGATGGATGGTCAATGAGACAAATTGCACTGCGTTATAATTTTGACAAATATTCGGTGTGTAACATTTTAAGAATGTGGAGAATAAGCGGTACAATTAGTAGAAATCAGGGCGATGAAGGATATCAACTCAATAACAAGATTTGCAATTGGTAATTGCTTTAGTAGAAAATCCATTTTAATCAGTTATTCAGGCTGCTGAAGAAACGAATTTTCCTGGATCGAGTAGTACTGGTCGCCGGCGAGTAAGAGAATCGGAGCTACGCTCTCATGCAGCAGCACAGAAATACTTACTTAAAGCTGAACATAAAGAAGCTCGAGTAGGATTTGCGCTTGAATTTTTAGCGCATGATGTAAATTTTTGGAACAATGTAATCTTTATAGACGAAAAAACTTTCCAGTCAACACACAGCGGTCGTTTCGTATTTATCGCCATCCGAATACTCGATTCGATGGGAAATATATATCTAACAATGATAAAAGTGGTCGATTTTCCGTAAATATGTGGGCTTGGATATCAGCACGTGGTCCTGGTGTTTTGTGGCATATCGAGGAAAGATTTAATAGTGAAACGTATATTAGGATTTTAGACAATATTATGCTCCCTTCTGTGTCACAATTATTTCCTAATAATGAGTTCATATTTCAACAAGACAATTGTTCCGTTCATACTTCTCATACCGTAACTAACTGATTTCAAGATAACAATATCAATGTGCTTAACTGGCCCAGTCATACTCCAGATCTTAACCCTATGGAAGAAGTATGGGAACTACTGTAAGAAGTATCCAAAAATGAAATGTCAAACCACAGAATGCCGAAGAATTACTGGAAATAGTAAATAATGCATGGGAAAATATTATTACCAATGATTATTGTATAAGGTTATTTAATTATATGCCAAACAGACTTATAGAAGTTATAAATAGAAATGATGCAATATGGTGTCTTGTTAAGTAGGATATCCTTTGTCTTTTGATCCAGGATTTCTACTAATCGTACCGTTTATTCTCTACTTTCTTATAATGTTACACACCAAAGTTTTGTTATGGAATATGCAGTGCAATTTGTTTCATTAACCATCCATCATTTACTGTAGCAATAACTACAGCATTAAAATAGAAAATAAATTAAAAGTGATATCTGTTTTATTTCGGCTACTCATTACATATTCAAATAGAGACAGATTTACATTAGAAAAAAAAAAGTTGTCCTATTTTTTTCTGCTCACGACAGTGCCAATGCAACACAAATCTGCAAATCCGCATTCAAGATCATCAGGTGATGAAAATTCCAATGAGGATCACCACTACGTCGGTGTCAACAGTACGCACCATACAATTACGACAGTCATTGAAAAATGCATCCTGTAAGTGGATAATCAGTCTGGTATCCACTTCCTCATGATCACATGGACCTATCAGTTCCTCAGATAATGACTTCGGCATCACATGTGTTGACAATTTCTTGGCACATTCAACATTTGCCGATTTGTTTGAAAGGAATGCAAAAAATTCCTATTTTTTGGTGGAGTCTCTTAAGAAGTCGGTCCACTTAATTTGGAGCTTGTTATTTCCTTCATACTTCCTTCTAACACCCTTACCTCGCTTTTCTCTAGTGGCTTATTTAAGGCTTGTCGTAATATATTTGTCCCACACTACATCAACTCGTTTGCAGTATTCCAATTGTTTATTGATGTGTGGAATGAATATGTGAAATGCACAGAAATTTCAATTTACCTGAAACGAAATTTAATTTTTTAGCTGTTACCAGTGCCCTTAATACATTTTTGAAATTCTAACGTACTGACAATAGGTTTTGAATCAATCAAGAGCAGAATAGAGAAAATTGTGTTCATAATAAAAAAAATATTATTTACACCTATAACATCCCTTTGCCGTGGACACATTGTATATATATAATGTGACACGTTTAAAAATTGTGTAGTTGTATTTCTTGATCCCAAAAATATATACTTAGATACCAAGTTTGTGGTCCTAAGTGATTTACAAGCCGAGATATTGATAGTATACCTATATTTCAAAATGGCCGCTAACTAGTACCTGGAAGAAATTTGGTGCATTTGTTTGCTGTGTCCACATTTTCATGATAAGTTGCCCCACAATTAATAGAACTGGAAATATGTGTGGAAGAATACGATGTTGCCGATCGTGCACTGGATCAAGCAATATTAGATGTTGTTAATGTTGAACCACGTGTTAGTGTTTCTTTTTTCCCAATTTTTTGGCCTTGGTTGGCAACCGTCAGCCATTAACACAGATAAGGAAAGGAACAGGAAATAATAAGGATGCACGCTTTACGTGTTAGTTTAAGAGATTTATCTCTAAAATTGAATGTAGACAGAAATGAAATTTGGAGATGAATTAAACATCACAATTTAAAACCATATCAAGCCTCTGCACGTTATAGATGAAGGAAACGCAGAGAGGAGATTGGAATATTGCTCCTGGGCACTGGTTACGTTTACTATTTGCACAGAACTGTTGATACTTTAAACGATATTATGTTGTCAAGTTCTTCTTTTAGTAACCATGTCGTGCAAAAATCTGTAGAACAATGAGATAATAGTATTTAGCGGACTCTTTAATTTTTCTCTTTTGTTATCTGTCCCTTTTATTAAAATTTTTGCCGAGTTCCATTTTATTCTGTAGCCGTTTTCTGAAGCGTTTTGGCATACTTTCTTGGTAAAAAGTTCTGTACAAACTTCAGGCGATGATTCTTTTTTTAATTTTAGATAATCTCATCTGTGGAATCTATAATGTGGATTGATGTGTTATAAAATTTTCTTTTCTTTACATCTGAACCTTGTAAAGCAGACGATGCCATGTAACGCTCTAGAATATTTGCCTTGCTATTTAACGCTGTTAACATACGATACACAACTTAATTCTCAGCCGAAAAGAATACGCAACTTGTAAATATTGTTGTAAAATAAATGATCTTTTGTTGAAGATCCTATAATAAATACTAATAATACTACCGCATCTTCATCTTATGAATTAATCAGAACTTTTTAACTATATATTCCAATTTTAACACATGTAGTCAGAATGATTTACCTTCTTGGCTGAGCAAAATTCAACAGGACTTTATATTACGAACCAATTGGCGCCCACTCGTAGTATACTCTCCTTACTTACGAATCCTTTGCTCTCCCACAAAAAAAGTTGCCGTTTGCAAAAGGAACCGGTTTGTACATTTGGATACAAAAGTGGCCACATTACGATAACCTTTCATGGTCTGTACGTAAGAAAGTGGTTCTTTCATGACACTATCAAAAATGGGGTTGTCGTTTAAAAATAATTTCGATGACAATATCTGGAACAACCATATGTTACCTCCTTTCTCTTATTATTTATTTTTGAGAAAGAATTGAGGCAACATGTGCGGACGACTAGCTGGTTTAAGCCGGAGCAGAGAGCCGTGGGTCCAGAGCAATCGTAAGAGTGGAGAAACTTACCCTTTCTGACATGTACATCATAAGCGACAGATTTCTGTTTATTTCGAGAAAAGGAGACAAAGAAAAATTGATGTTAAATTGGGCACCATCTATAGTGAAATAAGCAAAATAGTCTCTTTTTCTCGAATAACCAGTCTGCTATAGATCAGACTGAAATTGTTGGTAAGAGAAATAAAAAGATAATTTAAAATGAATGACAAAATATATTACATAAAAAATTAGACAAATCGGTTTTAAGACAAATTGAAATGTAAAAAAAATATATATATATATAAAAGACAAATTGATACCAGTATCCTAGATGGTTTATGGTTCAAGTGGCTGGTTCTGGGACAGCAATCCAGGCCCACAATTGTCTCTTGTTGCAAGAATTCTAAATTTTCCTTGGCAATTTACGTCTCTCAATGAATGGGGTGAAAATTGTAGGAAATTTAACCAAATATAAGCACATACAAAATTTATGCAAGTTAGTTATGCAAAATTTAAGCAATGTTAGCTATGCAAATATAAGCTAGTTAGCTGTGCAAAATATATTTAAATTAGCTGCACGAAATATTAAGCTAGCTGTACAAAAGCTGCAGGAAATTAATTTAAGCTATACAAAAGTAAGCTGATTAGCAGTACAAAAGTAATTTTAGCTATGCAATAGTAATTATTAGCTATGCACGAGTAATTATTAGCTATGCACGAGTTAGCTGATTTCTTAGACTATAAATTGCCAAAAAAATTAAAAGGAAAGAGAAAAATATTTTTAAAACCATGTGGTACATATAGCATTTTAACTACTTATTAAATTAAAAAGAATTGACTTTGAATTCAAAATTTATTTTAAAAATAATTGAAATTATATCAAAGGCAAAATTTGAAGATTAATTAAAATATTTTAATGAGTATAATGAAATGAAATTACCTGTATGTTCAACACTTTGTAACTGGGATATAAAAATTGTAATATCAATTACTGAAGTCCACAGTTAAAAATTATAATGTTTGAATCAGTACAAAGGCTGCAAGCAAATGACTTCCTGGTGAGTTTTTACTGATAAGGTAAACTTTTTGTCCTGTTTACTGGAAAACAACGCCACCAAAAAAATGTGAGAAATCTAATTCCCTATTTAAATTGAAAGCTATCAAAATATAGAAATCGTACACGTATGGCCATCTGTCAGTAGTTAAGTTAAGCGCACCAACTTGCCTTGTAGATTCCCATACTCAACTAAAGTAGTGGCATATAATGATAAAAGGAATCTATAATAATACTTTATTTTCCATGCCATCTGATTTGCCTTTGCAATTTCTATTTTATATATAACCACAAATATTAACAGATGTAAATAAGTAGTAAACGTATTGATAAATCAGTAAATATATTACATCTTATAGGATTTACTATACATAGAATGAGAGAAGGTAAGGAAAATAACCATATGTACTCCATAGTAAACAAAAATATAAAAACTGAAAAATAGATATCTGATGTAACTAAATTTTGTAGACAAATTGTTTCCTGGGATAATAATGCTGTATTACAATGGATATGAGATACATAATAGTGTTAATAGAAAAACAGGACTAAGTTCCTAAGATATAAAATTAAGTACATAAAACAGTGTGACATGGTTTAGCAGTTATACATGTAAAATTCTGTTAGTTGAAAACAGTTTCACCTGCAAAAACTGAATCCAAAAAATATACAGGTCGTGCTAACTATCCACAAAACACTAGTTTTTAAATAAAACTGTTAAATGGACATAGGCCATGTAACACATAACGTCACAAAAAGTATTGGCATAACAACAAAAGATGCTCAATTAAAAATTAAAGCGACTTACCCTAGGATTTTTCTCAGAATTGCGTTTATGCAACTTTCTCTTTGAAAATGTTTCATTTCGAACTTTGCTTTTCATACTTGGGTAAGTCTAAAATCTTCCGCTAATTATTAAGTTTCATTCAGTGGAAAATTTTACTTTCCCATGTACGTGATTACTATAAGAGAAGTCCCTTTGTAACCATATGGCGTTTGGTGAAACATTGTTTTGTAATAAATGGCGGAGGAGCCGGTGTGCTACCTTTTTTAAAAACCTGTAGCCGCCACATTAACGGAAACCAATTCAAATTCAAATTGGTAGTGTTGGACTTGCGAGTCTAGACCTCCTTTTTAAAGTTGATTAAAACCATATTGTTTGCATTATTAGAATATCAGCATTGAAACTTGCGGTATTATTATTTCATCTATTGTGAGTGCTAACTGTTTGAATTCTACTTGATTAGTGTTTATTATTTTACTTTGACTGACTATCATTCAGTTTGAATTGTAGCGAAGAATTTTTTCGTTACCAAAGTATGCCTATAATCTTATTTATACCCTCTATATAACTATCCAACTATTGGCCTAACAACAA
Source organism: Leptura quadrifasciata (assembly GCA_963675555.1). Classification (NCBI taxonomy): domain Eukaryota; kingdom Metazoa; phylum Arthropoda; class Insecta; order Coleoptera; family Cerambycidae; genus Leptura; species Leptura quadrifasciata. The sequence goes on from OY776673.1 coordinate 22,294,249, forward strand.
AACAAATCTTTCCCCGTTACTTCCGACTCTTGTAACTAACCAAGTCGAAAATAAAGGTAATAATATATAATAAATTTAAATCCAATTAATTATATATTCTGCTTGTCTTCCTCTGTCTAATTATTTTACTTTATATTATATTATACTGTCACTTTATATTATATTTTAACTACAAACCTATAAATCTAGAAAATGCAGCGAATATTATAGTATGAACAAAACGTTAAATATTGCTACACAACACGAGGTCCCCTTAGGTGTCATAACACATAATATTAATAGAATTGTAAAACTAATAATAAACTATATAATTACACAAAATGTACAACTTGTAAAAATGTTGCAGTAGTAAATAAATAAATAAATAAATAAAATAAATTAATCTTGTATAAAATATTGCGATTATGTCGTTCGGAACCTACAGAACCATCGGGAATGGGAATCTCTTTCTCTGTTTTACAACTAATCATAAAAGAAGTAGTGTTAAAGGTTGTCACCTTTTGCAACAGTTTCTCATTGCATTCCTGTCATGTTCTACAAGAAAGTCTTGGTAAATTTAAACCAATTTTGGTTCTTGCCATTCAGTCAACAATGTCCGAATAAAATTAGTGCAAGATATGCTGCTTTATAAGTTGCCTGATATAAATGGAATGTTCATCTTAACGGACAATAAAATTCTAACTGTCTACTTAACCCGAACTAAACTTTTGATAGCGAATGCTAAGTCAGACAAGATAAAACGTTTAATTATTCATTCGAGATAGTTCGTCACTATATATCTTTTTAAGGAAATCGGCACATAAAGTCCCTAAGAGCAAATAACTTGGGAAACTTCATGTTAAACGACCAAATAGTAAAATTAAACTCACAAAGCATGACAGAAGCCATAAACTAAGGATTTGAATTTAGAGATTAATTATTAGTGGTCTCAGACATTCACTCATTGTCGTTCCATCTTACTACTGCTTTCAAGTAGAAAATCAGATACGAACAAGCTGAAAATAACCTTAAATTGATTGGTGATTAGTTAAATTCAAATTTATTAAGTAAGTATTAAGTAGACAAGACGAAAATGATAGCTTTTTCAATTACAACTGATGATCAACCTCTGAAACAAAATATAACGCTGTACAGTGAAATTTTCTCAAAAACAAGATTGTCAGTGCCCCATTATTAAAAAAGTTGAAAGTGTCAAATATCTAGGTATCATTATTTCCGTGGCCTGATACTTGGCCAGTACTCCAGTACTGTGTAGCAATAATTATGTAAGTAAGATCTTTCATTTTCATTAGTTATAAGTTCACCGATCTTTTATATTGTCTTGCATTAAATAAATGTCATTTATATTTTTTTTAAACAAATTTTTCCTTTCTGCCGTTTGAGTTACCCCTTAAGTGCGTAATGCTTGGGAAATTATATGTTCACACATAAACAGTAAAACTCAAAGTGTTCAGTAAAATCAGTATATTCAAATAAACCTAGTTTTACAAAGCTACTTTTATTAACTAGTTTCTTTCTACTAAAAGTCTATAAGCTACTAAGTACCGGGAGGTGCAAGCAAAATTCTAGTACCAAATGACTCAGGTGACAGGGACAGCAAGCATAAAAACTAATATCAAAATATTAGCACTGGTCAAGCAGCAAAGCGTTGGCACAAAGTGAACGGGTTCGCCTGGGGAATTAATAAAGTGCAGACTAGATACGGATACCAAGCAAATCAAGCAAGACCATAATTATATAAATATAAAAAAAAACTACAGTGCAACAGTTTACAGAATACTTGGCTAGTGTATTGACTAATTTGTCCTGTAAAGATAAGGTATGATTATTACGGTGATAATGCAACTTTTTAGTATTCTGAGAACCCCATCGGGTCGTATCAGAGCACCTACAAGATGCCATTCCTTGTGACAACGGCTGAAAAGGTAAATTATGATTAGTAAAAAGTGGTGCAACTTTTCAGTACTCCGAGAACCCCAGCGGGTAGTATCAGAGCACCTATAAGATGCAATTCTCGTGGCAACGGCTGAAGAGGCAAGTTATGTTTAATACACTTTGATGTAACTTTTCAGTATTCTGAGAACCCGAGCGGGCAGTATCAGAGCACCTACAAGATGCAATTCCTCGTGGCAACGGCTGAAAAGGCAAGTTATGATTGATTAATATACGCTGGTGCAATTTTTCGATGCTCCGAAAACCCCAAACGGATAGTATCAGAGCATCTACAAGATGCAATTCCTCGTGGCAATAGCTGAAAAGGTAAAGTAGAATTAATACACAATGGTGCAACTTTCAGTACTCCGGAAACCCCAAGCGGTTGGTATTGTGATCCATCTTTTGCGTCTGAAGGACTTTTACTATATTTATCAAAAATGAATGTTAACGTTCACAAAATAAGGGTTCAAAACGACTGTTTCAGACGGAGAATAATACAAAATTTATACTTACTGTTCGTTTTTGCTTAATTGCTTCTCTGATGGTATCTATTGGACGTCGTAACGTCGTAATATTTTGCAATTACAATTTCATACGTTCAGGCAAGGCGGTCCCATGCACATATGAGTACATGGTAAAGATACTTTTCTGATACCGAATCACTGAGGAACCGGTTTAGGGCAAATCCCGTTAGAACCCATCATTTTCCCGTCAAAATCGACTGTTAGGAAATGATGGGGGTCCCATGTCGCTAAGGGCTATTTTCGCTAAAACTCACGATATACTTTGAATAGAAGCTGGATTAACTTGTCCTCATATTTAATACCACGTATGAGTTGCAGTGCTTAACAACGTGGATTCGTAAAAGGGTTTTTAATTTTGAAATTTCCGAAATTTTGTTACTGTTTCTAAATTTTGGTGGTCAGGGCGACATTACGTCCATGTGCAGCGACATTTACTGCACTTTCTAAAATGACGCTTCTTGATGAGTTATTGAAGTTTTGGCATAAAAAACGTTCCGTAGAGCGAAAATATGATTAAAAATATTAAAAACCTCTTCCATGATATTTTTACATGAAGCACGCTTTTCATGCGAAATATTTTCGGATTTTGTTACAGTTTCTAAAAGTACACCGAGGGTTTTATCGTGTTCTTTAACAGTTTCAGAGTACCTACAAGATGCAATTCCTCGTGACAACGGTTAGAAATGCAAGTTATGTTTGATACACTGTGGCGCAACTTTTCAGTGGGTAGTATCAGAGCACCTACAAGATGGAATTCCTCGTGGCAACGGCTAAAAAGGCAAGTTATGATTAATATACGCTGGTGCAATTTTTCAATGCTCAGAGAACCCCAAGCGGGTAGTATCAGAGTATCTACAAGATGCAATTCCTCGTGGCAACAGCTGAAAAGGTAAAGTAGAATTAATACACAATGGTGCAACTTTTCAGTACTCCGAGAACCCCAAACGAGTGGTACCAAATTATCTACAAGATGCAATTACTCGTGACAACGGCTGAAATGGTAAGATATGATTAATATACAGTGATTGAACTAGCCAAGTTATCTTATTCAGTTAACTTCTTTCTTTATGATCCTACTTACTTCTTGATCTAGACTTGGGCACGCCTGCTCTCTGGAACGGTCAGATCGGACTGACACTCTATTTTGGCTCACAGGAACTTTTCTATAATTAAACAGCTTATTAGAGGAGCGAGAGTATGCGCCAGACGGATGCGCGGTTACTCCATGACAAAATATGGACAACAAAATTCTGCGGCTTGGAATTAATATAAACAAGCATGGTACCTTGGATTTTAATCTCGGAGTGAATACATCTGCTTGCGTGGAGTCGGTGTGGCTGACTGTCGACACGGTATGAATATAATTGCTTCTTTATAATATGAAGAAGTGGGAGAAACAGCGGAAAACAGATGCGCGATGAAGCAATGTGACGTAAAACGGACTTGCAAAATATTTTGGGGCTTAAAATAATCGGAAAACAGATTTGTGGACTTCCCGTGTACTGGAAGAATAACGTCGCACGGGTGACGTCAACTGGACTTAAGATAATTCACCTCAGTCTGTGGAAACACTTCACGCAAATTACTGCAGGACGGAGAATAGTACATAACCACCTCGCGCGCTTGTCGACTGACTACTACTGTATCTGCTTGTAGTTCGCGAGCGTATACTCTTTTCCTTCTGCCGCGCTGTTCCCCTGGCCTGAGTGCATCTGCACCTTACAACTGGAATATTTTATGCAGTGTTTTATAATTGAAAAATATTAATTATTTTTCAACTAATTCGCTGTTAGCAGTACAATTTATACAAAATAAATAGGGGTGTAATGGGGTAGTGAAGCGCAAGTTATAGCCTCTCCTACTCAATTGTTAACCTCGCCTTCGCGATGAGTTCAATTTGAACTTGGTGCACCCTGTTTTCACTAACGAGGCTCTAACGACCGAGTAAGGGCGGAATAACCCTTACCTTTTGCCGTGAGCACATCCACCTTCTCACGAAGAGTGCGGTAAAAATAACCCACCGTACACAAAGGTTGCTTTTGGAATCGTTTGGTTACCCCATCGTCGCAGTCTCCTTCTGTGCCATGGGACCACACCACTCGCCTTCCGCAACCGAGCTGGTCAGTTGCATACCTGCTCCAGCTAAAACTTCAAATGCAGCTTCGTTTTCAGTCGATTAAGGCTTTAAAAAAATGATGGAGCGTTCAAGTGGGACAAAATCATCCGGAGGTAAAATACCCTCCCGATCGGATCTCCGGGGGAGGGTGCCCACAGGGACACCTCATCGAATGTCAAAAAAACACCGACAAGTTAAATCCAACAAAACTAATTCTTTCATCTACGGCGCTTGGAATGTTCGTACTTTGAACGACAGTACTCGCACCGATCGGCCTGAAAGAAGAACTGCTCTAATAGATAGAGAACTCCGACTCAATGTTGACGTTGCAGCTCTCAGCGAAACTCGATTTTTGGAGGAAGAATCTCTCACAGAAAAGTACTACACCTTCTATTGGAAAGGTCTTCCCACCAATTCAAGAAGACAACATGGAGTAGGATTTGCCGTTCGGAATCAACTTGTATCCAACTTAACACAAGTACCACAAGGCCTATCCGAGCGCCTAATGCTGCTACGCTATGAGCTATCAGATGGCAACGCGGTAAATCTAATAAGCGCCTACGCTCCCACTCTGGATGCAAGTCACGAAACCAAGGAAAGCTTCTATCAACAGCTGGAAGAAACCCTCTGTAGAATACCTAAATCGGAACGACTCGTTATTCTTGGCGATTTTAACGCTAGAGTAGGGAGAGATGCAGACACCTGGCCAGGCATCATAGGCAAGAACGGTTTGGGCAACATGAACGCTAACGGTCAACTACTCCTAACTAAATGCGCCGAACATGATCTAGTTATAACAAACACCATTTTCCGACAAAAGGATAAATTTAAAGGCACCTGGCGTCACCCCAGATCAGGTCACTGGCATCTACTGGACTATGTTATCGTACGTAGGAAGCATCTCAAGGACGTCCAAATTACAAAGGCGCGCATTGATAGCGAATGTTGGACCGATCATCGTCCTGTTGTCTCTAAAATGAAAATTGTTATGAGACCCAAACATCGAAGAACTCAAGTAAAACGTAGACTCCGTCTCTGTATTAGTAAATTGCGTGACCAACAAACCGTCGAACAGCTAAAGTAAAAAGTTCAAGAGAATTTGAGTGCACTAGAAGAAACCAATTCTGTAGATGTCGCTGCTACCTGGACACAAATTAAAGACAGTTTAAAAAGTGCGAGTGAGGAAATTCTTGGCACTGCAGCAAGTAAAAAACAGGAGGACTGGTTCAATGATAATGAAGCTTTTATACAAGAACTTCTTGACCGCAAACATACTGCCTTCCAAAACGCTATCAACCACCCTAACGACTCATCCAAAGCAGAAGCTTTTACCCAATCTAAGTATGAAACGCAACGCGAAATCAGAAGAATAAAGAACGAGTGGTGGGCAAGCAAGGCCAGAGAAATTCAAAGGTACGCCGATTCACACGACTACAGGAATTTCTTTCAAGGAGTAAAAGCAGTGTACGGCCCCAGTCGGAAAAATATGTGCCCTATTAAAGATTTAAATGGAAATCTCCTCAAAGAAGACCAGGAAATAAGAGCCCGATGGAAAGAACACTACTCTAATATTCTTAACCAGCAAAGTCAAGCCGATCACGATATTATAAATCTTATCCCTCAATATGACACCTTCGAAGACTTAGATAAACCACTAACAACGGAAGAGATCTTAACCGCCATTGGGCAGCTAAAAAATAACAAATCTCCCGGCGCCGACTCACTCCCAGCTGAGATCTTTAAAGCTGTGTCGTCAGAGCTCATACCCTACCTCAAAAAACTGTTTGATGTCGTGTGGGAGAGTGGTCAAGCTCCGCAGGAGTTTCGTGATACACTTTTAATCAACCTCTTCAAAAACAAAGGGAGCGCTGCGGACTGTGGAAATTACAGGGGTATAGCTCTCCTGGCTGTTGGAGGGAAGATACTCACTAAAGCGATGGCAAATAGGCTAACACCTGTTATGGAAAAGTTACTTCCTGAAACACAGAGTGGCTTTAGACCAAACCGAGGCACATCGGATTTAATCTTCACACTTAAACAGCTTCAAGAAAAAGCACTCGAACATCAAGGAGAAATTCACATGGCCTTCATTGATTTAACCAAGGCGTTTGACTCGGTGGACAGGGAGGTGCTCTGGAAAATTATGTTCCGCTTAGGTATCCCTAGAAAATTTGTGGAAGTATGTCGCAGTCTACATACAAACAACAACGCCCAGGTTATGTATAATAATGAGGCAACCGAACCTTTCCAAACCCTCACTGGAGTTAGGCAGGGATGTGTCCTGGCACCCCTACTCTTTAATTTGTTTACCACTGCTCTAACAATTATTGTTGACAACAAACTGACAGTCAGAGGAATAGGTCTCAGATACCGTTTTGATGGCGGTCTCTTTAACGTAGGGCGCTTTAGAGCTTTCACGAAGACACGCACACGATTCATTTGTGATCTCCAGTATGCGGATGACTGTGCACTTTTAGCCTCTACGCCGGAAGAGCTTCAAGAACTTTTAGATGTGTATGCCCAGAGCTATGATTCCTTGGGACTTAAAATCAACATTGGAAAGACTAAGATTATGTCAACTCCTCATCAAGTGAACCAAATAGACATTACACTTAACGGAAATTCTCTTGAAGTGGTGGATCAGTTCAATTACTTAGGCAACGTTGTTAATGACAAAGCAAACATGGACAGCGAGATTCGCAATAGAATTAACGCTGCATCTAGAGCACTCTGGGGACTTAGAGAGAGAGTATTTGACAACCACGACCTTGCTTTGTCAACGAAAATGGCTGTCTACAGAGCAGTTGTCATTCCAACACTGCTATATGGATGTGAAAGCTGGGTCACTTACCGTCGTCATGTGAAAGAATTAGAACGTTTTCAGCAAAGACACCTCAGAAGTATGATGAAAATCCGTTGGTTCCATCACATATCAAACGTGGAAGTACTCAGGAGAACAAACAGCCTTCCAATTGAGGTGCTTATTTCAAGAGCACGCCTAAGATGGGTAGGTCACGTTCATCGTATGCATGATAACCGCCTTCCTAAATGTACACTTTATGGTGAATTGCTAAGCGGTAGTAGAAGGCGTGGCGGTCAACGAAAGAGGTTCAAAGACGCTCTCCATGAAAATCTAAAATCCTGCGGTATTGCAGACGAGCAATGGGAACAACTTGCAGCGGACAGAACCGAATGGCGAGGGGTTGTGGCCAGCTATCAAGGAAATGTTGCTGCAAGAAGGCCGAATCCAAGACCTAACCAGGTCTATGTTTGTCCTGACTGCGGTCGGCATGTGCTCTCCCGAATTGGCCTCTATAGCCATAGTCGTGTGCACCGTAGATGAATGGGAATTACAATAGACTACACCTTTTACTTGTTTTCTATTGTACACAATTTATCGACTGTAACATTTTTATACTCGGACTCGAGTAACGGCTAATAACAAAATAAATATAACAGAATAATTCCTATAAAATATTTTAAGAAATTAATGAAATCTTGAGCATATTTCGTGACGAAAAACACTTCGTTACTAAAACAAATAGTATAATGAATTATAGAGATTCTGTTCTAGATCTTCAGAGCGAGATATTGGTGGTGAACAGGCAGAGGACTCCCGTTTATTGTAAAATAAAAATATTCGGCAGAGCTGTGAGACTTAGAGCTTGAGAGAGACCGTGGTAGCCTGCGTGCACTTTATTTTTCGAATTTATGAAGAGTGTGTGGGTCACTGTGTGATTAACACTGTAGTTATTCTTATTGTCTTTGGCAGGGTCTAAAACTTCACCCTGTATATGATTTTTGAATTAAAACACTTCGTTTAAACGAACAATAATAATTTTAATAAACACCGAACACAGCTTTAACTACACTAATTAAAAGGTTACTTTCGACACTGAAATTCCATTTTATTGAAAAGAAAATGTATTAACGCGAAGGTTCGGCTTATAAGACTTGAAAAATTCACTTTGTTTGATTTGTCGCACTAGGGCAGATTGAGATTATGATTATTTAAAGGTTTAGGCCTTATAAGTAGCACGGGCACTGGATTAGTTTATCGCGAGTAACACCGAAGAAACTGACTTAGACCGAACTCGCCGGGCTTGGTTATTTATACTCTCGACGGGGACCCGACGAGCAGAGAGCTGAAGGCTGTATGCGTGCGTCCCCGCACATTCCGTGCGGGCGAGGATGACTCATCGATTATGCAATATTGCACAATATTTCGCAATATTGCATTAGAAATGGAAAAAACTTGAAATTTGGAAATGAAATTTATGTCACCGTATCGGCCTGAAAAGGGGGAATTTCTTGATGTTTGAACGAAATCTGAATCACTTCGAGTTTAGGAGTTATTAACGAAAATCTTATGTGAAAATTGGAATGGCCCCGTAATTTGGTCCCGAAGGTCTGTGCGTTGGAAAGTTGAAATGAAATGAAAGTGCGCCGATATGCGCTCGGTGAAGGGAATGACGTGGATTGAATTTGATGTGATACATATCGTATGATTTCGGAAATGAGTTTCGATATTGATGGGGACAAGAGTAACGGTAATTTATTTGAACAATTTGAAAGGGGACTGATTGTGTGCGGATAATTTGAATGCGAAAGCGAATGAACGGTGGAATTCGGCAGAAGAATATTTTATAAGAAGTTAGTCTCATTGAATTAAGTATTATACAGAGGGGTATGAAAAGTAGCATTGAAATTTATTAGCCAGTTAGCGGAACAAATGAAATGGGGTTAATTTTGTCGTCCGACGAGAACGCGTGAAATGGAAAGAAAGTTGAATGAGTGACTAGTTGACGTTTTGGGAAAATGAATGAAGGGTGTTTTGAGGGACGAATGAAAACGTGAATGAAACTTTAAAATTAAGGGAAAAATATCTTACAAAATTTGATAGAATTGAAATACAAAGTTGCGGTTCGGTGTATGCAAAGTCAATATGATATAGATTGGGTTAGTGAGGGAGCTATATTTTTGGTGGCTGTAACTTTTTTGCTACAAAATGACTGATATGAGTGGTTAAGCTATGTTTTTGATTAAGATAGATTATTTTTGAATTATCGAGATTATGTGAATTTTTCTGAGAGAATTACTGTAGTTTTTCGTTAATTTGAAAATCTTAATGCTCTCTTTTCATAGTTTGACAAGTTTATGGGAAATAATTAATTTTTTGACAAATTTTGCGAATTTTGCCATTTTTTCTGGCTTTCGTTTGGGGAATATCCTATAACAATGGACGATGAAGAGGTTACTGTAGGTGATTTCTCTTGGCGAGACTTGCAACAATGATAAAAGTTGTGCACGCAGAAGAGCTAGTAGGCGATTACAATAAACCTAACAGTTAAGTTTTACGGTTCAATTCAAACTCTATATTTTATTATCTCATTCAAAATGACATCAGCACAATATCTAGAGCTGAAATCGTGGCAAAACTCCCTCAACTGTTGGAAACCCAAGTGGCGTCCAGACAAACCTCATATAGAATTTAATATTTAATTTTTTGTGTAACTGAATGAAAACTATATGTTTAAGTTATAAATAAAAAATAAATGGACGTAAAGTTCCGCTTTCCAAATAACCATTTTTAGTATTTTTTTATCGTGCTATTATGTTTTCTAGAATGCTTTTAAATCTAAATTAAACTTGCAAAAAACAACCGAGCCACAAAGTAAAGTTCGTATAATGAAGAGTGGGAATTAACACAGCTGAATTCTAAACTTTCCAATTCCAATAAGGCTTCTCTTTTTGGTTTAATTATTGCGATCCGTATATGTGCCCAGTTTTTATAATTATATACATCCATTACCAAAACTAGACACGCAATTTAAAAATACAACTCACTCCAACTTTTTACGTTATATTCCATTTCTTTGCAAATGCCACTCATTCTTGATTTCTATAGGTTTTCTCTTTGAAACACAGGAAATCTTAAAAAGTTTTTTCTGTCTCTTTTCGATTACCAATAAAAACAAATGGTTTACACTCGAGAAGTGTGAAACTACGGCCCTCTGAAATTTATCACAGTCAAAGCAAATCGCCAATATAAAAACTTTTTTCTATTTTAAAATGATGAATAACAACATTAATTTAACTAATCTTTTCTTTTGTTAGAGTCAGAATATATTTCATTTATCAAATTATTACTTTGCGAATCAGAATAATGAACTCTGTCCAATGTTGCCATTATCTACCCATTCTCTGCAATATTAGATTTATAGTCTAAGCGACGACTATCGCATTACTTACGTCAAGGAGTAACAAAAACATGCATTGATCACATATTCATAAAAACAAGTATTTCTTATAAACTTTTTACTCCTGTTACTTTAGAAAATCAGATAACTGACCACTATTCAGTATTATTAAAATATTCTCATTGGCACTTGAAATAGAGCCGCATAAGTTTAATAAAAGAACTGAATTTAAAAAATAATATTAACACTTTCTTTATCAACTCTATTAAACACTTAACAAATAATATGTCTCCGTCATTAAATAATATTAAAATAATTAATAATAGTAGTTCATTTTTTCTGAATCCATTAATCATAACTGAAATGCTTACGATTATCAAATATGTCTCAATAAAAAATTCATCTGGGGAAGATGAGATGCCTTGTTCTCTTTTACTAAGAATGGCTGAATTTATTGTCGAGCCACTAACATACATTATTAACTTATCGTTTATAGAGGGCACATTTGCTTCTAATCTGAAAAAGGCATTAATTATACCAGTGTGCATAAAAAAAGAAAATAAATCTCTTATTTCCAAATACAGATGTACTCTCTTCTCGGCTTCTTCTCGGCTTTTTCTAGAGCTTTTGAAAAATTACATAACAAAACATAATCTGATATGTTCTTATTAGTTTGGTTTTTCTAAAGGTTTATCACCAAAAGATGCAGATGCAATTATGTCTTAGATAACTTCGAAAAGAAAACGAAAACTGCTTCTTTGTTTTTTGATTTAAGCCATGTTTTCTATACGATTAACCATAAATTGTTATTAAATACTCTTGAACGCTGTGGCATTCGTGGCACATCCCTTAGCTGGATAGAGTCCTCTCTAAATAGGAGAACTCAGTATATTGCAATAAAAGATCCTGGTAATACCGCAATATCCAGTCCTCTGGAGGTCCCCACTGGCGTGCCGCAAGGCAGTATTTTGGGGCCGTTATTATTTATTATATTTATAAACAATATTGGGTGTAATCTTGCAAATGTATTTATATCACTTTTTGCAGATGATACCACTGTTGCAGTTGATTCTAACTCTACTGATGAGCTGAGCTATAAAGTCATTGTAACAGCCAAAACTATGCATAATTAGTCTATGGGTTTAGCTTTGAATAATTTAAAAACTTATTTACTAGTATTCTCAACTAGGCCAACTGATTATAGCTTACTCGTTAGATATGAACATCGCTCTATAACTCAAAGTAATTATGTTAAATTTCTCGGCGTTTACGTAGATTCTCTATTGAATTGGGGTAATCATATTGATCATTTAAACAAAAAAACATCAACCCAGTGCTTTGTTATTTGGCAGTTAAGATCATCCATCAACATTCACATCTTGAAAATGTATTATTTTGCACATGTTCAGTCTCAGTTAAGTTATTGCATAATATGTTAGGGAAATTGCACTCGTTTTAACGAAGTATTTATTCTTCAGAAAAAATTATACGCACCATGTCTTTCAAACCACCGCAATATTCAAGTAGAAAACTTTTTAGTGAACTGGGAATTTTAACAGTTCCTTCATTATTCATTTTACATTCTGTATTGTACGTAAAAAATAATTTAACACATTTTAATAGTAGACATGATACCTGTGTTAGTAGTGGTCATAATATTCGGGAAAACTACTCTCTAGATATTCCACCTCACACTTATCTATTTTGGCAAAAAGTCATAAAGTAATGCCTATAAAATTGTTTAATAAACTACCTTTAAACATAAAGAGAATTAATGTTATTCATCTGTTTAAAACAGAAGTAAAATCTTTATTATTAAAATATTCCTTTTATTCAGTTGAAGAGTATTTACAAGCTGATTTTTAAATTTACTTTTATATAGTTAACTTATCTGAATGTTATTCATTATATGTTATACGTTAGTATGTCTTAGTTCTATATTTTATGACTATATTCCAATTATCTTTTTTGTGTGAAGTAAAAGTAATAAATGAATAGTAAATGTTGTTTGTCGTCTACTTTGTTTACATAGTTTGTTATATTTACTTAACTGTTATTTATTTGTTTATTATTTTTATCATTAAAAAAATCTTATCATTAATTTTTATTATTGTATTCATTTTGTATTGATATTTGACTTACCATATGTACTTAATTGTATTATTTTGAATGGTGAATAAATTATTATTATTATTATTATTATTATAGCTATAATAAGCTGAGAAGTGTCTTAAAGTTTTAGAATTATTATGATACACATGACAAATAAAATATGCAAAATGCTGTGGACTTGTTTATTAATAAATTACAACTAACAGTTACATATAAATGAATACACAAATAAAATTAATATAAAACGTAATGATATCAATTGAAATAATTAGATTGCTAACGGCTTAATAAAAACAATAAACAAAAATAATGACATACACACAGCAAAAAACAATCCTGAAAATAATAATCTTTTAAATCAGTTGAAATAAACTAAATGATTTAATTAAAAATGTAAAAATAAACTATTGCAAGAACTTAAGCAACAACTGTCCCACAAAAATGTGGCAATGTGTGAAGGATATTCAAAATAAATATTACAAGCCTAAAAAATTTGCAAGGAGAAATTATTTTAAATAAAAATGTAATTGCAGATAATTATAATACATTTTTCAGAGAGATATGTGAAAATTGAGCAAGTAAAATTAAACAAAAGAAATATAACTTTCCGAAATCTCCACTCGCCAATTCATTTGTTAATAGACATACTGAAACCTTAAAAGAAATTTCAGACTACATCGTGGAGCTCCTAACTTATTTAATAAATAAACCGTTAATAAACCTTTTAAAATAGCTATGATCACACCAACTTATAAACAAGTGGATAAACAAGAACTATATACTTATATCTCTTATATCTATCTTAGCTAGAATGTATGAGAAAATAGTAAAAGTTAGAATATGCTCGTTGTTGAAAAAAATATAAAATTATGTCGGACAAACAGTACGGAATCATGGAGGCATCATGTGTTTTAATTGGCCTAGCCAAAGCTTTCGGAACTGTGAATCATCATGATTTATTAGTTGCTTTCAAAAATATTGGTTTTCGAGGAACGTTCCATAACTTAATAAAAAAACTACCTAACAAATCAGAAACAGTTCGTTATTATAAATAATTGTATTAGCAATATAAAGAGTGTTAGTTAGGGAGTTCCGCAAGGCACAGTTTTGGGACCAATCTTATTTTGTATATATGTTAACGATCTATTTAAATTACCAATTAATGCTGAAATAATAACCTATGCCGATGACGCGGCTATTTTCTTTAAAGATACTACTTGCGAATCATGGAAAGGTAAGGTTGAGATAAATATTAAAACGGTAGTAAATTTCTTTAATAGTAAACTGCTAACGATAAACTTTGACAAGACACATTACTTACCGTTCTCCAGCTATAGCAATGGTCTACCCAAGTATAATTCAGTTAATATAGAACATGAAGATTCCAGGATTGTAATAACTCCTGTAAAAAGTATCAAGAATCTGGTATCACCATTGATTGTCATTTAAAATGGGACGTACATTTTCATATCATAGTAAAAAATTTAACAAGTTTACTGCCAATATTCAAATATTTTGAACACATTTGTAAAAAGAAACACCTTGAAAGAATGTTCTGTGCATGAGCCGAGTCTGTATTACATATGGGATCATAGATTGGAGAGGAGTAACAAACTGCTTCTTGAAAAATCTAGAGACAGTACAAAAGTGGATTGATTCTAAAGATGATATACCCTTGAGATTGACATTTCATATAAACTATATCTTGAAACCATTTAAACATACATTAAAGTTAACCGCTAACAAGTTTTGATTTCTCTTTAATTCAAAGAATGATACTTATCCATACCGTCTACATTATGCTATAACAACGGGGAAGTAGAAGCTGGTATCAATAAAGTGTGCCACATACAGAATTGTAAGGGGTTTGTGAATATTGATATTCTCCGTACTCTATATTTACATCTTTTGTAAGATCCCGTCTCGAGTAGGGAGGTTGAAAGGAGGATCAAGTTCCCGCGATTCTAGACCCTTTAGTAATTACAGTTTCTTCTAAACAACTAATTAGTTTATGCTTATGTACTACCCATACTAGTAGATTGAACTGGACTTAGTTCTCCCGCCTTCGCGTCATCATCGACGCAATAATTTGGGCAATAGTTGAAATTGCCGAACCAAGGCGCCTGAATAATAACTTTGTAGTAAAAAGTTTGATATTTTTTTCTTTAATCTCCTTCCGAATTATTATCATCTAATTAACTCAGTAATTCTGTGGTTCCAAAAATTTTGTCTTCATGATCATTTTTATAGAAAAGGAAATAATAAAATTATTTGACTCATCGGAGAAAAACAAAAATATGTAGCTTTTGTTTCTCTAAAAATAAATAAATAACAGTAATAAAAATTGTATATTTCCCAAAAAAGAGATACATTTACAATCACATATACAGGGTGTTGCATCATGAGAGGGACATAGCTTAATAGGAGGTAGAGAACATCAGTGGTAACCGGAACCTCCCATAGAAATGTCTCATTGGGCCTTCACTACGAAGTTACAGGGCGTTTTATAATTTTTGGCCAAACCTGTTTTTTGTCATAACTTTGACAGGGAATGAAATGACGGATTCATATTTGGTACGGCTAATGTACTAACGAGCCCCAAGAGGTACATGTATAAAAAAATATATATCCAGGTCCGGACTCACTATAATTTATGTTTCTTCTTTGCATCAATAAAACATCACCCTGTATATATTTTTTTGAAATTTCGATACGATATTCGAAAATAGCAAGAAAAAACAAACAAAATGGCCTATTTCATTTTTTTGTTACACCTTCGTGGTTATTTAAATACGTTGTTAAATGTGCAAGAAAATGGATTACAGAACCCTATTAAATGAGAGGCACGTGAAATAAATAGTTTTATAACTAAAATTTGCAAAAATTCTATTGAGCCTAGGTGGTCTGGGTGAATCCTAATTCCGGCACGTTTTAAAGGTCCATTTTGGTAAAAAACTGTGGTCCTAATAAGTAATCGGGTATGAAATAACAAAATTTTTAATCAATCACAGTAGGCTTGTTCAAAGAATAAAAGTGACAGATAATTTAAACCATTTTGGCCTAAGCAACCAGTTACTTTGATCAAGAAAATCATCAACATTTTATACTTAATAAAAATTGGAAAAGAGAACAAACTAAAATCTAAATAAATAAAATATTTTGCATTCAATTAACAATAAATAACAAAACAATAACTAAATGTGTTTAAAAATAAAACGTAATTGACATTAAAGTAAATTTTCAAAATGTCCTCCCCCCACATTCTGTGCATTTTCTTGCGCGTTTAGAAAGGTCACCAATTGCTCGACGTATCATTTCTGGATTATTCCGTATTTCGTCGCAGGTTGTAACGATGCGCTGGATTAAATGTTGTCTACTTTCAATTTCAATGCTATAAACCTCGTTTTTTAGGTGGCCCCATAAAAAGTAATCACAAGAGTTGAAATCAGGAGATCTTGGTGGCCATTCATGTGGTCCCCCGCGTCCAATCCATCTATTAGGATACACATTGTTTAAGTGTTCTCTTACTTGAAGGTTAAAATGTGGTGGGGCCCCATCATGCTGAAACAACATGCCTCTTATACCGATATTTTCTAACATATTCGGTAAAATGTTTTGAAGAAAATCAAAGTAAATTTCACCATTCAATCTTTCTTCAAAAAAATATGGCCCTATCAAATGTCTATTCACAAGTCCGACCCAAACATTTACAGAAAACCTGTGTTGCGAACGGCGTTGGCGTACCGCATGTGGGTTTTCCTGTACCCAATTATGATTATTTCGTGAATTGTTTACTCCATCTCTTGTAAATTGTGCCTCATCCGTAAATAAGGTTCTATAAATGACTGGGCGATGGTTAGACAACCAATGACAAAATGCCAGGCGGGGGATATCGTGCCTTGTTGAAGACGCTGTACCTGCTGGATATGATATGGATGGTAACGTTCTCTTTTTAGGGTTCTCCATACTCGCCAATGAGGAATACCAGTTGCCAAACTGATTCGTCTAGTGCTCATATTTGGGTTTTCTTGAACTACGTTTATAATATTGTTTTGTTCCTGCACACCTTGTTGTAAAACACGCTCCACAACTGCAGAATTAGGAAACTTTCCGTGTTCTCTTGCATACTGGAACACCGCACTAAAGGTTTTATGATTAGGGCATCGACGACCAGGAAAACGCAGCCGATATTCTCTTTCCGCCGACCTACCATTTCCATTACAGAAACCATAGATGAATATTATGTCAGCATATTCCACGTTTGTAAATTTTACTGGCATAGTTAAAATATTTCCACAAGTTTTCACTAACTAAATGCGGATTATTGACACATTAAATTACTAAAAACAATTATTCAACTGTTTAGGAGATTTCTTTTTATTATCTGTCACTTTGAACAAGCCTACTGTGATTGATTAAAAATTTTGTTATTTCATACCCGATTACTTATTAGGACCACAGTTTTTTACCAAAATGGACCTTTAAAACGTGCCGGAATTAGGATTCACCCAGACCACCTAGGCTCAATAGAATTTTTGCAAATTTTAGTTATAAAACTATTTATTTCACGTGCCTCTCATTTAATAGGGTTCTGTAATCCATTTTCTTGCACATTTAACAACGTATTTAAATAACCACGAAGGTGTAACAAAAAAATGAAATAGGCCATTTTGTTTGTTTTTTCTTGCTCTTTTCGAATATCGTATCGAAATTTCAAAAAAATATATACAGGGTGATGTTTTATTGATGCAAAGAAGACACATAAATTATAGTGAGTCCGGACCTGGATATATTTTTTTATACATGTACCTCTTGGGACTCGTTAGTACATTAGCCGTACCAAATATGAATCCGTTATTTCATTCCCTGTCAAAGTTGTGACAAAAAACAGGTTTGGCCAAAAATTATAAAACGCCCTGTAACTTCGTAGTGAAGGCCCAATGAGACATTTCTATGGGAAGTTCCGGTTACCACTGATGTTCTCTACCTCCTATTAAGCTATGTCCCTCTCATGATGCAACACCCTGTATATCATCATTATAATCAATTGATAAAGTAATTTTAAACTGAACTAAAGTAATTTTATTTTCTATTAATAACATTTAATTTTAGATATATTGGACTGGAATACTCACAGAAGTATGGAAAATACTTGTTCCTGAGGAAGTACACTACAGATAGATAAGATGTGGAGTAAGATAATAAAATAAAGTATATAGATAATAACAATGCTATAATAGAAGTAACTAAATAAGACATTTAATGTGATGAAGTGAACAAATAAAGCAAACATCAGGGTAAAGTGAACAAAGTTTCTCTATATAGAGAACCAAAGTGAAAGAAAGATACAAAATGAAGAAGAGTACTTTCAGTTGGAGACTTAACTTTTATTATCAATATTGAACACAATTGTTGCAAAAATGAGTTTTTATTATGTTTTTGTTAACAGTGTTTTTTATTGAGAGCAGTCATTTTTTTACTTTGAATTTAAATATTTTTGTATTGTTTATGTTTTTTACACTATCAGGTATAAAATCAAATTTTCTAGATTCCAGGTAAGTATGGTTTTCCTGTCATATCGTTTATTAGTTGCAGGTTTTTTTGTTATTTTCATATTGTGTCTAGTATGATAAGTGTGTTGGTTAAATTTAATGTGACGTTCATTTTTTTAGGTGGATTAATAGTGCAACGCAGTATAATTTTCGGACCGTGAAGACTTCGGCTTCTTCAAAAAGAACCTCTGAGAGATAGGTGTATTCTTTACTGAATATAATTTTTAGGGTCTATTTCTGTATAACCCCCCAAATACTAGGACTAATATTGATGATGAGTAAAACTAGAAATAATTTAGTGTAGGTCAAATGATACACCTGTAAATATTTTATGTTTATCACATCGCTCCAATGTTGACGTGTAAAGTATAGGCACATCCGAGCGATAAATGCATTTTTGTCATCATATATTCACTGCACATACGAATCTTGTACTCGTTGATGTAAGTGATTTAACGGACGCCGAAGCCGCTTCGGCTATTGCTTCTTTCGGTGCAAAGCTATCAACAATAACTGATTCTGTTTCAAAATAAAGCTAGAATGGTTGTCGATTTTCTTATAGCACGGGACAGTTAGTTTAAACCTATACATTTAATACTATCGGTGGGGACAGAAACGAATATCCTCCTTACATGCCTTATATGCTACAAATTTATAACTGAAATAGAACTGTTGATAATCATAATTAAACATTAGTGATTAGTTAGTGGTAGTCCACTAGTTAGTACAATAAAAAAGTGTACTGTAAGTTCTTCTGTAAGTAAATCTACCGTTAAGAATTGTATATTATTATTGGAAAATTAAAATAGTTTATTTATTTTGTATTCCCTTTTAAATAAATATGCAAGTATTATTCATGTTATTTTTTACAGTATTATATAAAGATTTGGTTGTAACAAATCACAAATGTCCAGGCGGAAACCAGAACGAAAAGCGTGCATTTTTTATACTGTAATATTTATTTTTCCGTGCCACTATAGGTTAGTTACCAAAAAATTGTTTTAATGAGACTTACCAATTTCCATTAGTATCATCCAACAACAAAAATTAGTCTTCTATGCAACATGACAGTAAGGCATAACCTGAAACAAGAAAATGAAATGATATAATTGAAAAATATAAACAGCATCTGCTACATATAAATAATATATGCAGTATACATTTCACAAAACCATATTTCATTAAATAGTCAAATAAGTACTGGATAATTTTATAAAACAGAATACTGCAATATTTTATCATATATTGGAAAGTTTTTATTTATTCAATAATCCGCTAATAATTCCTATGCTTTGTAGGGCGTTGAATATATTTTATACAGATTGCAAATTCAAATGCCAGAGAATATTTATGTCACTTCTCCTACTCTCTAATTATTATTATTATTATTATTTTTATACGTTTATTTAACGTCGGCCTATTTCCGCTACTGAGGCCTAACACCGACGCCTGTAGACGAGCTACCCCCAACCAGGAATTTTGCCGAACCTCTTCCCTTATGAAGAGTAGGGATCTTTTACTTGCCTAACATTTAATAGACAAGGGACCGACGGCTTTACATCCCCTCCGAAGGATGGTATATCTCTTATACAACCCTCGCCTAAGGTTGTATAGCTTCCGCGCATACACTGATATACAAGCCGCTGGAAGATGTATGAGGCGAGAACGCGGTTTCCGTTGGAATGGTCACCATCCAAGTACTAACTACGCCTGTCGTTGCTTTACATCGCATACCGAAGTATGTACATAGTAAAGACGCACCTACGCTCGCCCCACTCTCCAATTATCTGCAGTTATATATACTTTTAATTGATTCGGAACGGATCAGTAGTATCTTAGTCATTAAGAGCCATGATATTGCTTCAATGGGGTACAATAGAGGGACAAGTTGACGAAGAAAAAATTCTACCATGGGATGATGGTACCGCTAGCAGTGAGAAATTAGAAATATAAAGCCGTCGATCAGCTACATAACCTCTTTACTATAGGTTTCTGCGTATACGAGTTCCAGGAACCTGAAATTCATTGCTAATCAAATGAGAGTAAGTTATAAAGTGTTAATATTAGAGGAAGTGACCAAACTGGGACAAACACTGTTAAAGCTCGTAGTAGAATAACATGAAAATTACAAGAGGATATCTGGGCCATTATCTGTTAAGATTGTGGTTACGACCCGATTCATTGAGGATTAAGATGTGGAATATATAGGTTACTATTCGCTTAGATAAAGTTCATTACCAAGAGATATTCGACATCAGCCACTGTAGAGATATCGCTCTCCCGAAGACTGTAAGTCTTTAAAAAATGCAAATTAAGCCATGAAAAATCTTGTCCATAGCAAGAGCTGTACTGAATTTTGTAGAGAAGCATTATTGCAACTTTGCATTATGTTAAAGTACCTCGTTAACAGTCTAGTTAGTTTGCATAGCATCTAGATGATGTGAGTTGTGTACATATTTTAGGCGCAGATGACTAACATTATTGGTACCTCGTAGCTTGCTTAATAGCTTAGGAGCTAGTGGGAATTTAGGTATATGATTTTATCATTGTTGGTAGTGACATATAACTTAGTTTACAATTATGCGAATTAGTAAATAATAAAGATGGCAAAAATTCATTTAATAATCATTACAGAACACTTTCTTGAATTATTATATCATGTCTGCCTCTGATATATTGTTTTAAAGCACAGTATATTAAACAAAAACCTACTCTAGGGAATCAACTTCAAAGAATTTTAGCTTCCTTTGAAGCACTTCCCGAAACTTGTCTATATGAACTGGTCTTCACATTTTTCTTTCCAAAATTAGATAAGAATTTCATATTGGACACACAAGGCCAAGTCGATGTTATTTATAGTGATATTCAAAAAGCTTTCGACAAAATCGATCATTTTCTACTCTTTTCTAAACTCAATGCAATTGGAGTGTCAGATATCTTGCTATCCCTAATTGAATCCTATTTATTTAATAGAACACAGTTCGTGGAATACGGTAGATATAATTCTCGCAACGTTTTTGCAACATCCGGAGTCCCTCAAGGATACAACCTAGGGCCACTTTTATTCTTAGTATTTATTAATGATTTACCCCTCACTATGAGTTCTACATATTTATTTTTCGCAGACGATTTGAAAATCTACTCTGAAGTAAGCAAGCCAAACGACTGTTCTGACTAGCAAATAGCGTTAGACTCAGTTATGGTGCGAGAATAACTACTTAAAACTAAATACATCTAAATGTAAGATAATATCCTTCTACAATAACAAAAGGCCAGTTTTATTCGTATATACGATTAATGATACAATTCTTGACCGATGTACAAATTTTAAAAATCTTGGAGTAACATTCGATTCCAAGCTCAGTTTTTCTACTCATATAAGCACAATTGTTACTTCGGCTTCTAAAGTACTCGGGTATTGTATAAGGAACTGGGGCAGCTTTACGGATATCAACACTCTGAAATTAATATACATATCATTTATACGAAGCAAACTTGAATATGCTTCTGTCATCTGGTCACCTGTTTATCAAAATTCTAAAATGCAAGTTGAGTTGAATGTGCAAGATATTTAATGAAGTCACTCATATATGTGACCTCAACTATGATACTCTAAACCACATTATTCATATGTACAAAGATTCATTTAACAGATTAAGTCTAATTATAACAATCTAATCTATAATATCTATCTAATCTTTTTTATAATTAATAAATAATAAATTTATGTACTTATGTAATATAATGTATGTATTATGTATGTATTTTGTATGGATGCATGTATGTATTATGTAATGTAATGTAAATTAATGTAATTTTGTAAATTTTTATCTCAATATTGTTATTTTTATATATTTTGTTCATTATTTTCTGTAATTGGTTGTCAACCTGTTGAAAATAAACGTATTATTATTATTATTATATATATGCCATTTGGAGTGGCGTCGCCCGGGTTATGCAATCCTGTGCGCACCTCACTATTTGTAATGATTATTATTTTAATAGCTTTGATCTACGAAAATGAAAATGTAAACATTTGTAAACACCCATTGCAAATTTCAAGTAAAATGGTTAATTTGTATATTAACAAGATGATAAAATACAAAAGTTAAAATATCTTGGCAAATCTGCATCTGGATATTTGTTCATAACCAACTTTTTTGAAATGCAAGAAAATGGTTAATAATTGAAAAAAAAATTTCCTCTCGGTTTTCTTAAAATACTCTTATAATGCTACCTACAGTTTGAGCTATCACGCACATTTTCTCTAAGTTTCATTGAAATTTGCCCATTTCCTTCAAAGAAACGCTAATTTGTTTAAAATACCTAGTGTTGCAATTCTAGTTCATATATGTTTAATCTATGACTCATAACAGATACTTGTCATTTTGTCCGTTTGTTTCGTGGAACTTATAAATCTCGAGATATTTTTAAAAGCCAATGAAAAACAAGCTCTAAGATATTAATTGTTTAAATAGGCAGTATGCTAAATTCACCGAAACTGTAAAACTGGACTGCGAACTCAATTTGACCCCCTAAACACATTAAAATAAAAGAAATTGCCCCGACCGACAATAGGTCTGTCCATAAAATTTAGTTTTATTTCCACGTCCAGTGAAAGTATAGTAACGCGAAAAAAAATTAATTTTTTTTTGTTAAAATAGGCTTCAAATGTCATGAAACGTCGAGATATTAAATTTGAGCGAAAAAATTTCCTGTATGTCGGTCTGTCCGTGTGTCCGTCTGTAACTTGTTTTGTGCGCACATTTACTCTGGAACCGTTTATGATATTTACTTGAAATTTGGTACACATATTAGGCCGGATCCGGAAGCGGAATATCAGTCTAGTTCTGATACAGTAACACGATATGTATTCCCCTACGTAATTTTTCGCGCTGAATCGATTGCGCGGGGTCGCAGCTCCCGTAATCCTCTAGTTACACCCCTATATGCCAAAAACTACCTCGGAACGCGTTTTCCGCTATTTGCGGTGCGGGACGTGTTTATTTTTCTTATTTTTCCAGAAATATTCTGAGAATGATGCACATCAGTCCAGAAGTCCGGCTGGGAAGCCATGGAGGGGATGAACCACCCCTTCCGACGAAAAATTTGTCCACTTTTGGTACAACAACACGATATATGTTTTCCTACGTAATTTTTCGCGCTGAATCGATTGCGCGGCATCCCAGCTCCTCTAACCCTCTAGTTTCACCCCTATTGGCCAAGAACCACCCCCAAAAACCACACGTGGAACGCGTTTTCCGCTATTTGCGGTGCGGGCCTGGTTTTTTATTCGTTTTTTTTTGTTTCCAGAAATATTTCGAAAAATTATCGCACAGCATCGACAAAATATAATTTTTAATTTTTCGTCGGAAGGACTTCTCACCCGAACTTCTGGACTGGTATACATCATTTTCAGGATATTATCTGGGAAAAGAGACTAATGAGAAAGGAGCCCCGCACCGCAAATAACAGAAAACGTGTTCAGGGGGTGGTTTTTGGCCAATAGGAGTGAAACTAGAGGGTTAGGGGAGCTGGGACCACGCGCCATCGATTCAGTGTGAAAAATTACGTATGGGAACATATATCGTGTTGCAGTATCAGAACTGGACTGATTTTCCACTTCCGGAGCCGGTCTATATGTATTGTAACGAGATCTGGTGGAACTAAATAATATTTTGATCCAATTCCGTTGAAGGATTCGTGGGTAAATGGGGTAAATAAGGATAAATAGGCAAAGCAAGCAGGTAAGAGTCCATAAAATTGAAATTCAGGGCATGTACGAGAAGTCAAGGTCTTAAAAAAACTTTTGGAATCAGTCATAAAATACATCTACCAAGTTTCATTCTGATAATCTAAAAAATAAGGAAAAAAAGGTGGTCTACCATGATCTGTTGATACCCGGTATATTACTGTAAATATTGTGTGTGGACGATTAGGAAACTAATTTTAAATGGGCACAAAGTCGTTCTAAAATCATTTAAATGTTAATCAAAAGTGCTGAATTAACGATTTCAGAAATGAATTTATCTTCATTCACGCAATGTATATTTATAATTGTTATAATTAAACCTACTAATAGGAAGTCAGGTTAATGGAGTCTATTAATATTTAAATCTAGTCAAATTTTATTAAAAACGTTAAACTATATTTATGCAAATTATTCAACCCTTTTCAAATATTAACGTAGTAATAGCATACCCTGAACCCTGGATTAATTGCTGTAATTTGGACGATGTTAATGATTCCTTGGGGATTATTAAGATAAAATGGAATACATTTTTTACTACGACTTGAATTTTTGTACCTACAAACGTATTCTAAAAAACTGAAATTAAAATGTTTATTGCAAATATCTGCCTGTAGTACAACTGACACATTATTTTGTCCATTATACGATGTGCGACAAATGTATGAACCATCCACTGTCAAAACTAAAGTATTACGGTGTGAGGAAACAAAAGTTTCAGCATCTAAGCTATGTAAATTTGTGTATATTCGGACAACATTTATTAAATTCTACATCTAAAGATATAAGGTTAAGATCATTATTATATTGATTGTACTGATTGAAGTCTTGGACCTATCACAAAATCTCGTCATCACACAGATATTTGAATTTCGCAAAGTGTGGGTAAAACTCGATATTAAAAATTTAACTATTTATCTCTGATATTTACGGATCTGAAAGACTATTAGAACTATCGAGACTCTCAATAGTTCTGATAGGGAACAATAACTAATACAATAAATATCCTATGACCTGTGCATAAGGAACTCTTTCTTCAGATTATCATATTAAAGCCTTCACGTCTTTCAAAAGGAGTGGAAAGTGTCTTGGGACTTGTCATACTAAACCTACCGAAAATTTTTCTAGCATATATATCTCGACTTATAAAAATTCGTTTATAAAAATTTGTAGTTATAAATACTATTTCATCTCAGTAATATGTATTTTAAAAGTTTCAGTCTCATAACAAATATGTCTAGATGCACTTTATTCCTAGAAACCCCGAGTACATCATCTACATGTAAGGTAATGATTAGGGGCGAGCGTGGGTGCGTCTTTACTATGTACATACTTCGGTATGCGATGTAAAGCAACGACAGGCGCAGTTAGTAGTTGGATGGGTGACCATTCCAACGGAAACCGCGTCCTCGCCTCACACATCTTCCAGCGGCTTGTATATCAGTGTATGCGCGGAAGCTATACAACCTTAGGCGAGGGTTGTATAGGAGATATACCATCCTTCGGAGGGGATGTAAAGCCGTCGGTCCCTTATCTATTAAATGTTAGGCAAGTAAAAGATCTCTACTCTTCTTAAGGGAAGAGGTTCGGCAAAATTCTTGGTTGGGGGTAGCTCGTCTACAGGCGTCGGTGTTAGGCCTCAGTAGCGGAAATAGGCCGACGTTAAATAAATGTATAAAAAAAAAGGTAATGATTAGCACATTATCTAAATTTACTAAGAGACATTTTTTAACAAGCTTTTATTTGCTTCACCTGTATGTTTGTTGGTTTGCTAGTTTGTTAGTTGTTGGTTTGTTAGTTTGTTAGTTTGTTAGTTTGTTAGTTTGTTAGTTTGTCAGTTTGTCAGTTTGTCAGTTTGTCAGTTTGTCAGTTTGTCAGTTTGTCAGTTTGTCAGTTTGTCAGTTTGTCAGTTTGTCAGTTTGTCAGTTTGTCAGTTTGTCAGTTTGTCAGTTTGTCAGTTTGTCAGTTTGTCAGTTTGTCAGTTTGTCAGTTTGTCAGTTTGTCAGTTTGTCAGTTTGTCAGTTTGTCAGTTTGTCAGTTTGTTAGTTTGTTAGTTTGTTAGTTTGTTAGTTTGTTAGTTTGTTAGTTTGTTAGTTTGTTAGTTTGTTAGTTTGTTAGTTTGTTAGTTTGTTATTTTGTTTGTGATGGAATCTTTGAACGTGATTCTCACCCACTTCAAAACGTCAGATTAAACTGAAACTTCGCACATTTATCAAGGCCCGATGACAATACAATAATTTGACAACTTTGTTCTAATGTTCTCACCAGGATCATCAGGATAAAATAAAATAAAAAAATGACTAATCTCTTGATTTTGCCGGAGGAGCCTCTGTTTTTAAAATATACTCTAACTCAAAATACAATAATAATAAAAAGCGTGTTAATTTGTTAAATAAATGATTTTTAGTAAGTTTTAAAAAATTACAGTTTAAAAAAACTAAAAAAACACGCTTTAATAGCAAACCGAACTAAAAGTAAAAAATAATGTTTAAATAATAAGATTCATTTTATTGTAAAAAGCGTGGGGTGCTTGATATCAATTGTTATAAACCTAGCTAGATAAAATGATGAGAGAAAACTCAGGAACTCAAGAGAAGAACATGCAACCCTGCTTCTATATTGTACAGGTTTCTCATTAGGGAAATACTGAAATGTGATAGCAGATACTCACTACGAAATCCTCAAAGATCGTCAGCTCACATACATACATGCTTCAAGTGCTCTCTATTCAGGCTAAAGAGAGGAAGGCTACTTTTAGAGGCTGTAGGAATTTATAGCAGTCGCCCAGAACATGATCATTCATACAGGAAACTATGAGAAATACATTCTGAAAGGTTTCTGTAGCGAATGATGTCTGTATGAAGAGTGAAACAGCGGCGAAACGTCACAATTTCGTTGATATTAGCGACATATTAGCCATTCTACATCAGTCCATATGTAATTTTATTTTTTCAATATTGAATATTTATCAAAACTAATTAGTAATCTTTAATAATATTTATTGATTTCAGAAAACAGTACAATAGTACATATTATATTTAAGAAATTTCGTCTAAAAGAAAATAAATATAAATATAAAATTGAATTAAACATTAAAAAAGAATACAAGTCAATGTTTCTTAACAGAAAAAACAAATTACAGAATAAAATACAAACATTGAAGTAAAATTCTACACAATATAAATAAAAATTGCAAATTAACACTTTGACATAAGTTTTTGAATGGTGTAGTCGTTTATTTGTAACAAGGAAGACTACCCCATTTTTAAATTTCCTAATGGTTGAGAGACTTTTTTATGTTCTCGGGCCACATATTATATAACTTACAACTATTAGAGAAAAGACTTTTTGATACAAAGTTGTATCATGTTTTGGTGGCAAGAAGATATCTTTTTTTCTAGTGAAATAGTCTTGTGATGCCCTGGTGTTAAAAAATTTAAGTTTGTTTTTATAAACAAAACAAGTTATTTCATAAATGTATACCGAGGTCAAAGTGAGAACTTTTAACGATTGAAAGGTTTCTCTGCATGATTCATCATAATTTAATTTAGCCATTATACGTATGGCTCGTTTTTGCAGAATAAAAACACTATATACTTCAGTTGCCAAACCGCAGTGTACTATTGCATTTTTCATAGTGGAGTGGAAAGAGACATAATATAGCTGTCTTAATATGGATAAACTGCAGTGCTTAGATGAAACCGCAAGGGCAAAGCAAGTTTTTGATAATTCTGTTCAGACATCTTGTACATGAAAAGACCATTTTAGATTACAGTCTATCCTTAGGCATAACCGTTTCGAGTTACTGGAATAAATAAGTTCATTGTGTTATCTAACCTTAGGTTATTAGGTTTAATGTTAAATCGAGTGGTTTTAAATCCAATACATGTAGGTTATCTTTTCATTATTCATGCATAACTTGTTTCTTAACCCACAATGCCATTTTTTCGTATATTAAGGCAGCACAGTTTTCCGCATCCGTTAAGTTATTAGCTGTCGTTAAGATATTTGTATCATCAGCATATGCATCTGTCAAGCATAATGGATATTCAAGATAGTTTAAGATATCATTTATATATATATATATATATATATATATATATATATATATATATATATATATATATATATTGAATAATGTTAGTCCTAAAATGGATCCTTGAGGAACTCTACAGCTAGATAGATAGAGTTCCTCAAGGATCCATTTTAGGACTAACATTATTCAATATATATATATATATTGAATAATGTTAGTCCTAAAATGGATCCTTGAGGAACTCTACAGCTAGATACCACATTCTTAATTTTACCCTGTTGGCAACAATTGTTTAAATATGACTGGAACCAATCAAGAGCGATACCCCTACACCATATTTTTCTAATTTGGTTAATAATATGGAGTGATGGATTAGATTCATCCTATTACCTAGGAACAAACATTAAAGCGTTAGAAACCGCTTGAAGATTTAAGAATAAGTATTTTATGCAATTTTCGGTAGTTAAGTTCACACCGTCCAACAAATAATTATACATTATACAATGTTTATAATTAATAAGATATTGCTAATTGAAATATATATCGTGCTGTGGTTGTGCATAAATATTCTACATTAATTCTGTAGTAAATTGTTTACCATATCCTCTTAGAAGTGAAACTTGAACAGGATACAAATCATATTTTAACAACTAAGTTAAAATATGGTTTGTCTCGTGTTCAACTCGTGTGAATTCACAATAGTTACTTTACGTCCAGTTACTACAAGACACCCTTGTACCTGAAAAATATATTTAATATTTGGTGTCGTTTTCAATAGAGAGTGAATGAATATATTATATTCCCCGAACCCATCTATAGGTGATGAATACGTTTAATTTAAGCTGTGCCGAAACAAGGGTATAATTTACCAAATCTAGTTAGCCCATGAAAATAGAAATGGGTTTTACTGTATTTATGAATTTCTAATAGTCAATATACGAGATTTTAGATGTTCTTTTATATTTTTATAACCAGCTAGTGAATATCAAACTAAATTTCTTCAGGAACAGTAGACTAAGAACGATAAAATTCTTTTGACTAATAATAGACAAGTAACGATATGCCAAATAAAAAGCTTTAGGCCAGAGAAGTTTAATAAATCTCGACTTATTTTAATATTCCCGTTCTATATGATAATTTTTGATTTACATATTCATCTTATTATTCTTATTTCATAAAAGTTTGGTTGTAGCGTTTAAAGCTGCGTATGGTAAAATAAAATAAATTTCCTTCATAATACATTAAAAAAATGTATATTACAAACTATAATCAATAAACGGCATGATTAGTAGAAATCATGGATCAAAGGACAAAGGATATCCTACTTAACAAGAAACTAACTATTAATATTTCGTTATTGCACCATTTCTATTTATAACTTTTATAAGTCTGTTTGGTATAGAATTAAATAACCTTATACAATAATCATTAGTAATAATATTTTCCCATGCATTATTTACTATTTCCAGTAATTCTTCGGCATTCCGTGGTCTCTCATTTTGTTTCTGGATACTTCTTACGAGTAGTCTCATACTTCTTCCATAGGGTTAAGATCCGGACTATGACTGGGCCAGTTAAGAACATTGATGTTGTTATCTTGAAACCAGTTAGTTATGGTATGAGCAGTATGAACGGAACAATTGTCTTGTTGAAATATGAACTCATTATTAGGAAATAATTGTGTCACAGAAGGGAGCATAATATTGTCTAAAATCCTAATATACGTTTCATTATTAAATCGTTCCTCAGTATGCCACAAAACACCAGGACCACTCGAGCTTCTTTATATTCAGCTTTAAGTAAGTATTTCTGTGCTGCTGCATGACAGCGTAGCTCCGATTCTCTTACTCGCCGGCGACCGGTACTACTCGATTCAGGAAAATTCGTTTATTCAGCAGCCTGAATAACTGAGTACAATGGATTTTCTACTAAAGCATTTACCAATTGCAAATCTTGTTGTTGAGGTGATATCCTGCATCGCTCTGATCCAGGATTTCTACTAATCGTACCGTTTATTCTCCACTTTCTTAAAATGTTACACACCGAATTTTTGTGAATATTATAACGCAGTGAAATTTGTCTCATTGACCATCCATTTTCTATTTTAGCAATAACTGCAGATTTAACTAAATCGCTTATATGAGGCATATTATTTTTTTGCACACTTGCAATAAATTATGACAATTAACTGACAATGTCACAAAAATTAAAGTTAGATGTACACAACTAGATTTTAGCAAAATACCGTTATAAGACTTGTCCTATTTTTTTGCTCACGACCGTACAACAATTAAAAGATATCTTGGACGCTGTCCATATAATTGCTTGTTCAACAAAAAATGAAAATGATCTGCTCTAAAAAAAGATTGTAAAAATCAAATACAACAAACTAAATTTAAATCTAATAGTAAACGAATTCTCACTTCTAATAACAAACAGAAAGCAGCATGGGATATTAATCAATAAAAATAGAAAAAATAAGCATCTGCTGCACAGCAGCATGCATCCCTCCCTCAATCAAAGACACTGTCCCCAAACTGTTATCAAAAGATGTTTACCAGTTGGTGCATATGCGGTAAGAGCCACATCGGACAAACAAGACGGAGTATCCAGTGCAGAATCAAAAAACACCAGGGAAACACCAGATTTGGATACACGGATAGGTCGGCGATAGCAGAGCATGTCCATCATAACGAGAACCATAAAATCACTACGAGGACGTCAATATATTAGATAGGAACGCGCTATTATCAGCGAATCATTAGGGAATCACTGGAAATTATGAAAAACGCGAACAATTTTAACAGAGAGGATGGGTATCGACTTAGTAACACTGGTATTGCCAAGTACCAGCACCGTAGTAAGTCACAGTCAACCAAACACGAATGAGCAGCGAAGCGAACCAAGCACGACTAATGACCAGCGAAGCGAAGCGGCGCCTAGGTATATAACGAGGAGTGTAATACGACAAATTCAGTCTTTAGAATCTTTCTGAAGAAGCTGACAGGATAATCAGGGAAACGTCAAGTCAAGTTCGACGACTACGGCAAGACCGGAAGAAACTACTTTATTACATATTTCATGTTTCGTTGAAATCCAATACCACGAACTCGAAGAAGTAAAATTTTATTACGTCAATATTGTTTCGATATTAAGACATGGTGAAATTTAAATACCGACTTTTTATATGTGAATATTATTTAGATATTTAGGCATCATTATGTGGTCAAATATTTTTATTTGTTGAATTATCAAAAATATTGTCTCTTGTGATTTTGTCCGTACATATAATCAGGTTCATATTTCAAGTTTCGTTAAAATACAATGTGATTTATAACATGACACAACATAGTGATACATAATTCAAATCAGTGTAATAAGTAAACTAATAATTTAAGAGTTTTTATATATCACTTAGACGCACTTTATAAGTATTTTCAATACTAAAAAAACATGTCCTTTAATAAAAACCCATTACACTTGATCGTTATATTAAAAATGATCTCATAATAACATTTTCACTCTTATAAGAATGTAAAAACATTTCAATGAAATAGAACAATATTAGACAGATATTTTTTGTTGCAATGTCAATTAAATGGAATAATTATATCATTTTCACATCTAACTATACCTTCCTACCTTTCTAATTGATATATAAATTCTGTTAATATAAGTTTGTAAAGTAATATGTATATATATAAAGTAAAATAAAATATCAGGGCTGTTGTGATCTAGGCAATGCCGTGCAATTTATTTTAACCACAATTAGAAGAGTATCGAAACATGGAACGATTTATTTTGTGGCGTATTATATCAAATGTGAAAAGTTATATTTCATCCTGCAAGAGTCTGCTCATGTTACAAAAGTCATGACATCTTTTGCTTTACCCTTATTATCTGTAGTAGGTGAACCGACTAACTACTTAAGCCAACTCGCATTAACGTTATGTTTTATCCAAGAAGGGAAATACCATGTGCTAATAAAGCTCTAAATGAGGAAGAGAAAAGAAAACTAGAAACATAAGAATGATGTTTATCTATCTGGCTTGAAAACTCGTATAACGCTCGGAAGACGTATGGCTGCTTTTAACGATGGAAAAAACGTACTTATTGTATATTTAGGTTTTATTTTTATTGAGGTAGTTAGAAACTAAGCTGTCCGTTTTTCTGGCGGGATTACGGATTCAACTAAAAACTAAATATGCTTAAGAAAATAAGAAAGCATTTCCACAGGAGATTTTAAAATAATTTACTGAAAAATAAGTGTATAAGTTTTTAAAAATACACCATTAAAAAACATTTTCAATTTGAAATACTACAAACTTAAGGAACATGCACGCTTGTCAAGGTCAACTAAAATGAAATTGGTGTTGAATCTTTATAAGAATCAATATTTATTTATTTACAACCAGTATACAGTCTTAAACATAATATTTTTAGTCGCAAACTCCTCTATAAATCCTTATTTTACTATAAGGAACCTAACCAGACTGCAACCAACAGCTACTCTCCGGGCTATGTGCCCCGCCGAGCGCTGAATTACAAGTTACAAGCCTGGCGCGTTAAGTGTAATAATTGCATATTACCATCAAAACGCTAATGCTTCGATTGCAACAAACACCAGCCGAAAGACTGATCCTACTTAAAGGAGCTCCCTTGCCAGTCGTCACACACCACTTGCAGACTGCAGTTTCGAGCTGTTGGCTCTCGTGAGTGCAAGGTAGGTATGCGACGACCGACATGAGAATCCTTTGACTATAGTACATCCCGGTATTTTTACAATAGCGACATGTAAAACAGCCAGCAGGCGCCATCTAGCGGTCCAGTGTCTGTTGCAATCGAAAAATAAATAGCCTGACTTGGCTTAGCATAGTTCAAATGTGCTTTTAGAGGGCGGAATATTAAACATAATATTTTTAGTCGCAAACTCCTCTATAAATCCTTATTTTACTATAAGGAACCTAACCAGACTGCAACCAACAGCTACTCTCCGGGCTATGTGCCCCGCCGAGCGCTGAATTACAAGTTACAAGCCTGGCGCGTTAAGTGTAATAATTGCATATTACCATCGAAACGCTAATGCTTCGATTGCAACAAACACCAGCCAAAAGACTGATCCTACTTAAAGGAGCTCCCTTGCCAGTCGTCACACACCACTTGCAGACTGCAGTTTCGAGCTGTTGGCTCTCGTCAGTGCAAGGTAGGTATGCGACGACCGACATGAGAATCCTTTGACTATAGTACATCCCGGTATTTTTACAATAGCGACATGTAAAACAGCCAGCAGGCGCCATTATTTTTCGATTGCAACAGACACTGGAGCACTGGCAAGTGGTGTGTGACGACTGGCAAGGGAGCTCCTTTAAGTAGGATCAGTCTTTCGGCTGGTGTTTGTTGCAATCGAAGCATTAGCGTTTTGATGGTAATATGCAATTATTACACTTAACGCGCCAGGCTTGTAACTTGTAATTCAGCGCTCGGCGGGGCACATAGCCCGGAGAGTAGCTGTTGGTTGCAGTCTGGTTAGGTTCCTTATAGTAAAATAAGGATTTATAGAGGAGTTTGCGACTAAAAATATTATGTTTAATATTCCGCCCTCTAAAAGCACATTTGAACTAGTATACAGTCTATTTGCTGAGTGAGAAGATATTTACTTTCCCGTCCAGTGGAAGTATAGTAACGCAAAAAAAATATATTTTTTTTGAAATAGGCTCAAAATGTCATGAAACGTTGAGATTTTAAATTGGAACCAAAAAAATTTCCTGTCTCTCGGTCTGTTTGCTTATAACTTTTTTGTACACACGTTTACTTTGGAACCGTTTATGATATTGACTTGAAATTTGGTACACTTATGTATTGTAACGAGATCTGGAAACAGATTATATTTTGATCTAATTCCGTTGAAGGGTTCGGGGGTAAATAGGGTAAATAAGGGTAAATAGGCAAAACAATCAAGTAAGAGTTCATAAAATTGCAGTTTAGAGCATGTACGAAAAGTTAAGGTCTCAAAATTTTTTTTGGTATCAGCCACCCCCCCCCCACATTATCGCCCTCAATACCACCCCCACACTATTATGAAAGGGAGTACAAAAAAATTAAAATGTGATTTAGTGTATATACAAAAACGAAACGTATAAAAAAAATTTTTTAGCGTTAGCTACCCCCTCTACCACCCTCATTGCCACTCCCTCCCCATTATTAAACGAGGTAAAAAAATTAATATGTAATTTAGTGTGTATACAAGAACGAAACGTCTAAAAAATTTTTTTTGGCGTTAGCTACCCCCTCTACCACCCCTATTGCCACCCCCACCCTATTATGAAAGGAAGTAAAAATTAAATTAGGATTTGAACCAAGGGCCTCTAAAATTTATTTCGGCATTAGTTACCCCCTCTACCACCCGCATTTCCACCCTACCCTATTATTAAAGGGGGTAAAAAAATAAAATCTGATTTAGTGTGTATACAAGAACGAAACGTCTAAAAAAAATTTTGCGTTAGCTACCCTCTCTACCACCCCCATTACCACCCCCACCCTATTATGAAAGGGAGTAAATAATTACATTAGGATTTGAACCAAGGGTTTCTAAAATTTATTTTGGCATTAGTTACCCCCTCTACCACCCTCATTTCCACCCCCACCTCATTGTTTAAGGGAATAAAAAATTAAATTGGGATTTAGTGTGTTCACGAGAATCAAGAACTTCTAATTTTTTTTTTACATTAGTCACCTCTGCCACCACATTATTGAAGGTAATAAAATATTACATTGGGATTTAGTGTGTATAAGACTTGGATATAAAATCTGGATGTGAAAGTAGTGATTCCTTAGGCAGCGGTTGTTTTTGTGGCTCGTTAGTGTTTTCAGTGCCGCCTGATTCTCTGAGATGATGTGGATTCCTTGTAATTTCCGGAATATATTCGAGTACTGCGTGAATTTCTGCCTGGAATACAGTACTTTAGTTCCCAAGAGCAAAGCTGAGGCTTATTCTTGGGTTTTTTCCATATATTCCAGATCCTGTTCCTGTGTCAGTTTTGGACCCATCTCTGTACTAGGCCAGTCCTTTACGCAGGGATTCTAAGGTCCCTCCTCTCCATTGCGATCCTGTATAACCAGTTCAAAAAGTCTATGGAGAGAGTTATAATTTCGACATGCAATATGGCATAGAATTTAACGTAGAAAAATGTGTTCTTTCAAATGATGTTTTTAAAAATTGGCGTTGCCATTTAAAAAAATTGCTGATGACGTGATAAATTTAAGAAATATTTGTAGACTTTTACATATAACAAACAAATTGAGAAATTCATTTAAAAATAGACGTATCTGAGCTTGCTTGCTTTGTAATTATTTTAAGGAATAACCTTTAAGTGCTCATTGTATATGTCCTCTATATAAAGTTTTATTTCGTTGTACAGCATATTCCATTAATTATAATACTGGCGGAATTTTCTTATTTAAACGAAGTTGACTTTCCGTTTTGTGCCTCATCTACCAAGTTGAATATTTCATAGATTTTATAACTATGACCGCATTAATCGATCGTAAAATTAAAGTCAATCGACACTGAAAAACAGCTTAAATATAACTCAACAAATTTAAACGAACTGTGCATATCATGAATAAATTTTTATACGGAACTCTTTCAAATATATTAATGAAAATGACAAAGTTGGAATAATGTATGCGCGCACTGACCCAAGAATGCATTAAAATGTCAATCCGCAAATATCAAGTTGGAATATTTAAAATTGTAATTATACCGCACCATGATCTTTTTGCATTTTTATATTAAATGAAATTCAAAGAGCACAATATACCTTAAAGTCTGCTATGACATGTATTTTAAAAATATCCATGAAAATATACTTTAATAGATTCAAGAGATAATTTCGTAGGACTGAAGGAAAATTTTCTCTGGATACCTAACTATACACTATCTATGGTCAATTTTATTCTAGTACCGCAAAGAAACTATTTTTGTTGCGGATGGTTTAGTCATGATATATATAAAATACAAATGACTATTTAAAGTGCATTTAAATAATTTTAATTTCAGTATCCCCAAATTTATTTATGTTAACACCTCGGACTCTTTTCTAAATGAATTTTCAAACTCCAGGGTATATCTGGAAGGAAATTTAAACAATACTTAAAGAATATTTTTAGTCGCAAACTCCTCTATAAAATCCTTATTTTACTATAAGGAACGTAACCACACTGCAACCAACAGCTACTCTCCGGGATATGTGCCCCGCCGAGCGCTGAATTACAAGTTACAAGTTTGGCGCGTTGAGTGTGATAATTGCATATTACCATCAAAACGCTAATGCTCCGATTGCAACAAACACCAGCTGAAAGACTGATCCTACTTAAAGGAGCTCTCTTGCCAGTCGTCACACACCACTTGCAGACTGAAGTTTCGAGCTGTTGGCTCTCGTTAATATTCCGCCCTCTAAAAGCACATTTGAATTATGCTAAGCCCAGTCAGGCCATTTATTTTTCGATTGCAACAGACACTGGACCGCTAGATGGCGCCTGCTGACTATTTTACATGTCACTATTGTAAAAAATACCAGGATGTACCAAATAGTCAAAGGATCCTCGTGCCGGTCGTCACATGCCTACCTTGCACTGACGAAAGTCTGCAAGTGGTGTGTGACGACTGGCAAGAGAGCTCATTTAAGTAGGATCAGTCTTTCGGCTGGTGTTTGTTGCAATCGGAGCGTTTTGATGGTAATATGCAATTATAACATTTAACGCGCGAGACTTGTAATTTGTAATTCAGCGCTCGGCGGGGCACATAGCCCGGAGAGTAGCTGTTGGTTGCAGTGTGGTTACGTTCCTTATAGTAAAATAAGGATTTTATAGAGGAGTTTGCGACTAAAAATATGTTTAATATTCCGCCCTCTAAAAGCACATTTGAAAAATACTAAAGAAATCGAATTATACCTATACGAATTTTACCATTTCAAAACAGCTTCAATATAGAGCTAGCTACCGAATAGAATAGAATAGAATAGAATAGATTGGCATGGAAAGGAACGGAATGGTACGGTACGGAGTGAAACGAAAAGGAACGGAATGTAATAAGTTTATTTGCCAAAAATGTAATGTCTTTATTGATTTGGGCGAAGTTTGGCCATTAAAGGCTATCTTACAATTAACCCTTCATAACCTAGTTTATATTGACCTAAAATAATTAACCTAAAGATAGAGGAACAAATGTTCTTAAGATTCACTCATAACTTCCCATGATATAAGCTTTTCCCGTAAATATTTTAACGTTGTATTATTTAGAAGATTTTGCACAAAAACAAGAAAGTGATGTTTAAATAGACTATTTAATTTTAGCCATCGCCTGAGATTTCCGTCAAATATTTTTCCCAAATTTTTTGGCTATATTTACAAAGGGTATAATTTGATCATCAATATTAATGGATATAACTGATTTTAAACTTTCAAATTGTTTTTTTGAAGTAATTAACAAAACTTTGGACTAGAAGGGATTTAATTTCAGGTCATGTTTATTAGCATAGTTATTGACATTTGATAAGTCATTGCTGATAACAGCGGTAACGTGCTGTATTGTATTTACTGAAAGATGGTGGCAAAGCTGTGTATTGTCTGCAAGAAATTGTACATTACAGTGATTTGCTTATTTGTGCAAATCAGAAGTGTACAACAAAAATAAGAAAGGCCCCAAGACTGTGGCCTGAGGTACACCGGATGTAATACCCAGATCTCTCTGCGTGCGATTTTTTAAATAGCTCTCTAAAATGTTACATGATGCAAAATATAGACCAAAATAATTATTACATTTAACAACATCAATAGTGTCAAAAGTTTTAGTAGAGTCCAGCAATACCAAAACTGTTGCCTGACGCTTATCAAAAGCTCTTACCCATATTTAACAGCGTAGTATTTGTTCAAATGTGCTTTTAGCGGGCCGAATATTAAACATAATATTTTTAGTCGAAAGACTGATCCTACTCCTTTAAGTAGGATCAGTATTTCGGCTGATGTTTGCTGCAATCGAAGCATTAGCGTTTTGATGCGAAGAAAATAAGCTTCTCATTTCGAATCAGTACGGTTTTCGAAATAAATTATCAAGAACCCTTGCCATTGATAAATTAACAGATTTAATAAATGCTGGTTTTGAAGACGGCAAATATGTCTGCTCTTTGTCCCTAGATCTCACTAAGGCATTTGATTGCGTGTCCCATGAAATACTTATTGATAAATTAAGCTGCTACGGCTTCACTGAAGAAAGCAAATCTCTCTTGAAATCATACCTTAGTGAGAGACAACAATTTGTTCTTAATAATGGCGTTAAATCAAATATTTTAAAATTAAAGCATGGTGTACCACAAGAGTCAGTACTGGGCCCCATACTGTTTTTTAATATACATCAATGATTTTCCCCAATCAATTAAAGACAATGTTACTGCAATATTATTTGCCGATGATACCAATCTGACTTTGTCTAATGGCAATATCGATGTATTGCTAAATGAGGTACAGCACAATGAATTGGATTTGCAGAACTGGCTTATCTCTAATAAGTTATGTCTAAATGTGTCCAAGACTGAAAAAATGATATTTAGTTTGCGCAGTTTGGAAGAAGTAAATAATCCAGAGTCTATTAAATTCCTTGGAATTAATTTAGACTCCAAGTTGTTGTGGGAAAATCATGCCATTTGTGTGAGAAACAAAATCTCCAAATACACTTACTTGTTACGAAACCTTGTTGGCAAAGTTTCACAAAATACCCTAACTACTGCATATCATAGTTTTATCCACTCCACTTTATCATATGCGATTCTAGTCTGGGGACATGCCCCATCTTGAGCTACAGTATTTTCTGCACAGTGGAAAGCAATACGAGTCATTTCTGGACAAAAATACAGAGATGATTGCAAAGAACAATTTATTGCTTTAAAAATTATGACTGCACCTTGTACCTATATATACCAGTGTCTAATTCATGTAAAAAAAAAAATGAGAAATCATCTGAAAGCAGAAGCCATATACACTCTTATGAAACCAGAAACAGAGATAATTTAAACATAAACTTTCATCGATTAAATACAACTAGAGATGGCACTAGCTACTTAAGTTTACAGTTTTATAATGCTTTACCATCAGAAATAAAGTCATTAAATGAAACCAAGTTCAAAATGATCATAAAGAAATATTTATTGAATAATGCTTTTTATAGTACAAAAGAATTTTTGGATAGTAACTTTTCCTCAATTTGTAGATTCATGCAGTACTCTAGGTGATAAATTTCCATACATGTTAAATTTGTTTCATTTGTTATGTTAGATCCTTTTATTAAATAATATCTGTCATCAGTATACTCATGTTTAGTTAGTACTGTTTGTGTTTTATACATTTTATATTTTTACAATTATTTAATTGACGTGTGTAAACACCTATGTGTATTTTAATACCAATAAAGAATTGAATTGAATTGAATTGAATTTATGGTAATATGCAATTACTACACTTAACGCGCCAGGCTTGTAACTTGTAATTCAGCGCTCGATGGGGCACATAGCCCGGAGAGTACCTGTTGGTTGCAGTCTGGTTACGTTCCTTACAGTAAAATAGGGATTTTATAGAGGAGTTTGCTCCTAAAAATATTATGTTTAGTGCAGTATTTGTACTATGCCCTTTCCAAAAGCCCGATTGATTAACTGGCAGAATATTATTATAAGAAAGATATTCATTTAACTGTTTCTACACAATTTTTTCTAGTATTTTGGACAACAAAGATTCGAGACTGATAGGACCTAATTCATTGTATGTTGCCTGGTTATTAACTTTAGGAAGAGGTGTAAATAGTCTTTTTCCAGAAATCTGGAAAATACCCTATTTCTAAACAAACATTGACAATACGAGTAATGTATCTGGCTATAGTAAGCATACACAATTTTACTATTTGTAGTGAAATTTTGTCATAACCATTGGCATTTGATTAAATCTTATTTACTGTTTGTATTATTGTAGAAGTATCAACAAGGGTAAAAATAAAGCTAACATATCTAAATTTTCCAATAGTAATCAATTGTTTGTGGGCAAGCACCTTAGTTGTTTTGAAAAACCGATCTATAATGATTATTAACTTATGAGGGATTACATAAGTTAGGACAAATTTCGATATTGACACACTGTTGAGGTTTTAGAGATTTTAAAGCTTAAGCTTTATAAAAGCCTGAAATATTTTTTGTCTAGTTAAAAATTGAAGGTACGCTGCTTTTTCATGTCTCACAGAAGCGAGTGCAAAATTTCTTAGTTCTTCGTAAGCATTCCATTTTTCTGGTGTTTCTTGCCTTTGTATTAACTAAATGCATTGTCCCGTTAATTTAAAATAATTTTTAAAAGATCCGTTAGCCAAGGTGCAGGCGGTCTGCCAACTCGCGCCGTGCGTAAAGGTGCATGTTTATCTAAAAGGAATTAGATGCAATCGGTGAGATATTGTACTGTTTCGTCGACACTGCGCATGTATAGCAATTTGAACTACTGTACTTCATTTAAACCCACGCCTCAAAACAGCTCACTATGAAAAACACTGTTATTATAAAGGAACCGTACTTTATAATAAACAACCAAGGGAGATGAAAGACGAGCCACTAAAATCTTTTCAAATAAAATAAAAAATTTAGTACTATTTATTCTGTTGATAGTATTTTGGAAGACAATATATTTCCACAGTAAAAAAAAAACTTTAATATTTGTTTATGTGTTCATGTGTAAAAAATAACTATTATATTTGACAACAAAAAATGTTTGATATGTAGCAGGGATTTTTCATTACTATTGTTATATTTTATTTTGTTTACTATTGTGCTTTTATGTAACTTATATTCACGAATTATTTATTAAATTTCACACAACTGTATTAACACGTTTTGAAATAAATCTATTCTATTCTACTCTATCTATTCTGCTCTGCTGTACACTCCTCTCTTATACTCTGCTCTGCCCTGCCCTGCATGCCCCCTGCTCTGCTCAGCTCTGCTTTACTCTACTCTATTCCAGTAGGTAAAGCGTTGTAAAACCTCATTGAATTGTAAATAAAAGACTATTTAAACAGGCCAGTATCGTGATGAGGCACAGTAAGTTTTTTTTATGTCCAATATTAATAGGACGTAAATTAACTCAAGATACTAGTTGATCTTTTAAGACCATTGAAGAGCTGTTATGAATTAGAAAGTTACCAAGATGACGAGTTCTACGCCCCTCCATGGCCAACCAATTTATCTAGAAAAGGGCCACAAAGAAAATCACAGTAATTATAATTAGACAATACAAGAGATTCACACAATTAAGTTAAAAACTAGAAAATTTCGATTAGCATATAGTGATTTTAAAGAAGAAAATGATTTTTGCATCAGTTTCTTTATATGACTTCTAAATCTAAAATCAATATTCAAAATGATCCCCAGTTTATTTATAGAATTTACAAACGGTAAGGTAGTGTTATCAATATTTATATATTGAGAAGATTTTATAGAAATTAATATAGATAGAAATATGTTGGCATTTTCATTATCATTTGTGATCTCTTGCCGTCTCGCATCCTTAATAGCATATATATTAAATTTAGTTTTGTTAATCCCACAAAATTTGTTTGTAACTTCCCACAAATTTTTTGAGCATGTTTTATTGTTCTCAATTTTTTCGTTGAAATATTATTTTTTTTCTCTGTGAAGAGTATCGTAACGTTCAACAAAAATAGTCAAACAGAATATTTTAATTTGTACTTATAAAACATTACTTATAAAAAAATAATCCAATATACAGGGTGTTGCATCATGAGAGGGAC
Source organism: Leptura quadrifasciata (assembly GCA_963675555.1). Taxonomy (NCBI): domain Eukaryota; kingdom Metazoa; phylum Arthropoda; class Insecta; order Coleoptera; family Cerambycidae; genus Leptura; species Leptura quadrifasciata. The sequence continues at coordinate 22,336,307 of OY776673.1, forward strand.
ATAGCTTAATAGGAGGTAGAGAACATCAGTGGTAACCGGAACCTCCCATAGAAATGTCTCATTGGGCCTTCATTACGAAGTTACAGGGTGTTAAATAATTTTTGGCCAAACCTGTTTTTTGACATAACTTTGACAGGGAATGAAATAACGGATTCATATTTGGTACGGCTAATGTACTAACAAGCCTCAAGAGGTACATGTATAAAAAAAAATATATCCAGGTCCGGACTCACTATAATTTATGTTTCTTCTTTGCATCAATAAAACATCACCCTGTATATATTTTTTTGAAATTTCGATACGATATTCGAAAAGAGCAAGAAAAAACAAACAAAATGGCTTATTTCATTTTTTTGTTACACCTTCGTGGTTATTTAAATACGTTGTTAAATGTGCAAGAAAATGGATTACAGAACCCTATTAAATGAGAGGCACGTGAAATAAATAGTTTTATAACTAAAATTTGCAAAAATTCTATTGAGCCTAGGTGGTCTGGGTGAATCCTAATTCCGGCACGTTTTAAAGGTCCATTTTGGTAAAAAACTGTGGTCCTAATAAGTAATCGGGTATGAAATAACAAAATTTTTAATCAATCACAGTAGGCTTGTTCAAAGTGACAGATAATAAAAAGAAATCTCCTAAACAGTTGAATAATTGTTTGTTAGTAATTTAATGTGTCAATAATCCGCATTTAGTTAGTGAAAACTTGTGAAAATATTTTAACTATGCCAGTAAAATTTACAAATGTGGAATATGCTGACATAATATTCATCTATGGTTTCTGTAATGGAAATAGTAGGTCGGCGGAAAGAGAATATCGGCTGCGTTTAGTACGGTGTTCCAGTATGCAAGACAACACGGAAAGTTTCCTACTTCTGCAGTTGTGGAGCGTGTTTTACAACAAGGTGTGCAGGAACAAAACAATATTATAAACGTAGTTCAAGAAAACCCAAATATGAGCACTAGACGAATCAGTTTGGCAACTGGTATTCCTCATTGGCGAGTATGGAGAACCCTAAAAAGAGAACGTTACCATCCATATCATATCCAGCAGGTACAGCGTCTTCAACAAGGCGACGATATCCCCCGCCTGGCATTTTGTCATTGGTTGTCTAACCATCGCCCAGTCATTTACAGAACCTTATTTACGGATCAGGCACAATTTACAAGGGATGGAGTAAACAATTCACGAAATAATCATAAAACGCCGTTCGCAACACAGGTTTTCTGTAAATGTTTGGGTCGGACTTGTGAATAGACATTTGATAGGGCCACATTTTTTTGAAGAAAGATTGAATGGTGAAATTTACTTTGATTTTCTTCAAAACATTTTACCGAATATGTTAGAAAATATCGGTATAAGAGGCATGTTGTTTCAGCATGATGGGGCCCCACCACATTTTAACCTTCAAGTAGGAGAACACTTAAACAATGTGTATCCTAATAGATGGATTGGACGCGGGGGTCCACATGAATGGCCACCAAGATCTCCTGATTGTAACCCTTGTGATTACTTTTTATGGGGCCACTTAAAAAACGAGGTTTATAGCATTGAAATTGAAAGTAGACAACATTTAATCCAGCGCATCGTTACAACCTGCGACGAAATACGGAATAATCCAGAAATGATACGTCGAGCAATTGGTGACCTTTCTAAACGCGCAAGAAAATGCACAGAATGTGGGGGAGGACATTTTGAAAATTTACTTTAGTGTCAATTACGTTTTATTTTTAAACACATTTAGTTATTGTTTTGTTATTTATTGTTAATTGAATGGAAAATATTTTATTTATTTAGATTTTAGTTTGTTCTTTTTTCCAATTTTTATTAAGTATAAAATGTTGATGATTTTTTTATCAAAGTAACTGGTTGCTTAGGCCTAAATGGTTTAAATTATCTGTCACTTTTATTCTTTGAACAAGCCTACTGTGATTGATTAAAAATGTTGTTATTTCATACCCGATTACTTATTAGGACCACAGTTTTTTACCAAAATGGACCTTTAAAACGTGCCGGAATTAGGATTCACCCAGACCACCTAGGCTCAATAGAATTTTTGCAAATTTTAGTTATAAAACTATTTATTCCACGTGCCTCTCATTTAATAGGGTTCTGAAATCCATTTTCTTGCACATTTAACAACGTATTTAAATAACCACGAAGGTGTAACAAAAAAATGAAATAGGCCATTTTGTTTGTTTTTTCTTGCTCTTTTCGAATATCGTATCGAAATTTCAAAAAATATATACAGGGTGATGTTTTATTGATGCAAAGAAGAAACATAAATTATAGTGAGCCCGGACCTGGATATATTTTTTTTATACATGTACCTCTTGGGGCTCATTAGTACATTAGCCGTACCAAATATGAATCCGTTATTTCATTCCCTGTCAAAGTTATGACAAAAAACAGGTTTGGCTAAAAATTATTTAACACCCTGTAACTTCGTAATGAAGGCCCAATGAGACATTTCTATGTGAGGTTCCAGTTACCACTGATGTTCTCTACCTCCTATTAAGCTATGTCCCTCTCATGATGCAACACCCTGTATAAAACTGAATACGCTTTAGGATTATTATTTATGAATTATAAATCATGTGGTAAGATACATATTCGGTATGCGGCTGAAATGAGAGAGATGTACATGTAGGCATACTCATTAAAAATAATTTTCGCTCTTGGTACACCAGCGGTTTGTAAGCGATACCACTACCAATTTAACTTAAATTAATTTTACTTGAAAAATCTCCATTCCAGATTCATTCGTACATATAACAGAGAAAAGTATATTTATTTATATAACAGTACTAATAATTTTACATTTTAGCTAAACATAACATAAGAGACCACATAAGTTATCTTTTAGAATGATTTTGACTAGGGTTACAACACCAGTTATTGCCACTTTAAAATATTTGTAATACAAAACTTCAACTTAGTTCACTAGATCTGAAATATTCCTGATGATGTATTTTTTTCTGAAAGAAAGAAGTTACGCAGTGTAAAAGAATATGTAATAATACTATCCATAAACATTTTTTTATGGAAATAGAAAATAATAATAAAAATATACCAAGTTTTCGAGTAATTGTCAACATTTTTTTAGTAAATGACAACTGAAACTCCAGTGATTGACATTTTCTTCAATTAGCTGATTTTAAATGCGCAATCAATTATAGCTCAAAAATATGAGATAAAATTAACTGAAATGAAAAATTAGGTTAATAAATTCTAAAGTAACTACATTAAGAAATAAAAAACATTTTAATAGGAATATTTTTATTTAAGTATAAAATAATCACCTTAAACAAGACAATATTAAAAAGTTACTTTCAACATATATCCGTCGAAGGACACACTGAATATTAATTGTCTCGCGTTTTCCTGAAGATGGTTCAGGGAAGACTTTTAATATGTTATGGATATTAACGTATGGGACGTCTTCGGGAAGAGGCCACACAAATGATGACGATTTTAATGGAACTTTATTTAGCCTGGTCTTCTTCCTTTTCCAAAATTATTCCTATATAATGCCTCTTCATATCGTTGGACGTTGAAAGCTCTGTTAGTACATATTTACCAACTTGAACAGTTAAATCATCTACATTCAGAGCATGTTCTTTATCTTTACAGCTCTGTATATTTGATCCAAGTTTCATTGTCATTCTCGGTATAATATAATTTTAGATTTTAGATTTTTTTAGAATTTAGATATAATTTAAATTCAATAAGCCATGGATCAAAAACATTTGTCGTATATTCAAAAAATGTTCCGAATTCATTCAGCCCTTCTCAGACTTTCCTATAGCCCAATCATCAGGTACAGTTTTTGCAATATCAGTGGTAGTTTAATATAATGGAATACAATCATTGTGGGAGCCACTTTTCCATTCACATGAGCTGTTTCTAGTACTGTAATAGATTCCTTATTGTTATTTCCACATTTTTCTGTCATTTAATACCCAAAACTTTTCCGATTTATGACATAACATAAATATAAAAGTTTCATATCCGCAAAATTAATGTAATGTTAAGTAGGTATATAGTCGGTAATTGGATAACAAGAAAAGAGAAAAAAAAGCAAACTTTATTTCCTCTTAAAGTCGACATTTCAACCATTTTTATTGTCTTCTTCAGGACTAATCAGGAGATAAGTTATCAGTCATTAAAATCAGACATAATATCATCGTTGCCAGTTTAATATGAAAAACATAAATATACAGGCTGTCCATTCTATCAGGGTTCTCGAGAATATCTCACTTAATAACGGTCGTATAAAGAAAAATATTTTTAAAAAAATTGTGCCGATTTATATAACCTACAAAATGGTTTAAAGACATTTGAAATCCATGGCCTACTTTAGGAGTTATGGCGGAAAATATCGCCATTGAATAGAGTATTTTCCTCCCTTTTCAACGATATATCATATACCATATTTATTCATTGGTACTACGTTAGTAATTATAAAAACATTTTTTTAAAACCAATAATTTTTTTTAACAAGCATTATACTTGCCATGGAGAAGTATGATTAAATAAAACGATAAAATAATTCAATAAGTTGTTCAAATCTTTGCTATAGTAAAACATTAACACAATTAAGAAGAATAACGTAAATTCAGGTAACAAAAACAAATTAATAATAAAAAGAATATAGCACGCAGAACATTAATATTTATCTAATCCTCAAAATAATTTTTAAGATATCATATCAAGTGTTCAAAGTGTCCTCCGCGATTTCTTATGCACAATCGAGCGCGGCGAGGCACTGCATTTAAAATATTACTCATCATTTCGGGGGTAACTGTAATACATGCCTGTTGAATTCGGGCTTTTAGGTCTTCTACATTTTGCGGTGTCATCGAAAACACCTTATCTTTAATTTACCCCCATAGAAAAATCCATTGGGGCTATATCTGGAGAACGAGGGGGCCATCGAATAAATCCATTGGTACCTATCCAATGTTGAGGCAAAATTTCGTCTAAATAATCTAGGCAAATCTGGGAATTGTGGGGAGGAGCTCCATCTTGTTGAAAATGTTGAAAGTTGTGTGGATTCTCTAAAGGTAGGTCATCTAAGAATTCGTTAAATTCATTTCTCAAAAAGTTTAGGTACCTTTGACCACTGAGGTGACCATCTAAAAATAAGGATCTATTAAATTGGTGCCGAAAATACCTATCCACACATTTATTAAAAAACGATTTTGAAACCCCGTCGGTCTATGCAAGTGTGTATTTTCAGAAGTTCATTTGTAATGAATATTTTGCGATTAAAAAATCCATTACTGGAAAAATTTTCATCGTCGGACCAAAGTATTTTACTACATATTAATGGATCGGCACGCTTCTTTTCTAACAGCCACCTACAAAAAGTCGTCCTCCTTGGTTTGTCCCCCACTTGTAAACTTTTTTGGCTTTATAACACCGGTAACCATTTTTCTTTCAAATTTTTCTAGCACTTGGATATTATACCTAAATTAATTGGTAAAGACATTTTAACTTTTTGAGCAAGGAGTGACGCTTTTATGGAGGACCTCTATACATTGGCATAACTGCGAATACTCTTTCCATAATTGCTCCATGTTGCTTTCTTGATTATTATTTTGTTTTTGTTACCTGAATTTACTTTATTCTTCTTAATTGTGTTAATGTTTTATTATAGCAAAGATTTGAACAACTTATTGAATTATTTTATCGTTTTATTTAATCATACTTCTCCACGGCAAATACAATGCTTGTTAAAAAAAATTTTATTGGTTTTAAAAAAATGTTTTTATAATTACTAACGTAGTACCAATGAATAAATATGGCATGTGATATATCGTTGAAAAGGGAGTAAAATACTCTATTTAATGGCGCCATTTCCAACCCGTTTCAAAATAATTTTTTAACAGCCTGAAGAATAAATCTTCTAAATCTAAATCTAAAATATTAGATAAAACCTCGTTGAAACACTCTGTTTTGCAAAAAATTTTCGCCTTAGAATATTTCTCTTCAAATAACGGAGATATTTGGCCTAGACGTTTTCCGCATTTTCGATATTTTCCGCCATAACTCGTAAACTAGGCCATGCGTTTCAAATGTCTTTAAACCATTTTGTAGGTTATATAAATCGGCACAATTTTCGTAAAAATAATTTCTCTTGTACGACCGATATTAAGTGAGATATTCTCGAGTGCCTGATAAAATGGACAGCCTGTATATCCAGTAGCAAAACTTAGTCTATGCATATTTTCTCCACTATGTTTTCTCTACTATACTATTGGATATATATTTATGTTTTATATGTTAAATTGGTAACGACGATATTATGTCTGATTTTAATGACTGATAACTTATCACCTCATTAGTAATAAAAAACGCAATAAAAATTGTTGAAACGTCATCTGTAAGGGAAATAAGGTTAGCTGTTTCTTTCTTTTTTTTTATCCAATTACCGAGTATAGACCTACTTAATATAACATAAATGTTACTTCATCAGCATTAAACACTCTTTCAGGATTTTTTAATAGATTTAAATAGCCATCTTCAGTTAAGTATGATTTGACTTCTTTAAACCACTGACTTATTTCAGATTCCTTTACTAAAAGCTCACCTGGAAGTCAATTTTTCAACTAGTCTCTTGAATATTGATGAATGTCGTGTTAAGAAAAAGGATAATAAAAGGATTTTTCAGGTTTTCCGTCTTTAAAGGAATTTATAAGTGCATCTCTTGTGCTATTTTTCTACAGATGAGAGAAGGTCCCACTTTACAACCGAAAATCCTCTTCTAGCCATTTTCTATATCCAATTTTTGCTCGTAGTGATCATTTAACGTACCTTTGGGACCCATTTTCCGTTCTACATGACTTTCCCTGTCGACTTATATATTAGTGTTGACTGACAGACCATATATCTTCTGCCTGCTTCAGAATAGCTCATTTCGTTTTTCACAGCTTGGAGTGCTTCCGACATCGATTCCTCTTTGTATACCAATTTAGGTTTCTTACAATGGGGCATCTTGAATCTTAAAAGAGCAGAAAAAAATAACACAAATCAAGATACCTACTAAATATTAATATTCTCCATTCTCAGATATTAAAACATCAATAAAAAATCCAATAATTGACAAGAACTTCTCCAGTAATTGACAGACCATGCTAATATATGGATTTTATGTTTGTTGGTATTTAGTTATTGATTACAACTCAAATCACATAACCTTTAAGACATGTGGATTAGATTATTAATATATTCTACTTAAACCAATTAGTTACTTACCTTAACATTTATATCACTGATTAACCGGTAAACAATTGGTTAACAAAATCTTTAGCTTAACTGCAATTCTGGTGTATAGTACATATATAGCACAATAACGTAGTAGATTACTTGAACTGATGGTGTCATCTACTGTTGCATATTCTTTCCTATTATTTGGGTTTTCTACCACATGTATTGTTATCCTCTTCAAAACAAATCACTGAATCTACAAAATAATAGAATTATTGGAAAAAAGCCTCTGCGCCCGTGACGTTTATGCCAAAGGAAAAGTCAGAGGTTATGTTTTACAAATAATATAGGAATAAACACAGAAATAATGTATTTTGTTGACGTTTCGGAAAGTAATCTCTTTCTGTTTTCAAAGCTTTTTTGGAAGAACTCTTATTTTGCTGTGTATGTCAAATACACAGCTTCAAGATTATGTTTATGTTATTTCCATAGATACTTACTACTTACACAGAACATAGAACTGATAATATTTTCTTTTAGATAATTTTGAGTTTGTTGAGTTCTTCTTTTAACATTGGTAGCCAGGTTGTACAAATATCTACAGAACAATTCGATACGAATTTATCTTCATTTAATAAGATTATTGCTGATTCTTTAATTTTTTTTTTATTGGTATCTGTTTCTTTTGTTAAAATTTTTGCCGAGTCCCAGTTTATTCTATGTCCGTTTTCCCAAGCATGTTCACAAATCTTTGATTTCTGAATTTCATTCTTTCTAATGTAATTCTTGTGCTCATCCAACCTCAAATGAACTGAAAGGTCTGGATGACTCACCCACATAACATTTATCACATTCGCACGGGATATTGTAAATACAGTTTATCGGTTTTGTTTTTGTTAAAATAGATCTTAAAAGTGTTCCCCGTTTGAAATACCGTCCTAACATCAAATTTGTCACCTATACGGCGTAGCTTTTCCGATAGTCCGTATATATAAGGAATTATTGCTGTATAATGACGTTCAGGTTTTTTTCGTACCTGATTGTCCCTATTTTCAACATTTATGAAAACTCTATCAACAGAGGCTTCAGGATATTGATTTTGTACTAGAACCTCTTTGATACATTTTTTCTTGTTATTTAATATTTCATTATTATATGAAATTATTTTGGCCCTATCGTATAAACATTTTATAACACCCCTTTTAACATTTATTAACTGATTTGAGTTAAAATTTAGATGTGTATTAGTTGCAGTGCTAAACGACAACACACAAAAAAACCTAATATAAGGCGTACACAAGAATTTGCGTGGTAAATTCGAATATTTGTCAATCACTGGTTACGATAACTGGTATCTTTACCCTATATATGACAGAAAATTGTCTATGGAAAAATTAGCAAATCTATATCAGTAAAATATAGGTTTGTCTTTGAACTTTATATTTTACTTTCATTTTACTCAATTAGGTATTTGTAATAGCATTATTTTAAATTTGTTTTCAAATTGAAATTCTTGTTTATATTACAGAAACAATAGTTTTTCAAAAGCTGCAACATATAAGTATATGATAGAATTGATTCAGAAATTTATGCTCAAAGTTTAATTGCCAGTCCAAATCTCCTGTACAAGATTTGTTTCTTCGATGAACATACATTTACTCAAGGGATTAATCAATAGACACAATTGCAGATACTAGCCTGCTAGTGATCCAGATATAATACGAGAATTTCACACTTAAATTGAACTAAATAACCTAGAAAATATAGACAAATATCGAAAAAATTAAGTATTATGACTTAGGACTACTAAAATCATTCAAAAAATATAACTATGAATATATATAATTCCTCATCCAAATAAACAAGTGTTAAAAATTAAATAAAATTGTGTTTCAAATTGAAAAGTATATTATCGACATGAAAAAGGACTGTGAGAAGCTTTACAAATAATATAATGTAGAAAAAAAACCGAATATGATATAAAATATAATGACACATAATAGTTAAATAAAGACAATGTAATACAGAATTATAACCAAAAAATATACCGAACAAGTTGTCTGTTATTTTATAAGTAGATCTTACTTCCAAAAATCTGGTTATGTGCTACACTGGGCGTGTAAAAATGACCAAATTTTAAAAAAGGGAATGTGCTAATGTAATTATTACAGTTGCACAACTGAGATTGACTTCACTAACAAAACTTTTCTTGTAAAGAAAGTCTAAGGGTATATTATCTCTTCTACATAAATTTGCTAAATTAATAATATCTCGTTGATCAAAATTCTAAACGCATAAAAAGCCGAATGTAAGTTTACCAGCTCTACGTTAGGGTGCCGAGATAAAGAGGTTGAAATCTGGTATTACAAAACACGGAATATCTATTCCCTGGTTCCGTTTTCAACTTTTACACTCCATTTATACTGCTGCTTTCGACTCTCCAGTAGATTTTCGTTTAACTATTTAGGAGATGAAGGAATATGTTTTATATCCAATGGTTTGTAACGGTACTCAATCTGTCGATATTACACAACTATTCTAAAATATTAATATTAAACTAGCAATTTCCATAATTTAGAATTGGTTTGTTTATGAAAACAAAAAGCAATGAATTAACAAAAAAAAGATAAAATGATTTTTTTAATATCTATTTTTACTTTCTTGTACAAGGTGTTCAGAAATTCCTTCTCGTTGATTTAGAAGTTGATTCTCTGTGCAAAACTATCTAGAATATTGCTCATAAAGGCGTATCTGAAATAATGTACTAAAACGATATGCATATACAAAAATAATAATAATAATAATAATAATAATAATTTATTTCCATATAGACTCATACAAGTGTTTGGATAATGTCAAAAATATTTGGAAAAAACAATTAGCTTTATAATACAATATTTAAAAGTTTCGTCAGACAAACAGGTACATAGATAAATATACAAGTGGATACAAAGTAAAACATATAAGAGTATATAGACATAACATAATAACAAACAACAAACATCACAGATAAATAAATTTATCATATGTTATTTATATTTAAAATATTCTTCCAGAGAATAAAAAGTCTGTTCTATTAGAAAATTTTTAACTAGCATCTTAAATTGGTTGAAGCTAGTTAACGCCTTGAATTTATTTGGAAGGTGATTATAGATCCTACCAGCGGTAATTAGTGGTCCATTACCCACCTGTGACAGTCTGTAAGGAGGAAGGTAAATATCGTTGGCCTGCCGCGTACGGTAATTATTGACATCCTTACATTTAACAAATTGATTTACATTTTTTTTTACATAGCATAAACACTGGTATATATATACACAATGTATGGTTAATATTCTGTTGTTTTTAAAAATAGGACGGCATGAGCTCAAGGAGGGTATATTAAACATAGAGCGGATAATTCTTTTTTGTAAGACAAATATTTTAGAAATACCAGAGCAATTACCCCAGCATACAAGACCATATGACAGTATTGATTGAACTGTCCCAAAATAGAACGTTTTTAATGTGGAGGTACTTACACTCGACCTAAGTTGCCTAATTAAATAGTTTTTACTAGCCAATGTCTTTGAGAGATAATTAACCTGAACTTCCCAAGATAGGTGACTATCCATCCATAACCCTAAAAATTTCACTTCGTGTTGTTGTTTTATACTTCCATTTTCTGATTTTACTAAAACACTGTAATCGATGTTAGTACCAACTGGTTTAAATAGCAAGAAGTTTGTTTTAGAACTATTTAATATAAGGTCATTTGATTGACACCAAGATGACATACTCTGAACACAGGAGTTGGCAGTTGGTAGTCTTGAGACTGTATCAGATGTTATGAGGGCGGATGTATCATCGGCAAATAGTGTAAGGAAACATGATTCCATCGAAGAGGCTATATCATTAATGAAAATGTTGAATAAGAAGGGCCCCAAAACACTTCCCTGCGGAACCCCAGTGCTAACAAGTAATTTTTTTGAATAACAAAACTTGTTCTCATGAGATACTCGAACGAGCTGATACCTTCTGCTCAAATATGATTCAATTCATGTGAATGCCGATCCTCTAATGCCATAAGAGTATAATTTCTGCAACAAAAGCTGATGATCAATTGTATCAAAGGCGCGCGATAGGTCATAAAAAATACCGCCAGAAAGTAATTTACTGTCCAAGTGGTTAAGTAGTTTATCATAAAGTGATAATATCGCATCTTGTGTTGAGCGATTTTTTGTGAAACCGTACTGCCTCTTAGATAAAAGATTACAATTGTCAAAAAAAGAAGACAATCTAGTAAAAAATGCCTTTTCCAGGATTTTAGAAAAGATAGACAAGAGGGCCACAGGTCTGTAGTTTTCCAGATTTGATGAGTCTCCTTTTTTATAAATCGGGACAATCATTGCAATTTTCAGTTGCTCCGGAAAATAGCCGTGTACAAAAGATGCATTAATTAAATGCGTTAAAGGATTTACAATGTAATCAGCAACTGCCTTTAACATAAAGTAGGGAATTTCGTCTGGACCACTAGAATGCTTATTTCCACATGATGTTATTAAGTTATATACTTCGCTAGTGGTAACAGGAGTTAAGAAAATAGAACGCAAATTGTTCGGAATGTTAGGAGGGGTTCGTTTTGTATTATTTTTACTAGATTTGATGAGAGATCTGACAGACTCAATGAAATAATCATTGAATGAATCAGCAGCCTCATCCCTGTTAATTACTTTTTTGTCTTGCTTCAGGACTGTAGGTAGAGATTGCTTAATATTAACATTCGAATTTTTTTCAATAATTTTCCAAGCTGCCCTAGCTTTATTGTCAGCTTCTCTTATGAAATTATCATTGTAATTTTTTTTACAGGCATTAATATTTGATTCGTGTTTCTTTTTTAAAATATTATATCTAATACGTAAGTTTGAATCATTGCTAGTTTTACACAAAAAATGAATTTGCTTTAGAAGATTACCTTCTTCAATAAGCTCTGGGGTAATCCAAGGATTAGATCTAGATTTATTTTTTTGCTTAATTGTTTTTAGTGGAAAAGCATTGTCAAACATTCTCATGAAACCAGTAAGAAAAAACTCAAATTTCTTTTTTACACAAGACGTTTCATACACATTTGACCATGTTTCATTTGTTAGCAAACTTTTAAAATACTCAATATGTTCTGCATTAAAATTTCGCCTCTTACTAAATTCTAAATTAAGTTCATTTTTATTGATATTATAGCTTACTATTTGTGAACAGTGGTCAGAAAGGCCGGGGTCATCACATTTTATTTCAATTTCATTCAAAGGTAGATTTGTGAATATATTGTCTAACAGAGATTTCGACGTGTATCGAGTATTCGCTTGTATACGGGAATATTCACCTTCAATACACTGATTGAGACCATAAGAGGCAAATAGATTAATTATATCATTTACCTCGTCTTTACCCACTTCCAAAAAATTATAGTTAAAGTCTCCACAGATGAATAATGGACCCTTCAATTTACTAGTAGCATCTAGAATACCTTCCAAAGAATTTAAAAAATATTCGTTGTTTCCAGCGTTGTTTACAGGAGAGCGATACACGCAACATACATTTAAAAGCGAGTTATTTATATGTATATTTACAGAAGCAGCTTCAAACAATTTGTCAGACATGTTAACATTATGAAAAATTCTCTTTTGAAAGTCTAAGCCCTCTCTTACAAATATTGCAACTCCTCCCCCTATACAAGTTTTCCGACAAAAGAAATTAGCTAGACAGTAATTATAAATTTTAATGGCATCAACTTCCTGATCACATAGCCAAGTTTCAGTTAAGCATATAACTTCAGGATATTTTAAGGAATCAATATAAAGGTTTAGTCTGTCAACTTTTCCTCTAATACTACGTATGTTCAAATTTAAGACTCTTATAACGTCAGCACTGTCTGCATTTAATGTAGTTACCTGGTCACTAATAATATTTTCTGGATCTTGACAATCCGGTCCAAGAAGTGGGTTATGTGGTGGGTTCATTAAATTATCAAAAGGCCCAGTTGCGAAAGATGAGGATATAAAAAAGCATCCCCATTATCCTTTGATGTTTGAGGAGAACTATCTATTGGTAACTGTGTTGAATCCAATGAAACTACAATATCAGATGATGTATCTACGAATTTCAAGTTCTTTGCTGTAATAGTTTTTACAAAAATTGATTTTGTTATTAAATTAGATATCGAAGAGGTGCTGGGTAGACTACACCTCACATTATTCAGTTCAATATATTCTACTCTACCCTTAACGAGACCATTAAACCGGTGTAAGAAATCATTCAGTTTCTGATTATATTTAAATATGCGCTCATTTTTATCATATTTTGTGCTAGAATATATAACTGAGGTAAACATAACATTTGTATTAGTACATTGTTTTAATTTATTACATAATTTTCTGAAGGAGGGCACACTGTTTTTCGATAATATATCATTCGAACCACCCATAACTATGACAAAGTCCTCACGAGTAAATTCCTTAGTTAAGTTCTCAATATTACACATAACTTGATGTAATAAGGCTCCAGGTTTTCTTATTACAGTTACGTCGTACGAATTCCGGTCAATTTTTCTCCTTAAAGGCCAATGTATACCTGTACCGCTATCATCACATAACAAAAGGATTTGACTTTTACGTTTTTTACTTGACATGATTTCATTGTATCGAACACTATTTTTACTCACTTTGCTGCTAATATTAGTTTGTTTATCAAATCCAATTTCTATGTTTTCACTAATTTTCTTCGAGTTACGTGACAAATGCTCCTGAACTATATCTTTTGCTACAGGTACAAAAAATTCTGTAGATGTGGACACAGTTTTATTAACACTTTTTTTTGTTTGTGTACTGATAGAGATAGTGGCTTTGGTTTTTTCTGCAATACCTCTTTCTAATTCGTGAATGTATTGTTTTAATTCTTGAATTATTCGATCTCGCCTTTCTAACAATTCATTTAATTCCTCTTCTCGCGTCAATGCTTCATCTACTATTAATTTATTATTCATCTTTAGTTTTTGAATATGTTTATTTTTCATTTCACTATCTTCCGTCAGTTCATTGATAGTCCTTTCAAGAAGAATACTTTTCTCATCAAGTTCGCTACAACTAGAGTCGTCTTCACAACAAATAATCTTATTCAGTTTGATAAATTGAATCTGCTTCTTAAATTTAGGCACACACGACTTATGAAAAATACTGTGGCACTTAATACACACAAAATGTATAAAAGGTTTGGTTTTACAACACTTATAAGGTGCATTGTTGGAGCTCTGCATTTTACCGTACTTGTCGTCGCAAGTATATCAACGTAATAGGACGAACATTACAAGGAAATTAAAAAAAAATATATCCGCTCGTAATGTTTCGGGGCTAATTGACTTAAGAGGGTACCAACCTAAATTTGAATAAACTGGAAAAGAGGTTAGCCCATTTTTTGAATCTTACCGACATTTACTTTTTATTATTATTATTAGCCTTTACTCGAGTCCGAGTATAAAAAAATATTACAGTCGATAGATTGTGTGTAATAAAAAACAAGTAAAAGGTGTAGTCTATTGTAATTCCCATTCATCTACGGTGCACACGACTATGGCTATAGAGGCCAATTCGGGAGAGCACATGTCGACGGCAGTCAGGACAAACATAGACCTAGTTAGGTCTTGGATTCGGCCTTCCTGCAGCAACATTTCCTTGATAGCTGGCTACAACCCCTCGCCATTCGGTTCTGTCCACTGCAAGTTGTTCCCATTGCTCGTCTGGAATACCGCAGGATTTTAGATTTTCATGGAGAACGTCTTTGAAACTCTTTCGTTGACCGTCACGCCTTCTTCTAGCGCTTAGCAATTCACCATAAAGTGTACATTTAGGAAGGCGGTTATCATGCATACGATGAACGTGACCTGC
Source organism: Leptura quadrifasciata (assembly GCA_963675555.1). NCBI lineage: Eukaryota > Metazoa > Arthropoda > Insecta > Coleoptera > Cerambycidae > Leptura > Leptura quadrifasciata. Next base: position 22,351,436 of record OY776673.1, read on the forward strand.
CCATCTTAGGCGTGCTCTTGAAATAAGCACCTCAATTGGAAGGCCGTTTGCTCTTCTGAGTACTTCCACGTTTGATATGTGATGGAACCAACGGATTTTCATCATAATTCTGAGGTGTCTTTGCTGAAAACGTTCTAATTCTTTGACATGACGACGGTAAGTGACCCAGCTTTCACATCCATATAGCAGTGTTGGAATGACAACTGCTCTGTAAACAGCCATTTTCGTTGACAAAGCAAGGTCGTGGTTGTCAAATACTCTCTCTCTAAGTCCCCAGAGTGCTCTAGATGCAGCGTTAATTCTATTGCGAATCTCGCTGTCCATGTTTGCTTTGTCATTAACAACGTTGCCTAAGTAATTGAACTGATCGACCACTTCAAGAGAATTTCCGTTAAGTGTAATGTCTATTTGGTTCACTTGATGAGGAGTTGACATAATCTTAGTTTTTCCAATGTTGATTTTAAGTCCCAAGGAATCATAGCTCTGGGCATACACATCTAAAAGTTCTTGAAGCTCTTCCGGCGTAGAGGCTAAAAGTGCACAGTCATCCGCATACTGGAGATCACAAATGAATCGTGTGCGTGTCTTCGTGAAAGCTCTAAAGCGCCCTATGTTAAAGAGACCGCCATCAGAACGGTACCTGAGACCTATTCCTCTGACTGTCAGTTTGTTGTCAACAATAATTGTTAGAGCAGTGGTAAACAAGTTAAAAAGTAGGGGTGCCAGGACACATCCCTGCCTAACTCTAGTGAGAGTTTGGAAAGGTTCGGTTGCCTCATTATTATACATAACCTGGGCGTTGTTGTTTGTATGTAGACTGCGACATACTTCCACAAATTTTCTAGGGATACCTAAGCGGAGCATAATTTTCCAGAGCACTTTCCTGTCCACCGAGTCAAACGCCTTGGTTAAATCAATGAAGGCCATGTGAATTTCTCCTTGATGTTCGAGTGCTTTTTCTTGAAGCTGTTTAAGTGTGAAGATTAGATCCGATGTGCCTCGGTTTGGTCTAAAACCACTCTGTGTTTCAGGAAGTAACTTTTCCATAACAGGTGTTAGCCTATTTGCCATCGCTTTAGTAAGTATCTTCCCTCCAACAACCAGGAGAGCTATACCCCTGTAATTTCCACAGTCCGCAGCGCTCCCTTTGTTTTTGAAGAGGTTGATTAAAAGTGTATCACGAAACTCCTGCGGAGCTTGACCACTTTCCCGCACGACATCAAACAGTTTTTTGAGATAGGGTATAAGCTCTGACGACACAGCTTTAAAGTTCTCAGCTGGGAGTGAGTCAGCGCCGGGAGATTTGTTATTTTTTAGCTGCCCAATGGCGGTTAAGATCTCTTCCGTTGTTAATGGTTTATCTAAGTCTTCGAAGGTGTCATATTGAGGGATAAGATTTATAATATCGTGATCGGCTTGACTTTGCTGGTTAAGAATGTTAGAGTAGTGTTCTTTCCATCGGGCTCTTATTTCCTGGTCTTCTTTGAGGAGATTTCCATTTAAATCTTTAATAGGGCGCATATTTTTCCAACTGGAGCCGTACACTGCTTTTATTCCTTGAAAGAAATTCCTGTAGTCGTGTGAATCGGCGTACCTTTGAATTTCTCTGGCATTGCTTGCCCACCACTCGTTCTTTATTCTTCTGATTTCGCGTTGCGTTTCATACTTAGATTGGGTAAAAGCTTCTGCTTTTGATGAGTCGTTGGGGTGGTTGATAGCGTTTTGGAAGGCAATATGTTTGCGGTCAAGAAGTTCTTGTATAAAAGCTTCATTATGTGCATGTAATATATATGTAACGTATCTTTCATGTACTGGAACAACCCGCCCACAAATTTTCCTCTTCTGTGGTTCTCGCCATGTTTATTTTTTTATTATATAAATATAACAAAATTGTATAACATTGTAAATTTCAACGAATAAACATTATTACTATTGTCATTAATTAACTAATCAATGAGTTAAATAGTATTAGTCCAAGAGCTGGTGATAAATTTTGACTACGGATTTGATACAACTAGCCATAATGCATAAAGGTACCGTCTACGATAGTTGTATAGGGAATGGCTAGTCTGATTGGCTTTAGCATGTGAGAGTTAGGTAGAAAATATGTGTTAAAAAATATTATTGATTCATAAAAAAATTACAAAAATTATAATTTATAATCAATTATAAACATAATATATTCACCACAGACCATTTGAGTGGGGTGACGTGGAACCAGACTACCCCCATGAGTATTTTCAAAATATGAAAAAAAAAATTCTCACAAAGCTCTAAAACACTGCCAAAAATGATTTTATTCTGTAAGTAGTTTTCATAACATATACTTTGCTCCTTTTTAAATTGTAAAATAGATGGAATATCTCTCAGCAAAATATATAAACTGAATTAAAGAAATAATACTCAATTATTTCTAGGTTATAACCCGATGCTTGTACTGCAAATGCCACAAGTGTTGGCGAGGGCATAAGGGAATCTGTTTGTAGATAGTGGTATAAACCCAGCGTACGCATCGCTATCATGATTGGTGTATTCAGTGGTAAATTATTGTAACACGTGATCGTGCTGTTCTCCGCTAGGTTGACTATGTTGCACTATAGTCCCCACCGCTCGCCAACATTCGTGGCGTTTGCTTTATAAATGTACATACTTATACTTAAAAATGAAAAATATATTTTTAAAAATGCTATAAACGTGACTGTTTTGCACTCAATTGAACAATAATATCGAAATCTGCGAGAAAAAAAATTATAGATTTAAAAAACTTTTCACTATATTTTTATTGCACCCCACGCTTTTTGCAATAAAATATTTAAAATATGTAAACAATACTTTTTACTTTTTAGTTCGTTTTGTTATTAAAGCGCATTTTTTTTGGTTTCTTTAAACTATATTTTTTTAGTCACGACATTCATTCTGCTTTTTGAAACCGCTGAGTATCTGCTAGTAGTACATAATTAATATTACATCATAATGTATGCATTAAAGTTGGAACTAGCGTTTAACAAGGGCTTATATAACGGTAAATACGTTATATCATTAACTTCGGCGCCTCCGCCAAAATGTCGACAAGAGATTAGTCATTTTTAAAATTTTATTGTATCCTGATGATCCTGGTGAGGACAAAGTTGTCAAATTATTGTATTGTCATCGATCATTGATAAGCGTGCGAAGTTTCAGTTTAATCTGACGTCTTGAAGTGGGTGAGAATCACGTTCAAAGATTGAAAAAGTTTACATACTTACAACCATACAGGTGAAGCTAATATAAAGGGTGTAAAGAGCAATTTAAAAGAGGAACACTTGTGATATAATAAAAATGAAAGTAGACAAATCAGTTGAGTTAAATTGCACAGTATACAGCTGGATAGGTATACATTCCTAAGAACATTGTGGGTATCACTCTAAAATATGCAATCAACTCCTGCAATACTGTGATACAAATAAATTAATTGTTACTAACCAATCTGGTCTTCGAAAAGGATATTCATGTTGAACTGTATTAGGGAATATATGTGATATTTGGTTAAAGGCTAAAGATAATGGGGTATCGGTATTTTCGGACTTTCGCAGAGCATTTGAAACTGTGGATAGAACACTTTACTAAGAAAAGTAGAAAAAATGGGTATTCACAATACAGTGCTTAAATGGTTCCAATCATATTTATGTGAAAGATTCCAAAAAATACCTTCCAAAACTCGACTTACCGCAAGGAACAGCGCTTGGACCAATCTTATTCTTGGTATATATAAATGATATGATGAAATATGTAAATGATTGTAAATTATGTATGTTTGTTGATGATACTATGTTGTATATTGTCGGTAGAAATGCAGAAGAGTTAATTTCAACAATTAATTTAGAATTAAGCAACATTTATGAATGGTTAAATGGCAACAGTTTATGTCTAAATGTCATAAAATTTATGGCATTTGGTTGTAAATATGTACTAAACAATATTAATTGGTATAACATTATTATAAAAATTAATCAAATTGCAATTGAAGGAGTACCTGAAATGAAATATCTTGGAGTCGTAATAGACATTTAAGAGCCATGCTACGTATATCATGAATAAAATGTCAAATAAAGTATCATTTTTGTACAGAGTAGGTGACAGTTTAAGTATGTATACAAAAGTCATTTTATATAAAGCAATTATTGCCCCACATCTTGAATTCTGCTCTTCAGTACTTTTTCTCCAGAATAAAAATCAAATTCAACAACTACAAAAAATCAAAATAGAGCAATGCGATTAATTCTAAAATGTAATCAATATACTCCAATAGAAACGATGATTTATGTTCTGAATTTCATGAATATCGAAGAATTGTATATAAAACATTAATTTTTATACTTATTCAAAATAAAACACCGACTTTTGCCACCAAACTTATATAATAATTTAAAAACCATGTCTGAGGTTCATAATTGTCAAACAAGAAACAGAAATATTTTTCTCATTGACACAGCTAACAAAACTAGCACTGAGATATCTGTATTTTTGAAAGGATTAAAATTATACAATAACTTGCCAAATTCTCTAAACAATTGCAACATATTAATAACGTCCCAGAAAAAATTTATTGTAAAAGAATTTTGAAACATTTATAAAATATGGTTGTAGTTATCATAACAATTTTACATTAGTAGTTGTTATTATCTTATAAGGTTAATTTTATTTATATTTTATATACATATTAGATATAATTGTCTTCTTTGCTAATAAAATAAGTATTATTATTCTTAAATCACATAACCGTAATTATTATGTACGAGTAATACCCACAAGATCTAAAATTTGCCATCTGAAAGTTAATAGACTAGACAAAGAACTGATTATTTTTATTATCCCTATTAGCTATTTGCATGTAAACTTTACAAACCTGTGTATTTTAATAGAATATAGAGAAACGGAGATAACGTGACTATACACGAATCTTACAACAATTTATAAAATAATAATTTTTTATGGTATACTGTCATGATATACGTATATGTATGCAGCACAGGAAACTATTGGATCGGGATAACAATAGGGCCCTTTTATTTTTACTTTCGCAACGTCTGTCTATATATAAAATAACATTTCACTTTCATGACAAAACCATATTTTAACGTTCCATCTACTGACATCTCACATGAGTTTGTTTTCAGGGTGAAATATTTTATAACTTCGCAGTTTATGACAGCTATAAACTAAGTATACACATTTTTTAAAATTTAATAGAAATATAAACTTCCCCCTCATAACGATAACTAGCATGTCGTGAGCAGGGTTATAAAATTATGTGCCTAATGTAGTTATTTTTGATAAGGAAACGTAATTATCATAGTCTGATTAACTATAAATTGGAATTCAAATTAGTTTCAATTGTCGTGTTGGCATTTTGTACGTAAAGCGAAGAAAAAACATCAGACGTAAATAATTTTTTATCAACTTATTCAAGAACAATGTATATATTTAAAACAGTAAAAACCTAAAAAGTTAAAAATCCAAACATTTTGCAGATCAATCGCAATTTTCAAAACCTACACTAAGCCGGTGTCAACGAGGATTACCACAAAAAGATTTTTCTGACAGTTTTTCGTTTATTAAATATCTGACAATTATTTCTCCAGCACTAGGCTGCTTCGGATGTGAGTCTTGTGCTCGTATACCTCCCATGTTCCAATGCTATTCTAGCTCTTATCCATCTAGGACATACAAAAGGCCTGTATTCCACATCGTCAGCATTATTGCAAAAGGTGCGCTTATGTGTGCTGTGTTAGGTTTGTGTAAATATTTTCAGAAACAGCTGGATCACGAAAGCGCTTGATTCTATGAGGAAGTAGAGCACCTCACCATACGGTTCGTCGACCTTCCTCTATTTTTCCTGCCATCTAGTCATCAAATTTTCTGATTTATAGTTTTGTGCTGTACCCTGCTATAGGTCTCATATCTTTCCTTCATTAACAGATCTATTTTTATTCTATTGAGATCGTTTTATATGCACTTTATATCCTGATCTACATTACTTGTGTTTTGAGTAATCTTTGTGTAAGTTTTCTATTTTCTGTTACTATGTGCCGATCGGGGGTGACATACAGTATCTGTGAATGAACTACGCTAGACAATATTCTTCTGTTAGATGCCCTAGGGCTGTCAAAAAACCTACGTATCAAAAATTATCTTGCTTGAAGTTAGCAAAAATCTCCTTCGAAGAGATTTTTTGGAACTGTAACGAAATCCTACTTAAACATTTTGCATGAACCTTGTACAATACGTAGAAATGTCGTCGGAAGATATTTTTGGAAGTACTATTAAAGTTCTAGAGACATGAGGTCTCGTTTTCGTTATCAGAAACTTGTCAGGTTTTACGGACAGTCACTCACCCACCTGTTAATCTTATTATTTAATTCATTTGTTAAGTCTAAATTAGAATAGGCATCATTAATATGGCACCCTGGATTTATCACATATAGCAATATGCTCGAAAGTATCCACAGACGCTTCTTGAAATTTCTGTCCTACAAAATGAATGGTGTATATCCCCTATTGAATATCCCCATGATACACTTTTAGGTAGATTCTCAACCGACAGTCTGAACACTCGGTGTAAAAAGCAAGCAGTCATATTTTTACATAAGTTAATAAATAATGAAATCAATTGTCCAGAAATAATCGAAAAACTGTTATTCCATGTACCACGTGCAAATACACGACATCATACAACATTCTATCTTGCTAGACCCCGAACGAATATACTAAACTTCTCACACTTACATTTCATTTTTTGCGCCTATAACCACCCACAAGATAAGCTCGATATTTTCCATATTTCGTCCATTAAATGCTTGAATTTGTAATTAGTTTCGTATACTCTCCATATCTTTTACCTGTGCTGTGTTTTTGTATTGTATTATTATTATCGATTTTATATAAATTTTGTAGCTTTTACCTGTGGTGTATTATTGTATTGTGCTATTGCCGTTATTATCTTACATTTTCTTTCTTTTCACCTCTTTCTTCTATTGTAATTATGTATTGTTCTCATCCTCTAATTGATCTTACGACTGTTGGATGATGTATCTAAATAAATAAATATTGAGATTTTGGAAACTACAACGAAAATTTTAATTTTCAGATCTACCACAAAAAGTGCTCCACGGGGCGTAATTCTTGGAACAACTATAACAAAAAGCGTCCCACGAGATGTAATTCTTCTAGCTATACAGAAAGATGTAGCAGAGGGCGTAAATGGCATAACTGCAAAGAAATTTGCACAAAGCGACAATTTTAGCAACTATCTTGAAAACTTCTCATGCATGGTATGGATTATGAGGACAAGTTAATGGTCTCACCATAAAGTCCATGAAGGGACATTTTCCGCGGGCGGCAATTTTTGTACACCTTTTCGAAAGTTCGCAGTCGTTTTGGCGGTAAACTGTTTTCCGTCGTACTTGCCTACATGTGGTTCTTCAGCGATTTGGAACTCATATTGCTTTATTACCATATGCACAGTGTTTGGGAGTGCCTTGCCTGAATATATGAATATAAAATAATATTGTAATCTGTTGCTATTCAAGCATTTTTAAACTAGATAACAGAGTGCCTGAAATTACCTACGATATTTTACAAATACGTATAAAGATAAGCAGTCTTCTCTCTTAGAAGCAGAATATTTTATTTACTATTTCATTCAACTTTTTTATTGTCAGTTTCTGCGAATATGTTGCTGCTCCTTTGGTTATCATCAACACCGCAGTGGTAGCAACTACAGTCTGCCTGCCTAGAATCCATATTGTCTATTTGACAGCCCTCCAGTTCGCATTATTACCTTTTTAAGTATAATGGGAATTAACAGCTCCATTTACCTTTTGTCTTCAGGAAGCTACCTGAAGCTGAATCGCCAATAGTTTGTTTCCCTTTTTTAACAATACTAACCTCACAAGTTTTCAATCCGCTGGGAAGTCTGCTTTACTTATCAACACGTTGCATACTGTTACTACATATTCAGGTATCTACGTATGACTTCCTATACTATTTTTGGTGTCATAATTCGTGGTCCAGGCGCTTTATTATTTTTAATTATATTGCATGCCAAATGCAATTCATCAAATATAGAGCTTGTAAAGTTCACAGTATTGTTCCATAACACTTGTTCATGCACCACGAAGACTAACTAACTAATTCTTCCACCATTTCCATTTCCATTGTCATTTACAATTTCAGTGGGTACCCACTCAACCGTTTAATGTCGATCTTATAATCATTACCCAGATATCACACTCTATACCATTATATCATGGTTTTCAGCTGGATTCTTTTACCCTTTCTTATGCTCTTCGAACCTACGTATTTCTAAATATATTGTTTGGAAACATCTTAAACCAGTGCTTACTTGAAATATTTAAAAAAAATTCAAGATGCCTCACCAAAAACCAACTGCACATTCAAGGCAATGTATGATATAAATTCGTTTTTAAAATAAATAATGATTTATTTTCATTACGATTAGCACGAGTGGGTGTGATACGGACTGAAAGAAATTATCTCTAAATCGAATTGTAAAATATTCCAGAAATGACACTGGTATTTACGAGGGTATTTATATCTGCTAGTTCTTTTTTCACAACCCATAATTTAATTCCCAAAATTGTTAAATGGACCTTACAATGATTGATACTCGTATAAATTTTAAATCTGAAAGTCAGATCCCTGGGGAACGTCAATGAAAAGTGTGAAATTAAACCAGAAAATTAATTATCTTTCTGCCGCCTATTGATTATGTTTGATGTTCGATATAATACATTTTGTTGCATGTAAATCAGCGTAAAATGTGTTCGTCGGCCTTGCGATTCATTAATTAACAACATTTTCTTTCGCTTCCTTTCATCAGGTAGAATATCAAAAGTTTAAATTCCTTTTAATCAGTAAAATTGTTGTAAAAATTTACATAAACTGTTTACATTATGATACTGTTATTTTTTGTTTGATGGAAATTAACAGTCGTATTCTTTGAATCCCAAAAAAAATTAATTACTTGTTAAACGTAAAATAAATTGGAAACCATTTGCCTGAGTAACGTGCCATTATGAACGTTTCATCTACTCGTTCATATAAACAAATATGTTCAAAATGGTTTTATTTTATTTTAATATAAAATGTGTCCGCTATTCATTATTAAATCCTGGGCACTGTGTTTGAAGTCCTGTACACTTGACTCTACAAAAAATTGAATATTGTGGGCCATAAAAATAGCAAGATCTATTTATGTTCAGCCTCTATTTACTAGGTTGATTCTAGTAAAAAACAAAAAAATTATATACGGCATAAAATTTACAATATTTATTTTTAAATTACTTGAAAAAAAATCGGATGGTGTGTGCGCAATTCCAGAAGTTTACGTATAATTACGTCAGATGAGAGAACTGAAAATATTTTTATTTATTTAAAAAATAAAACATTTATTGGAAAGTAGCTGAAAAACTCGGGATTACTCAGGCTTTTCAGGGGGTGTGCTTTAGGCTAGTCGATTTCCACGTTGTATTTCCTAAGGGGTGGGAATTGGTGCCGCCATGGTATCTCTTCTAAAGGCAACCATATACGAGACACATTTTGCAATGAGGCGCGCGATGGTACAGTCTTAGACGAACTGGTGGCCGCTTCCGCTATAACCTTGCACTTACGACACCAATCCTCCACATTATGACAGTTGTTTATCGAGTAAAATTGCTCTCATACTCAAACCAAGGTTTTATTTGTACCAAAATGTTTGCCGTACATTTCATCGTGCATTTTTTGAGGTGCTTTTGGTACACTGCACCCAGGAATCACTAGGCCCATAATAACCGGTTTACCATCTGTGCTCTCCCATATTCTCCTTAGCAGCCTAGCTTCCAGCCTAAGTGAATCCCATTGCACCATAAAGCTTTCACTCTACTGTTTTCATCATTGCCACATCCTGCTATTTCTTTACAGTCGAAATATTCACCCTCTTAGGTCTCTTCCATCAACAGTGCCTCCCGACATGCCTCAGTTTAATGCAATTATAACAACAGATATCTCTGGTCAAACTTTCACTGCTTCGTTACTTGTGTAACCATTTTATGTATGTCCGTCAGTATAAAGATCAATCCTATCCTGTCTGAGTGAACTTCTTCTATCCTTGCAACATTTACGTCTTCAGGGCTTCGTTGTCAACAATCTCCTATGGCATGTCCAGATTTGATGCATGTATAACAGCGGGTATGTGCGCAAGGATTTTCATTTCCCTGTCTTTTTCCCTGCTTTTCTGAAGAATCGGATTTAATGCACAATTTGACTTATCATGTTACGAATGTCTTTAAATTTAGTGTCTATAGTTTCTTTCTCTGATTGGACATCTGCTACAGAGATAGCTCTTACTTTCTGCAATGGAGAATCTACATAGCTGGCCTCTACCTCAAGTGCGTGTACCAAAGCATCTCTACTATTCTTATCCATGAAGGCATCAATTGCTGCCAATTGCTCTTGGGATTTCTTTGATGCATTCGGATAAGCCAAGCGTTCCAGTATCTCCAAAGTAGCTTCAAGTTCTTGTAAACCTTTTCCAGCTTTCTGTGCAAGTAATTTGGGCGAACTATTGGTCATTATGTCTGAAGTTTAATGCGGCTTCCAAAACTTTAAAATCTGGAAGTCCGTAATTAAAGATGGTGGTCAATATGGCGGCCATTTTTAAAATGTTGCAAATATGTACTTATAGAGGGATTCCAGGGCGTATCGGGGGTTATTGATACCGCTGAAACTAAATATGGCAATATCATAGTAAAAAAAAACTCACTGTATTTTTTCACCTCCAACATGAGCGCTTTCCAATTATTCTTATTTATTTAGTAAACCTAGGAACAACATTAAGGTACTAAATGTTTGTAGATCTGAGTACAAATTAATAGACTGTATAGAGTGCCAGGGATGCCGAATGCATTTTGTTTTGCGACGTGTTCTATCCCGAGCAGTGCAAGTCAGTTCAGGCTGCTAGCTCAGTGCTGGACCCAGGACCTGCCTACAAGTGTAAACTTGCATTAGTGAGACGTCGGAGGTGATGTCATAAAGTTCTGAAACACGTGACAGCAAATGTGATCTAATGTGCCATCAACTTGACAAGGTGACCCGTTATTTAGTTTTTAACAGTTTAAACTGATACATGTTTCGGCGAACTGTCCTTCTTCGTAGATAGGTAATAAATGGGGCGAGCTTAGGTGCGTCTTTACTATGCACATATTTCAATATGCGATGTAAAACAACGTTATCAATCAATCAAAATAACTTTATTCACATTACAGAACAAATATCTAACCAGGTATTCACCTCGCATTTGACCCTGTAACCAACGCATATTGTTTGTCACGTTGGTGGCAACAGGGTCCAGCGGAGCAGTGCTGGTTCAATTTATAATCTTGTTGATTGTATCTTGAATACATTTAGTGATGCATTCAAGACACAATCAACACACTCATTCTCCTATTTACAAATAAAATTTAAATGAGTAATACAATAATTGTACACTACTAAGTAGCTGAAAACAATTAACAATAAAATTTGATGGTATATCACTTATTTAATTTTGTGCTACTGGTGCGGGTACCAAAGCCTATAATTATGGATCCCGTTGCAAGATTTCCAATGGCGAGCAGACGTTACTGCTGAATCTCTTGTACTCTACAAATTCTGGTCTAAATATAATTTTGGTTTTACGATGTACTAGAGATAAATTTATATAACAAACAAAACAAACAAGAACAAATAAAACAAAAATGTACAGACATAAACCGAGAGTGATAGTAAAGATTTAACAGTTATGAAATATCAGTACAGATAGGTAGGGGAAGAAGAAGTTATAGTTGGTGAAGGTTTGGCTATAGAGGTTGCCGGAAGATGGGCAGCGTCTGGTAAGGTAAGGTGTGTTTTATTCGAAAGGGGGTATTATGCTGTCTAATTTGTGTTATATTTTGGGTTAGCGGAATATCACCGAGTTTGAAGGTGTAGAATTTTTGAGATATATTCTGGACGTAATCCGCTATTGGCGTTATGCCGTGGCAGCGTGCATAGAAGATCTCTGAGGGAGGTGTACCTGTTGGAATTCGAAATGAGGCGCATAAATTTGTGTTCTAACACTTTCAGTTTGTTCATTGTCGTGGCCGACGTGCTGCACCACAACGGCGTCGCGTATGTAATTGCTGGCCTGATCACCATTGTGTACAATAATTTTTTATTTTGTCTGTTAAGTCTGCTACCCCTGACCATGAGCGGATACAGACTCCTGGACAAGGAGTAGACCGTAAGTATTGTCTCATTTATATGCGTGTTAAACGCCAGTCTTTAGTCCAGTCTTACCCCCAAGTACTTCATGCACATTTTGGTTGGAATTTGGTGTCCCCTGATCGAAATTGGCGTGAGAATTTTGTTCTCAGTGAATCGACGCGTGAAAACTGTCGCCTCTGACTTTTCGACGTTTATCCGAATCTTCCACTGACCGTAATAAGCCATGGCACGAGCCATGTGCGCCTTCAGCAGCATATTAGCCGCTTGTGCGTTGTGCGAATGCGCATACATGGCTGTGTCATCGGCGTTCTTGGCCAGCTTAATATTCGAGAACTCCGGAAAATCGGAGACGTAAATATTGTACAACTTTGGTGATAGGCACGATCCTTGCGGGACTCCCGCGCGAATATCCCGCCGTGTTGATAGTTTATTATTCATTCGGACTTGCATGGATCTGCCTGTCAGGAACGAGTGAATAAGTTTAATGATATAAGTCGGAAAGTGGTAGTCGTGCATTTTGTAGAGTAGACCTGGGACCCAGATGGTGTCGAAGGCCTTTTCAATATCGAGAAGCACCATAGTGGTGCTCTTCCCGAGGTTGTATTGCACTTTTACATCGTTAAATATCCTAACGACCTGCTGCACCGTGCTCCTGCCCTTTCTGAAGCCAAATTGTGACTCATCGTCGATGTGAAGGTCCTCCTGAACAGTATCGAGCCTGACCAGGACGACCTTCTCCACCAACTTAGAGATCGCCGACAGCAACGAGATGGGCCTATAACTGCCGGCGAACTTCGCATTCTTGTTTGGCTTAAAGGTGGGGAATAACCACGGTGCGGTTAGTAGTTGGATGGGTGACCGTCCCAACGAAAATCGCGTCCTCGCCTCACACATCTTTCAGCGGCTTGTATATCAATGTATACGCGGAAGCTATAGAACTTTAGGCGAGGGTTGTATAGGGGGTATACCATCCTTCAAAGGGGATGTAAAGCCGTCGGTCCCTTGTCCATTAAATGTTAGGCAAGTAAAAGATCCCTACTCTTTCTAAGGGAAGAGGTTCGGCAAAATTCCTGGTTGGGGGTAGCTCGTCTACAGGCGTCGGTGTTAGGCCTCAGAAGCGGAAATAGGCCGACGTTAAATAAATGTACATATAAAAAAAAGAAGTAATAAATCTGATAATTTTTTTTGAATCTTTCTCCTGAGCGCAAACAATGCCAGTAGTACACATAACAATCCAATAAGAATAGCCGCCACCTTAAATTACGAACTTCCGGTTAGATATTGAGTGAGATATTATTAAATTTGGCTTTACCGGCTTTACATGTTCATATTACAAATATATCCGCTATATTAGTCGCCATCGCTAATTACGGACTTCCGGTTGGAATTCTATCTATCTATAAGTTCATATTAGAATTATTTCAAAAATGGCCGTCATCTTGAATAACGGGCATCCGGTCATTTTTCGATCTGGCAACAGGCACTTCCGGATTCAGCAAGGTCAAAAAACCCTAAAAGTATGGCTGCCAAATTGTTAATAAAATACTTCTCGCAAACTTAAAAACGCTTTTACTCAAAAATGTTCCTAGTCTACTAGAAAATAGGGCCTAAAATAGCGCTTGATAGCCCTTTTTAAATATTTTTCTTTACTATTATGTAATTGCCTATTTTTACAGTGCGCTAAAAGATATGAAAGTAATTAAATAAAATTAATTTACCGCGAATCTTGACTATTCTATTTCAAATGTCTCCACATAACACAACACAGCTCTATACCTTCAATACATCTAAAGCTTTCAGATAAATATTCGGAATTTCAATCTTTGCGTTCACGAAAATGTTGTGAATAGAAATGTAGAATTTGTGGCTTAAGTATGAACTTGAATGGTCATCAAGGAATTTATAGAGCACGTCCAAAACAAGATTGATGTAGATGCAGAATAAAGAGACAACTCTGTTAGTGATAAATGGGATTCAATACTAGTTCTAACATTCTGTTAGAATTTTATATTAGCGTCGTTTACTATGGTTTCAAGACAGCTTAAGTTCGGAAACGTTATTTTCACATCAAAGTGGGAGAGATTATAGCCCTACAAAATAGTTTAAGTGTATTAGTGTTTGATTTTCACAAAACGATGTTCCTGAACAAATTAAAAGCGCAATTATTTTAACAAGTGGGACGTAAGGTTGCAATACATATATCAAAAATGATTTTCAATTTCAATAGGCAAATTATCATATCCAACACAAACAATATACATACGCAAACTGCTCACTTAGTCAAAAATAACTGACAGTAGTAGTAGTAGTACAGGAGACATGAACAAAGAACTACAATAATTAAAATGAGGTAATATAATGGTATTATAAATTAACATTTTAGACCACTGTGATAAACAACTAGCAATACGATTTAAAAATCCGATTTTTTACACAATTTTTTACAGAGATAATCTATGTTAGAAGAAAAACTGAGCTGGGGGTCCAAATAGACGCCACAGCATTTAGTTTTTGACACATAGTCAATCGCATCGCCATTTATATCGATACCTAAGTCTAATTTCTTGAATTTTCTACAATTAACCTTTGAGCCTATCACCATACTTTGTTTTTGATGTATTTAATCTTAATTTATTTTGGAAAAGCCAGTCATACAAAATTCGAAGTTCATCATTCAGAGTATCAACAATTTCTCTGAAATCTTTCCCTGCAACACAAATTATAGTTGCGTCCGCAAATATAATGACAAAAGATTTTTCTGTGTTATGTAATATCATTCACATACATGACAAACAACAAAGGACCGAGAACACTTCCCTGAGGAGCGCCCCTGGTAGTTTCAATTCTACTTGATACTTTATCTCCTACTTTTATTATTTGATATCTATTCATTAAATAATCTTTAATCCAGTCTAAAGCATTACTGTTTACACCATATAACTGCAAATTTTTAATAAGAATATCCCGATCAATTGTTTCCAACGCTCTTTGTAAGTTTACAAATATATTAAGCACTACTGTCCCTTCTCCATGTTGAACACACATACTGGTTAGCTTTAAACCTAGATTGCTCAGCAAATAATAACTGATTAGCCTCAAAATAATATATAATAATATACTTTATTTCTCAATTAGTTGTACAAACAAGTAATTGTATAGAGCGTCAAAGTACTAAAAAACTAACAATTAAAAGTAAGTAAAAATATATAAAAGATAAAAGGTATAAAATTATTTACATATTGCAGTAAAATTAGTCATAAAAAGAAATCATCGAGTGAATAACAGGTTTTATCGATAAGAAAAGTCTTGAGTCTTTTTTTTAATGTGTATGTTCTTTTATATCAGATGGAAAAGCATTCCATATTTTGCAACCATTAAAATAAAGGCCTTTTTGATATCCCGCCGTGGAATGTTGGTCCAGATTAAAGTTATGTTTAAATCTTGTTTTATAACTGTGATCAACTATATATTTTTTAAAACATATTCAAGTTCTTATAAACAAAGCAACTCAGTTCATAAATGTAAGTGCCAGATAATGTTAAAATTTTTAACTTTTTGAAAGTTGGTCTACAAGATTCTCTTCTTGGCAGCTTAGCTAAAATTCTCAAAGTATACTTTTGTAGAATAAAAATGCGTTGACAATGACTACTAGTTAGTAATTCCATATCGCATATGGAAATTTGCGTAATACAAACTAATTAGAATGTGCTGACTGCAGTGGTTTGTCAGTGACCGTAGTGCATAACAACACGTCCCAAGTTTGCCACAAAGTTTATCTATGTGGACATTCCACTTTAAAGTGCAGTCGAAGGTGATTCCTAATATTTTGCCTGAGTCATATACATTAAAGTAATCCAAAGGTCGAGTAATTCACCTTGGGTTTTTAAAAAGTATCGAAATATTTTTTTCTTTATTTAAGTTTATAAAATTTTTCAGACCAAAGTACACATTTTTTTAAACATTTTCCGCCGAATTTATTGCCAAACTGGTGTTAGCTTCTGAAATTAAGAAACTTGTGTCATCGGCATGGCATACAGTTCGCAAATTATTAATTTATTTCAAGTAAAAAACCAAATCGTTGGCGAAGATTATATATATAGCAGGGGACCCAAAATAGACCCTTGTGGGACACCTCAAGTCACCTTCCTAGGACTACTTGTGGTATGGTTTATTAGTACAACTTGCTGTCGGTTACTTAAATATGATTTTATTAAGTCTAATGGTATTCCTCTAATTCCATATCTACACAGTTTCTCTAGTAGTAACTGATGATCTACGCAGTCAAATGCGCGAGAAAAATCAATAAATAGACCAAATGGGCACATTTTTATGTCAAGGGCATTTGTAATTTCAACATGAAAGTTATTTAAAGCTGTATCCACTCCTCTATTTGTTGTGCTGGAGAAATTATAGTATTACGGATACAGAATGTTAGTAACTGGTCATTTAATGTCGATTCATAGAGCTTAGAGAAGCTGGACAATAATGTAATACCCTGTAATAGCCGTCACCTTTTTCAGTCACCTTTTTTATATAGTGGACATACTACGGAAAGTTTTAACTTTTCTGGGAAAACTCCTTGTTCAAATGACAAATTTATTAAATAAGATAGTGGTTGACAAATTAATAGTTATTTAGCTGTTCGCATACGATTATCTCAATGATTTTATCGACAACTGGAAGTCAATTAATTGACCTAAATTCTGCAGGGGAATTTTAGGCTTGGTTACTTTTGGAATAGGCGCTATCACTCTAGTTTTACTTGGTACTTTTCCAGTTTCTAGTGAGGTATTTATGAGATGCAATAGGGCATCACATCCTTAACCATTTTTATATTTCGCCAATTATTACTGGTACTTTTATTTTTCAGTTCATAAATAATTTTTTTAAGCTGCCCTAGTGTAATGTTTTCAAATCTTAGTAAGTGAGGTTGTTCGGGTTTATTTTCATCAATTTTGAAGTCCCAGTACCTTTTTCAATACCCTCTGATATTTCCTGTATACTATCTGAATGGAACTAATTAAAATTTTCTTCTGCCATTCCACTACACTTGTTATAATTAATATTTGTGAAAGTAACTTGTTTTTCGTTTCCTATCATCTGTTTTAATATTCTCCACATATTTCTGCTGTCTCTTTTAGATCTATCTATATTTTGATCATAATATTTAGTTTTTTCACTACGTATTGTTGAAACCACCTTATTTCGTAACGTTTGCAGTGTTCTCAGTCTATTTTAGAAGTAGTTATAAGAATTTCCTATATGTTTTGTCTCTCATGAGTTGCGTAGTACTGTTTTTGTTATCCAATGATATTTTTTTCTTTTTAGGTTGATTTTCCTTTGGAGCTAGTTTGTCTATTGCTGTCTTTATAACATTCATAACACCTGCATCTAAAACGTTTACGTCCATTGTATAATTCCAATTGGCTCCTGTCAATTCCACTATTATTTCTGAAATGGTCCATCCTTTATACATCTTTTATGAATAGTCTCTGGTTCTTCGGAAATAGTACTAAACGTGAACTCTGTGCCAATGATTTCATGGTCACTTATCGCAAGATGATCTCTTAAGACCTCTTTATATAGTCGACCAGAGCGGATGACCTATTGGTCATTCTAGTTTCCTTCATTACTATTTGTTTAAGGCCTGCTGCATGTACTAAGTGTCTTAGTATTTTAGTAAAGATAAGGCCCTTTACCTTGTAATTTTCATATTCACTTTTCCGATTTGGCATAATCTCCACAATATGAAGAAAGTAGGTGTTAAATAATTAATTATTGTTACACTCGCGCTTAAAGCATGAAACAACTAAAATACATCTCCTAACTAATTTACGTAGTAATAATGGTAATTTTAACAGCAATAGTCATTTTTTAACATACCAATGTCACGCGATCAACAACCGCAAAGCGTTGGTTGTTATTTAAATATTGCCACCAAAATTCCTTTTGCGTTCACATTTCCTTCTCCCATTATAACGTTTATCCGGGAGCTTGGGAAACCTATTTATAATCTTGTAAAACTTTTTATTAGATGCATACATTGAGCGGGTCATTGATATTTTATACATGCATTGTGAGTGGCAACAAAAGGGCATTCACTATACCTGCTGCTAAATTGAATTCAATTTCATGTAGACTATGAAAGGCTTCCGTCCCGCCCTTATAAAGGTTCGCTACTTTTAAATTTCTTTATCCTTTGGTTACAAGCTACACGAGGCAAACTGAATCCGCAATTAAGCTTTCGCAAAAGAGTATATTTTATTTGCAAGACCCTTTTCTTAATAAGCAAATCGTTCGTAAAGAAGAAATGTTCATGACATTGCCATTTTATAGTAGGAAAGGCGAATAATGACAATTCGCTAGTTCTTAGGCAATTAGTCATAGAATTAGGAATAATTTTGGAAATGTCATTCTGTGTTTTTGTCTGTCCGTCCATTCGCCTGTCAGGGTTCTTGTAAGTGAGACAGTAAAGAAGAACATGCAATTGTATTTTAATTTGGATAGTAAATAGCTAGAGAAAGAATACGATGTTCTTAAATCTTAGTGAAGCTGAAGCAGTTTAAGAAAAAATTGTCATGAAGAATGCTGCGATCTTTGCTAGGATTTTACAAAAACATATCTTTTATGCCCAAAACGCTATCTATTAATAGTCGAATGCCGTTAGGTTTATACCTCAGAACCCAACTCCAATAAATGAAATTGTTCAAGAGCTGTAATGTGTTTTATACATTATATGCAACGAAGTTGGTAAATGTCTTGCTAAATTATTTTTCCTGTGAACTTACTTTTTCTATTTCTTCTTATTATTGACATATTAAAAACATGTATTAAGTTTTAGCCAAACATTGAATATATAAACAAAATGGTGAACATTCACAGCATCTGAATTCTACTAAATTTTGCCGCCTGATATGTTTTTGAGCTGATTATGCTGAAATTTAAGGAACAAGGAAAAAATAATTAATATGTGCCACGAAATACATTTATTTAAAAAATGGCTAACAATTTGAAAATAAGTAAAAGCTCCTAAAAAGGAAACTTTATTCTACTGCAGGGAACAAATTAAAATGACAAACTATTCCTTAGAGTAGTAAAGAATATATGTAAATATCACTTAAAAAATATTATTATAAAATGGTATTACGGATTATCGTTCCAGTTGAGGAGTTAGATTTCCGTATCTTTGTTCTCATTCTATTTTGTTGAAATGTAGTGCCGAAAATTAACCTAATATTAGATGTATTCTATTTGAAGAATAATTATTGATTACAACATCTGATAATCTTATTGAATCTATATTTGGCTTCTGAAACCGTCAGAGGCAAAGGATCAAGAAGAACACTGAAAATGGCTTTTTCGGAAATTGAACTTTTCCTTTCCCAGATGAAATTTTACATTGAAGTGATTAATACTTAGCTTCTTCCGAGCCGACAGACCTATGGGTTTTAATTTGAATACGAGAAATTCGACGGAAATGGTGTAATTGGAAACTACAATGAAAATTATATTTTTCAAAACGGCGTTACTACATTGCAAGGCAGACCTATACGAAGGATATTTTAAGCTGATTGACGTGCAGTGCCGAGTTTAAACGAATGGACCATTGGGAATTTTTGGAGAGAATTTGCAAAAGACGTGAAAACCTCCGGTGGAGAGGATCATAATTCTTACAGTTAATTTTGGCGGAAGAAGTAAACATCATAGGTCATGGTGGCCCGGAGTCAATTCGAGGGTGAGTCAAAGACCTTTATTGTTCATATCGTCAGTACACTTAACTGCTGGAAAGCATATCATAATACCGGGTATGAAAGGATCATGGTAGATCCCCCTTTTTGTCCTTATTTTTTAGAATATCAGAATGAAACTTAGTAAATGTATTATATGACCAAGAAGACACTTTGTGACATAACTGTCATTTTTTCCACTTTCGGTTTCACGGAAAATGACTCCAGCTTTTGATTTTTATATGGAACACTACATATATTTTATATTTTTGGAAAAATTGTTAGTACGGTGAAACCCTACAAGTAACATTTCGACTTCATGAAAAAAAATTCACTCGAAACTTGTTGATGCACCTAGAGTAAACAAAACATTAACTAGCTGCCATTTTTCTCTCAGAGAAATCCTAATATGACTGGATTATTGTTTTTTCAGTCTTTGTAACTTGTGTATCTGAAAATTGTCTCATTCTCAAGATCTTTTCTTGAAAATCTGTGAACTTGCAATATGTTCATAATTAAGGGGGCTCCTCCCCACCGCCTCTTTATTTATATATACATAGAGTATTTGGTAAAAATGTTTTGGCAAACATTAAACAATTGTTTCAAAAGTAATATTAAGTGTGAGATTCACATGAAGTTTTTTTCTGTAGATCTTCCGCTAGTAATATAAAATTGTTAAATTCGAGAATTAACTCTGTGTAATATTTGCATATAAAAAAGAATTTCAAAATAAAAAATACATATTAAAGCTTTATTATTATTTGAAGATCTAGCCACCCACATAAAAATGTCTGCTACTTTTCACCTAATACTTGGTAAATACAAAACAAACTAAATATGAAAACAATAATATTTTAGCTATTTGCCTTTTTATTGGACATTTCTGAATTACAGATAATAATAAAAAAAATATGCCACTACTTGCATTGCGTTATTTGAAAATATACTGTCTTTTATATACCTCTTGAAGAAAAGGAGCTATTGAAAAGTCTCCGTAGAAGTCAGCAGTGTTTTGATAGACCAATTTCTTGGAAACAACCCTCTTTCTTTCTAAATATGATGTAAAATAATCGTCAAATTTTATATACAAACTGAAGCTGTATTTGTCGTTAATTCTAAGTTACGGCATCTTCTTTATTCAGAGGACAAATAAAGAAAATAATGTCCCCGTCGCCGTCGTGAGCACAAGTGTTAAATATGTTTTATTCATGGTATTGAGAAGGATATGTTTTATTTCCTTAAGTGAAATCAAAATTATGCTCATTGTGAAATTTATTATTACATATCTTTGAAATATAGATATTTTAACAAGACAAAGCTTTCACTAATTATGACTAAATTCATTGAAACCAATATTGAGGTTAGCAACCAAGGTAATTTCAAAATTTAATAACTCTCTTTTTATTCAAAACATGAAATTAATTTGAAAATAAAAATTTCCTAATTGTAAGAATAGACTTTGTATATATATTCTACATTTTTTAAATAGGCAAAACCGAACTGTGTTATGATGAAGACTGCTAATAACAAAGAAAAGATACAAAATAATAATATAATAATAATTAATATACTTACGTGTTTACGTAAAAGTTCTGCATAAATTTAACATTTATAATTGTATAATACAATTTATTGTATAATACAATTTTTTTATTGTTCAGTGAGCACTCTAGGGGTCTGTTATTTACCGTTTACAAGACTGTTATGATTTAATGTTCTAAACTAATATTGCATTTATTTTCAGACAACAAAAAATTGAAGGATGTAAAAAACCTGAAAATGCAAATTAATGTCTAACAAAACATATTTTGCTGATAAAAAAAATATTTTAACACAAAAAGTATTGTGAATCTAAATAATTGATATGATTTATTCTGTCAATTTTAGTAGGCCGAGTTTTTAAAGTTCTTAATCAATAATTACTCAAGTATCAATGAAAGTCATTCATTTAACTGAACGGAAGATGATTGAATTGTTAATCATGGTTCGATATGGTGGCGAATTAAGATCTCATGGGGAGACTTGTGGCTTGTTTAATAAAGTATATTCCCATAAAAATACATTTCAAGATGAATAGTAAGTAGAATAGTAAAAAAATCGGAAACTGGTAATGTAAAAGATTTACCTCGAACAGGCAGACCTAAAGTTAAGAAAATCCTCAGACTTCTACCAAGCAACTTGGTCTAAAAATAATGATCGCCATCCCACACTTGCAAAATTGTTTAAAAAAATACCAGCCTTATAAAATAAATTAATACAAAAGTTGAATAACGGTGATCCAGATCGTCTGTCATAAATTACGTGATGCCAGAAATCTTTTAAAGTTTGTTGTTTTTTCTGATTACGCAAATTTTTGCTTCAATTGAACAGTAAATCGTCATAACTGGATTCAAGAATCGTACAGCGAGCAGAAAGGTAAAGTTAAGAAGTCGTCTTTCTTCTCCTTTGAAGGAAATTTGACTTTCGCTAAATAGAGTTTACATGTCAATTTGATTCCAGTATTAACAAATCATTTTCCAAACAAGTAAAATGGTGATGCTCCCAACCAAAACAATTTTGTTTCAACAAGATGAAGTACCACCCATTATGGTATCGATGTCCGGTAATTTCTTAGGGATTTCACTGGCATACAGATAGGCTGACGAGAACCAATTGAGTGGCCATCAGGTTCATCTCATATAACCCGACTGGATTTTTGGGGTTATTTGAAAATGTGCGTCATTTTAACAGACCAAATAATTTAGACGATCTAAAGCATCGAATTCGTATCGAAATGGAAAATATCAGCATGGAAACTACTAAACGTTCAATACAACGCGCTCGCCAATATTATATTGTTAATAGGGGACAATTTAAACAATTTCGTTATATGTTAACGACAGTTTTCAGTTTTATATTCTGTTAAAAATTAAATTTCAATAGTAATTTTTCTATATGTTTATCAAAAATCATTCTGCATCCTATAAAGAGTACGAAAAGACATCTATAATTGGATACCATTGACTTGAAAACAATAAGGCATTGGTTTTTGTTAAAAATAAAGTGACTGGAAATTACTAAATAATAATACTAATGTCACAGCTCAGTACCAAAATATGAAAATAGATTACGAGAGTCAGTGACTTTTCTAATAAATAAGGTTGATGTGTTTCTGATCTATTCTGTTCATTCCACACCACTCCACTCCCCTCTCCTCACCTCCTCTCAACTCACTCCACTCCAACA
The DNA here is from genome assembly GCA_963675555.1 of Leptura quadrifasciata. Taxonomy (NCBI): domain Eukaryota; kingdom Metazoa; phylum Arthropoda; class Insecta; order Coleoptera; family Cerambycidae; genus Leptura; species Leptura quadrifasciata. Next base: position 22,374,673 of record OY776673.1, read on the forward strand.
ACTCCACTTCATTCCATTCGACTCCATTCCATTCCATATGAATATTTTGTTGAATTAAATCACCACAGGGTACAACATGTGCTTTTTGTTATTAATGTTCAAGTCTATATGTGTACGCATGTCATTCAATCATTTCCGCACCCGGTGTAAAAATTTGTATATCGTGAAGTATTGCTGCAATAAAGAATGGAATTATATAAACAGGGTGGCAGTAAACGGTATAGCGGAAATATTTGTAGAAGGCGCAGTAGCATAAGGTGCGTCTAGCTTAAAATGTCAAACGTGTCCACTTAAAAACAATTATAAAGCGTCAATGCGCCACCAGAAAGCGATCGATATTCTAGCACGCGACACTAACCGTTCCTGATAATATCCGACATAGTTTATGCCCGTAAATCAGAGAATAATAAAAGCTGTGTTATTAGTTGCAATGGCTGCTTGATTCTTGTACGTACATAAAGTACAGCTTGCAGCAATGGTCATGTGAGGCGAACAAAACAGAATTGCTCTGGCTCCACGGAGCTTGCTTTGCTTTCAACTAATTACGGCTCTTTGTTTCCGTTAATGATTTTTAACAGCACACTAGACGAGGTAAGGCTGAATGAAGCGATTAAGCCTTTTGAGTTTCGTTTGATTATTGCTTTGTTAAACAATTTGTTAGAATACGGACAACCGTTTGTGGTTTTAAAAGCGATAGTAAACATTTACAAAGGTTATTATGTCTGAAAAATGCTGAATTAGAGCTGGATAAAGAATTACACCATGCTCCTTTTCGAGGAAGAAAAATAACTGTGCTACTAATTTTAATTGTTAGAGGATCTTGTAAATACTTTTGGTTTTTACTTTATATGCAATTCATTCTTTGAATAATTATATAGTTCGATATGAAAAAATAAACGAAATAATTAATGTCGGTTTTAAACTACTGAACGTTTATACGTAACTATTAGTGGAGCTCCAACAGCATTTTACCTCAGAAGCTTGGATGAATTGATATCACGGGTTTAGAAATATGTTTAGTACATTATGTACGTTAGATAGAACCTTGAAGTTTGACAAATTTCTTATAATATCTTCAAAACGCTATTATTTGATACATTTATTAAACTAAAAATTACCCGCCGTTTTCTGTAATTTTTTTTTAAGTGTGATGTGGGGGGGCTAATGGACATTTTGAATCATATATTTTTTAAATTCTTTTGCAAAACTTGTAAAATAAATTAATGTTTGACTTTCATACAATTTGTTATTTTGTTAGCATTTCAAAACCAACTTGTCGGTAATCACTGGAGAACTTATGCAAGAAAACACGAAAAGTTTAAATTGATTATTCTCGAAACCGATCCATCTTGGTGATAACAAATAAGAGTAAGCACCTTAATAATAATAATTTATTTTTATGGCAATTAACAATAAAATATACAAATAATAATAATAACACCACAGGTAATTACGACCCCCTTTATCCCGGAAGGCTCTGGAAGAGCCTTGTGCGGGAGGGGGCTACACATTTAGAGACAAGGGACACACACCCAATATCCGTGTATAGTGGAAAAATCCCTCTCACAGTATTTTTCCACTGCCACGACCGGGGATCGAACCCGGAACTTTTGGGTGAGAGGCAATTTTTACAATTTAAAAATCTTTATTCAATAGTATTTACAGGATATTTTTATGTTATCATATATATGTCATTTATTTCAATGGTTTACAATATATAGAAATAACACCCGGTGCGTCACAAAATTTGCATTAAGCAAAGAAACGGGTCGGGGGGCTGGTATTATGCCAAATATGACAAGATAATATAAATTAAAATTAATGTATAATACCGCGATTTCCAAAAAATGATTAAACTGAATATGAAATTAAAAATACCAAGGTTTCTGACAATGAAAAGCAATGAAATTCTGTCTACTAAAAAATAAATTTGGTGTATAATTTGCAGGAAACTTAGAAATAAGAAAAAACCTGCTTTAAAAAAATACATTAAAATTAAAAATACACCGATTGTATATGTGAAAAATTAACTAAAAATGAAAAATTTTATTTTATTTAGAAATAAATAATATTATATGGGATATTTACAATATTTACAGTGTGGGTTTCATTATGTGAAAGTTAGCATTTCATCATGATTCTGCTTGATTTTGCCAAAAATTATGAGTCTTAAAGCTAATATTATCTTTCCGAATAAACCGGAAGATTTTGATGTATGAATGTTCAATATTATGATGTTCCCGTATGTCTACCATATGTGTGGTGAGCGGGGATTTATGTATCTTATATTTAAAGAATTTTTGAGATGTTTCTATTATATAATCCCTAATCATAGGGATATTATACTTTCTATGGAATATTTCTATAGAAGTATACCTGTCTGTTTGTGTAAGTAATCTAAGGATTTTATTCTGTGTCCTTTGTAATCTATTGCAAGTGCGTTCACCTCTCGACCACCAGTCATACAATATACAACGTCCCCCTCTTCCTTTATGTTTGTTTCTTTTTGTTCTGTTGGTTTATTTTTGATTTATTTTCCTTTTGTGCATTTTTGTTTTCTAAATTCATTTCACATACAAATTTTCATCAAACCAAAATTTCGCAAAACCAAAATTTTTAAAATCAAAGTTTAGGCCAGCCACGCGCAGCCCAGCATTGACATACCTCGCGGAAGGCACCTTGTATAAGTTGAGGTGTCTGCGTCAGGATCAAGATTTAATCAGTGACAGTGCGTAAGTTTTTAAAAGGTGTAGTTTTAAGTTTTATTAAATCTGTTTTCAGATGTTTTAATTTCATAACCTAATTTAATCCGTCTGCAATGGAAGGTGTTTGGGTTTAACTGTTTTTAATTGTCTTTTACCCGAATCAGTCCCATTCCGCCCAACACTGCAATCCTCCACCGCCAACAGCGCGGTGGTTGCACGGTAGGTCCAGGGGTGGATTCTGGGGAGGCAGATGTAAATTTTAATTGTTTTTATACTGCTTTAGCAAAGGGTTGTAACAGAAGAGTTACCGAGTATCAAACATTATCGTTTCTAAGTACAGATTTTCAGTTGGCTATGTCCAATTTCTTTACATATAATTTTTAATATTAATTTTTGCATAGTTTCTAAGGTTCTCAGATGATTATTTTTAATACCTATCCATGCTATAATGCCATACGTAAGGTGGAATTTGACTAAAGCATGGTAAAGTGTTTTCATATGGACAATTATAAGGATTTTACATAAGTATTTAAATTCATATAAAATTGTTCTTAATTTTTCTACTATAAAGTTTATGTGTATGCCCCATTTTAAATTCTTATCTATGTAAATACCCAAATACTTAATGTTATCTGTAGACGAGATTTCTATATTTGTGTTGCCGATTTTTACACATAATTTTTTATAAGTTGGTAGATATTTCGAATAGGAGGTAAACGGTATGTAGTAAGTTTTACTAAAGTTTAGTGTTAATAATTTATTATCGAACTAAGTAAAGATAGAAGCTGATCTAAGCTTCTATTTTATCCTTGTAATATATCCCAATTTTCAGCTTTATAAAATATGGCTGTATCATCGATAAAACTTAATACTTCACCCTTAGTTTCTACATTAAATAGACAGTTTAGGTATATATTAAGCAGTTTTGGTCCTAGAACAGTACTTTGAAGCGCCCCATATTCTACAGTCTTACTTACAGTATCTGCGATTTGAGTAAATAAGTCGACATTAATTTATATGAAGTCCCTCGAAAACTTACACTGTTCAAAGTACTGAGAAGCTGGGTCTGGCTAACTAACTAAGAGGTCTTTGCCAGAGCGACGAAAACGCATATTGCTGGGTTTTTGTTATCAACAGATTTATTAATTTTAGCAATTTATTTAGCAATAGCGTCTTGCGTCGCTTCAACCTGTTTTCTCTGAACGCAAATTGTTTGTCTGATAGTATACCATACCGTTTTAGATAACAATTTATCCTATTTCTTAGTATCTTTTCAAGAAATTTTGCTATATTCGAGATCTGAGAAATTGGCCTATATTAGTATTAGCCATATCTAGTTTATCACCACTTTTAAAAAGTAGTTTTATAAGAGCCATTTTGAATAATGATGGACATATATGCCTATGTTAAACGATCTATTTATTACGTATGTTAGAGGTTTAGCTATTTCTTTAGCAATATCCTTTAATGTTTCGGACCGTATGCCATCAATGCCAGGTGTTTTCTTATTTTTTAAATCATCATCGATAACTTCCAATTCATTAGACCGAGAGTGAAATAATGAATTAATTTATTTATCAGTTCGGTTTTTTCAACATATTTTTTTATTAGTCTGATTAATATTAGAAGAATCTCTAAAGTTTCTAAATCTGACATCAAAAATGCTAAAAAGACTGTCCAATGCATTCGACGAAAAGATGCGGGAGTTTACTTGTGTGGCTCATTGCTCGCAGAGCTATGCCGAAGTTAGAGTATTACGGAAGGGTGGAGGGGTTACAAAGAATATTAACTTCCACCTTTGGGTGCAGGAAGTAACATAAAAATGGGGGAAACGCCCGTTAAAATTATGAAAATCTCGAGGTGACATCAGTGATAAATTAGCACCATCCCGAGATGAATAAACCTTAGTTCATGCAACATTTTTGAAGACAGTTTCAGCGGAGACTTCAGCGAAAACGTTGCAATGTTGAACAAAGTAAACTAATATGTACATCATAAAGTGTACTACATGTAGTAATGTACAATTTTCAGCCAGCATGCCTTGCCATTCAGATGTACTTTCTATATTATTTATTAAAGATTCCATTTCCGGGACGTTCTACTAAAATTAGTTTTAAAGTGTCCTTAAGTCAGGAATTATTTAGTGCCATTTGAAAAGCGACCAGCGTCTGACCTGTCCTAAATGGTAGTGACCTTTATGACTTTAACACCAGACCTATCTAGATAATACCCAATAATAGGGGAATCGTTGAAATATTCCTGTCTGGTCACATCTATCCGCTTATTTCAGAATATGATACTTATCTTTAGATTAACGTTGATTTCTGTAGCGAAGGATCGACTTATACATATTATACAAATTTAGTAGGGTTCTCGAAACATTTATCTAATAAGTAGATCATCAGATCCATATTTCACTCGTCGTAAAAGGTACGCATATATTGATATTGATATATTTTACTTGTACTTAAGCTAAAGAACACCTGATGTGTTCTTTAGCTTAAGTACAAGTAAAATATATCAATATCAATTTGAGTTGTGTGTTGTGAACAAAATGCATTTTATTTTATTCTGAGTAGAGAGATGCATGTATGATTTTTGTTTTCTGTTTTCGTTTATTTGTTTTGTTTGATAAAATACCAAAATATTTTATAGAAGACAGATATTTTTATTAAACACATGCAATTGTTATATTTCGGCCATTAAAAACAGAGAGAGATGTTTATAATATAACATAATGGTAATTATAATCAGTTATTTTATTTAAATGTACTTAATTATTGTTATACTAATTATCAAAATGCTTATAACATTTTGAACTGTTTACGCATTTAATATGGTCATGTAGATATAAGATTTTTAATTTAATTTGTGCGAAAAAGTGATAAAACTGAGAAAAGGCTCAACATCACGTGACGAGAATCAATTCGTTGCTAGGGGATATTGAGAGAACAACAAGAAAATTATGAAAATTGAAGGGGTAAAAAATTTTTGAGAAAGGAGAAGATTGGAGTAATATACAGAAAATAGACTATTGTTGGTTTAATTGAAGATTAGTAAAACAACTAGTTTCAGAATTTGGAAGAAAGAAATGATAAATCGAGTTTTTCAAGATTTTGACTAGTAGCAGAAAGAAGCATAATCATAATTTATTGTAATATCCAGAAAACGATTCCTGGTGAACGATATACCATTTAAATGGTGAAAAAATTTGGAGACATCAGCTTAACACCGCAAATAAGTGACAGTGTGCGGCTGGAAGTCATTTCGAGCTACGCGGACTGAAAAGTTTACTTAACTTTATCTAAATTTCATGTTCACCATTTAATATTCTGAAAATAATTGAGAATATTTTAACTTACAAATTTTTACAGTTAATTTCATTTTCATTGACAAATTTTCAAACTTAATCATTTCTAAATTATTCTATTTTAGTGTCCTATTTATTTTATTTAGCTAGATAGGAAGTTTTTCTTGTAGTTGTATCGAATATTGTTCTCGCAATACATTGTTCAGTTTGATTTAAATTTGTTTTATTGCTTATTTGTGTTTATAGAATTGTGTATCTTTTAATGACTCCGCACTTTCGGTTTTGAGATATAAACTGAGAAATTATTTACTGTGATATTGAATGCCTTCCCGCGAATGTCATAGCAATATATTTACTTATAATTTTAAATTACAGTTTGGTCATTATTATGTTTATTTATTTATTTATTATTTAGTAATTATTTATATACATGTGTGTTGTGTTATTGCAAATATTATAAAAAATAATAAAATTAATAAAAAACAGTAATGAATGAATAATTTAGAAGTATAACTAAGACACAGCCTTCCCTATTAGAAAGTCGAGTACATGAAACCACGAGTTCGACGGCACATTAGATTCTCAGAGTTTTACCTAAAGAGTGCTATTCTCGCTTTTCCATGTATCACTATTTGAACTGGGAGAAGATTGGCTAGATCAGACATTGTTATAGTAGAAGTTGACACAGAAGGCTACCCTTTGCATCTTTGTTCGCAGTTTTTGATTACACAACTACACCACCCTGTACGTATAATTGTGGATCTATACATCTACTATTCCAAGTTTAAATCTCTGGATATTTCTACAGATTCATCTAACTAAAGTTACAGTAATTTTGGATTTTCGTGTTATTTTGCCAATGTGCTGGTTCCAGGAAAGTGTGGCTCAATTATGATGCCAAGAAACTTCACCTCATCTGATATTGTTAATTTTTCACTTGAGATATTTAGAGGTTCTAGTCGTTCTAAGTTTCTTTTCCAGGTGGATTCGATAAAAGTATTTCGGGCTTATCTTAACTCTTTTTTTCTCCACCCATATTCGAGTGGCGTTTAGGACTTTCAGCATAAGTTAACTAACGGTACTATTGAATTCCTTACTGTGATGACTGTCATTAGCGTAGCCTTGGAAGATAAATCCTTACTGCTAAATATTCCTAGGAATTCGTCCACTGGAAAGTTCCACGAGAAAGAAGAGGTATCCCTACTTGCGAACACCAATTTGCTACTTGAGCTCGCAGGGTATCACCAAGTATAGATGCAAACACCACCCTGCCATTGAGCATGTTATTCCACGTTTTCAAGCAGCCTCTGGAAGCCCGGAATAAAATGAAGTGTTATCGAAAGTTACTCCTATAGCAAGAAGGGCCCCCAGCCCATTCTACTTATCTTCAAGCTCCCCCTCTCTATTCTTCTTATGATATGGTGGAGTGATATTATTTGCAGATTCTTCTGCCTGGTATACATATTGGTTCGAATGCATTGGTTGTAAGACCTGTGCCTATGTCTTTTCTCAAGTTCTTAAGTGCATCAGACTATAATACCGATTGGTCTTAAGAATTTGACTCGGGAGCAATTGGTTTCAGATCCTTGATATACAACCCAGAGCCAAGCTGGTCTGAGTAAAAGTCCAAGTTTGCTATATAACAGGCCTGAATCCTGTTGCGGCATTATTGATATACTTCCGTCTATTGCCATGGAATTGTGAGGCTCGACGCTTATGGCCTATTCAATTTTTTCCTGTTACCCACTTTCTTAGCGACCATGTAATCATCTATTTCTCCTTTTCATGGTATTCTATTCCTATTATTTGTCAGTCGCCAAGCGATTGGTCAATGATTGTGGAGCCAAGACAGTGTACTCGGAATAATTCTCTATCGAATTCTTCCATGTCTTGTTCTCCTGGTTCTTTTCCAAAGAGTATCCTGTTCAGCGTGGTTCCTTGGATCGAATCTTCTGAAGTCCCTAGTTAGATGCAAAGTTGCTAGAATGTTGCCTGGTAAACTCTAACAAATTACAGTGCGATGTGAACCCGCACGATCCGTTGCCATCTGATGTGCCTAGATAAAACCTATCTTGTATATAATGGCGAAGCTATTTTATGGAGTTCTTGATTTTTTAGTACTAATTCAATATTGTGAGCGCTTTGTATTTTTCAGGCTCATGAGGTCTGCAGTTCTTCGCCCCAAAAATAATTTGCATCAAAAGGCAGGTTTAAGGTAAAGAGTTCTGGAAACTTTTGATATTAAATTTTTTAATTGGATTGAATCTGCGGTAGGTTCTTGATGAAACATATTCACTAGAATAATTATAAATATTACAATACACACATGGTTTATTGTTTCATGAGTTTTGTTCAGATGTGTCTGACCATATGCAAGGCCGAGACATATCTCGGCCTTGCGACGATTATCGCCATGGTCGCATGGTCATTGTGTAATTGGCTTTATATACGTGTCCTGGTTGGATGGTAGAGTAGGTGTGGTTAAACTTCACCACGACGTTAATTTAAATAATTGTTTAAAAAAAAAATGCAAAATAAGTATTTTGAGGTTCTGATGAATTGAGTGTTGTACTCTATATGGTTTCATTTGTAATATCGATATCCAAACTTGTGAAATGAAATTCTGCCTTTTATTTTGAGTCTCTTTAATCCACTTCTACTAAGCTTACGTAGCCATCTTAGTACATAGGACTGCAAGCACCAGCAGTCATCCATTCTTTGAAGAAAGAGGCGTTGATCCTCTGGACAAACCCGTTCTTCACTGAAGCTACCTCATACCTCTATCATCCGACAGAGACAGTGGTTTCTACACTCTATAATAGAAACAGACGGTCGGGACAAACTACCCGTAATTAATGATCAATTCTTGTCTAAGGGCATAAATTTTTACATAATTAAATATTTCTCAAAATATAAGTTGCAGAACAGCGCAATTCGTAATAAAATCTATTTAGTTGGTCCCGACTAGCTATCTCATACAGAGAGACAGGCGGACAGACTGTAACGAAGCGTTTTTCGTTACCGAAATGTGCACATGATATTTTTATTTATGAATAACCTCTATGTGAATTATTCTGTTATATTTGTTATTGTAAATATATTGTACCCCCTTAAGCGAATTAGCTTAATAAACTAATAAAAATATTAATTTGTAGACGCACCGAATAACGCTACCAATTTTAAGTACAGATGAACTCAGGTAAAGGGAGAGCGACGAGAGTGAATTGTATAATGGCGCGAACCTAGTAGAACATATTTCAGTACATATCCAGCCACCGTGCGAGATAAATGTTAGTGCCTGCCGTCCTGAATGAATCGACCGCGAAATATTTTAAGTGTCAAAACTAGATAATGAAAATATTTTCGACCTGACGTCACTCATATGATGTCATCCTTTCGGTACAAGAGAATAATTGAAAATATTCAATAGTTAGTACACCCGTTGTTGTTCCCTGCATTAGACATGTCTGCCGTTTCCTCCGACCTGCGAGAAAAATATTGTAAGTCCAAAATTCATATGATTGAATTATTTTTACTTAATCGAAAATATTCCGTATGACGTCACGTCGATCCATCACGCATCTATTACAGCCGTTTCTCCTTCTTGTAAGCATTCGAAGGAATAATTAAATTCGTCTCGTGTTGGCCGTCAGCCAGAGCGACTCATCGGCAGCAGACGTGTCCACTCCGAAAGTCGAACCCAGGTATAGTTAGCGTCATATATCATTATGCACAGCAGAATTTTGGTAAGTCCGTACTTCGTCATCGATTAACGGCGTATTCGTCTGGCGTCTACTCCCGCTCCTATAGTAAGCTGTTTCATTTCAGAAATGGACCTGAGAAGCCCTGCAGAATTTATTCCGTTTCGACCACTCCACCGCGGCAGACGTGCCCGACCGTAACCACAGGAGTAAGTAAGTCCGTTGGGGCGTAACTAAACTGAGGTATTAGCCAAGTATTATATAAAACTTTTTTATAATTTTGCCACTTGCTATCCCTGTCAACTGAGTAATCTGATACTATCATTTCCGTTGCAACGCTTACTTTCCTCTCGGTAGTTAGTAACCTGTAGACTTTGGTTGATCATTTAGTAGATATGTAGATTTGTATATAGTAGGTGAATTTGAATAAACTAGCATTGTTTTAGAAAATTCTGAGTTTTACTCTTTGTGTGAAAACATCTAATTTTCCAAAGATTGTTCCACTGCGGTATCATTTCTCCACTTAAGCTACTCAGCCTCGCGTCTCCGGCCTGTCGATAGTGGGCCCTATTGCTTAAACTAGGACTGGTGCTCGAGCTTAAACCAAAAACTCGTTCCCTGGGCCGAGTGTCAAAGAGTGGTTTTTTTCGTTTCGTCATCCGTTGGGGTGGACAAAAACTCCATTTTACAATATTTAGTGAAGAAAATATCATTTTGCTTTATATGTCAAATATATAATTTCTTGCAAGTTAGCTCAAAATATAAATAATTTCATTATATATTTCTTAACTAAATTTGTTTCCTTGTTATAAGCATGCAATTTGTATTGTTCGTAACAGAATGTATTTAATCCACATAAAAACCTCCCGTTGCATGTTGAACCATGTACACCTTTTTATTTTTGTTGAACTATTGCCGGCTCGAGCTCCGCGGTGTTTGTGATAAACAAAGTAATAAGAACAATAAAGCCTTAAACTCAAATTAAAAGCATTTCTAAACGTGACTCTACCATAAAAGTAAGGTAAAATAATAAAGCGCTTAACAAGTTATTCTATTAAGAATAAGAATGTAATCAAAACGAAAACAATACCTTGTCAGAATGGAGGAGGCGGCTTACGGGAGGATTAAACTAAAGTCATAAAAGTTACACTACAGCATCTGAATAGCAAATAAGGAAAAGAAAACTTTACACTTAGGCAACATTAAGAAACATTTTCAATTTCTTCCTTTTTAGCTGCGTTGTGATTGCTTTTAGTTTCGTTTTAACAAACAATAGACCTCGCTTGTATTATAAAGCGCTAAAAGCATATTCCCAACTAATTCAGGGCAGGCCATTAACGACTAGCTCACCTTCTACTCAAGTCAAATAATATTAGAACTTGGCTCTTTCCGAAATAGGTATTTTGAATGCGACACAACATTCGGAAGTGTTCATTTGGTGGCCCTGAGGCCGTCTTCGTCGTCATTGTTTTAATATAATGCCACCCGGATCATTTTCATTGAGCCGTTAACCTATTTTGGCAGTACATATTAGGCTGTTATTGTTAACGTTTATAACTCTAAAAATACGGTTTGCAAGCTACGTTTAATAGCAAAAACGTGCTTAGTACCGAGGATATAGTTAGGAGGTAATGTGTTTTTATAAAACGAGCTTTTAATTAGACCATCTTCTGAAATTCATTTGATACGTATGACACAAAACACTTTTGATCTCGCTTCAAAAAGATGTTAGTTGACAAAATTCATTTTACTGTACTGTGAACTTTTGTCCCAATTGCATGTGTGATTGTATATGTATTGTATACATTGAATACTATATGAAACTTGATTCCTGATTTCTCTATATAATACTAGTGATAATAGTAATAATAATGGGAAATATTTATATTTTCTACAATAAAAAATTTAAATTGAGTACTATATGAATATAAATAAAGAAATGGGAACAATAATAATAACAATTCTTTATCTCTCAATTAATAGTACAAAAAAAGATAGACACAGCATACACATTGTTAGGTGTATATAAAATCATTACACAAAGCAAAAAGAAAAATAAAACAAACAGACTAAAATATTTATGTATATATATGCATATACATCTAAAACAGGAAACAATTATGGTAAAGATGTAATTTAGGTTAAAAGTTATTTGGAGAAAAATTCTTCAAGAGATTAACAGTTTTTGTCAAGCTTTAAGCTTTTTTTTTAAATAAATTTTTTATCTCAATTGGCAAAGTATTGAATATTTTATTTAAAAAATTTAGTATTTAAAAAAAATACACGAATGGGGATTCAGAGGACACGTACCTCTTTTCTCTCTCTTTGTGCCGCAAAGTTCCACCTTGAGCGTCACCCTGTTTTTAATAGCCGTTAATGAATTATTGCTTTCAGTTAATGAACAAATTAAAAAATGCTGATATGTTGATCTGGTGATTTATTATTCAGCGAAAACTATGCCTAAGATAGAAGAAACTTTGCAACAAAGCATAGACGATGTGTCATCCAGAGCGGAAAGATTAGGTTTCAAACTATCTTTATTTAAAACTATGTGTGTTCATTTGAAAACTGAGAAAACTCCATCATAATGATCCGAGATTATACATAGCAAATAACCCAATTGCTGTTAGTCAGACAGCACGTGTTTTGGGTCTAGTCTTTGAGTCGAAACTTACATAGACACCTCATATCCAAAATATCGCTGAGAAAGCAAAAAAAAAGCATTGAACGTTATACGTTGTGTATCTATTATAAACTGGAGATCAGACAGGGAAATTCCTCTTAAGTTGTACACATCTTTAGTATTATCCAAGATGGATTACGGATATATTGTATATTCGTCTGCTCGTAAGTCTCGTCTACATGTTTTAGAATCTATTCATTATACGGGCCTTAGGTTAACCACAGGAGCGTTTCGCACAAGCCCATTAGATTCTGTATTTTGTGAGGTGGGAATTACATCCCTTAAGTTCAGGCAACACCGCTTACTTTCAAATTAGGCAGGGAAGAAATGGTCCATGCCTCATCATCATGTTCATTCAGTGCTATTTAATAACGAATTAGAAAAAGTATATAACGAGAGGCTATCACTCATCCAGTAGGAATAAGAGTTAAAGAATCACTGAATAAACTGGGAATCACCTTACCTAGAGTGCTACCTATAGGATTTTCTAACATACCGCCCTATAAAATGCCCATCCAATTACTACGATCCGACCTTTCTATCTATGCGAAAGTAGACACTTCCAACATATATCTAAGACTCAAATTTAATGAAATTTTAAACAAATACACACATGTATCGAAAACGGACCATGGTGTTGGTGGCGCATTTGTCACAGCAGGGAAATGCCATTCGTGGTCTCTGCCACCTGCTACCAGTATACACAGCAAAGCTGTATGCAATATGACAGGCACTGAGGTATAGTGAAATGTTTGATCACAATTTATTTCTTATACGTACAGATTCATTAAGTTGTATAGAAACAATTGGAGATATAGCTACAGCTGACCAGATGGAAAACATGGTCTAAAAAATTTTATTGTTTACATAAACAATACGCCGATCTCGCCAAAACTGTAAAGTTGAACTATAAAATCAACTTGGCCCCTGAGAAAGTTAATATAAAAATAGCACTAACCTGACAATACACATTTTGTATTTTTCAAGTCCTAACAGTATCCGTTGTATATAAATCCACTGCATGTTGTCTTCAAATTATAGAAAAAATAAAGCTTAACTTTATGTTATTTCTAAAACCTTTCTATTACCTATAAACTTTAACTATCAAATGAAATGTTTAGCAGACTTTGAAGTGGCTATCTTAGGGCTACTATTACATGAGAGACTGTTTTATTATTCAATTAGATGACACAGCTCTACAATAAGTACTCCTAGTATAAGAGGGCAGCCAGAATTTAGCAATTCCGTCATTAGGACCCGATTAAAGGAAGTTATATTATATTATTTGTATAATCCTCGTCCGTTCCCATTTTGAAATGTGTCTGTGTAGGTGGCGGAGAAGCACATTTTTGTTTTCTAGAACACATCATGAACATACCACTACGCTGATGGTATAAGCAAACTTTTATGGTTTTAATGACAATAGTATGAAAGTTTATTGGGTGTTGAAAAGAAGAAGGAAAACAAAAATGCCTGGGTACAACATATCGCCTTTTTAAATTTTGTATATTGATATTTTGGAAGGATAAGATTTTATTTAAGCTGTTTTGAAAATAGTTTATATTGAAAGATTTACAGTAAGTACTATAAGTCTAACCTTCAAATATTTTAATTTAATAAAGAAAATGTAGATCTTATCATAAAATGTTAACGATGGTGTTTTATGGTAAAAAAAATTGAAAGAAAAAGAAAAGAGAGTTATTTGAAGATTACTAAGAAAAAAAGGCCGATATAAAAAGAGAGAATGAATGGAAAAATTTTGAGAAAAAATTAATTAAGAACTGACTGATTTGTGAAAAATTGAAAAAGAAATTGGAATTTTGGAATTAAGAAGGCATCTGATAAGAAGAACGTATCAAACAATTGAAATGAACAATTTTAATTTTATAATAATAATTATAAAGATTTAAATAATTCTTTTCAATTTAAATTTACTACGGTTGATGAGGTAAGATTTCTCTACTGCATGTGCGTTAGCTGCCGTTACAGACGAGATATTTTCTTCATTAGACAAAGGCATGGTTAGTGTCTTGGTACTATTTTGATACGATAAATCACAAACTTATTTGTGCCAAATTAAAATATTATGGATTTTTACCATCGGGTCTATCACCTGTTCCTTCGTATTTGAATGATAGATCACAAGAAATTGTTGTGAATATTATCTCCTCTTCGAGTCTAAGTATAAGGTCTAGTGTACCTCAAGGGTCTATTTTAGGACCACTCCTATTTATAATTTATACAACTGAATTAATAAACTCATTATCTGATTGTAAAGTACAAGCCTATTTAGATGATACTGTCCTTTACAAACATTTTTCCCTTGATAATAGTGCTCATTCTGTCTCGTGTGTCAGTTCTGAACTAACTAAAATTAAATTATTACCAACTAAACATGACTTGAAACTTAATTCTAATAAATATAGAATTATGTTATTTGGCGGTAAAAATAATACGAATTATATAATGGAAAATTTTAACCTGTTTAGGTTTAACTCTTTATTCTCACTTCCGATTCAAAGAGCATGTCAAAAAACTTGTACAATGGGCGTATTCATCATTGAAATTAATATATTCAAATCGATATCTCTTGAGTCACTTGTGTTATCTCACTTTAATTACAGGATTTTATCTATGGTTTTTGTCTTGATCAACTTGATAATAGTATACAAAAAAATTCAAAATTCTTGTTGTCGAATGGTGTTTGGCTTGAGACGTTTTGATCATATTTCACACAATATTAAAGATTGCAATAATTGGCTTAATATGAACAATCGAAGAGAGCAACACATGTGTAACTTTGTTCGCAAAACCTTAACAAGTACTAACTCCCTCTCAATAATAAAAAATAATTTTATTTTGTACTCTTGTGTTCATGATAGGGATACTAGACTTAAAAATAAATATGTTGTTCTACAGCATTATACTAGCATATATAAAAGAAGTTTGATTTTCAATGCTGTTTCTATTTATAACTCGTTACCTGAACAATTTAAAATTTTTAATATAAATAAATTTAAATATAAATACAAAAAATATTTATATTCGAAGCAATAGTATTATTTGATATTCTCGACTGATACCTATCTTGCCAATGCCTATAGTTAATTTAGTTTTGTTCTTACTCTTAAACTTCATATTGCTTTGTTATTAATAATTTGTTACACCACTGTTTTTTTGTTTTCAATTTAGTCTTGTAATGCTCAATCTTTGTAAGATAGTATTAATATCTATATTTATATTTTAAGTAAGGTCACATTAACTCAAGTCTTGGTTGAGTATGGGTAGTATTTTTGCTAGATTTCGCTATGGTGGATCAATTGTCATTTTTGTGTTATTCCTCCATACTTGTTTTATTTTCTAAGATATATTTTTTTAACTGGTAGATTACGTAAATAAAGACGATTTATTATTATTATTATTACTAAATAAACAATGCACCGACCTCGCTGAAACTGCAAAACTAGAGGTAACAGTGTTCGCAGCCCTTTAGATTAATCTTTCACATTACAGTTCTTATGTTTTTGATATAAATAAATATAGTTTTTCCCCATAGATCATAAAAGCAGTTAAGTTGCGTAATTGGTTGTAGTATTCCCAATGGCGGCTAGATAATTTAGTTTTTGATATTATATTAATGCGTTGTCTCACTATTTCTGCATAAATTTCATATTGTCAGTTATCTATGATAAAGGTATAAGATAACATAATAAATTACCTGAGTTTGTTATAACAGTATTAAATGTAAATACTTTTACGAAAATGTGAAAGAAAGGACTACGAACGAAAAATAAATAATTGCTCTACATCTAATTTTGTAATATTTTGTTTAATTTTGGTTATAAATACTACTTTACTCCGTCCGACTTTAGTGTTTAACTAGAATTTAGTTTTTATTTTGACTTTCTTTATAAACAAAAATTTAATCCAATTGAACGATTATTCTCTTCATTCTTTATCGTGTATCACTTTTCATAGTCTCTTTTAGTTATCAATTTTGTTATTGCACTTTTTTACGCACAACCAATTGAAAAAATCCAGAAGCAACAGTATTTGCACCAAACTTCCTTTGATATTACGTTACTACCGTATTCCTTAAGAGGGAAAGGTAATCCATTACCGCGTACTAAGGATTGCATATCGGCCTTGCCTACTACTCTTTCATATGAACCAGATTTTAAAACTTACTCTAAGTAATGAAAGTATTGAGCAGAAAATTTCATACTTGGGGTGCCTATTCTATGTTGTGCTGAAAGAATTTCAGGTTTCTTACTTGTGAAAAGTCTTAAAAACATGCCAAATTTGCCACTTGGTTATACAGCACAGGTGACGGAATGAAAATATTAATTTTTGTAATCTATGTCTTGTTATTAAACTTATCAATCTAGATAATTCCATATTTCTTTATAACATAATCATACTCTTAAGTCAGGGACCAAACTTTTCTAAATGGAAAAAAATATTAAGATAATTTGTTTCTCCGTGAGGATTTAGAGACACTTAAATAATCTCCAATGTATGTAGAGAAATTGCATTTTAATTGAAAATGACGTGATGCCTACGAATGGCACTCTCCCATTAGTTTAATGAAATACGCATTTACATGTGAATGCAGACGATGAGAATTTTATTAGTTTAATTGATGCTTGCTCATTTTGTATAAATCTTGAATTTATATCATGCGGTTATAGAAACTAATTCAACTTTTAACAATATTTTAGATTTGCGGGGAGCATATAAAAAAATCCAAAATATTGTTTCTCAAGTAAAGTGACTGTGAAGCTCAAGTACTTAATGGTATTAACTATTTAAAATTACAAGCTAATCATAAGGGTACAAATTTAGGTACAAAACATGATGCATGGGATAACATACGTTATTTTCAAAAAGTGACAGAATTTAAAACTATGTATGGATTAGACCAAACACAAAAGTCGCGTTAGGTCGCAAAAAATGTCAGTGTTTTGATTTTTTTGGAAGGTGTTACGATAGACACCAATAGTGCAAAACCAAGTTTGCAGCTTCGAAAGACCTGAGCTAACTGCGTGGTGCTCGAAAAACCTTGAAATTTTAGGATTTTTTTCCAGTTTTTGGCATCCTACAGAAAAAATCATCTTGTACACTTTTAAAGTAGATAAAATTTGCTACAATAAAAATAGCCAATTTCTGAAGTGGTGTATATCGGGACCTATTGGACCTACGGAGCTGCGATTGATCTCAAATAGTGGAGTGTGTGAGTCGGAAAAAAGCCGAAAATTGTAACGAGGGTACCTCCCACCCCGTTTTCGAGGATGCTGAGTACAATGGTGCTGGTAGAATTTCTCTTTGGAGTTGCGCAACCACTGAAATGGCCAAAAACTGCCCCCAAAAGTGGTTAAACGCTTATCACATCTTTTCCTACGGTAAAACTTAGCGTATCCCACTTTTTCAACGATGCTGAATGTTTCTTTCGACACCCTCCAATCTCTACCGTCTAATAAACACCCCCGGAGGGGTAAAAATCTTTTTTTTATACATCACCAGCAAAATGCATGTAACGCCCGTTTTCGAGGATGCTGAACACGGTGGTGATGCTGATTGTTTTTTCTGACCACCTCCAACCCCTCTAATGGCTAAAAAAAACACCCCCGAATGGGGCGAAAAACTTTTATATCTTACAGGTAAAATATATATGCAGCCCGCTTTTGAATACGCTGAGCACAATGGCGATGCTGAATGTTTTTTTTGCTCCTTCCAACCCCGATAACGGCTAATAAATACCCCCGAAAGGGATGAAATTTTTTTTTGTAAAATATCAGCGGCAAAATTCATGTACTGCCCGTCTTCGATGATACTGAGCACGGTAGTTATAATCAATGCTTTTCTGACGAGAGTGCATTCAAAGTTTCGCGGGTTCTCGTGAGTACAGCATGAGAAGTATGATTATTTTTCCCGTGCTTAGCATCCTCGAAAACGGGATCTATGATTATTATTATTGTACTGTTATGTTGACAGTTAGCAAACAAATACTGATGATCACTGCATAAACAGATGTAAACTTTTTAAAAATTTAGACGTTGATAAACATTGGGAATGAGTAAAAGAGAACAAGGTATATTACTCATGTTTGGGATCTTTTCTTCAACAAAGATATTACAGAAGGAAGGAAACTTGTGGAACTGATAATTACTCAAAAATATATATCATTATCTGCTCCGTAATATTGTGCCAATGAAGAATACAAAGAATAGTATAGAAGAATAACAAAGAAATTGTAAATCACTACCTGACAATATGGGATGAGTGTCTTTTACGGATTCTTTTGTAATTTTTGTGTGATGAAGCAATTGGTGCTATAAGTCCTGTTGACACATTAAAAATCCGTTGGACAAATTCCATGCGAACGAAGAGAGGAATTTCTGAAAAGATACTGTAAGTATAAGAGGTAAGGATATTGTCTGAAAGTTATTTGTGGCATTCTACAAATATTCTTTCCTATTATTTGGGTTTTCTACCACATGTACTATTATCCTCTTCAAAACAAATCACCGAATCTACAAAATAATAGAATTATTGGAAAAAAGAGCCTCTGCGCCCGTGACGTTTACGCCAAAGGAAAAGTCAGAGGTTATGTTTTGCAAATATTATAAATCGGAATAAACACAAAAATAATGTATTTTGCTGACGTTTCGGAAAGTAATCTCTTTCCGTTTTCAAAGCTATTTTTTTTTTGAAGAACTCTTATTTTGCTGTGTATGTCAAATACACAGCTTTAAGATTCTGTTTATGTTATTTCCATAGATACTTACTACTTACACAGAACATAGAACTGACGATATTTTTTTAGATAATGTTGAGTTTGTTAAGTTCTTCTTTTAACATTGGTAGCCAGGTTGTACAAATATCTACAGAACAATTCGATACGCACTTATCTTCATTTAATAAGATTATTGCTGATTCTTTAATTTTTCTTTTTTTGGTATCTGTTTCTTTTGTTAAAATTTTTGCCGAGTCCCAGTTTATTCTATGTCCGTTTTCCCAAGCATGTTCACAAATCTTTGATTTCTGAATTTCATTCTTTCTAATGTAATTCTTGTGCTCATCCAACCTCACACTGAAAGGTCTGGATGACTCACCCACATAACATTTATCACATTCGCACAAACTCAACATTATCTAAAAAAATATCATCAGTTCTATGTTCTGTGTAAGTAGTAAGTATCTATGGAAATAACATAAACAGAATCTTAAAGCTGTGTATTTGACATACACAGCAAAATAAGAGTTCTTAAAAAAAAAATAGCTTTGAAAACGGAAAGAGATTACTTTCCGAAACGTCAGCAAAATACATTATTTTTGTGTTTATTCCGATTTATAATATTTGCAAAACATAACCTCTGACTTTTCCTTTGGCGTAAACGTCACGGGCGCAGAGGCTCTTTTTTCCAATAATTCTATTATTTTGTAGATTCGGTGATTTGTTTTGAAGAGGATAATAGTACATGTGGTAGAAAACCCAAATAATAGGAAAGGTAAGGATAATCAAGAAGAGCATATTATGACAAATGTAAAGACTATTGAACATTTATCCTTACCTGTACTCCTGAGTACAGTCTGCCAATTTTAAAAAGCTATCCAAGAAATTGAACCATTTACCTTAATTCGTTTCAGTTGCTTCTCTGAAGATTGCGAAGCTAACAATTCTTATTGGTCGAGATAACATCGATATCTTAATCACCCGAGAAGTTATAGATAGGGCAAAAAAGCTACTTTCATATCTCACACAAAATTGGGTTGGATGATCTATGAAAACGCTTCAACTTATCGAGGACGTGTAAATGAAGAATATTCCTTTTGCCATAATACATCAAGATGAAATTTGTATGATATGTTGAAATAATACTTTCAAATTGAAAAATTAGGCGTTAAGAATTTATGAGCGCTATTCGAAGGAAGATCAACGATCCATACAAATGTTTCTCTATTTATTTATTACTCACCACTGTACAGGAACGATGTTTCCAATTACATAGTTGTATATACATATACATAGACGATTATACAATGACAATTCCCTACCACATTGCCATGTGTCATAGCTGAGACTGGAACTCAGGAGTGATATGGCGACTAGACGTGTTGTCTCCCACACAACCTCGTCTAGTCCACTGCTACCAACTTGGTAATATATAAAAAACGCCCACTAAACATCCATACCTACCCTAGCCAGGATTCAAACCCGGGACTCCACGGTTGCAAGTCTAACACGTAAGCATTGAGCCACTGAACAGGAAATTATGGAGGAAACAACCCGTCGTGGTAGTGGAAACAGATGAGAATCTAGTTTAAGTTGAAAACATGACGATATGACCCTATGAAATAATTATTTAACTGTGTTTAACCGATTAAAAATTAGAAAAATCATAAGAATGCATCTTTTGTTAAGGAATACGTGGAAAAATTCAAAAATATCTCGACAAGGGTTGTGCCTGGAAATTGTCTGAGGACAAATTGCTAAAAAAGAATAAAATAACATGGCATATTCCTCATTTTGCTGTGGTAAATCCAAACAAGCCAGGGAGAATAAGATTTATTTTTTATGCAGTCGCCAAAGTCGACGGAATAAGTCCAAATGATGCTTTATAGAAAGGACCTGATGTGGTGAAAGCTATATGTGAACACTGACTTGGCAAGTTCAGTTGAAAAGCATTGTTATAGATCTAAGTTCTAAATTATTTTCAGATGACATGGATGCCTCTTTACCTACCTTTGACAAATTCGCACAGCCAATGAACATCGGCCTTTCTCATAATGGTTCTTAAAATGGTCGATAATGTATGCGCCGTAATAGATTTTCATAAAATATTAATATTTTTGATATGCGTACCACCTGCTATAAGCCCCGAATACTATAGTCTATTTTCTGAAGCTATTGAAACATTACAATATTTAAATAATGAGTGCTTCTCGTATTTTCTAGGCGAGTTTAAAATTTCTGCTTAAAAAGAACAGCACGATAATAATTTTTTATCAAAACTGTAAAGATAGTTTTGCTAAAAGTCGGTTTCATATATTCTAATGTTTAGAATGCCCTGCAAAATTTATCTTAAATTCGACAATTGTTTATGACTTCCTAAGACAAGCAAAACTTTTTTCAAATAATAAGTTTTCTCGCCAAATCAAAAATAAGAATATTTACAAGAGTGCATCCCGTGGACATACTGTATAATTAGGAAACCGCGCACAAATGAGGCATCTATTTTGGATACTTACACGTAAATCTACGTTTTATAACATCGTAAGGAAATGAAAATCTAGCTTCTCTTGCCACTAATTTGTGCTTTTTACCGGTTTTAACAGTATTATTTTGAGATCCACGACACATATTTAAGTACTTATACAGAAGACAAAATTAGCAATTTGGTAAAAAGAAAACATATATCCCTTCTTCGAAGTGTTCATGTTCTACTTATATCCGAAATCGATAATTATTTATTAATGGCGCTGCTCTTAAGGGACGTCTCCGTCGCGGATTATCTTTCCATCTTCTCTAAAAGATATATTACTTTGCTAATACTCTGGCATTAAAAGTTATTAGTTATCTAAATCTTTACGTTTTCTTCTAAATACATATTGATCCATAGGTAGAGGTATATTACAAATTTTCATATATATCGATTATAAAACAATCTAATTTTAACTTTTACCGAATTACTTCATAAATAAACACTATGTGTATTACGTGCCGAAAATTCATTAAATAAAGATAGGACATAAATAATAAATAAATAAATAAACACCACAGAAGTTAGACAACCCCCTTATTCCAGAAGCCATGGGCTTGTGCGGATATTGAAAAAACGCGGACATACAACCATTTCCTCCGACAGTGCCGGAGCCAGGATTCGAACCCGGTGGTGCGATGTCCGTGTGATTAATCGCGATTGATACCTCGCGCCTTAACCCACTCGGCTATCGACCAGATATATATAAATATTATTTTATATAGTAAATATAAGAAGAACTAGATGCCTGTTAGTTTTTTAGACGTGCGGTATTAAGAGTTTCCATGATCTTCTACAAAAAAATAAGAATAAGTCATATCATCACGCTAATACATATATCAATCACTACAAATTGCTCACACAAGACGAATTTTGCATACATTTATAAAGAGATCTACCTAATCCTATTCAATTTGAAATTAATTAGAAATGCATGTTAGGCAGATTAAGTTGCATTGTTGCACTGGAATAGGAAATGATGATGTGATTGTCTAATCTAGGATTTAGGAGCCCACGAAATAACGCTTAGAGGCATCGTCACAATTTCGCATTCATTGTAACTGAAAGGAAGTTTCTTCTGTTAGGTTTGTTTTTGAAACTTTAAGTTAGTTATATTCTTGAAGGAGGGATTCAGTTGGGAAGTATTTATTATTTGTAACCCTAACTTTTTTTATTGCAATTAGATCATAAAACCACCTAAACAGATTTTCTCTACATTTCATTGATTTATAGATGAGTATTAAAGAAGTACATTGTTTAGGAATTATTAGAGCAAAAATTCCACACTGATAAAAATTACTTAGTATTTATTTCTTTATCGAACTTATTCCATGGCAAGTTCTGATCCAATTAGGTTGTAATTAATTTACTTTTGTTTATATCAAAGAAGCAGCCATGTTGATTGCTTAAGAACATGAGATGGGCAAGTAGAGGGTATCGACAATGCGGGTGAGTACATCCCTTCGAGAGATACAAATTTAGATTCAGAGTAATTTTTTAATATAAATCTTAAACGAATATTCAATTTTCGATAGATACAGAATTAAAGGGAACTAGCTGCCATTTCTATCACCTTTAGGGATGTTAAAGAATACGCCAAAACCGTCGATAAACTTTTCGAAACTGTAACAAAATCCAAACAATTCGCATGAAAAGCGTGCTTCGCGTAAAAATGGCGCTGGAAGAGGTTCTTATATTTTAAATCACATTTTCGATCCACTTGGAGCGTTTTTTATGCCAAAATCTTGAAAACTCATCAAGGAGTGTAATTTTAGAAAGTGTAGAAAATGTCGCTGCACAGGGACGTAATGGCGCCCCGACCACCAAAATTTAGAAAGTGTAACAAAAATAGACTTTAATTTCGGAAATTTCAAAATTAAAAACCCTTTTACGAATCCACGTTTTGCAGCACTGCAACTCATGCGTTGTATTAAATACACAGGGCAATAACTACTGAAACCTACTACTATTGAGGAAAGGAAAATGCAATTCATTAAGGGAAGGTACATACCCACGTATAGTCCAGTGCTATTAGGTTTATACCTCAGAAACCAGCAATGAATGGATTTGAATGTTTCCAGGTTTTTGAATTTCTTGTAGTAAAAAGTGAAAAGTTTACCCTTTGAAATTTTCCGCTAATGGTTTTTGAAATGAAAATTACGTTACTTCTAGTATAGTATGTTCCTTTTACAGCTATATTCATATTCTCTCTCCAAAATTATTATTTAATTTCTATACAAATACCCTCTTTTTTATTCTAAACTAATTGTAAATTAAATTTACTATAAAATGTTCTTCCATATGTATTTTTGAAACCGCCACGTACTTACGATATGGGCCGTCAAAGTGGGAGGTACGAGGATTTCGATTTATTTTATTTTTTATTTTATTTAACTTACACCATTCAACAGTATAACACCAATTACTGAATGGGTACAATACAGAGTTATGATATTTATAACAATACTAACTAACAATACTCAATAATCAGTAACAAAAGAAATATTAGAAAAGATAATACAAAAAGTGCTAAGAATTAAAAACTAAGTGCCGCTAAATTATTAGAAGTTCGGATATAATAAACGTCGGTACACACTATAGTTTTAGGTTTTTTATCAAGGCCACATTGCAGTTGAACAAATCAAACTTGGTTTGGACAGAGTTATAATTGTTGCAAATTTGATGAAGCGGTGAGAATTTCAGTACATTAATACGGGGTGTTTGGAAATTGAAAGTAGGAGATTGCCGTAATATTACATGGGGAATTGAGAAATTCAACTGGCTGAGAATCTCCTCACTGTCAATGTCATTAGTTATTAGATTGCGTAAGAAAACTAGTTGGGCAATAATACGGCGATTTTCAAGAGCGTCGAAAGAGTGTCTAGACAGTAATTCTTTATGCGGAAATCCAATTGGTGGATATAAATTATCGTTCTTGAAGCTGAGATATTTTAAAAAACGTCTCTGAACTCTTTCTATATTTTGCACATGAATATTGTAGTGAGGACACCCTATGATGGAGGCATATTCGACACGAGGTCTAACAAGGGCGCAGTATAATAACTTGTTGGTATTAATATCATTAAATTCGCGTGTATTCCGTATCACAAAGCCAAGAGATCTGAAGGAATTTGTTACTATATCATTTATATGGTATGTAAAGGATAGGTTAGAATCAAAAATTACGCCAAGGTCACGTATAGTGTTAGGTCTACGCAGGGAAACTTCATCAATGGTATAGTCATATTTTATGACATTGTGTTTCAGAGAGAAGGACATTACGTTGCATTTGGAAGGATTTAGAGGCAGACTGCTTGATGTACACCAGTTATTAATTTTGCTTAATGCTAATTGTAGCTTATTACAGTCATCAGAGCACTTAATAGAAGTGTATATTTTTCATATCATCCGCGTATAATAAACAATTTGCTTCCACCCCATTTATGATACCATTAATGTATATATTAAATAATAATGGTCCCAGTATAGATCCTTGAGGGACCCCAGAGGTGACAGATATCTCAGTAGATTGTTGGCCGCAACATTGTACAAACTGTTTTCTGTCTTCAAGGTAAGATTTGAAAAAATATAGCAGATTTTTTGACAAGCCAAAAAGATCTAATTTGTTAAGCAAAATACCATGATTGAGTCTATCGAATGCCTTCGAGAAATCAGTGTATATAACGTCCACCTGCAAACCGTTGTCAAATGTATCAGCTATGAATTGCGTTATACAGAATAAGTTCGTAGTTGTCGATCTTCCCTTCATGAAACCGTGTTGTTTAGGTGTGATTTTGTTTTTTTACTGAAAAAAGAGAAAATCGTGGAGAAGCATTTCAAGACACTTAGAAAAGTTATTGATAATAGTAATGGGTCTATGATTTTCAATTTGGTTTTTCCCTCCTTTCTTGTATACAGGTATTACTTTAGAGAACTTCCAAGAAGAGGGATATGTAGACTTGTTAATGGAGAGATTAAATATTATGGTAAATGGTATTGCAAAAAGACATGCACAGTCTCGTAGAAAAAAAGCAGGTATTTTATCTGGGCCAACAGTATCTTTGGGTTTAAATTTTTTAAGACTATTAAGTACTTCAGTTTCAGTAAATTGCTTTAAATGTAAGCTATCGGTTAGGATATTTTGAGAGGTAACTTCAAAATGAGTGCTATCTGTATAAGAACTCTGAAAAAAGCCTGCAAAAGCATCTGCAATGCTTTTTGGATCATTTATCAAACTATTGTTATAT
Source organism: Leptura quadrifasciata (assembly GCA_963675555.1). NCBI lineage: Eukaryota > Metazoa > Arthropoda > Insecta > Coleoptera > Cerambycidae > Leptura > Leptura quadrifasciata. The sequence goes on from OY776673.1 coordinate 22,400,582, forward strand.
ATCATATTGTTTGGCATACCATTATTATTTTTTTTATTGTTGTTAAGAAATTGCCATAGTTCTTTCGGGTTGTTTTTTATATTGCTTTCAATGCGACTGCAATATTCTTTATAAGAGTTTTCTATATCGGCTTTAATTCTTTGCCTTAAGGATAGGAATTCTTGTAACGCGATGGGGTCTTTATATCTTTTATAGTCTCTCCAGGCTTTATATTTAAGACGGATACATTTTATAATGATAGCACTAAACCAAGGTGGGTACATTCGTCTATGAGGTTTGGTTTTAGGTACGAAAGTATCAAGAAAGTCATGCAATTTTGTATAAAGTGCATCGCAAGAACTGTCGACATCGGTATAACTATTTAAGAAGCTCCAGTCTATATGAGTTAAACTTTCATACAGCCCTATGAAATCTGCCTTACGAAAATTGTAAAATACATTATCAATTCTTTGTCTATTGTTCTTTTCCTTTATGTCGACTTGTACAAAGCTTTCAGCTTTCTATTTTTTTTTTGTTAGATAGACAAAAGATCATGTTATATGATACTGGAACTGCATCTTTTGCAAACGACTTAAATACAAGTCATCAAAGTTGGCGGAATGAACCAACCACCAGCTTCTGAAAATTTATTGAAAGTGATGTAAAACTGGGTGTCGCTCTGCTTGTAGATGTAGAAAAAGTGGCATAAATTTTTCTATATCATGTTTATTATGCAAAAGAGTTAGCTGTTTAAATGCTCCACCAATGATATTAATGAATGGCATCGAAAACGAAAACGTCGGAGACAATGAGACAATTTAACAAAAAATTATAATTACTTATGACATTAAAATTTCTAATAATTATTTATCATAAGTTGCTAATAAATTATTTTCAATAAAAAACTAATGTGCTTGTATTATTTAATGTTTCTTTAATTTATTTCGCTTTTTGGAGCTTCTGCCACCTTCAAGTCAATTTTAAAAACCTTAATTTTTTTTTACAAATTCTTTATAAACAACCTCGAAAACTATAACAAGCCGTGGGGAAAAATCTACAACAGGTAAGGGTGGAGGAAAAAAGTGAGAGCAAAACGATATTCATCAGGGATATTGACGCAGGAGCGGCGGGAGATGAAATCAAGGAGGCCATCGTAAAAATAGTGGCGAGGCCATACTTCGGAGTAAAGCATATCGAAATATCCTCAATAAGGGAGACGTTGAATGGAAGTCAGACTGCAACAGTGAAGGCCCCAAAGAGAATTGCAGAACTTCTTAAAAAGAGGGGAGGCGTAAGGATTGGATGGTTAAATTGCAGAGTCAGGAAAAGGGTTAATATCGCCAGGTGCTTTAAATGCTTGTAGTTTGGGCACAGGGCAAGAACGTGTGCGAGGACTGCCTAAGATGTGGAGAAAAGGGACACACGGTAAAGGACTGTAATAAACCTGAGTACTATGGGATTTGTAAAGCAGGGGGACACAGAAGTAACTCTATGAAATGCCCAAAATACAGGGATATGATATACGAAAGGGAAGAAAGAGGATGGAGACCTCAGAGAGATGGATAAATGGATTCGAATAAGGACAAAGGAAGAGGACAGAAGAAATCTACCCCCCGAACCCCTAATCATTTTAATAGATGGGGATGTAAGGGAATACGGGAAGTTTTACTAACACCAATACACGATGAATGACACGTGGCCTGATGGAAAGCGAAAGCAGTTCCAGATTATTTGGAAACACTGATCCAGGAGGGGGTTTAGTCGGCAGAAGTCCGACACTACCCGGTGCGGTAGACCCTAGCGCCGGGTGTCCATGCCGGATTTTCTCCTCCACCATAAAAGAAAATGTATTTAAAAAACATATTCATTCATTATAACAACTGTACTTAAATCGACATTTTCTAACTTAGAAATTTATAGTATCGCCATGTGACTCACTAGTACTGTCTCCTTTTAAAAAGGTTGACACTGTTTATGGTCCTTACCTTAGAACAAAGACACACGAGGCTCATTTTGGACGAGCGGTGGCCGACTATTACCGCACACGGGTATTTCTTCCGAACTAGTTCTTTTTTATCAGAATATTCTAATGCTCTTATGTTTCATATTACTAATGTCTTCTGAACTTCTGATATTAACTTTTCCAAATCGAAATTGTCGCTGTCATCCATTTTCTTTTCACGCAAATCGCAAAATATCCTTCCGTAAACAGATTTGGCGCAAGCATCAACTTTACAATATAAATACACAACCTCATGTGTGCGGAAACGCGTAATACGAATAGACGAAAGGACTAGCGTCAACGCCAGTGAACGAGCGGTCCTGGTCCAGACGATCGAGGCGTCGCCTAAAATAAAAATGTTTGTGCGTCACGTATGTGCGTTTCTATGAATTAGTATAGAACTATGTGACGAGTCGGCCGCCGAGCGGCCGCCGCTCGTCTAAAATGAGCCTCGTGTGTCTTTGTCCTAAATCAAACTACAGCAACCAGGACATAAAAGTGCAGAGCTCATGTACCCGATTTATTTTCAATTCAACAATTCAGTGGACTCTTGTTTTATATGATTATGTTAATTATACATATAAATGATACTTACAGGAGAAGTTAATTATTATGGTGACCTTCTACTTTACTTTGACCTAGCAGCCCTTTCCTTGCTTTTTAGTCTGCTGGTACAGTATTGCGTAATAATAATTACTGTAATTATCCTTAATTGTTTCGTAGCTGTAATTAATCAACAAAACCAGCCAGCTTTTATTTCACTAATAATTATTTAAAATGTATTTCACAAACTTCTCAATGCCGAATTAAAATATGTAATTACATTTACCAAGTTTCAGAATAGCCGGAGAAAATATAAACAGGGAAATTAAGTGACGAACGTTTCGAGTAATTGTCGGAATTGGGGATTAGTCCAAAAGTTCCTAAAATAATCGTTTTTATTAAAACAACACTAAAAGTTTCTTGTTAATTTTATAAATTGGTAGTATACTTAGTGGTAGAAAATTAAGTTTTTAGTGTTGAAAATACTTTTATAAACGTGTATTTTAAGTATCATTTACACATAAATAAAACGACATGCAACAGATTTGTCTATCGGACGACGACGATGCAGCGATTGAGATTGAGAGAATACGAGACTAGATTTGGTTCGGGTGCTGTTAAGTGGTTGGCTAATAATAATAATAATAATAATATGCCCTGTCACGTAGGACTCCATGCAGTATAAGCGAAACCTCTCTATGGCCTGGATCGACTACCGCAAGGCATTTGACATGACATCGCATGAGCTCATTGTTCACTTGCTCCGATGTCTTGTGGTACCCGGTCCCGTAGTGAGATGTATTGAAGAACTGATGCCGCTCTGGAGGACTCGCTTTACCATAACATCGGGTAACGATATAGTCCAAACAGAGTCGGTAACATTTAGAAGAGGAGTGTTTCAGGGAGATTCCCTCAGCCCCCTTCTGTTTTGCATCTCACTACTGGCATTATCCGTCTCGCTCCGGAAAACCCATGGCTACAACTGCGGTACTCCCGGCGACATGAGGCATAAGGTCACCCAACTATTTTATATGGATGACCTTAAACTTTATGCCTCTGGAGAGAGGGATCTCCAACAGTTCCTTAGGGTGGTACAGGAGTACACGCAGGCTGTCGGTATGCAGTTCGGATTGGACAAATACGCACTGATCCATCTCAAGAGAGGACAATGCGGTGACTATGGAGAGGACGCGCAGCTCGTGGACGGAAGCATCTTACACCATCTAGATGCTGGAGAGTCGTACACTTACTTGGGTGTAGAGGAACGCTCCACCCAAGAAGTGAGTGTAGTGAAAAACGCTCTCCGCGGCAAGTATCAGCACTTACTCCGACAGATCTGTTCCTCAGAACTGTCGGGGAAGAACAAGGTGTCTGCTACAAATATGCTTGCCGTTCCGACCCTTCTCTACTCTTTCGGAGTAGTGAAGTGGACTAGAGAAGAGCTGCTTCAACTTGATGTAGTAACCCGCAAGAAAATGCATCTCAACAGGAGCTTGCATCCTAAATCGTCCGTTCCACGGTTATATGTTCCACGACATCGGGGAGGTCGTGGACTCTTGAGCTTGGAGAGTCCCCATAGCAGGATGGCTCTGGATGGAGCATGTAAGGTCATCAGAAATTCGGTTCCCCTCCTCTGCATGGTGCGAGGCCATGAAAATGCAGAGGTAGGAGCTTTTCTCTTTAAGGCAGCACGGAGAGCAGCCGATGAACTTGGTCTCATTTTCGACGTCGAGCGGGTAAACCCCGACTCTGTCACCGAGTTGGAACCCGTTCGACTAAAACCCACATTAGAATTACAGAACACAACATCCTTCTGCAGCTCCATAAGGATAAGCCATTGCACGGGGTCCTCTATAAAAATATAGAAGACCTCGGCTTATCCGAAAGGCTGACCTTCGCCTTCTTAAGGGCAGCTGGGCTGAAGTCTGAGACCGAGGGATTCATAATGGCTTGCCAGGATGGTGTATTTAACACCCTCGTCTATCGACGTCGTATGGACGTCCCTGACGTCAGCTGCAGGGCCTGCCGCAGGGCGCCGGAGACTGTAATGCACTTACTGTCGGCTTGCCCGACATACGCAGTCTCGGCCTATATTCACACACACGACGCAGCATTACGAGTGCTTTACTATCATCTAAGGCACTCGTATGGGATAGACGAAACACCAGTGCTGCCTTACGCTCCGAGGGATATTGAGTCCGTTGTGGGGAATGAGAAGTGTCTAATTTATTGGAACTACTCGTTTCCCACCGTCAGGCAAATATGAGCCAACAAGCCTGACGTAGTACTCCTCGACCATCAACTCAAGACAATGTATGTCGTAAAATTCTCAGCTCCCGCTGAGAGCAACATTGTCTTGAAAGAGGAGGAATAACAGACAAAATATCGAGATTTGCTCTTCGAACTCCGCAGGCTTTATCTAGGCCATTCTGTTAAAATAGTGGTACTGATTATAGGAGCCCTCGGCGGAATGAGACAGACGCTGCTTTCAGAACTAAAGATCATACCGACATGCCGAGATTCGGCAGAGATCTTAGCCGGCAGAATGCAGAAGGCTGTCATCCTGGGTTTACTGCGTCTACTCAGGGCACACGATTCACGGACCCGGTAGTCACTCACCCCACGGGCGTGGGGAGTGGCTATTGGTATTTATTACCAGCTCCCCTCTGTGAGGGTCGGAGCCACAGAGTAGGGTGACTGGCTTTTTGTAAAATAATAATAATAATAATAATAATAATAATGAATGTCTTTATTAATTTTTATACATAGCATTTTAACAATTACAGTTTTCTATTCGACAAATATTAAATAAACTGTTACATATTTATTAATAGGCGCCATTCAGCTATTATACTACTCTACCATAGAACCTCGATGTAAGAAATATGTCGGACACAGTGTTATAGCATATTAATGAAATAATACAATGAATTACAAAATTATCTAAATTAAGAAATTAACAAGTCTACATTCTAAAAAAAACAACAACCATATATACTTATATAAACATATACAGCTATTAAGAAGAAAATTTAAAAAAAGAAACGGTAACTATTAAGCACGGCAGCACTTATTATTCATAAAATAGTTTATTGGAAATCTCTTTTTTTAAACTGATAAAGTTTTAGTGATATATATTCAATGGGGCACTCATTAATTATTTTTGCAATATTATAAGAAAGTGACCTGTCAATCAAAAAGAGCGGTTTTGTGCTGGGGTATGATAAGCATGTATTTTCTTCTTATGTTTATGTTGTACACATCTATCCTGTACTTGATATTTTCTATTAAATAAGAAAATGTATTATTCTGCAAAAATTTAAAGAAAAATATCTTGGAGTGCAATTTTCTTCTGTTTGACATATTTAGCCAATGAGTACGTGATAGAGTATGAGATGTTCTGTCAAACTTACAAATGCACCGTACTAACATCTCTAGTAGTTAGGCATGGCGCATAAACATAGTCACAGTAATTAAACTGGAAGGCAACGATTCACATAGAGTTATTTTGATTGTTTTTGATGTGTCTGTAGGTATACAATATCTTTAGTTTGTCGTATGATTTTTGTAGTAAGTAGGTCACATAATCTGTGAATCTTAGATTTGGATCATAATAATGATACCCCAAATTTTCAGCTTTATCCACAATTCTTAGATTTTCATCTCCCAATTTAATTTCTGTTCATTATGTTTGATATTGCCAAATAACATCACTGATGAGTTGGAGGAATTAATTTTTAGATCATGCTGCTCCGATAAATTAATTAGATTACCTGAATCATGCTAAAATTACTTTTTGGGATCTACCTGTTAGGTAGTTTTTAAATAAGGTAAAGGCTGTTATATCCAAGGCAGCTACATCATCTTATCTACATAAATAAGGCGACGTAGCTGTTTTTCTAAATATTAAACTTGGGCTTCAGCATGTGCGGCACCATTTTTTACAGTTTTTTTTTCAAATAATCGACGGGAAGCTCATACATAATATGACAAAGTAATACTAAGTAAATACTCTTTGTTTATTTATTTTATTCTCGAATTCTAGGTTCTCTTATTACACCGCTATTAATTAATTATCACTACGTTGTTTTTGTCGTGTTATAGTGAAGCGGACATGTCCTTCAAGTTCATGGCATTGTATTTTAACAAAACTTGAAATATGAAACTCATGATCTATGTACAAAATCACAAGGGAGAAAATTTTTGATAAGTCCATAAATAAAAATATTTGACCACTTAATGCTGCCTAAATATAGAAACAATATTCACACATTTTAATGAAACATGAAATATGAATCTGTTGGTGCCTACTGAATAAGCGAAAGGCAATTCCGTGAAAATACCGACATTTCAATTTCATGATGTCTGATCGGCGTAAAGCTTAATGTGGGTATACTGGGGCTTTAATGTGATCATTTACCGTAATATGCCAAAAGGATCTTTGTCCGATTTCAACCGAACAAAAATTAAAATTCATTAAAAAATAAACTAAAGAGAACTACAAGAGATAATATTCTTGATATCTATAAATAAAAATATTTGACCACTTAATACTGCCTAAATATCGAAACAATATTCACTCGTATGAACTTTTACTTCCTTCGAGTTCGTGGCACTGGATTTCAATTAAAATTAGAATATGAACCCGATGATGCCTACTGAATAGGCGAAATGAATTAGTTTCATGAAAGCGTCAACATTTCAATTTCACCATGTTCGATAGGTGTTTTTACTAAAAATAGTGATTGAGGTAGAGGCTCTACTACTTATTAGAACCTGATAAGAAAAAATATATTCCCTTTATAAACAACAATTACGTTACTTTCTAAACTTAAACATAATTATGAACGATAATTGTACATTTTCGGATATCCGATCAATGATAACAATAATGATTATTATTATTACGAAATTCTTTTGAACAAGGCATATTTTTATGATATCTAGATGATATGAATCTAATGAATTTCATTTCCATTGAAGGGAAAGTAAAAAGATTCTATTAATATTATTATAATACTCCACGAGTAGTAGGAGAATATTATTGTAAATTGACCATTCAGGATGAATGTTATTACAATTGAATGAATAATATTGGTAGTAATGGAAAGGGCTACATTGACATTAAAAGTTATTAGATATTGTATTTTCAATCTACATTGAAATAGTTTTCATGAACACCATAACGCTACACAATTTATAATAGTCCTTTTTCGATACAAATCTAGGTATTTAACTAAAATCATAAAATAAAATGTAGGCAGTATACTATTACCTGCTTTTGTAGTTGATTTTGAAGGAAAGAAAAATATTAATTTAATTCTGAAATGGTGTTCTGATAAGCTTAAAATATTATTTAAAATAACATAAGGTACTTGGGTAGTTTATAAGAAAAATATTGGAACGTTCCATTTTTAAAATTTTTAGTGACTCGTAATACACTAATGTATTTCTGTTGAATGTAGTTTAGTATGGAAATTTAATATAAACATATTTTTGGAAGTGGAAGGCCAAAAAATAGAATGTTTGTTATGAGTAACTGAGGGAACAAATAATTTCGTGGGGAAAATGCAGAAAAGGAGATTGAATGTTTTTCGTTTAGAAGTCGGATTTATTCCTTCGCTGCTCGTATTCAACCATGAGTTGTAGTGTTGAATTTATACCTTTTAAAGGGATTTTGGATCCCCTCAAATTTAAAGATACTATTTTGGACGGTCATTTGGTTTATTTAGTTTGATAGAAGAACAGCATTCAAGTCTTTCACCCAGGCCTCTGTTCACGTCTTCTAGCCAGGTTTTTCAAACCAGCCCTCTGCACAAGTCCTTGGCTTGGTAGTAACTTGGTAGGTATTTAATTTGGCTGACTGCCTCGACAGCAAAAGCAAATAAGTGCACAAGTAATACCTTTTATTTTAATTAAAAAAAAAAAAAAAAAGAAATCAGCGGTAGCGGAAATAGACCGACGTTAAATAAACGAATAAAGAAATACTGACAACAAAAATCTAAGCAAGTCCTCGTCTCTGGTTAACTAGGCAACGCGAATGGCTTCGAACACTTATGGAACAAGATTCATGGCGATAAACTATATCATAACAAACTTAACTGTAAAATATTCGATATTAACTTTTCTTTCCATGTACGTTTGACTTGAACCTTCATCTGATTTTTATTCATAGCATCAAGCTTCAAAAAAGTAGTGAGGTACATGTCTGCTCCACTCATTATAATAATAACATATAGGTACATCGATACAATTTTCCACAGATTCTGTAATTACTTCTACATTTTGCAGGATCAACATATAGGAATGTAACTGATATGAAAAACATGTCTGTATCCAAATTTAGATCTACCAGAAAATAGTTGCTGGTACAAAGTACTTTCTATAGTCTAGATGAGTTTATCGATTACGATCTCGATAAGATTGGTTTTAATTCTCAAACGTATTGCAGTGTAATATTCCCATCAGTATGTTTTGTTATATTATAATATCCATAAGCTGTATTTTATTGAGCAGTACGTTTATTGAATTTTATGGACGCAGATTTACAAGACACAATATACAGTGTGTCTCTCTTTCATGGAGCCACTCTCTATCCCGCTCGTCTGATATTCGAATATTTCGGTGGTGAATATATACTTTTACAGTAAGCCTCTAGACGTAATAACATTTTATTTTAGATATAGGCGTCCGATTGTAGGATGAGAGAAAGGGGTCGACTTTCTAAAAAAAAGTATTAGAGATTTTTTTAGAAAAGAACCAGTAACATATTCCTAATAAGCACCTTTAGAAACCACTTTGTACAAAATTACATCGTAGTGGGTTTAAATATGTTTGATATTGGGGCCATCAATAACAATGTTTTCGACTAAACATGATCTCTAGTGAAAAAAGAAATGTATTCTTGTTTTTTTTTCAGAATAACGTATTGATTTTACAACAAAATAATTATTTACTTATTTATTTATTTAAGATTTATTTAACGTCGGCCTATTTCCGCTACTGAGGTCTAACACCAAAGCGAGGCCTGTAGACGAGCTACCCCCAACAGGAATCTTGCCGAAAGTCTTCACTTTCGAAGAGTAGAGGCTTTTTACTTGCCTAATATTTGATAGACAAACAAGGGACCGACGGCTTTGCATCCCCTCCAATGCAGTGTAGGATTACCCCATGGCAATAAGGCATTGCCTCGGGGCCCCCACCAAAACGGGTTCCCCACCAAATTGCCTTGAAAATTTATTTTATTAGAGATTTTTTAAAAATTAACAATTTCTGATGTCTTTTGGAATTTGGAATAACGAATCAAACTCCTGCCTCTCGGTTAAGCGAGCGACTATATCGACCATGCGTAATATACCAACACGAGCCTACTCCGTTTTAATTATACGAGTCAACGTGTATTTATTATATAGAGAATATTTCTTTTGGTCGTCTTAACTGCTATAAATTCTAGCATAAAAATATCGAAAATATGTGTTCCCATCTTGTGTTTTTCTTCAATTTATACGGAAATCTTCATGAAATTTTTTTTAAAAACTGTGTATTTGATGATTATTGCTGACATCTTGCTGGTGTAATAGTGGGAGAAATTTTCTGTTCAATGGTCTAATAATTTAACTAGTATGAGTATCAATAATTATATCTTACAAGCGTAGAACTTTTACTCTATTATTGAAGAATTCGCTAATCAAAAATTTCGAAAGGTCAATTTAGTATTGGATATATATCGGGATATTGGCTTATAAATTTAATGTAAAATGTTAAACATTTCTACGTATGTTACCCTGCAATCACAAAAATTCTAAATATATAAAAATTATTAAACAATATGTAAATAAAAAAGCCTCATGATTCCAGAAAGCAATGGAGATTGATTTTCCGAAAATCACCGGAAGCAAGCCTCCACCACAATTTACCTACAGACCACCATCCATATTCATCCTGCCCTACTCTCCGAAGGATGGTATAACCACTACACAATCCTCGCCTAAGAGAGCATCACTTCCACGCATAAACTCAACGATACTGCAAGCCGCTGGAAGATGTGAGGCGAGAACACGGTCTTTCTTGGAACGGTAATTATTTATTTAACAAGGCAAATGTTCTAATTCGTACGTATCTACCATTTTTATAACAAGTAATCTTCAATAAAGACCTAACCTACGTAAGCCAAAAAAACAAAAGCTATGTTGTGTCAATTTATTGCTGAATGTAAATGAGTTAAAATTCATGTGAATTACTCATATTAAGTATTATGAACTTCATGGGTAGTGGAGTGGAATTGGTTGGGAGGGTGCTCAAGAATTATTGAGCCATAGCACTTAGGCCCCATTGGACCCTTTGTACATCCTCCATGTAGGCAGACCCTCGCCTAGGCCTCCAACCAACCTAATCTTGCGAAATAGGTGATGATGCTGCCTAGTGGCATCTCCCCTACATCGGCCAAGGCAGACCAACGTTCTCCCAAGATGGACTATCTAATTGAAGAGACGGTAGAACAGTCACAAAGTACATATTGAACCGTCTCATCTTCTTGTTCACAACCTCTACAGAGAGGTGTTTCGCTTAATCTCATATTATGGAGATGTTTTCTTAGTGGACAGTGTCCAGTCTGGATTCCCGTTATAAAACGTAGGTTCCTTCTGGACATTGCCAGGTAGTCCATTGCTGTACTCTTGTTGGGATATTTTCATAATTATATTGAGGGTTGTTGGGGTATAACTTCATAGTTATAGTATCGTTCAAAGCTTCCCTGCAAATAAAAAATGCAACAAAAACTTTCCGAACTTAGTAAAAACTATTACTCTCTATACTATTCCTATGGCAAATTCAATTCCTTACCTTTATTGGTTTATAATGTACGTCGGCTTGTTTGATGATACCTTATCGACTCGTTCGCCGGCGTTAATAATGAGCTCGTAAAGTTTTTGTTGCATTTTTTATTTGCAGGGAAACTTTGAACGATACTATAATAGATGTAAATTTTCATTGCTTTATCGTAATATTTTCGATGGCTATGTCAGATATTTATATTTTCTTTTGACTTATCTCATCCACATTTGGTATATGGCAACAAAGGTGAATAAAGTATTATTATTATAAAAAGTTTAGTATGAAAAGAGAAAGAAAAATAGATAAAGCCCGACATGGCACCGTACGAAGCCGAGGCGAGTTGGTAGTTAAAATAAAACATTCAATTTGGTTTCATTAAATTTTATTCAGTGGTATGTAGTTATTTTCATTTTACGTAGACCATTAACTGGCTTTAAAGCATTTACTGAGGCTCTTTACCAACTTTTAATTTTCAGTGGTATTACGAAGTAGTAAATACAGTGGTTCTATCCCGGCTTTATTTACTTAACAGTCTTAACGATGATAATGCTTTTAATTACTTTTATTTCTGTGAGATTATAAGATTCGCTGTGAAAATATATACCTCTCACCATACATGAATATTTACTACAGTACGTTGGCGGATAATCTAATATGAATATCTCCTTATGTCGTGCGTTTCCGCGAAGCGAATAGGACCAAAACAAAACTCGAATATTTATTTTATATTTTCAATGTAATATGTTGTTTAACGAAGGAACAAATATTTCAATATTTTTTTAATAAGAGAATAAAATAAAATAAGAGAAGAAGATAATGCGTATAAAAAGAGAAAATGTATATACCGGGTTCCTACGAAACTACTAGCCAGCCTATAGCGTTCTTATAAAAAATATATCGATTTCAAATTTTAGAAAGCTGCATAATTAAATAAGACGCATATTTTGATTTATCAGACATCTGATTTTTATTCTAGGTTTAAGCGGAAACAGAATAAGTTTTCTTATTTTCAATTGATCATGCCATCGGCAGAACAGCAAAATCTAATTGATTACATGTATCTAGTTAAAATAACTAGAGATAAACTGTTACAACGAACAGACAGATAGGCATATGGAACAGGGTGGCAGAAAGTTGTATTTAGGTTCTTTGAATTATCTCTGCAAAATTTGAAGCTACAAAAATAAGGTCTTGAGGTTCCTATATTGAAATGGAAAGAAAATGTTTGGAAAAATTTTTATTCCTCTTTTTTACTTTCCCTATATAATAAAAATTTGCATTATGGTCTAAACAGTAATAGAAAAAAATTAATCCATTAAGAAAAGTTCTTGAGGTTCCTATAATAAGTGAAATAAAATTAAATTTGATATTTACAATTTAGTTTTAATCTCGAACCAGCTAAATGCATAAACTCGAACAATGTACTGTGTTAGAACCAGCAGCTCCTCAGAAGGTTTCTCAGTTGCTATATATAATATCAAAATTCTATTTGCAGTGGTTAACCACCGTGAATGAGCCATTTTCCCTGGTTATATTTGAGCTAAATCAAATGATACTTTGCCATCTGAAATTGCTGAACACATCTGGTAAAGATACTTTTGATCTGTACTTAAACTGCTCAATGTAACCTGAGGCAGCTCTACGTGTATCTTATCAAAAGTAACTAACGGCATATTTTCGCATTTATCGAGAGCTTTTCCAATGACACAAGAGAAGGCTCTTGGATCATTAGTTTTACCATCAACGTGATCCATTAGATGACGCAGAGATAATTAATTACAATATAATAAGCATATGAACCAATGTACTGGTTTGCCTATAACAGTCTCAAGTTGTCTTATGACACCGTTCTTCACTCCCGTGTTAACCACAGTTCCATCACATCCAACTACCATATTTTTTTTCAAATTAGTTTCTAATACATTTACCAGAAAATTTAATATACTTGCCTTAATACAGCTGACTTTTCCTGATATTGGAGCAACGTGTTAAAAATACTTCTTTCTTGGATCAGAAATCAAAACAATGTGCTCTTTAGTAACAGTTTTTCTGTGATACTTCGAGCCAACTTTTTCTAAAGCTAAGGTCTTGTCTTTCCTTCATCAAAGTAAATTCCGCTTATTTCAATATTTCTATGGCAAGTATTCTGAAGATCTTTACGGCATATTTTACGTTCTCGTCTTATTTTGCTCCTATCGATGACTTTCGAGGGATTTTGCTTAGTAATAACCCCAATATCTTTAAGAAGAAACTTACTATAATTGATGCCGACCTGTCGGATATACCTGTTCTGTCACAAGCTGCAGCTAGATGTGGCAGATTTATTTTAGCTTGCGATCGCGAAACTGTCTTCGACGTAGATGGGATAGCCTTTGGAGAGATTTCAAAGTTGTCATCATCATCATCACTAGAAACAGTTACTTCATTTTCACTGCTACCTGAACTTAGCTTGTCTTTCGTCTCAATTGTCTGCTTTTGACTTATTTGATCTTCATACTTCTTCAGTTTCTCAGACTAGTATATTTTTCGTTCCATCTTTTTCTTATCATTTTTAGTGGCTTCTATATCGATATTTCCAATCACCATTGTTCGTGTTTCTCTTTGGTCAACTAAAAATTCGGGTTCTGATGGGGGTATTTTATATGTGGAATGGCAAAGAAGGAAATCTTAACATTTGCAGACCGAAATATCAAATAGCTTGTGACTTGCAATTTTAAATAAATCTAGCTTCTCAAGACATCTTTTATTGTATGCTGATTTGGTGTTTTTCTTAATAGCTTTGAGCTTAACAACTTTCTTAATAGCTTGTACGTTTTGATCTTGTGCAAAATCTGTAGATCAGAAACAACAGGAAGTGATGCTTTGCTTTTTGCCATACATTTTTTATATTTAACATTAAGTTTGGATATTTTGCCAACACTTGGATCTTTATTATTCATTTTCTCCTTGAGCGAAGATCTGATGGACAATTTTTCATTTCATCCGAATAAGTTGGGAGCACATTGGTTTTTAGTTCAGCAGGCGCACCAGACACTTCACACTCACTTTCTCTACGAGTTTTAGGCATTTTCAATAATTATGTTCAAGTATTACTGACGGACACTAATAATTATGAACATAAAAGCAGACGACTTGCACTCTCCCGTCACTAACGGCGTACTGTTATTTAGAAAACTCTGCACACACGTATGAAGCACCGACTTGTCTGATGTTCGTTTACTTACTGATAGCCATAGAGCATCTATCTGATAGCCATGAAGATTAGAGACAGGCGACGTAACTCAGGTGTTAGGAGGTAAGACTAATTACGTTGACAGTGCAATTTAGTGACATTTAGCATTCATAATATACACTAGTTATAAATATAATTGAATTTTGGCGGAAATTATCAAAATTTAAGGTCGTCTAGGAACCTAAACATGATGCCATATGTAACTCACATTTTACACACACATTATGTGTTCGGAGCAACTTTTTCATACATAGGCATAGAAAAATTTGTGAAAAATTTTTTTCTTGATTTTCGAATTTTGGTTTTGGCTAGGAACCTGAAGATGATGTCATATGTAACTCAAATTTTGCACACATATTATGTGTTCCAAAATGCAAATTTTGCATACATAGGCCTCAAAAATTGAAGAACAAAAATTTTCGCTCCACCTTAATATGGAAGCCTAAACAACTAGTTAATGTTATAAACTATTTTAAATAATATGGTAAACACAGTTACAATGAAACGAATAGGTTCAATACGCCAGTTTTCGGCTACTTTAAAAAATCTCTTACTACTGCACCATCTTATAAATTTACTAAAGCACCCCCTGCAATTAAAATCCAAATCTATACCTATAAAAATAAATAACTTTACCGTCGACAGAACGGATAGATTTAAATTTTACATCCACACACAAAAAATAACGAAATTCGTATGATCGTAAATTGTTTGAGGCCCTCTTTACACTGAAAATTAATTTCCCCAAAAGCGCTCAATGCTAACAAACATGTACATATCCAAAAGTATTAAGACAATTTTTTTCTGCTTTCCGGTGAATAAACATGTTTCAATGCAGAAGTTAAACTGATTATTTAATATAAAATAAATACATCATATGAAAAACTTGAGGCATTGCCATCTATTCTGTCGAAGCTGGCTATGAGAGTAAATCATAAGTAAAAATTGCTTTATCGAAATACATATTTTTTAATAAGCTAAAAGGTACAAAATATCAAAAATTAACTTCATGTTAGAGTTAATTAATAATATCCCGATGAATACCAAATTACTTTCACTTGTAAATGAATCTGTAACTACTTTTTACATTATTTTACCATTTAAAGCAATAAATCAACTTTATAAGTTTGTAAATAATATGATTTAATCAATAAAATACAGTAGTGTTTTCTATAAACCACAGGACAATAATTACATAAGTTTTATTATTCCTATTTATTTAAATATTGCTTAAGTTTATACTGATTAAAATTATTGCCTTAATAATCTTCAGTTACCGACTATAACTGGAAATAAAATAAAAAATATACTAATATTTACTCGTGTAAGTAACTTATTTATTTTCCTCTGTGGAGTTAAAGTTAAATAAGCAAGTAAAAGTAATATCAAGTTGGTGTGTTACTTTTGTTGCCCATTGAGACAAATAAAAACACACCGCGCTTAAAAATGTAGGAATATGTGCTAAAGTTTCGGAAAGGAAAATGGGTATTTATTTTTTGGTGCTTTTATAACTGGTAGTATCGCATGAAACATAAACTAATACAGCAGGAAGTAAAATAAATATGCAAACTTTGTTACAAGTCAGTTTATCAGAAAGGTAACAAATGACACCCTAACAGTTTTTTATGGCAAAATCAACTATGTTGTCATTTATTTATTACTAACTAGGCACAGAATTAAAAAATTGATAAGTGCAAAATATTTAAAATTGAAACTGACATTAATTTAAAAAAATTATAATAAATGACAAGCATAGTTGTCTAGACAACACTGTTCCACTTTTACACATCTACATTAACTACATACAAGTATAACTGTATAATTAAATTAAAACTAACATTGCTTAATAAATAACAATAACAATAATAAATAGTAACAATTGAGGAGGTAACATTCAAAAGCCGACATGTCCAAAATTCATAATGTTGGGAAACTGACATAAACTATGTATGAGAAAGTAATTTAGATTTTTTAATTTTGCAAAAACGGGATGTTAGGTTATGGGCACTAGATTACCGTGTTAATATTAGAAGCAAATAACTCTTCAATTGTACAATCTGCAAGGAAAAAATAAACATGTGGGTTTTTGTCCGGATACGGTTGTGGACATGTCGACCTTTGAACGAACCACAATTTTGAAATGATTAATGAGTTTAAACTACTAAACATATTTTATTAAACTTAAACAAATTACAAGATACCAGTCATCTAAATACCTAAATATGACGGGCACAATCCTCTTCTAAGCAGTTACGTCTCTCTTCATCACTTTCATTACAATCATCAACACTACTTCCATCTTCATTATCTCCTGTATCCCCTTCTACTACTTTTTTATAATACTGTAATTCTGGAATATCCTGCCACTATTTTTGAGCTCCGAGGTCTTTAATTTAAACATGTTTTTACCATTTTTCACTAAAGGTTTGTAATTTTTATTGTCATCTTGGAATATATAAAAGGGTTGTGCAGTGAAATGAATGGCAGTGTGCTGTCGTTTTTTAGTTTTCCCCATTTTCCTTAGGAATACTCTTGTTTGGCTTTACATACCATTGATTTTTCTATAGATATTCTAGGGGTCTTTTACATTGTACACTTGCCAATCATTCCCTAATTTTCTAACAATAACTTCTGTTTCATAAATTTTGTTATACTGATCTGGAGTGTTAATAAAATTCTCCTTTTTTAATTTCTTTTCCACACGGCCGAGTGCCCTATCTGCAGGCAGATAGCTGTGTCTGCGTACAGGAAAAATAAGCTCTAAATTGGTAATATGTGGCAATTTTTATTTTGTCCTCCACATCCATCGCAAAATAATCTGATGGTGTTAATATTATCATCCAAATTTAAAGAACGAAGATGCGACAGAAGAGCTAAGTCGATTTCAACAGCACCACGTCCTGCTTAGTCCTCAGTCCAAGTGAAAAATATTGGTTGTCTTGAATCCATTCCAACACAACAAAAAGAATAGTAATTTATTTGCCTTTTATAGAATGCTTCGCCAACAGGAGTCTTCGGAAGAGGATGCACCTGTTGTAGGTCAAAGCAAGTGGTATGCATTGCAGGTTCTTGTTTTTTTGCTAAATTGTAGAAAGCTTTTACTCTTCATTTAGGAAGTCGATGCTGGGCCATCAGTGTACTTTTATTTCGTTGATCGTTTGTCTGTTGAATGGATTTTTTTAAGTTGACGCAAGTTGAGCAAATATTACAAGCTGGAGATTTAAATCCAATATTGAAATCTGTGACGAACACCCTCCTAAACATTGAGTGAGATGCTTGATACTGCTGAGTAACAGATTCATTATACAAATTGTGCCTTTTTTAAATAAATAAGTCACATGAAAGATAAATTCGTTTGGATTTTTGCCTACCATAATGGCTTTCAGATGCCTTAAATTTTCCTATAAATTCTTTTATTTAATTTTTCTTGACTTGGCTTTTTTTTGATTTTCGGTCGCCCCCTCGCTTTTCTTTGGGAATTTCGCCAGCATGTATTATTTTAGCAATAGAAATCGGCCTATCTCTTTTAATTCCCATAACTGCAAGGAGAAATTTCTGACATACAGGTGTATACCCACCAGTTACGTTTCGAAAGAGGTAAGATAAAGTGATATTTCTTTTTTATTTACCAGGGAGCGTATTTGCTCTAGACCTAGACCGAGAAGGTTCACTTACAGTTATCATGTGGCTAAATTTTTGGTCTTGGTCAATTTTATTCGATGTTTCATAAAAACGATACCGTCGTTGCTTGATTTCTTCTAATGTTACAGTATTGCA
Organism: Leptura quadrifasciata; assembly: GCA_963675555.1. Lineage (NCBI taxonomy): Eukaryota > Metazoa > Arthropoda > Insecta > Coleoptera > Cerambycidae > Leptura > Leptura quadrifasciata. The sequence continues at coordinate 22,418,947 of OY776673.1, forward strand.
TTTCAGTACCTTATGTTATGATTACAAAGTCTAATGAAGCCTGTTAGACTTGGATCAGTATTAGAATACCTTAAAATAACAAAATTATTAGCGGAATTAGAAGAAACGAAAATATAACCGTGATACGGGTATTCAAATACTATTGGACATATCGGTTTATGATGTAATTTGCCTAGAAAAGCTAGTTTGGACATGTAGGATTTTGTATGAGCACTTCATAGTTGCACGCTTATACCTTGTTACACATAAGGTGGTTTTAGAATACAAAAAATTAACACAAAACATTACAACAGTTCAAAATGCTGTCCATTAACGTCAATGCACTTTTGAACTCGCATAGCCGTTTCTCGAAGAACGTTCGCCAATTGCTGGGCCGTAATTGCTCGTCTTACTCGCAACTCCAGGTCCTCACGAGTTGTAACGGCGATTGCATAGACAATATTTTTTAAATGACCCCAAACAAAGAAATCAAGGAGCGTTAAATCAGGTGACCTTTGAGGCCACCTCGCAGGACCATTCGTCGAGATTACGTTTTCTCCGAATCTCCGTTGAAGGTAATCAATTACTATCCTTGAGTTATGGGGAGGAGCGCCATCTTGTTGAAAATACATTCCCTGTCCTAAATCTAAAGGTAATTCATCTAAAATGTCCCCAATCTCATTTTCCAGGAATCTCAAGTATCTGGCACCAGTAAAAGGTCCTTCAAATATTATTGGACCAATGATTCTTCTACCGATTATTCCAAGCCAAACATTGAAACCGAACCGCACTTGAAAGTTATCCTCCCGTAATAAATTTTGATTTTCTTGTGACCAATATTTTGTATTTTATCGGTTAAATAATTCCAAATTTGTAAACCTAGACTCATCCGAAAATAAAATCAGTCCCAAAAAATCATTGTTTGGCTGCACGTCATTATACAAAATCCAATTGCAATATTGCATCCTACGTTCGTACAAATGCTGGTGCAATTGGTATTTAAAAGATTGATAGTGGTATTTGTTCGGCATACTGTTTGGTGACTGATGTCCGATTCAAACCCAACTTGTCTTAAACAAACAGTCTTATCAACTTCTATTCGAGCCAAAACATTAATTTCCGTCCCTTCGTCAATAATGAAGTTTTCTTCGGGATCATTGTTGGGCTTTCTTCGGAATTAGTTTTCAATACGTTTAAAATAATTTTTCGCTGAACATTGTCTATCAGGGCATAAAGGTCGGTAGCCGCAACTGCATTTCTTTTACATTCCCCATAAATAATTAGCATGTCCATTTTTTCATCTCTTGTATAAATTTGCGGCATATTGAATTCAATTAACAAGAATTTTAAACAATTTTTAAGGACACAATAAAAACACCGTTAAACCAACAATTGTTTGACAAGCTAAATATTTCATTGTTTTCAAAGCCATCTTAGTTACTTCTTAACATTTAATCAGAACAAAATCCTATTTTCTTATTTTCTTTTAGCTGTAATTTTGTTTTTATTTATCGCACATTTTAATACGACATATGAATAAATTCCTTATTAATAGTAATAATAAATGGTACCACGGTACCGATGGTTCCATTTGAAAAAAATGAGTTTTGCCCCAAAAACTATTTTGGTGAATTTTATTTGCTCATAAATGACGTAATTTAATGTTTTAACGGAATTTCGATTTTTGTAACATTACACGGGTCATTTAGAATAAACCGGAACCGTCATGGCACACTTAAAGGAAAAACTAAAAATTATATTATAAAGAAAAATCGATGTTTGAAATATCACTTATTTCCGTCGTTGGATTCAGAAAATTATGCAGAATTCAAAAATGCAATAATATACAGTGTGTTCTATTTAAAAATCGAAAATTAGTGTCACTTCCAGCGAAACCGGAAGTGAAAAAAAATCAAATGCATGTCAAAAAGTGCCGCTTATTATGTATGTAGTATATCCTAAGTTTCAATCTATTATCTTCAAAATTAAAGAAGAAAAGGGAGGTATACCATGGTTCTGTTACACCTGGTATGTACCTATAATCTACACACAGAATTAATTAGTGAATTAATAGGAAATAAGTTGAATGAATGATATCAGTTTGCATTTTAAAGTCCTGAATAGAAAACCCTTATTTGGTGTGTATATTAAATACACAATTCTAAGATTCTGATTCTGAATATACCTCTTCATTTAACAGTGGTGATCAAGTTGTACAAACGACTACACAACGATTTTACATGTATTTATCTGCATTTAGTAATATTATTGCTGATTATAATTAATTATCCTTTTTTCGCTATTTACTTCCTTTGATAATTTTTATTTTTTTAATTGGAATTTCCTTGAAGTCAATAAATATTTTGCCATTAAGAAGTGTAGTGCTCCAGCATTTTCAAATTTCGTGAAAATTATTTGCTTACATAATTTTTTGTACACCCTATTTTTATTATTCAAAATTCAACCCGACGTTTTCACTTTTTATTCTAATGTCATAATCAACATTCGATCTTAATCATTTTCGCCTTCTATTTAGACAAATAGTTCCAAATTATTGAGGATGAGGATTTTAAAATTTTCGTTTTTCTATACATACATTTAATTTCATATTTCATTTGTTGAAACCTGATGCTAAATTTAAATAAAATATTTTTGGTAACCTATTTCAAACGGACATCCTTCATATAAAAGTGGGTAATAATAATAATAATTGAATTACACAACTAGTCTTCAAAACGGTAATAACCCCAAATAGAATACTACCCAGTTACTTGTTAGGGATATTAGTTAATGTATCTTTCTCCCTCATAAAGATAAAGCATAGAAAGATGCTATATATGATTTTATGATATACTTAATTTTATACCTTTAATAGCAGAGTGGAAGTGCCATGGGTTAAATCACCTCCAAACCATTTAGAGAGGAAGCGTTTTATTACTTGGGATACGCAATGCCTTTCTGAAAGTTTCAGATAAGATGATACAGCTGATATACTTTTATACACACTTTCGTACAAAATGTTATTTTTCTGCTAATTTATGATGATACGATAAAAGGATATCAGTACATTACGGCAAATGCGTAAGGAAAAGTAAAATAAATAATTTGTCTATAGACATATATATGTCCTACAGGATGGAATTAAAATTTCTACTTTGAGATAAAAGCGCCTTAAGTAAAGGCGAGATCTGTTCAATAATATTTAAACAATAATCACTAAGTATGGTTTCAGAGTAAATTCCAACAAAACGAAATATACAATTGTTTAGGGTATTGTAAAAAATGGTCGATGACTCGGAAAAATCCATATAGTAAGCGTCAAGGAAGATGACATCCTAAACGTTTGGATACGTCTAAAGGTATTAATGGAAAATAGTTTTTATGAGGCCATACGCATAATAAACCACTGTGGCAGAATTTTGCGAATGAGAAGAAATAATTTTCTACACTTTTCAAGGAAAAATAGGTTAAAAAAATAGGCGTGCGTAGCTCTGCCTGAAGACACTCGTAATTAGAATGAATTGAAATTACGGTTGGTGATCTCTAGAAAAATTGTCTCGCCACAATTTCTAGCGCTTTAAACATCTTAGGCGAGAATTTCGTAGAGGGTACACTATCTTTCGGAGAGGATGAAAAGCAGTCGGTGGCTTGTCCAGTAAATGTTAGCCAATTAAAAAAGTCGCTACTCTTCGACAGAAAAGAGATTCTTTATTTATTCTCTTTCGCATTTCGGCACATGTGCCCTGAGAAAAATAATAATAGTAATAATATTTATTTCCCATATATGAAATCTTATAATCATTACAATTACTATTTATCAACGATACATAATTATTATCTCAAGAATACACAAATATAAATATAGCGTAACTATGTAGATAGTGAACATGCGGATATATATAAATACAAAAATATACATAAATAACAAACAATGATGGTAAACACAAAACAAAACAAGAATGGTAAATAAATATATGTTCCACTGAAGGCAAAATCTTGCTAGTTAATATCTTTGTTCCGACATGGCACGCCATTATTTATTCAGAATATACAGGGTGGACCATTAATAATAGGCCATAGTTCAGGAGTAGATTCAATGGGCCAAAATATGGGGATATAACCCAATATGCTCTAATAAAATGTTGCTGTGGAAAAAGATACAGGGTTTTCGTTTTTTTGCAATGACTGAGCAGCCTCTTGACTGATCTTCGCCAACTTTGCTAAAGGAACTTTTTTCATTCTAAGAAACAATAATTTATGTATTACATCACGTTAGATCATAGAGGGCGCTGCAGAACCTGTATCTAATAATGAATTTTTTTAATATTTTTTTTGACGAAATGCTGTGGTACTTCTGACCAGAAAATTTGATGAGGGAGTCATTTCCACGTATAAAAGGTACACTTGATAAAACTTGAAATTCCAACCGTTTTCGAGGAACGTGCCGTTAAATATTTCAATAATTTTTTGAAAGGCAAATTCAAATTTAATAAAACCAAATGTATTTATTGAAAAGTGTGCTTTGGTTACGTTTTAGTTCTATCATTTACGTGATTTAATCATTTTATTTTGTTCTTGTGTTCCTCGAGTTAATTTCTTTAACTTCTTTATTTACAATGCCTAGACATAATAATTTTTCAAATAGGGAAATGGGGGATATAAAATGTGTTTACGCACAGAATAATTTTAGCGGACGTGCTGCAGCGAGGAGATACTCACTGCAATATTAGAATAGAATACAGCCAGACCAAAAGATTTTCAAAGATCTGTTTCGTCGTTTGGGAGGAACGGGTTCATTTCGCCATAAAAACGATGTAGGACGATCGAAACGAATTACTCCAGATCAAGAACTAGAAATTTTAATTCATGTGGATGAAGATTCTCAAGTCAGCTCAAGTCGCTTACCAGTGGCAACAGGGATAAGTCTGTCCTAATAGTCATACGTAAAGAACGCTCCTACCCATATCATCTCACTCCTGTACAAAATTTACTTCAAAGGGATCTTCCGCAAAGGCTTTTGTCAATTTGTTCTAAATAAACACAACAGGGATCGAAATTTTGTTAAGAACGCTTTATTTACCGACGAAGCAACTTTTAATCGCTGAGGCGTTTTTAACTGAAGAAATGCCCATTACTGGGAAGTAGAAAATCCTCATACCGTTAAAGAAAGGCATTTTCAGCAAGACTTTAAGATTAACGTTTGGTGTGGTATAATCTGCAATCAATTACTGGGACCACTTGTCCTTCCTCTAAATTTAAATGGACAGTCTTATCTGCTTTTTCTTCAAAATGCTGATATATTACATGCTTTCATGCTAGACATACGAAACAGAATGTGGTTCATGCAAGATGGGGCTCCCCCTCGTTCCTCCATTGAAGTCAGGAATTATTTTGATGAGACTTTCTCATGCATATGGATCGATCGAGGAAGTGAGTTTGCTTGGATTGTAATCTTTTGGATTATTATGTGTGGGGACATATGAAGTCCTTAGTCTATGCAAATATTATCGACTCAAGAGAAGAACTGTGGGACAAAATAAAAAACGCAGCGAATTTTATTAGAGGACAGGAAAATATATTTTTCAATGTAAGAAAATCTTTTATAAATAGAATTCGAAAAGGTATAGAAGTAGGTGGAGACCATATCGAACACTTACTCTAAGTAGCAGCAATGGAGTTTTTGCACTGGGGGAAAGTTTATAATGTCATTAAGTCAACTATTACGTTATTTTTTGCTCCTCTAATAAGATTAGATTCTTATTTTAGACAATTTTTTGATTTATGTATTTATCTCAATACCACGAAAATAATCCAATAGTTCATAAGAAAGTGAGAAAGAGTTTATGCTGTTATTACGATTTTGTTTTCCCTTACGTTTTGTACTTTTTCCAATAAATACACTTTGTTTCACTAAATTTGAATTTGCTTTCAAGAAATTATTGAAATGTTTAACGGCACTTTCCTAGAAAACGGTTGGAGTTATCAAGTCCTACCAAGTGTACCTCTTATACCTGGAAATGACATCCTCATCAGATTTTCTGGTCAGAAGTACCATAACATTTTGTCAAAGAAAGATATGAAAAAAAATTATCATCAGATACAAGTCCTGCGACGCCCTGTATGATCTACTGTGATGTAATACATACATTATTGTTTCCTAGAATAAAAAAAGTTCCTGTAGCAAATTTGGTGAAGATCAATCAAGAGACTGTTCAGTTATTGCAAAAAAGCGAAAAAATAATTTGAACTTTGACACCCTGGATCATCTTCCACAGCAACATTTTACTAAAGCATATTTGGTTATATCTTCATATTTTGGCCTAAAGAATCTACCCCTGAACTATGGCTTATTATTAATGGTCCACCATGTATAGAGGCTAGATCCTCTAAATAGTACGGGGGCCATGAACCTTCCCGTGGCCCTTAGAGGTCGCGACGAGTAAATAGGTGTTTTCGACGTATTTTTTCATGCAACTCAATTTTACGGAATCATGCAAGAAAAATTGTTATTAACATTTTAATTGTTTATAAGGCTATAACTTCAAAGTTAACAATGGAAGGGAGAATTTTCAAATTTTTTATGATTTCTGATACAAAAACAAAGAAAACTCTTTTTAAAAAATTAAAATCGGCTGATTAGAATCGGAGATATTGCACATTTATTATTAACAAATTGCATAATTACGATTTTTCCGCACTATTTCACTCATAACTCGGCTCCTATTCAACGTAGAAAGTCCTACCAGGTCTCATTTTAAAGCTAAAGCTTCAAGCTCCAAAATCTTTTATAGTGAAATATCCCACCATTCTCTTGAAAAATTTTACAAGTGATGAAAGCCTGAAATTTTTGCGGAAAAAAGATAAGTAATTTGTTTATGCGCATTTTGAGGAAAGTCAATCTATAAATATCAGCAATTGAGTTATACATTATTATTGTACATCTCAAAACGAACATTTTTTGCCTTGCTGAATGTATTTTGATTGATTTTTCGCCGAGTAATATTTATTTATTAGCCGTTATTCGAGTCCGAGTATAAAAATGTTACAGTCGATAGATTGTGTACAATAAAAAACAAGTAAAAGGTGTAGTCTATTGTAATTCCCATTCATCTACGGTGCACACGACTATGGCTATAGAGGCCAATTCGGGAGAGCACATGTCGACCGCAGTCAGGACAAACATAGACCTGGTTAGGTCTTGGATTCGGCCTTCTTGCAGCAACATTTCCTTGATAGCTGGCCACAACCCCTCGCCATTCGGTTCTGTCCGCTGCAAGTTGTTCCCATTGCTCGTCTGCAATACCGCAGGACTTTAGATTTTCATGGAGAGCATCTTTGAACCTCTTTCGTTGACCGCCACGCCTTCTTCTACCGCTTAGCAATTCACCATAAAGTGCACATTTAGGAAGGCGGTTATCATGCATACGATGAACGTGACCTGCCCATCTTAGGCGTGCTCTTGAAATAAGCACCTCAATTGGAAGGCTGTTTGCTCTCCTGAGTACTTCCACGTTTGATATGTGATGGAACCAACGGATTTTCATCATACTTCTGAGGTGTCTTTGCTGAAAATGTTCTAATTCTTTCACATGACGACGGTAAGTAACCCAGCTTTCACATCCATATAGTAGTGTTGGAATGACAATTGCTCTGTAGACAGCCATTTTCGTTGACAAAGCAAGGTCGTGGTTGTCAAATACTCTCTCTCTAAGTCCCCAGAGTGCTCTAGATGCGGCGTTAATTCTATTGCGAATCTCGCTGTCCATGTTTGCTTTGTCATTAACAACGTTGCCTAAGTAATTGAACTGATCCACCACTTCAAGAGAATTTCCGTTAAGTGTAATGTCTATTTGGTTCACTTGATGAGGAGTTGACATAATCTTAGTCTTTCCAATGTTGATTTTAAGTCCCAAGGAATCATAGCTCTGGGCATACACATCTAAAAGTTCTTGAAGCTCTTCCGGCGTAGAGGCTAAAAGTGCACAGTCATCCGCATACTGGAGATCAAAAATGAATCGTGTGCGTGTCTTCGTGAAAGCTCTAAAGCGCCCTATGTTAAAGAGACCGCCATCAAAACGGTATCTGAGACCTATTCCTCTGACTGTCAGTTTGTTGTCAACAATAATTGTTAGAGCAGTGGTAAACAAATTAAAGAGTAGGGGTGCCAGGACACATCCCTGCCTAACTCCAGTGAGGGTTTGGAAAGGGTCGGTTGCCTCATTATTATACATAACCTGGGCGTTGTTGTTTGTATGTAGACTGCGACATACTTCCACAAATTTTCTAGGGATACCTAAGCGGAACATAATTTTCCAGAGCACTTCCCTATCCACCGAGTCAAACGCTTTGGTTAAATCAATGAAGGCCATGTGAATTTCTCCTTGATGTTCGAGTGCTTTTTCTTGAAGCTGTTTAAGTGTGAAGATTAAATCCGATGTGCCTCGGTTTGGTCTAAAGCCACTCTGTGTTTCAGGAAGTAACTTTTCCATAACAGGCGTTAGCCTATTTGCCATCGCTTTAGTGAGTATCTTCCCTCCAACAGCCAGGAGAGCTATACCCCTGTAATTTCCACAGTCCGCAGCGCTTCCTTTGTTTTTGAAGAGGTTGATTAAAAGTGTATCACGAAACTCCTGCGGAGCTTGACCACTTTCCCACACGACATCAAACAGTTTTTTGAGGTAGGGTATGAGCTCTGACGACACAACTTTAAAGATCTCAGCTGGGAGTGAGTCGGCGCCGGGAGATTTGTTATTTTTTAGCTGCCCAATGGCGGTTAAGATCTCTTCCGTTGTTAGTGGTTTATCTAAGTCTTCGAAGGTGTCATATTGAGGGATAAGATTTATAATATCGTGATCGGCTTGACTTTGCTGGTTAAGAATGTTAGAGTAGTGTTCTTTCCATCGGGCTCTTATTTCCTGGTCTTCTTTGAGGAGATTTCCATTTAAATCTTTAATAGGGCACATATTTTTCCGACTGGGGCCGTACACTGCTTTTACTCCTTGAAAGAAATTCCTGTAGTCGTGTGAGTCGGCGTACCTTTGAATTTCTCTGGCCTTACTTGCCCACCACTCGTTCTTTATTCTTCTGATTTCGCGTTGCGTTTCATACTTAGATTGGGTAAAAGCTTCTGCTTTTGATAAGTCGTTGGGGTGGTTGATAGCGTTTTGGAAGGCAATATGTTTGCGGTCAAGAAGTTCTTGTATAAAAGCTTCATTATCATTGAACCAGTCCTCCTGTTTTTTACTTGCTGCAGTGCCAAGAATTTCCTCACTCGCACTTTTTAAACTGTCTTTAATTTGTGTCCAGGTAGTAGCGACATCTACAGAATTGGTTTCTTCTAGTGCACTCAAATTCTCTTGAACTTTTTGCTTTAGCTGATCGACGGTTTGTTGGTCTCGCAATTTACTAATACAGAGACGGGGTCTACGTTTTACTTGAGTTCTTCGGTGTTTGGGTCTCATAACAATTTTCATTTTAGAGACAACAGGACGATGATCGGTCCAACACTCGCTATCAATGCGCGCCTTTGTAATTTGGACGTCCTTGAGATGCTTCCTACGTACGATAACATAGTCCAGTAGATGCCAGTGACCTGATCTGGGGTGACGCCAGGTGCCTTTAAATTTATCCTTTTGTCGGAAAATGGTGTTTGTTATAACTAGATCATGTTCGGCGCATTTAGTTAGGAGTAGTTGACCGTTAGCGTTCATGTTGCCCAAACCGTTCTTGCCTATGATGCCTGGCCAGGTGTCTGCATCTCTCCCTACTCTAGCGTTAAAATCGCCAAGAATAACAGAGGGTTTCTTCCAGCTGTTGATAGAAGCTTTCCTTGGTTTCGTGACTTGCATCCAGAGTGGGAACGTAGGCGCTTATTAAATTTACCGCGTTGCCATCTGATAGCTCATAGCGTAGCAGCATTAGACGCTCGGATAGGCCTTGTGGTACTTGTGTTAAGTTGGATACAAGTTGATTCCGAACGGCAAATCCTACTCCATGTTGTCTTCTTGAATTGGTGGGAAGACCTTTCCAATAGAAGGTGTAGTACTTTTCTGTGAGAGAGCCTTCCTCCAAAAATCGAGTTTCGCTGAGAGCTGCAACGTCAACATTGAGTCGGTGAAGTTCTCTATCTATTAGAGCAGTTCTTCTTTCAGGCCGATCGGTGCGAGTGCTGTCGTTCAAAGTACGAACATTCCAAGCGCCGTAGATGAAAGAATTAGTTTTCTTGGATTTAACTTGTCGGTGTTTTTTCGACATTCGATGAGGTGTCCCTGTGGGCACCCTCCCCCGGAGATCCGATCGGGAGGGTATTTTACCTCCGGATGATTTTGTCCCACTTGAACGCTCCATCATTTTTTTAAAGCCTTAATCGACTGAAAACGAAGCTGCATTTGAAGTTTTAGCTGGAGCAGGTATGCAACTGACCAGCTCGGTTGCGGAAGGCGAGTGGTGTGGTCCCATGGCACAGAAGGAGACTGCGACGATGGGGTAACCAAACGATTCCAAAAGCAACCTTTGTGTGCGGTGGGTTATTTTTACCGCACACTTCGTGAGAAGGTGGATGTGCTCACGGCAAAAGGTAAGGGTTATTCCGCCCTTACTCGGTCGTTAGAGCCTCGTTAGTGAAAACAGGGTGCACCAAGTTCAAATTGAACTCATCGCGAAGGTGAGGCTAACAATTGAGTAGGAGAGGCTAAACTTGCGCTTCACTACCCCATTACACCCCCGAGTAATATTAATTTGTAGTTGAAGCGCTTTCGCGCGCAATGCGCGCATTGAGTACGCGTTACATGTAGTGACTACCGTTTTATTCCTGGCTTTACTTAATAAATAATTTTTGAAGTATTTACATTAATAAATAATTTGTAAATAATAATAAACAAATACATAATGAAAAAAAAGTTAATTCATTTTCTACTAATACTAACTGTTTATTGATTGTTTTTGCATGGATTGTCTTTTTTGCATGTGCAAAACATGCAGCAGAATAAATTAGCTTTTTTACAGCGACACCATTTAATTGTGCACATCTTACATGTACAATTTGATACAAGTTCACTCATCGGGGGCGACAAATCATGCATTTTTTGGGGTAAAAGTAAATCTTGTTCCTTGATCCATCCAAATTTTTCTCGATTTACAAGGTTAATATTAACCGATAAAATGTTAGTCTGTACAAAAGTTATATATAAACATCTTAAAATATGTAATTTAATGGTAGCAGATGTGGGTGGTAACTGCTCGATGAGGTGTTTACTGGAATGGGAATATATTTTAAATCTTAATTCATCAAATGTTTTACAGCCTGCATTTTTTTTTCATAACTTCCACTAAATATTCCTCTCCTCTTCTCAAATTAATGTGAATTGTTTGATCTGAAAGAACTAAATAGTGAAGAGTAATTATTATTACATCTAAAAAATGTTTTGATGTATTCAAAAATGCTGAAAATTTATAGGGCGATACTGAAAAATTCACGCAATCTTTACTAGCAAGTATTGATGCAAGTGATGTATTATATTTCAAAAATTAATAATAATAATAAACAATTACCTCGCCCGAAATTAATTAAATATTTTGTAGGATCTGCTTGTAAAGCTGCTGGTTTTGTACCCACTTTACTAGAATAATCTGCTCCCGTCAAATGGTGCAAGGCTGGTAGGACGGAGCAAAATTTTTCACCATATAATAGTTATGAATAGTGTGCACAGGAGTATCTCGTTTTGAATTTTTTTACTCCTGTTTGAATTCAAAGCTTCTGAAAAAGTCATAAAAATATATTGTTAAAAATCTTCGCAGAATAATACTTCTTGAAAAAAACACTTATTTTTCTACCTGTAATCCACTGTTGTCAAATTGCTTGAAAAAGTATAACGACAATACAAATACATCAGTATCCAATGAGATGAGATACACATTTTTATATCCGTTCTTTACAGCGTGCATTATGTGGATCATTAATTGGAGATCTGCTTCCTCAACATCTGGTCGTTGTAAATATTCCAAGTCAGTATCTTTGTTGCTAATGCAAGGTAATTCGTTGATAGTACTGCACATCAATTGAATGTTATTGAAAATATCAGATTTATCGAAGGCAAAATTACGTAAAAATTCTTGAAGCAAAATTTTATTCCTATCAGAATTCCAAAATTTATCAGTTTGCTTTGGAACTGGACTTTCTCCATTTATAATTTTGTACATTGACAGACTTTCCGTTTTTTTTCTTCTTAAATGTTCAGATGATTTTTTAGAAGAACTAGAGTATGAATCAAAAACGAGATCAACTCTCGTAGTATTTTGCAGTGAAACTTTGCGTTTCACATAATTGAAAAATTTTTTAGCCAAATCATTGAAATTGTTAGATGATCCCAGCTCAAATTTACGTACAATAAGCATTACATCGACCATCAACACAGTAGGAATTTCGGTTTTAGAAAATTTACCATAAGAGTTTTTCAATTCACTACTTTCCATTTCTCGTACGAGCGAGCTTTTATCTGCTTTTTTGAAAAAACCATCATTATCAAATAAAATAATTTGTTCAGTCAGCTCATATTTAAGAAGAGAAGAAATCGGATAATTTCGTTCTCGTGCAAGGTCAATTATCCGTTGAGTTTCACTTGCTGTAATTTTTTACATTAATGAAGTTTGCTCTATATAGAAAAGAAAGTGTCTAGAAAGTCATAGTATGAGAGAATGAATTAACTTTTTTTTCATTATTACACTTTAGAAAAAATTATGTATTTGTTTATTATTATTTACAAATTATTTATTAATGTAAATATTTCAAAAATTATTTATTAAGTAAAGCCAGGAATAAAACGGTAGTCGCTACGTGTAACGCGTACTCAATGTGCGCATTGCGCGCGAAAGCGCTTCAACTACAAATTAATATTACTCGGCGAAAAATCAATCAAAATACATTCAGCAAGTCAAAAAATGTTCGTTTTGAGATGTACAATAATAATGTATAACTCAATTGCTGATATGTATAGATTAACTTTCCTCAAAATGCGTATAAACAAATTACTTATCTTTTTTCCGCAAAAATTTCAGGTTTTCATCGCTTGTAAAATTTTTCAAGAGCATGGTGGGATGTTTCACTACAAAGGATTTTAAAGATTGAAGCTTTAGCTTTAAAATGAGACCTGGTAGAACTTTCTACGTTGAATAGGAGCCAAGTTATGAGTGAAATAGTGCGGAAAAAATCGTAATTATGCAATTTTTTTTAATAATAAATGTGCAATATCTCCGGTTCTAATCAGTCGATTTTAATTTTTCAAAAAGAGTTTTCTTTGTTTTTATATCAGAAATCATAAAAAATTTGAAAACTCTCCCTTCCATTGTTAACTTTGAAGTTATAGCCTTATAAACAATTAAAATGTTAATAACAATTTTTCTTGCATGATTCCGTAACATTGAGTTGCATATTTGGATTTAGCATGAAAAAATACGTCGAAAACACCTATTTACTCGTCGCGACCTCAAAGCGCCACGGGAAGGTTCGTGGCCCCCGTACTAAAATACCAGGGCGCAGTTCTGTTACACAACTAGCATTTTACGAGTAGTTAGGCTGCTATCAATTTCTGATAATAATCTTGCTCAGTCAGGTGAGCATGACACTGTTAACTTCAGGTTAGTAAATCCATGCCGCACGTTCGGCACAATTATTGCCAGAATATTATCAGAGGTTGATAATTGTCTAACCATCCCATATTTCCCCAGTGGTAAGTAGGCAGGTATGCACACCTCTCGTTTACCACATCACTCGATATAACATTAAACATGACTTGAACAGACTCGGAGAGATTGAGCCCTACTGGCACAATCAGCCGCAAGTACTGTAGGAACTTTGAGGTGTTTTACCACTAATCACGAGCACGGAATAGGAACGATCCCTTTACATAGTTTGGCCACGATCCAATGCAGTTGCGGTTACGTGGTGGCGACATCGCCATGGTAGCCGTGACTCTCGCCGTGGTTATATTACTCTTAAAAAATTATTTATACACCAAAGTCGAAAATTTGGTGGTGGATAAGTAATAATTGTTCGATCAAGGTTTTCACCTCAGTTACTGTTACTTTCGTGCTAGTTGGGAGTATATAGGTACTTTCTACTTAAAATAAGTAAGTCATTTCGGGTTAAACCGGAAAACAAATAAAAACATTGCAATTCATGCGTTCAATGGCCTCATTCAATGAATTTTATTTCAGTTGTCACTTCAATCCTAAAAATTAGGCGGTACTGAAAATTTCAGCTTAATCCGATACGCGATTTTCGAAATACACGACTCTTAGAATTTGAAGCGCGGTGCGAACAGACCCATGACGTCACTGGATATGAAACGAAACAATTGCATTCCATAGCAACGGTAGTGTATTTCCCTTCTAGATCGTCAAGTCTCTTGCCAGTGTTCTGTATGTTAAATTAGGTAATACCTTTCATTATTTTTTTAGTGATTAAGGCATTTATGAAGTGATTTAATGTAAAATTACTAATAATAATGATGACAACACAATTTCGTAGCCATTTCGTCAACCACGTAACTAAGTTTGTTGTTAATATGTTATTTTTTCGCTATATTTTTCCTGTAATCTTTACTAGATATAGGAGGGATACTCCGGTGTTAAAAAAATAATAAGTCGGAGCTTGGTTTGACACTCTTGGAGCACCTCGTGCACTTTCTGTTGTTGGAGAAGTCAAAAAATATTGTTTAGAAATTTTGGTTAGAGTCAAATGCCTCACCCTGTATATACGATATATGGATCTTAATAAGCACTGTTACTAAGAATATTGAAAAAATACCTTTCTGAATTTTTACTAAATTGGTCACGATCGAAAGCTACACCCTGTATATGACATATTTGAAATTACTTGAAATTATAACACTTTCGATTTTAACAAAGGAAATAGTATTTAATAAGTAAACGGAGTTGATGATGCAAATTAAAACTAAATATAAGGTAGTTAGTTAGGATAGGGTAGTTTAATAAATGAAAAGAAGTAAGAATAAATACATGAAATTAGAATTGAAAAAATTCACTTGTGTGAAAATATTCGCGACAGCGACGGCGTTAAGGGTCATGTTTTATTTGATTTAAACAAGAAAGCAGTAACAATGACCTGTCTGCAGGGAAGTCCCCTTGCGGCACGGCGGCGTAGCAAATGGGGTACAGAAAACGCACTAGGCAGTCTGGCATGAACGTCAAAATATCACATGGAATACACTTTCTTGAACGGTTGCCAAAATACACTCGCAACGTTGAGCTAGTGAGCAGCAGGTACAAAAAATACTTCTAGATAGGGGCACTAAATTAACACCAAATTAACATTTAGTAGTTCACTAGGCAGAGGCACTAACTTAATGCCAAGTTACATCTAGTAAAGCATTTTTTTGAATTGGTTACCAAACTACACACTGACGAAGATGGACTTAATGAATCACCAGATACTGACTTGCTGGAGTGTGGAATCATCGACCTTATATAGGTCCGGTAGCGTTTTGTTTAGAGGGGGACTTGATCTTGCCTAAACGTTTATCCCCAGTTTATATGTTGGTTTAGAGTGCCCCGTTAATTCCTTTGTCTAGAAAGCGATTTTTGCATGGAAAACAATATTTTCAAACTGAAACTTATATAGAAATGTGGAAATGACATGGGGCATTTTTTGAAGAAATAATTAAATCTGTATCTAAAACGGCTATTGAAATATCTAAAGTTAACTGTGGGGCATAAACAACTGGTTTTGGAATGGCCCGGTAAGATGTCATGAAGGTCGGTATTTCTAACTGGCTGGGCTTTGCGTATCGGAGAGCTTTCGCAGTTAACTCCGCGGGCCTGAATTTATCGCGGGGGTTATAGCAGATAGTTTCTGGTCTGCATTCGTTGAAGGTGGAAAGTAGTTTTGATGAAAACAGTTAACTTTTGGGGGACGGCGATTCTAATGTTTTACTAATATACAATTTGAAAGGACGTAAAGTGGAATTAGAAATTATAATTTGAAACAGAATTAGACGTTGAATGAATGGAAGGAAATTAATAGAATTAAAAATAAAATATTGTGAACATAGATTTGATACGATTGAAGTTTATATGGGGGCGGCATATTTTAGGGCAATATTTTGTAATAATTTTTTTGTAAAATTAATACTGGTAAATTCAGTCTGTTTGTGAATTATCGAGAGTTCATAAATTTGTTTTTAAAAAATCGTAGTTTTTTGTGAATTTTAATATCTGCATGACATTAGTGACTGAGTAGCATGTTTATTTTAAAATTAAATTTTAATTTTTCGGCTCTGTGTGAAATGTTTTATAGCAGTCCTCTAGCAATGTGTTTCAAAGTTTTTGACTTACAAAATTCGAATATAAAGGAAGGACATACTTCTTGCCGAACTTTTTCGCTGTTTTATCAAAAACTATGCGTCCTAAAATAAAATAAGTATCGATATGAAATTTGCAACAACCGTCCTGTCACAGGATACTTCATTTGACTTGGTTGAAAAAATTTACCCAATCTTTGGCCCCCAAACATAGATAAATAACATTTTTGGGATTTTGGAACTTGAAAGGACATGTTGTGACATCTGATATAATTTATTAATAAAAAATTACTGAATGCGGTTTTTTAAATAAAATTCTGTAGCGAAGCAAAAGAATTCCTTATAAATAATTAATGTACTACACGTATAATTTCATTTTAAAGGGGTCACTCCAGTTCTAATAACCAACAAGTTAATTATTAAAGCCTTACTTCATGGATAGTTAAACCTCATTACACACAGTTGAACGAGAAAATCCTGATTAAAATTAAAAATTAAACTGATAAAATTCATAAAACATAATGGTGCTCCAATGTGGAAAGAAACCCGTTTCGCGAGAACAATCACTCAAATTATGTAAAATAGTTTTCTCTAGCGGAGATTCTCTTTTAGGTAGTGAAGTCCCATGCAAACCGCTATTTATAGATATTATCAGTGCGGTCACCTTAATAAGTCATGAGTCCCGGCGAACACTTTCCGGGGTTAGGCGAACCCTTCCGCCCGCGATGCCACCTCCGGATTATTCCGCAACGAAAGCTTTAACATTTCAGAATCCATAATAAAACAATGTAGATAGAGATTATGAGGTAGAATGATTCGGATATAAGAAGGTCGGCAGCTGTATTCATATGTCAAATTTATTGTGTGCGCTAATACCTTGCAGAGAGAGAAAGTTTTATGTAAGCCAACCCTTTGAAATTTCATTGTGTATAATATAGAAAAAGGAGCTTAGCAAGCGCCTGATTAGAAAGTAAATAAAAACATTAACAGTAATGTAAAAATAGACTAACAAATCTTATACAATTTAATAATCAACTATACATAGAGCATTAAACAAAATAATATATCAGATTAAAAAAAGAGATACTGCGTAAACAATTACATGAAACATTTATTGGAATCACAGACTACAAGTTTATTGCGAGCTAAAGTCAGGTAAAGAGGTACCAGATCTTAAGAATTCTTGTAGTGAGAGCGAACTGCAAAAAGAACAAGCAAGAACAAATACAATTTATTATAAAAAAATAAGAAAGTACATTACAACAATTTAATTTAGGTAAAAAAATCTTACAATAAAATACCGGGTAACAGGATCATGGTATGCTCCCCTTTTCTGCTTTAGTTTTGAAGATAAATTGTAATTTAGGATATACTACAGATAGTTGAAGTCATGAATGTTGTCGTTCACGTCATCATCCTTTAATTTCTGAACCAAATCAACTCAAGGTCACACAGAATGTCACGCATGGGCGTATCAATAGACCGAAAGGGAAGTATTTTCTAATGAAAATATATGGACATAAACATGCAATTCAATGAATTTTAACACTGTTTATTTACATTTGTTTTTGTCAAACATATAAAAATAAGAGTTAGAGAAAGACTATTTTTTGAGAAAGTTTAAAAGCAAGACAAACTTTAATGTGTTTGTTCCCCATTCAATATCTTATTTGCTAGTAAAAGCATCACTTTATTTAGAGAGCAATTTATTAATTAATTAGGAACATACATACATTTGTAGAGCATACTTCATATTGATAATTAAATATGGCACAGAGTACAAAATACCTTTTATTAATAAATTACCTTATTGACTATTGGAATATTATACTAAAGATAAAGTATATTTGGTTTTTGGTACTATTTACAGGAACGTGTAAAACGTGTAAAAAAATATAACACAAATAATTACATCGTTTTATATTCTCTTGTTGTTTAATGATAGAGTTCTGGTTTTGTCTATATTTGCGTAGAAACTCTGCCCTCTGTACGGCAATGTTAGCTCTTTCCATTAAGGCCCTCCGGTTATCATCGTTTTTATATTTAAATCCAATTTGCGGCAATAGACGGCACAAGGATGACACACTTACGTCTATTAATTTCTTCTTGGCCAGTTCCTCCATTAAGGTCTTCATAGTTACATGTTTTTCCGTAAAATATCAATTATTATCGTATGCAATTTTAATATTATAAAATTTCAGCATTTCGATTTTCATATAAAATATGTCAACGGGCCCTTTGATAATCGGATGAAAGGTTAATGGTTTAACCATTTAACCAACTGAGCTATTGACATGGATAGCAGGCTAACAATAAAAACTACAAAATCACTACGCTATAAACTTACTTTCAGAATACATATTATAAATTGTATCCCTCACATCCATCTTCCTTGCTTCCATCATATCCTCGGTTTTATTTTCTTTGGAAGAGGTTCATATACATTCAATCACATTTTCGTTCTACGGAGCATTTTTTATGCAAAAATGTCAGAAACTCATCAAGGAGTGTAATTTTAGAAAGTATACTGTCGCTGCACGGGGACGTAATGTCGTCCCGACCATAAAATTTAGAAAGTATAACGAAAACCGAAATTCTGTAAATAAAAACCTTTTTACGAATCCACGTTGTGCAGCACTGCAACTAATGCGTTGTGTTAAATATGAGAACAAGTTAATCCAGTCTCTAGGCAAAGTATTTCGACAGTTTTAGAGAAAATAGCCCTTAGCGTCGAGGCTGTCCTATCATTTTCAGTGATTCGGTGTCAAAAAAGTATAGTTACCATGTACTCAGAACGTGCATGGGACCGCCTTGTCTGAACGTATGAATCTATAATTGCAGAATATAATTCAAAGTCGTTGCGATTAAAGCATTTTTAAGCTCCGAGGAGCAACCAAAATTGATATTGAACTAGAAATAAGTCAATAGACAGGCAAGCAAAAGCCCATTTATAAACATTGAAGTTTTTACTGAATGTTTTTGTATATATGTGTTGTACACGGGCCAGACTATAGTTTGTCAATACACTTTTCTTGAACGTTTTGTAAAAACATAATTTAAGATTTAATATATATTTTTGAACTTTATATTGTCTTTTTCTTGCGCTTCAAAATTCCTTTTCAGGTTTAAATTTAATAAAGTGTTATTTACTGTGTATTTACTGTGTTAGATTTATAGTGTTACGACGTCCAATTAGTACCATTAGAACGAACAGTAAGTATAGATTTTGTATTATTCTCTGTCTGAAACAGTCGATTTGAACCCTTCTTTGTGAACGTTTAATATCCACTTTGGAAAATGTAATAAAAGTCCCTCAGACGTGTAAAGATGGATCGTTTATAGTGACACTAAGTATCGATTTTCAAATTTAACACCCTGTATAATATTGCATTTTTGAATTCTGCATAATTTTTTGAATCCAACGATGCTAAATAAGTGACATTCCAAACACCAATTTTTTTTGTAATATAATTTTTAGTTTTCTATTTATGTGTGCTATGACGGTTCCGATTTATTCTTAATGACCCGTGTAATGCTACAAAAATCGAAATCCTGTTAAAAACACAAAATTGCGTGATTTATTAGCAAACAAAATTTACCTAAATAGTTTTTGGGGCAAAACTCAATTTTAACCACTGTAACTATATCGGTACCGTGGTACCATTTATTAGTACTATTAATAAGGAATTTATTCATATGTCGTATTAAAATGTGCGATAAATACAACCAAAATTACAGCTAAACGAAAATTAGAAAATACAATTTTGTTCAAATTAAATGTTAAGAAGTAACTAAGGTGGCTTTGCAAACAATGAAATATTCAACTTGTCAAAGATTTGTTGGTTTAACGGTGTTTTTATTGTGTCTTTAAAAATTGCTTAAAATTCTTGTTAAGTGTGTTCAAAATGCCGCAAAACAAGAGATGAAAAAGTGGACAAGTTAATCTCTTGTATAAATTTGCGGCATTTTGAACACAAGTAACAAGAAAGTCGGATTTTGTTACAGTTTCGAAAAGTTCATCGAGGGTTTTGACGTATTCTTTAGCATCACTTCGGGCGTAACCGTAAGTGAAAAAAAATCAGTTGTATCTCAAAAAGTGCCGCTTATTATGTATGTAGTATGTCCTAAATTTCAATCAATTATCTTCAAAACTAAGGAGAAAAGGGGGGTATACCATGATCCTGTTACACCCGGTATGTATTAGAAAAAATGTTATGCCCAAAAATAATAAATATTTCCTTATCGGATCTCTCTCTCTCTCTCTCTCTTGGATATGATCACCTTGAGGCGGCCTTGTCTTATCATTAAAAATTATGAAAATAATTGTTTTAAGTTTGAAACAGATGATTTTTCAATTTAAACAAGATATTTTTTGATTTAATAAATTGGAAAGAGAAATATGTAAAACAATCTTAATAGACATTAAATGTGAGTGCATACACTATTATTATTCCTACGATCAGTATCAGTCATAATAAAATAGAAAATTAACACTTTATTTCTGAAATTTATTAATTAATAGATTACAATTTATGACAAGCCGTTTTGACACATAACGGGAAAATAAACGGCATATCTGTGATTTACGTCTAATAAGTAGTTCTAAGTTGTTTTTTGACAAAATGATGACAAATAAAAATAAAGTATTTCGCTTATGTCCTAGTATGGTCGCTTTTGGAATCGTTTGATTACCCCATCGTCGCAGTCTCCTTCTGTGCCATGGGACCACACCACTCGCCTTCCGCAACCGAGCTGGTCAGTTGCATACCTGCTCCAGCTAAAACTTCAAATGCAGCTTCGTTTTCAGTCGAAAAAAAAATGATGATGGAGCGTTCAAGTGGGACAAAATCATCCGGAAGTAAAATACCCTCCTGATCGGATCTTCGGGGGAGGGTGCCCACAGCGACTCCTCATCGAATGTCGAAAAAACACCGACAAGTTAAATCCAAGAAAACTAATTCTTTCATCTACGGCGCTTGGAATGTTCGTACTTTGAACGACAGCACTCACACCGATCGGCCTGAAAGAAGAACTGCTCTAATAGATAGAGAACTTCACCGACTCAATGTTGACGTTGCAGCTCTCAGCGAAACTCGATTTTTGGAGGAAGGCTCTCTCACAGAAAAGTACTACACCTTCTATTGGAAAGGTCTTCTCACCAATTCAAGAAGACAACATGGAGTAGGATTTGCCGTTCGGAATCAACTTGTATCCAACTTAACACAAGTACCACAAGGCCTACCCGAGCGTCTAATGCTGCTACGCTATAAGCTATCAGATGGCAACGCGGTAAATCTAATAAGCGCCTACGCTCCCATTTTGGATGCAAGTCACGAAACCAAGGAAAGCTTCTATCAACAGCTGGAAGAAACCCTCTGTAGAATACCTAAAACGGAACGACTCGTTATTCTTGGCGATTTTAACGCTAGAGTAGGGAGAGATACAGACACATCATAGGCAAGAACGGTTTGGGCAACATGAACGCTGACGGTCAACTGCTCCTAACTAAATGCGCCGAACATAACCATTTTCCGACAAAAGGATAAATTTAAAGGCACCTGGCGTCACCCCAGATCAGGTCACTGGCATCTACTGGACTATGTTATCGTACGTAGGAAGCATCTCATGGACGTCCAAATTACAAAGGCGCGCATTGATAGCGAATGTTGGACCGATCATCGTCCTGTTGGCTCTAAAATGAAAATTGTTATGAGACCCAGACACCGAAGAACTCAAGTAAAACGTAGACCCCGTCTCTGTATTAGTAAATTGCGTGACCAACAAAACGTCGAACAGCTAAAGCAAAAAGTTCAAGAGAATTTGAGTGCACTAGAAGAAACCAATTCTGTAGATGTCGCTACTACCTGGAAACAAATTAAAGACAGTTTAAAAAGTGCGAGTGAGGAAATTCTTGGCACTGCAGCAAGTAAAAAACAGGAGGACTGGTTCAATGATAATGAAGCTTTTATACAAGAACTTCTTGACTGGAAACATTTGCCTTCCAAAACGCTATCAACCACCCCAACGACTCGTCAAAAGCAGAAGCTTTTACCCAATCTAAGTATGAAACGCAACGCGAAATCAGAAGAATAAAGAACGAGTGGTGGGCAAGCAATGCCAGAGAAATTCAAAGGTACGCCGATTCACACGACTACAGGAATTTCTTTCAAGGAGTGAAAGCAGTGTACGGCCCCAGTCGGAAAAATATGTGCTCTATTAAAGATTTATATGGAAATCTCCTCAAAGAAGACCAGGAAATAAGAGCCCGATGGAAAGAACACTACTCTAACATTCTTAACCAGCAAAGTCAAGCCGATCACGATATTATAAATCTTATCCCTCAATATGACACCTTCGAAGACTTAGATAAACCACTAACAACGGAAGAGATCTTAACCGCCATTGGGCAGCTAAAAAATAATAAATCTCCCGGCGCCGACTCACTCCCAGCTGAGATCTTTAAAGCTGTGTCGTCAGAGCTCATACCCTACCTCAAAAAACTGTTTGATGTCATGTGGGAAAGTGGTCAAGCTCCGCAGGAGTTCCGTGATACACTTTTAATCAACCTCTTCAAAAACAAAGGGAGCGCTGCGGACTGTGAAAATTACAGGGGTATAGCTCTCCTGGCTGTTAGAGGGAAGATACTCACTAGAGCGATGGCAAATAGGCTAACACCTGTTATGGAAAAGCTACTTCCTGAAACACAGAGTGGCTTTAGACCAAACCGAGGCACATCGGATCTAATCTTCACACTTAAACAGCTTCAAGAAAAAGCACTCGAACATCGAGGAGAAATTCACATGGCATTCATTGATTTAACCAAGGCGTTTGACTCGGTGGACAGGAAAGTGCTCTGGAAAGTTAGGCTCCGCTTAGGTATTCCTAGAAAATTTGTGGAAGTATGTCGCAGTCTACATACAAACAACAACGCCCAGGTTATGTATAATAATGAGGCAACCGAACCTTTCCAAACCCTCACTGGAGTTAGGCAGGGATGTGTCCTGGCACCCCTACTTCTTAATGTGTTTGCCACTGCTCTAACAATTATTGTTGACAACAAACTGACAGTCAGAGGAATAGGTCTCAGATACCGTTCTGATGGCGGTCTCTTTAACATAGGGCACTTTAGAGCTTTCACGAAGACACGTACACGATTCATTTGTGATCTCCAGTATGCGGATGACTGTGCACTTTTAGCCTCTACGCCGGAAGAGCTTCAAGAACTTTTAGATGTGTATGCCCAGAGCTATGATTCCTTGGGACTTAAAATCAACATTGGAAAGATTAAGATTATGTCAACTCCTCATCAAGTGAACCAAATAGACATTACACTTAACGGAAATTCTCTTGAAGTGGTGGATCAGTTCAATTACTAAGGTAACGTTGTTAATGACAAAGCAAACATGGACAGCGAGATTCGCAATAGAATTAACGCTGCATCTAGAGCACTCTGGGGACTTAGAGAGAGAGTATTTGACAACCACGACCTTGCTTTTTCAACGAAAATGGCTGTCTACAGAGCAGTTGTCATTCCAACACTGCTATATGGATGTGAAAGCTGGGTCACTTACCGTCGTCATGTGAAAGAATTAGAACGTTTTCAGCAAAGACACCTCAGAAGTATGATGAAAATCCGTTGGTTCCATCACATATCAAACGTGGAAGTACCCAGGAGAGCAAACAGCCTTCCAATTGAGGTGCTTATTTCAAGAGCACGCCTAAGATGGGCAGGTCACGTTCATCGTATGCATGATAACCGCCTTCCTAAATGTACACTTTATGGTAAATTGCTAAGCGGTAGAAGAAGGCGTGGCGGTCAACGAAAGAGGTTCAAAGACGTTCTCCATAAAAATCTAAAATCCTGCGGTATTCCAGACGAGCAATGGGAACAACTTGCAGCGGACAGAGCCGAATGAAGAGGGGTTGTGGCCAGCTATCAAGGAAATGTTGCTGCAAGAAGGCCGAATCCAAGACCTAACCAGGTCTATGTTTGTCCTGACTGCGGTCGACATGTGCTCTCCCGAATTGGCCTCTATAGCCATAGTCGTGTGCACCGTAGATGAATGGGAATTACAATAGACTACACCTTTTACTTGTTTTTTTATTACACACAATCTATCGACTGTAACATTTTTTTATACTCGGACTCGAGTAAAGGCTAATAAAATAAAAAAAAGTATGGGTTAAATTTTTCTAGAATTGTGAGAGGGTTAGATTCACAGCTTTCTATTTTGCTCAATCTAAGTAAGTTATTCCTTTAGTTATACACTGGATACCACTTAACAAATTATGAATAATTACTGTAAATTATATTACGTCATATTTCCATCGACCCTTATCAACAGATAAATTTAATAAGCCTTTTAGGTTTACCTAAAAGATACATGGAAGCAGAGTTAATTACAATTTAAATAATAAATCAATGCCTGATACACCCAAAACGATTTCAAAGACATCCATCTGGGATTCCATGTAAAACTATTTGACGAGGGTAAAGCCACAGTTAGTTCTTTCTGCATAAAAAAGCAAAACAACTCTTCTGAGACAACAGTTTTTTATCTTGAAATAAATTATTCCAGCGGAACAAACAGTTATTCCAGAAAAACAATTTCTATATAATCGCTAAGTTATCTGTGATACTATCTTGTTGGAGTAGATAAAAAGTTATTTTCAATTTCAGACACGAGTAGTGGCAAATAATAATAATAATGATAATAATATTTATTAGCCTTTTAAGATACATTCAGTATATATGGCAAGTCAATAATAAACATTTATAAACAGTAAAAATTAAATTAAGATAATGTGAATAGTGTTGGGATGATGAATCATTTACATATAAAGGGTGTTTGCTCCTTAACAGTAGATAAAAAGATAAAATATAAAATAGATTAAAAAAATAAAAAAGTTGGAAATTAAGTCAATGTGCTGTATAAATAATAATACTAACTATTAAAATAATCTATAAAATATACACATATGGTATATAGTCAAGAATAGGGAGGGACACGTTTGACAAGAATCAAGTGTGGCCAAAAATGAGCGGCTAAGAATTTAGTTTACTACATATAATGAAGCAAGGTCAGCTAACTACCTGAAATTGAGTAAACTTAATGTACCGTAGTCAAAAATTTCTTCTCGTTGTAGAAAGCATTTTCGAGTAAAAATATTTTTACCCTTTTTTGGGGCCATTAACTATGAGAATAGTTTCTGGTAATGCATGAAACATTGCGGCACAATTATATCTAGGGGAATGTTTGTATGCTGAAGGATACTTAATAGATGGCCATGCCATGCCAGTCATGTTAAGCAGCAACTTAAGAAAAGTTATTGAGATTACATTTTATATACATTAAACATCTCAAAATATAAATACAAGATATATATATATATATATATATATATATATATATATATATATATATATATATTGTATAGTGGTGAGAGGTAAGTTAATCCTCTCATGTGGTCTAATGCTACTATACACCAGACATCATAGATGTCTCCATGGTATATAGCGACTTGCCATTTTGCAAGTACCGAGAGCGGTGACCTTCAGCCCTTGGTGGACTTAACCTATATACTGTTATTATACATGATTTGCAGGAAACAACTACTCAGCGGGCAAATACCCCGACCTGCATTGAATTATACCTTACAAATCATGAAAGATTGGTAGCCAATGTCATTTGTCAATTCCCCGACCAGACATAGACCGGTTTCGAACTTATTAGTTCTCATCAGTATGCCATAGGTCGTGGAACAGACAAATGACAGTGGCCAACCTGCTAGTCTTATACAGACTAATGTAAATGGTATAGTGGTGAGAGGTAAGTTAATCCTCTCATGTGGTCTAATGCTACTATACACCAGACACAGAAATAGTTATATCATCTGCGAACATGTTTACATGTGCATTTTTTATGAACTCTTGAAGATCGTATACGTACAACATAAAAAGTAATGGCCCTAAGATAGAGCCTCGAGGGACTCCCATGGTAACTTTATGTACCCTTGATATAACCTTATTGTATTTTAATCTTAATAATCTTCCATTTAAGTATGATCTTAGTCAATTTAGCGTAGTACCACTTATACCCATTAATTCTAATTTTATTTTATTAAGAAGTCAGTATTTATGGTATCGAATGCTTTCGATAAATCAAAAAATATTGTGACAATATATATTCCCGCATCTAGACACGGATACACATGATTTAGCATACGATATGATGGCTTTTCTATTGATTTGCCAGGTTGTTTAAATAGCTGAAATATTAAAAATAGAAAAGTCAACGTTAATTGGGAATTTCGGTTAGCATATTTATTATAAATTTGTTAGCAGTGAACCTTCCACTAAGGGGCGAGCATGGGTGCGTCTTTATTATGTACATACTTCGATATGCGATGTAAAGCAACGTAAGGCGCGGTTAGTAGTTGGATGGGTGACCGTCCTCGCCTCAAACATCTTCCAGCAGCTTGTATATTAGTATATGCGCGGAAGCTATACGACCTTAGGCGAGGGTTGTATAGGGGATATACCATCCTTCGAAGGGGATGTAAAGTCGTCGATCCCTTGTCTATTAA
The DNA here is from genome assembly GCA_963675555.1 of Leptura quadrifasciata. Classification (NCBI taxonomy): domain Eukaryota; kingdom Metazoa; phylum Arthropoda; class Insecta; order Coleoptera; family Cerambycidae; genus Leptura; species Leptura quadrifasciata. The sequence goes on from OY776673.1 coordinate 22,445,829, forward strand.
ATGTTAGGCAAGTAAAAGATTCCTACTCTTCTTAAGGGAAGAGGTTCGGCAAAATTCCTGGTTGGGGGTAGCTGGTCTACAGGCGTCGGTGATAGGCCTCAGTAGCGGAAATAGGCCGACGTTAAATAAATGTATAAAAAAAAAACCTTCCACTAGAAATTCAATCTATTCATAGCTCCAATCTATCGAGAGAAAATTTAATAGTCCTACTAATTTTTAAGTCATTATGTAAACGCTATTTAAATGTGGAAAGAATAATTCAGTATCAAAAATATTGCTATTCAGGAAAAATAAAAGAACATAATGTATTTAACGTACATTATTTTAATTTTTTAACATCTATGAAGTTAATAAGACTGGTTCTCAGGGTTAGCGAACCGCGCATTCGAGTGTAGTGTTTAATTATTTTGGCATTTTGTATAATTGGTTATTAGACAGAAAAGACGTTGATTTGTGAAAAGCAGCCTTTATACGAAAACGCCCCCACCGCCAGGATCCGAATTCAGCGTAGAGTTGTCCCCTTAAACAGGACTGCGCATCATAGAAGCTGAAGGATTTTCTCAAATGCTCATTGAAAAATTCTATGTCTATACGTAGGATTTAGCGACGAAAGTTATATTTTTCCATTAAAAATTGCATAAATCAAGTTTGTGAAGATTTCAAACTAGAGCTAAGGTACACAGCAATGTCAGTTTTCACTTTTATCAAGTGTAGATAATGTTTTATATTTGTTGTTTCTAGGAACTAAAATGATAATGTATTAAAAGCTTGTAAGAAGATATTATGGAGCGATAAATATGTTTCGAGTAGATTATTCTATCTAAAAGGACATTGTTCTAAAAGTGTTTGCATAAGATAAGGGAGTTTATTTTAATATGTACAATACTACCGTATTTTTAATACGTACAACAGAATTCTAGACCTAGTCATTCATAGTAAAATGTGCTCAGTGGAAAGATCTGTAGATCCGTGGGTATCTGAGGATGAGCACCATCCAGCTTTAGACATTCTGGTTAAAATAAATCTAAGCACCGATCTCAAAAATAAATATCCGTCGGTCTTTCAAACCTGTTTTAATTTTCGGAAAGCAAATTTTCTCCTACTGTACAACATGTTTCTTAACGTCGACTGGTCTGTTCTTAATGATGGAAACAACTTTGAAGACACTTGCTAACGTTTTTATGAAATATTGTATGACATTTTTGAAGCTTCCTCCGTGGATTACTTATACTATTATTAAAGATATCAAATTAAAAGCTAGGAAACTGAAAGAGTATAAAAATAACGTTGATGTAATTTTTTATAATGATTTTAGTCATCTTAGAAGAAAAATAAGAAACGATATTGACATCTTCTATAGAAACTATGTTACTGCTGCTGAAAATAATATTAAAAATAATCCTACTAAATTCTGGACATTTTTAAATGCCAAAAGGGGTTCGACAAATATTTTGGATGTCATGAGATATAATGGAAAAGAAGTGCATGAACCTGTTGATATTTTAAATGCATTTGCTGATTTTTTTAGTAACACTTTCGCTTTTAGTAGTCATCTCCCTGATAATTTAGTTACACAACAACAATCTCAGCAATAAAATAGTTTTAATTTAATTTAAAAATACTAGTATGTTGTAGTTTGAGTAAATTCTAAAGTCGACTACAAAAAACTACAATGGATGGTTTATCAAGCGAGTAATTATAGATGGAGCTAAACTAAGGAATGTAAGCAAGACAGACGGATTGCTAAACGTCAAATTAAATCTAATCAATTCAAAGTGGGTTTATCAATTCCAAATTAACTGGCAGATAATCCTTATCCATCGGTTGTTGTCAAAAAATGCGTTTATCGTGCATAGGATAATATTTACCTGGCGGATAAAATAATATTTATCTATTTCGTAGTTTGCCGCGGCAAATAACTATTAACTGGAGGATAAAATATAACCTCAATAATAGTGTTGTATTTATGTAATATATACGCATTCTATTGTATAAATAAGTGGCCTCTGGTATTCGGCTTCCCTCTTTTCCTATTCATAATTATAAGATGAATACCTTGAGAATCATTCAATAATTATAATTGTGACGAAGTGGATCTCTTTATCAAATTAGCAAATTGATAAAAGCAGTGATTAAAAATTAAAAATTGATAGCACAACATGGAAAGCTGTTGGTACTCAAGCATATCTACTACATCTTCAACTATGTCATTGTTTAACATGATTTACAGGAAAAATCTATAATTTTGGAGGTTAAACTAAAACGCCTGATGCCGTAAAACCAATAAAATTCAAAGCACTTATTCATCAGTATAGCACATTAGAAAACCCTTGATAAACTGTTTTATGGCAAATCTTGAAATTATTATATGACAATTAAGTAACTGGCAGATAAAACCATGAATTGATAAACCGACCCTCGACGTATTTGAATGGTGGAGCTAGTTTATCTTTCTAACGCAGTTGGTATCGATAGGTAGAATTTGCCCACAAGAAAATTTTCGAAACGTGTTATTTCTTTAATGCTTGGCATCACTACGGTCTACAAGTTTACTTCTAATCGAAAGGTAGATTTTCTAGGTAGGTAAATCCGTAAATAAATTAACACTTTTATTTGTTTTATGGTCAAAATATTTGAATTTAAGTTCTTTTGGTTTACTGTCAAATCGATGCAATGCCTATATTTATAAAATTTATTTTTTCTGAAGTTAGATAGAAATAAATAAATTATCTCAAATATTTGCGTGTTCCACCCCTGGATGCCGTTTAATTTAGAGACGTTTTAGGCCTTCACAGACATTTCGGACAGATGCGGCTTACACTAGGATTTAGATGAAAAATGTTCCTCAATTTATTCTTTTAACTGTTGCCGTTCTGAAGACGGCAAGCTTGTAAAATATCAGTTAAATCACCCAGTATATGTAGAAAATTAAGCTATATATCCAAACGGTGATAGCATACAAACAAATCCGATTTGACACAATGCTCGGGAAGATTTATGTGACATTACATAAGTTAAACTTTTCGTAAGTATCCAGCAAATATAAGGTTCGTATATAAAGTTTGCAGCAGAGACCCTAATATGTCAAGCTGCTTATAACACTACATTAATTCACGTTGTTGCTTTGAAAATAAAAGGAGAGCTCTTCACTTTTCCTTCTTTTTCCTGCAACGTCTTTTTGTATAGCTATTTCCAGACAGCAAAAATTATTCAAGATGGGAACAGTTCAGGACGCTCATTGACTTGCTGTGTAGGCCGCTATATTAAAGTATGAAAATAAGTAATAATTGCTTTCAAGATAACATCTATCTCGTGATTAAATTTTTAACTATTTAAAACTGTACCTACTCTGTGCTATTTTCAGTTTTGCTGTTCTATTATATTTTATACTGTTCTATTTTATCCTATCTTATCCTAAGTATCTTTATTATTACTTCCACGTCCAGTGGAAGTATAGCAACGCAAAAAATGTATTTTTTTTGTTTTGCTTAAAAGGTTGAGAGAAAAAAATTTCCTGACTGTCGATGTCGGGCTGTCTGTCTGTAACTCTCTTGAACCGTTTACGAAATTGACTTGAAATTTGGTACACTTATGCATTATAACGAGGTCTGGAACTCGATTATATTTTGATCTAATTCCATTGAAGGGTTGGGGGTAAATTTAGTAAATATGGGTAAATAAGCAAAGAAAGCAGGGAAGAGTCCGTAAAGCTGCAATTTAGGGCATGTACGAAAAGTCAAGGTCTCAAATTTTTATTTTTTTTGGCATCAGCCACACCCACCCTCTCACTATAACCTCCAATACCACCCTAACATTATTATGAAAGGGAATTTAAAAGATGAAAATATGATTTAGTGTGTATACAAGAACGAAACGCCTCAAAAAATTTTTTTGGCGTTAGCTACCCTCTCTGCCACCCCCATTGCCCCCCTACCCTATTATTTGAAGGGAGTAGAAAATTAAATTGGTATTTAGTGTGTGTACAAGAACCAAGGGTCTGTATAATTTATTTTGGCATTAGTTACCCCTCTAGCACCATATTGTTTAAAGGAATAAAAAAATAAATTGGGATTTAGTGTGTATACGAGAACCAAGGGTTTCTAAATTTTTTTTTACATTAGTCACCCCCACTCTATATTAAAGGGAATAGATGTGGAAGTAGTGATTCCTTGGGCGGCGGTTTTTTTTTAGTAATATCTCCCGACAATCATTCTTCTCTTCCTAGTAACTCTAATATTTCGAGGCACAGATCATGGACTAAAGAGTAACATAACTTAAGCGGACATTAGTATATTGCGTACATTATTCTTATTCCGTCAAATTGTGCCGACCGGAGGTATATAACTATAAATAAAGCTGAAAGTATTCTTGTCCGGAAATAAAAATCCATTTCCCGATAAACTGAAGGCTCTAAACTTGACACACATATATTATAATGATCGCAACAGAAAGAAATAATTCAGAACCATTAAAATTTTAATAGGGATGAAATATATTGTTTGAAATATATTTTTTTCAAGACAAAGTTAATTGCACACGCGTAAGTAATGCTTTAAACAAATATTCAAAATTTTAACCGAGAAATGAAAAATTGCGCTGGGTTTAATTAACAAAAATAACGGATTACAGTTCACGCAAATTATATTAAAAAACAGTGAATAGAAGAAATAATTTATAAGGAAATAATTTTTGAGATGCGTACTCTCGATAGGTTTAGGAATAGATACTCGAAAATTTTCCACCCCATTCAGGAACGGAAAGCCCTTTTTTGCAAAGAACCACCCCTAACGGAAATTTAAGGTTGGTTTTTCACTATTATTTTGCAAACCGTTTGTTAGAAAAGTGAAAGTATAGAAAATGAAATATTTGTCGTTAAATTTTGCATAAAAAATATCCTATTGACCTTGTAGCTTATCCCCGCCTATTTCGCAGTAGTGGAATTTCCTCTATAAGATGCAGCGGGGTTTGACGCAAAAATGGAACTTTCCGTTCCTGAATGGAGTGGGAACTATTCGGATATCTATTTCTAATCCTATTGAGAGTACACATCTTAAGTATTACTCCTTTATAAATTATGTCTACTAAAATGTCTAATTTGCGTGGACTATTAGTTGTCTTAAGCACAACGCTGTAAATATGTATTATAATTTAATGAACATTATTTACGTCACCTTATGCTACATCAAAGAGGATGGAACCCCTTTCAAGGTACAATAATGAAATAGTATCACGACATCAAAGAGTACCTATATTCCAATTATTTATGATGTAAGCACATCTGCTCATTATATTTTATTTTTTAGTCTACAATTGAATTGACAAAAACAATATAATATTATCTTTTACGAATAAGAATACAATATATTACCCCTATCTAGTGGAATATATTTTTTGATTGAAGGTACCTCTGACACCTCTAACAATGCAGAATCGGACGCGCCACCCATGCGTCAGTTCCTCTTACAAATGAAACAGCACTTTGTTACGTTTATTTCCAAAATACTGACGTTTTGCATTCTTTTCTTTGTTGTATTAAATTGTGTGTCCATACTGTATATTAATTTTAATAATAAGTATAGCAAAATAATTTTAGAGTCAAATATAATAGATAATTTTATTTCTATTTAAATCTAATAAAATATAATAGCATTTGTACATAGTAAAAGAAAAAAAAAGTATATATATATATATATATATATATATATATATATATATATATATATAGTCTCGGTGTACTATAATTTCGGCGTACTAATATTTTACTTCCCACAGTTTCCTCCTTAAAAGTTTAATTAATTATTAGTAACAGAAAACCGTCAAAATTTATTGTCTTAGCTTACCTGATGTCCTTCGTTATTACGTTTTCCTGTGTAGCATTGTTTATTTGCGGTAATGGTTATGCTAGATAATAATCATTAAACATCCCTCCATTAGCTCCTATTTTTTTTCTTTCAACCAGAGATGGTTTTGTAGTTGAAAATGATATAAAACAATATTAATAATCATTTAATTGAAACGTAAATATAACCTCAACATATTTTAATCTCAAATTAACTAATTTTAAATTGATTTACCTAGTTTAAGCGGAAGATCCTTAACTGAAGTGAGTAAACCTACCTTAGTAGAACGGTCCCGTGCATTTAACATATTATTTAGCTTGATATTATTGCATATTTACTAATGTTTATGATAGTAATCACTGATAATTCCTGCTTTCGGCGGGCCATCTGCACTCTGTCAAGTTTAAGTAGTTTAGCGCAAACGATCAGCTGTAGACATACATGACCTTCACCTATTTAGTCTTCATAAAATACCCAAAAATGTTAATTTATTAAATTCTAATTCATTACTACAAATGAAGTTTATTCCCTGAAGTGAGATCATTTATGCATATTAATGGGGATTATTAATTGATATTTTTCATATTTGTTTTACAAATTAGAGCTATTAACTTTTTAATTCAATTGTGGCAATATTTCTATTACACTGTACTCTCACTGAGGATGCGCGATCTGAAAATTTAAAATTTTATAAGTTAATAACTATTGTTGCAAATAATATTATTTACTTTTATCAGGTTCAGCAACTTCCTTAACTTATTGTTTGTATAACTTTTCTGTAACATATCTTTGTTTCAATACGCACAATATTCTCCCGCTAGGAATACTTTTCGCTTGTGACGAGCGTGCGGCTCCTATTGGTCAAATTATATCAGTAACCTACTAGGATTTCGACAAGACTGCTATTCTGCGTATTTCTGATTTTAAATTACAATTTTGTGTAATCCAGGTTTTGGGATTTTTGATGAAATGCACTACTAGATGTTGCGATTTTGTGTTGTGTGACAACAATCGCAATTCACGACTGGTGTCGGATTCAAAAAGCAGATCTTGATTCTGTAAGTATTGTTATTTTTTTTTGTAAGCCTCGTCGTCACATTCAATCACTTTTCTTAACTGTTTTTTTTTGCTTTCTCAATATTAGGATAGTACTTAAATATCCCAGGGTTAATTGTAACTTGGGCCACTAATTAAGCCGCCTTCCACCCTTGAGTGAGTACCCTTCAATTTATTTTAAACATTGATTAATTGTTAACGATATTTTTAGGGCTTTTTCTACTTTTTTTCAAGTTTTCCTGTTTTCCAAGTTTTCATCTTTCACTTCTCAGTTCTAATTTTCACCGACTTCAACCTTCCATTCTTTCTCATTATTCTAGCGTCAAGCGTACGCCGAAAGACACTAGTTATGTACGATAAAGATTATAGGGTATATGCCTTTTTTTTAAAATTCAATTTCTCATTGATAGGATCGCATAATATAACTTATATATATAAATATTTTATTATTAGTATTATTATTATGTTTCGCTCTTAAATTTAGTTTTGTTACTTGCGGCTGTTAGATTTGTTTTCTTATTTTATTTTTAAAACTATATATATGATATAACTGACAGCCTTCAGCTGCTCCAATGTAAACTAAAGTAAGTTAGTCATTTACATATCTTTTTTTTGTGTATATATGTGTATATATAAAATTCCTTATTAATTGGTTATTGATAAATTATAACACTATATAACCTATTATTTAAAACAGTGTAAACCATACGTGATCACGTTTCGGGGCCTCTGCTCTGAACTTCTGAACTTTTGTACATATTTTATTTTATTTTGTTGTAAATAATTATATTACATTAATAAATTCAAGGGGTGTTAGCTGCAATTTTTTTTTAATTACTAGAGGGTAGGGTTCTTTGATTGCACCGCTAAGAAGAAGAAGAAGAGGGTAGGGTAACTACAGTGAAGAGGATCTTTGTAAAATAAAAACTCCCTGGTTGAAATAATAAAATTTGTAGTTTATTTAAGCATAACTAAGGTCTGATTAGCGCGCGGTAAACTACCGATCTAATTCTGACTACGTGAACAACAGAAGCAGAAACAGTAATCTAAAAAATCAAGTAAGCGTTCTAAGAGAGAAGCATATGGAAAACTAACAAAAGTGAATGGGGGAGAGGAGGTCCTGTCTTATAGACCATAAATGTAGCTAAGTGAAAATCGACACTTTAACGGGTAGTGTTGCCCGGTCCACCAAGTGAACCAAATTCAAAAAGTAAGGTGGAAGCTACACTACTTATCGACGAGTACGGTGATTCGATTAATAAATAGGTCAGATTAAGAGGAGTAAAGTGTGCATGCTACAGAAGTTACTTGAAAACGGGATCGGGATAGGCCAAATTATCGTAACTTATTTACAAATGTTAAACATAGAGTGCGTGAAATTTGGATAGGACAGTGACTTACGGAATGGATTACTTATTAATTAGTCAGCTAATATAGTGGACCACCATCATAGTTGTGACGTTATTTCCTGTGTGCGACGTATAGCGCCCCTGAAAATAGCCAATCTTGCAGTAGCGCCTTCGATGAAAAGTCATGTATTATTGCAAACCTTATGTGCATTACACATCTGCAGATGGCATTATTCCTACGAAAAAAATTCACTTCATCCAAATGGTTTTTAATGAAGCGTTTTTCGTTACCGAAATATGCCCAGGATTTATATTTATTCGCATCCTCTATATAAGTATATTCTTATTTACTGTTAAAATATAATATATATTGTTCCGCCTTAATAAGAGAATTATTGTATACACTACTGTTTAAGTACCTAAATATTTATTTAAAGTAATTAAATTAAAGTATTTAAAGTAAGAATATTTGTAAACTAGGAATTACTGTTATTTTAAGTTATACTTTTCAGTAATGAATTTAATAATTAGTTATCTGTGAGATTAAATCCGTTTCTTTTTTGTAGTAGGTTAGAACAATTATTTGAAACCGAATATAGGTATCACAACATTGAGAATACTTTGTTTACGCTAATTGATCCACTTGATATTAATTTTCCAGTACATAATAATTCGATGCAAGCCATCCTCGCTATCTCATAGCAAGTACACCGTTCGATGCGCGTTCATAAAGAGTGTAGTTTCTCGCGGTTCTAGAGTAGGGACCGCGGAGATAAAACCAACAGCGACAATCGCTGAAGTCAGTTGTTTTTCCAGAGCTTGAATCGATCAGTCAAATACCAGTCAACAATGTCCACCGCCGAAGTAGGAGAGAATAATTTAAAAGATATTCTTATACTTCGCTAGTGTAATTTTATTTCGTGCTTTACCGATTGATTTTGATTTTTGATATTTTGCTTATTTATGTGATTCTCTTCTACCCTTACTTATGTTGGCTTTCGCAGCATTTTCGTTCACTAGGCACTACAACTGATAATTTTGATTTTTTTCCGTTTTTGCATATGTTACTGTATTGAATCCGGGACTAGAGCCTTTGCGGCACAAATCACTTAAATAGTTACTCGTTATTTATCCTCACTGGTATATTAAGTTTAGTTCACCATACTCTTTACTGTGTTATTGCGTACTAGCCAAGCGTCCACCTTGCAATATAACCTGTAGTATAACACTGTAAATAATTGTAGAAACTTCTCATTTTTCTTCTGGCATCCGTACACTGTTCGCCTGTTATCAGCTTTACATTCACTCGCTAACTTCATGCCTCATTATAATGCTATACTCGGCTTTTACCGCTTGCTAGCCCCCTCTGCCACCTGTATAAATTTGTGCTAAGTTTTTTAATTTTAACTCAGAATTGTAATTCATAGGGTAAAGTTAATATACTTTGTTATTTTTTAACTTCTGTGTTTTACTGCTGTGTGCTGTTAAAGTCTAATATCCCTTGTTGACCCACTGGAATTAACCATTTCTCCACTGACCTGCTCAGTCCCGCTTACAAATTTTTGGGTAAAGTTGTTCAATCACCCTATACTTGAAGTGGCGTCCGAGCAACCGAATAGTGAAGCTCGAGCGTTAAAGTGACAGCTCTCTCTCGCACTGAACGAGAAAAACGTCACAGGTTGGGTGATAGTCAATAATAATATAACAGTGAAAGGAGTCTAAAAAGAGGCTTCTAAAAATGTACCGATATTTATAGCATTCCATTTAAAAAAATTATACTTGGTCGTGTACAATCGTCTTATTTCACCCTGTCTATTTTTTTTTAATACATTTATTTAACGTCGGCCTATTTCCGCTACTGAGGCCTAACGCCGACGCCTGTAGACGAGCTATCCCCAACCAGGAATTTTTCCGAACCTCTTCCCTTAAGAAGAGTAGGGATCTTTTACTTGCCTAAAATTTAATAGACAAGGGACCGACGGCTTTACATCCCCTCCGAAAGATGGTATATTTCCTATACAACCCTCGCCTAAGGTGGTATAGCTTCCGCGCATACACTGATATACAAGCCGCTGGAAGATGTGTGAGGCGAGAACGCGGTTTCCGTTGGAATGGTCGCCCATCCAAGTACTAACTGCGCCTGTCGTTACTTTACATCGCATACCGAAGTATGTACATAATAAAGACGCACCTACGCTCGCCCCCACCCTGTCTATTCCAGTTACAGACTTCCTTATGTACTTTAATTGTATTTTTTTAAATTCCTAGCTATCGCGGAATTCAAATCATCAAACTCGGGCGCACTGTTACTCCACCCTGTATACATTTTCAGTAATTTTGAAATAAATCTTCTAACGAATTTACCAATAACTTTAAAAAATGTACACCGGGAATATATATGAATATATGGGTGTATTATAACAACTTTTAATGATATATTTTGTGGTAAATTTAAACCACAATCATTTATTATAACTATATTTGTTCAATCAACATACGAGTAGTAGCAAAAGTTAGGTATGCAAATTAAAGTTTAAACCAGTGCTACATTTATAGTATATAAATCAAACTTTCTAAAGCTCATTATATCTGCTGTTGTGAGACTGTATGCGACTATTTATACTATATGCGTAATGATATGTCTCCCGTATTAACATACCTGTCGGTTGATATATCTGGGTCATCTACTAATTTTGTTATATTAGTTATATGTTATTTCCTTAGAAAATTGTTACAGATATGTTTTTTCTGAAGTTCTTTTGCTTTTCAGTTTCCTAATTTCCTGTTTCGTACTAAAATCAATTTAATAAAAACTGGATTAATTAATTTATTTTACGCAAGTTTGTGTACGTAGTTAGTAAACTTTAATTTCATATTATAAAATTTTCAATTAATTATGTTCAAACTTATTATGTCAAAATTTCAATTAGAACCCACTTTACATCCAGATTTCCACGCTCTGACGTGTGTTACGTTGTTTAATAAAACTAATTTTGTAGGGATAAAAAGTTTACCTTTACAAGTAGGTACATTGAGTTATGCTATAAATGTATAAATAATGTTGGCTGGTAAAACAGTTACTAGTTTACCACTGTGCTAATTAAAATTTCAAATATTCGTGTATTAAAATAAGCTTTTCTAACTTAGACTGAACTATATTTACACATTTTTTGGTATATCCATAAAGGATAATGATTTTACCAACTCATGTGCTCACTATTGCCGTACATTCCACAGTTTTTGATAAAAAGAGTCCTGGAAAATTATGTTTTGATTACGCCGTATTTTGATGTATATATTTATAAAAGTTAAGATAATTTATAGTTGGTCTGAAGTATGTCCCCTCTTTAAGCTGTTTAATATTTAAAAAATGTATTTTGTATTGTCATTTATTTAGTATTAAACTTTTGATTTTGACACTGCGGAAAGGCTCTCAGGGTTTTGTTGGTGAGCAGGGTCATAGATACGGATTTTCCTCATTTTGAAAATTATTAAAATAATTTTACTAGTAAAAAGGGCGCCAATTGGTTGATTTCTTTGAGAGCTTATATAGAATAGTTAACCAACAAATAAGTTAACTATTTCAAGTCCTAACAGGAGATGAAAATAAATAAAACAAATAATAAAATCTACGAGGCTATAATGAAAATAAATGTTAGGCAAAAATGTTACCATAAAGTCAATTGAACTATATATATTATTCGATCCTATTTAATATAATATATTGATGTGATTTTTACTTGTACTTAAGCTAAATAACACATTATGGTCAACTTGAGTTATGTATTGGGAATAAAATGCATCTTATTTTATTCTGAGTAGAGAGTTGTATGCATGTTTTCTGTTTTCTTTTATTTGTTTTGTTTGATAAAATACCAAAGTATTTCACAGAATACAGATAGTTTCTATAAATACATATATGCAATTATACTTCAGCCATTGAAAATAGAGTTGTTTATAATATAATTTAATGGTAACTAGAATCAGTTAGTTTATTTAAATGTACTTAATTATTGTTATACTAATTAATAAAATGTTTATAACATTTCGAACTGTTTGCGCATTTAATATGTTCAAGTAGATATAATATTTTAATTCAACTTGTGCGGGACAGCGATAAAACTGAAAAAAGGCTCAATATCACGTGATACGAACCAATTCGTCTTGCTAAATTTTGGAGAAAGTAAAATATAAAGTAAAACGAAGGAAGACAAGTAACTAAATAATTTGGAAGACAGAAACAGAAAATCAAGTTCTTCAAGATTTTGACAAGGAGAATCATAATTTATTTTAAAGTCCAGAAAACGATTCTTGGTGGAAACGATATACCATTTGAAGGGTGAAGGAGCTTTGGAGATAGCAGCTGAACATCGCAAATAAGTGCTACTGTGCGGCTGGAAGTTATATTGAGCTACGCGAACTTAAAAGGTTGTAATAAATCTTATATAAATTTCTTGTTCACCATTTTATCGTTTGGAAATAATTGAGAATATTTTAAATTACAATTTTGACAGCTAATTTAATTTTTATTAACAAATTTTATTTTAAACTTAATCATATCCAAATTATTTTTATTTTAGTATCGTATTTATTTTATTTAGCCAGATAGGGAATTTATCTTTTAGTTGCATGAAATATTGTTCTGGTAATACATTGTTCAGTTTGATTTGAATTTGTTTTATTGTTTATTTGTGTTTCGAGAATTGTGTTTCCGAATTTAGAGATTTTAAATTAGAAAATATTTACTGATATTTTAACGTCCTTCAGGCGGGATATCATAGCAATGTATTCTCACAAATGAAAGTTTTGATGTGTGGAGGAAATAAAAAAATACCTGAAGGAAGCGCTGCATACATGTATGTGTTGCTGTATACCAGCAGCGAGCAATCTCACGACAAGCTTTTATATAATAAAAAAAATTATATAATGTAACAAAATGATGGGTTTGCTTTACTTCAAAGTTTATTTTCTACTTTTTAGAGCATTTAAATAAAAGCTTTTTTAAAATATTCTTTTTATAATTATTTCCATTTCAAGAAAAATAGCTACATAATTGTTATAAGTACTAATGAGAATTTTTTGCCTAACTGTTTAAAAACGTGTAAATCTTCTTTAGCAGTAGTTTCGCTCTTACGGACCTTGCCACATTTTTCACAATTGCAACCAATTTCTTCCTGACAAACCTGACGAATGGTTAACTGTGACTCTCTGTTGTAATAGAAACTTTCTACCTTCCTCATCAAAAGCAATAAATAAAGTACTTTATTTTTCAGAGAAATTATTGTTCTATCTTCCATTAAGATATTGTATACCAGATCATAATGGAAGACAAAATGATAGTTTAGAAGTATTATAGCCTTAATATAGAAACTCGTTCTGTGAAGTAAGTTTTAGAAAATTTTAAATATGACCAAAGGTGGGTAAATACTTCAACAGATTTCTTTGAAAGCAGTGGCGCAACCAGGATTTCGTTCTGGGGGGGGCTGAAATAATATTAATCTATCCTTCTAGATAAAAACAAAACTTTACTTTTTTATTTGAATACAAAAATGAATACAGACTTACTAATTTCATAAATTGAATTCAAGTCTACGTGGACCTCGGAGTTGAAGTTCGTGAATCACTTCATCAACTGTAACCAATATTTCTCGATGGATATTTAAATGTGCTAGGCCGTTTAATCTGTTTTCTTTCATTGTATTCCTTAAGTAGGTTTTGGTTCTTTTTAAGGTTGAAAATGAGCGTTCCGCTCTGCTGGTAGAAACTGGTAAGGTACAAAATATTTTCAGTAATTTGTGTATGTTCGGATAATAGTTTTTGTTGCAAACATTCAAACAATCTATCGTTTGCGTAGAATGTACTCAAGTTAATAAAATCTCCCTTTTTTAGCAACTGGTTTTCAGAATTCGGGAGAAGTGCATCAAAATTGGCGAGTATGTTTTTGTGTTTTTCAAATCTCGCAGACATGTTACTTAAAAAGGAATCAATCCAAGGGAGAAATATAGCTCTTCTGTAATATTCCTCTTCAGTAACAAATGGGATGTTGCAACGCTTAGTTTGCCTTGATGTCGTTCTAGGTACAGCAATTGTGAACCCTAATCTTTCACTGATTTGTAAAGCTTTCTGAAATAATTGCTTGAATGCTTCCTCTCCATTATCTCTTATTTTCTTTATAGCATCAATGACAATTTGAGCTTCATTAATGGCCAAATGAAGTTCTACATCTGAAAGCTGGAGACTCTTGCTCAAGTTCACTGTGTGGCTTAGTAGCTTCTCTGCGCTAAGTAATGCTACTATAAACTGCGACTGTTTGATAGAACTTATCAAAATAAAGGCATCAGAAGTGGCTTCTTTATCCTCCCAAGTGGTCTGAATCTCTTCTAGTGCATCCACAACAACGAGTAATAAATCAACCATAATTAAAATGGAATCAAGTCTATCCACCCAACGAGTTGGGCAAAGTTGTTTTAACTTTTGCGCCTTTGTCTTTGTCACGTTTTCAGATTGGGAAATATGTTTTTGCAGTACTATTTGTCTTTTAGGATAGTTGAAAAAATTATATATTTTAGTGACTATTCCGAAGGAATTTCTAATCGCAGGTACTTCCACTGAGTTTGAAATTGCCAAGTTCAAGCAATGTGAGACGCAATGAACGTAAATTGCAGTGGGATATTTCTCTAAAATTTTGGCTTGTGCACCGTTAAATTTTCCACTCATGGAAGACGCTCCATCATATCCCTGTCCCCTTAAATAATCAACCTCTATATTACAGTCTTGTAAACTACGAATTATGGTTTCAGCAAGATTAACGCCTGTAGTATTTTCAACAGGAGTAAACTGAAGAAAATTTTCGCAAATTTTATACTCCTTCGAGTTAGTGTCTTCTTTTAGATATCTAACACATAGTGTAAATTGTTCTATATTAGAAATATCTGGGGTTTCATCTGCTAAGACTGAAAAACATTTGGTGGCATTTACTTCATTAACTATTTTCCGTTTGATTATTGTAGTACATGAATCAATAATCTCATTTTGAATCTTCCAACTTGTGTAGACTGCATTGCGACTACTTCCAGTCAAATGATCTCTCAAGTTTTGATCACCGGCATCAATACGGAATCTTAATAAAGCCCGAAAATTTCCTTCATTTTGAGGTGGTTCTTCATTCACTTCGAATGGGCCTGAATCCCGATGTCCTCGTAGAGCTAGTCCTTGTCTTCCACAAAATATCACAGTCTTTATAATTGATATTATTTTAGTTCGATTTTCTGCTGCCTGAACGTTTCTAGCTAAATCTATCATTTTATCAATAGGCACTGATTTGCCTGACATACTCTCAAGAAAATTATTTGAGCGTAATAGAGATGCTTTATGGTATTCTAATGTCTCGTGACTGTCAAAACGCTCTGTGGCTTTCTTCCACTGTTTAAATGGTGCGCTAACTAGCTGCCCTGTTGTCTGAGATGCACTCATTCCCACATCTTTGCTAGCAAACAAAAAACAATGTTTACAGTATGCCCCATCCTCTTTCTTGGAATACACTAACCATTTATACCTCTTTAGCCATGTGTAAATAAATTTCCTGTTTTGTTTACCAATTTGAACGACAGGAAATTTGTAGTTTTCATCAGGAACCCAGATATTTTTTAACACTTCCAACTTTTCTTCGGCACTCAAAATTCTTCTATTAAAATGGCATATATCCATATGAGATATCGTTGCCGTTGTTGTAGTGGCTTGTGCTTGTGGGGTCGGTAATGTCAAAGGCAGAGGTAGTGGACACGCATAGTTGCTTTGAGAGCCAGATGCCATTTCAGATGCCATTTCCAAATGGCATGCTTTTTTTTTGGAAGGTACCCCAAAGAAATCTTGAATGGTTCTCTTCTTGCACTCAGGTTTGTTATGACTCATATTGAAATTGCGAATGATTAAATAAAAAATTATTAGTATTTACGTAGTTAATTGCGTTAAGGCCAAGATGAAGTAGGCGGGTATCTAAAAATAAAGAAAAAGTTGAGCTTAGTAAGTAAGTATTGTCTATTGATAGCAAGAAAATATGCATATTAATAATATCTAACAAAAGACATATTAATGTATTTAAAAAGTCAAAACTTGCAATATAGATAATATAATATAATGTAATAACACCCTGTATATTAATTATTTGAATATTCGTTAAATAAAAGTATTTGCCTAATATTATTTTTTTTATTTTCATTATATTTGTCTTCCCTTTGCTATGCTATAACTTTATTCATTTATTTATTTATTTATTACTGTAACAATTTTTGTTTTTCAATTCTCTATACAGTACTTGTCACTGGATTGGGTTTACAAGACGGAAATATTTGCTTCTATAATATCACATCTGGTATAATAAATGGGGAGGCTTAAAGTGCCTTTCCTAGAAATCCTTGAATGTAAACAATGTAGGGTGATGTCATAGTAAAATAAAAGAAGCAAGAAACACATGTTTTTAAATTTAGTACTAATTTTACTCTTGAGAAAGACGACAACTCGAAACAATTTTAGAGTTTATAATAAAATAATTTTAAGACATTAAAAAGCATTCCCTTCATTATATTTAAAATATTGAACATGTTTCACAAGGAGCCTACCGCAGAATCAATACAGAATCCAGCGTATTAAAAAGAATATTTAGTTCTAAGAAAGTTATATCTTATATCCTATTATAATTTTAGAGTAGTATTTAGTATTAACTTACCTTAACTTAAATTCCAAGAACACTGAAAGGGTTTAGCACAATTTATAGCTTTATTTCCGATTTATAGAACCAAATTGTTATTTGAAAATTAAATGTAGTAATAATAATTAAGTAACAAACACAGAATTAGAGACTAGTAGGCGTGTCTATGTCAACAAGAACAACCGCATTCCTACTGATTGTAAGAATTTCTTGATTTCATAATGGTACCTATTTCAATAGCATAGTGGGCGGCTGTGGCCGGTGATTGGTGCCATTAGTGGGGTGGAGGTGACGCGGCGGTCGGGTCCGGTGCTTCTAATGGGTGTTTTATTTGGGTACCTAATAAGGTATTTAGGTAGGGCATTATAGTTTGTGTGACAGCTATCTATTATTTTAGATATATATGTATTGCTTGGGGGGGCTTTAGCCCCCTTAGCCCCCCCGTAGTTGCGCCACTGTTTGAAAGTAAACATCAAAACTTCATCAGATTAGACTCATGTTTTATTTCTATAAAATATGTACTTTCGAAAAATTAACTAATACCATGTGTGGAACCCATGCTTTTGTGACAAATAAATGTTTTGAATTAGTTGTAATGTTAAAAATATTTTTATTTACATAGATTGTCCTTGCGAGAGTATTTTTGGTATTTACTAAGAGCAGGTATAGATTAAGGTCTTTAGGTATTATAAATGAACTTGTACAGTACTTAAATCGCTATCGCAATGACTTTTATTGTGATATTTATACGACTGATTAAACACAATTACTTTTTCAACAGTCCTTTAAACTAGTTTTCTTTAATGAACGCACACGCAAACATAATAAGCCCTCTATCGGAAAGCCGTACATCGTAAATAAAAATTATGCTGACGTTGATTCGTCGGAGGCATTGTGGAGACATAATATAATTCAGCGAGAGAAAAAGCATGGATCCAACAAGATCTGGTCTTTCGATGTTGCGAAAAAACTTCGAGAGGTTGTAAGTTTTATTTTTCAAAAAAGCAGATTACCTAATATCATAACAGCGCGTACAAATGATTACCAAGCTTGGTCATCACGTACACAAATTTCCGTAAAATAAATTAATTGGAGCAGAAATGTATTTATTAAATTGATTTTAATTACATAACAGAAGATCTTTACAAGAATACTGACAAGGACAGAACTTGAGGAAAAACACATCATGATGTTTTTTTAGGAAAAATAACAAAAGAGTAGATGACCCAGAAGCATGAATCGATTGTTATGGAAATTAGACGGTTAGCAGGGCGAAGATTAGATTAGATTTAGTTTTAACAAGACGGTTGTCGTTCTCATAGTACGGGACGGTAACCAAAATTAGCTGTTATCGCCTAATGGATATGAACAAGTTATATCAGTAGTTTTCAACAATACAAGAAGAAAAGTCCTCTAGCAAAAAACTTCAAAGTGGGGCGTTTCGTGGGAAAATATCATCGCCTACTGTCCGTTCTTAGTGAAATCTTGTAAAAAATATAAAGAACAATAAAAATCCACAAAGAACGGATATTTTGCATGGGGCGGAATCGCAATAGCGAAAATGGAAGATGTAAAGAAAATGGGTTTAAAAAAGTTACTCCCTATTGGCTAAACTTTTTTTTAAATTGAAGTATATACCTAATACATGAGAAAAAACAAAGAACGGACATTTTCCATGGGGCATATTTACAGGAGATGTAATTTGATGACATCTCTTAATACAGCGCGGTGGCGTCTGCAATCCGCGGCACATGCCACTCCACCTGGACGTCGATGCTTGTAAAGAAGCTACGTAGCCTCCACGTACTTTCTCACCGCGTGTTCGTTGCAAGTGCCAACAGTTACTTTGTTACGTTGATTAGATAAATCAATTAAACGTCATGACTTTCAGAGTTTAATTTGATGATAATTTATAAAAACAATGAGTACATTAAAATAATGTATTTTCTGTGAGGAGATAAATACACTCGTGAAATTTATTCCGTTCAAGAAAAAGAATCTCGATAAGTGCCGTGCATTGCGTGCAGCGCGTGAAACCCGCCACCTTAGTAAAAACGATCCCGTATGCCGGTTGTATATTGAATAAAAGAATTAGCAATGGCAACGAAGCTCGGAGGAATATCTTCCAGAAAACTTATGATTCTCAAAATATGAACCAGCTTCTTGATATAAACATGCACTAGTTATTATGCCTGCTTGTTGCCACCCTGCTTAGCGGAGCTCCGACAACAAATACTGCGCGCTAGGTACATTGGAAATATATGGACTGGAGCTCATTTGCCTCATCCAACCGATTCGTCACCGATTGATTCAGGATGGATAGAGGAAGAGGAAAAGTATGCTTTCAAATGGTTTGAGGGGGAATAGCTCCCCAACTGCACTGATCTTCTAATAGATGATTCAGTACCGGATCAGCCTATAGGTACTTTTTGTTTTTTTCACGCAGACAGAGAAAGAGAGAGAGAAAATAGTGAATATGCCGACTCTCTTATCTCGCAAGATCGATGTAGTACTCGTTATGCATAATTTTGCCGTTTATTTATCGATACATTATTTTTCTTGTCGTTTCCAGATGGTCTTAGAGGAGATAATGATGAAGAAGATGATGAGTTTGATGAAACATACGAAAATGAGACCGATATTGACAGCGATTATGAGAAAAACTGGACTGATGAAGACGAGTGAAATGAATTTTCAAATGAAAATAAAAGATATTTGGTAACATTTCATGCATGAAAAAATCCTCCTGTGTGGTGGTTATTTTAAACCTAACCTTCGATTCCTGCTTGGCGCGGATTCAAAGTGAGCAAATGAGCCCCGTTTAAAATGTCCGTTTTTTGGGCTTGTTTAAACATAAAAAACAGTTTCCAATTGAGAATGGACATTAGGGAGTAACAAAAGTACACCGAAAAATTGTTCAATAAATAATTAAATGGCTTTTATCCCACTAAAAATTTCCATCGCCGTGGACTTTTTTTGTTGTTATGTTATAAACTATCAATCTATGTGGGTATTATTCATTAGGCAATCAGGCGAAAATTTTGGTTACGGCCTCCCGTACTGTTATGATACTGCTGTATTTCAGGATTTCCTGAACATTTTATTTACAGTATTGAGTGGACAGAGAACTTTCTTGTGGTCAGCAATATCTCTTGTTCTGGCTCCAAATGATTTCTTTTTATGGCTACTCGTAAATTTATGGCTTCCAGGAAAACAAGGCTAAGGATTGCGGTAGAAAATTGTAAACAATTTTAAACAAATTAACTCTAACATGTTGTTAAATGTTAGAAAATGTTATTGTTTGTTGAAAATATTCTTCCATAACACTTCTTAATACCGAATCATTCGGGTATTATTAAATTTTATGCGGATAATTATAATTCTTAGATGCTCTAACACATATAACAAATTGAAGAATTGAAAAAGCATCGACACCCTACCTGTAACAACGTGGTACCAACTGCTAAATAGATATGTTAACTCAATAGGTCAGGCCAAAGTTTACATTATTTGATATATATTTTATATTATTTGAAATATAAGAACAAGATAACTGCGTGTCGTCGATATAGCGTTGAATTTTTGTGTGGCTTATATAACAAAGGGGGCCCTATGGCAGAACCCTGGACAACGCCTGAGGTAATTTTAGTAATGATAGAGACAGTGTTATCTAGTTTGATAGTTTGACATCAGTCCCACAAGTAAGATCTGAAAAACAACTCAATTTTCCAAATCTAAAATGGCTAAGCTTGGTACATAATAAAGTTTGATCCAGGGTATCAAGTGCCTCTGAAAAATTCTGAACCACGAGCAATGATGCATAATCTATAGATTTTAAAATGTCATCAGAATGTTTGCAAATATGTTTAACAGTATTATGCCTCTTTCAAGAGAAATTATACTGCTGCTTGTAACATATTTGTAAACTTAAGACTAATAGTAACCAAATTGGCAAAGCGTTCATACTCCAAACAAGAATTGACCATATGGGTATGTTTGTGAATAATAGGAAAAAGAAGTTATATCATGTATTCATTTATATCGTTAGTACCACATTCATTTGACTTTATACTGCAAATTATTTCGTGTATTTTATGTACGATGGCTGGTTAAATAATACTTCACCATTCAAATTCAAATTTATTTCTGATCGTAATGTGCAATTATTCACAAATAATAAACCTTATATAAAAATATATGCATAATGATTAGCCCGCCCGCTTGTTCATAGGTCTAACCATTTTACAAAAAACAATTTTCTTTATACAAACGTATTAAACAAAAAGTAGAATGAAGAGAGAGATAGAGAAAACACTATAATAATAAGTATAAAAAGTAATGAAATATAAAAAAACAAATCTATTAACATAAGTCTCGAATTAAGTAGGATAAGAAAAAATATATAAAGTTATCTGATATCTAAATCAGCGAAGATGTTGAGGAGTGTTTGACTGATTACATAGTACACATAAAGGTTATATGTATAAAATATTACTTATTTCATTTAAATTGTTATTTATGAAGAATTTCAGTTTACTTTTAAACTCGATATGATTTTTTATATTGTGTAATTCTAGAGGTAATGAATTATATATTTTTGGTCCATAACAAAAAAAAATCTTTGTCACAGCCCTGGTTTGAATAGTTTGAGGCAAAATGTTTAAGTCCTTCTGTTGTTTATACACCTACAGCACACACTGGTATAAATATTTTTAATACTAAATAATCCAGCTTCTTGATATAAAAGGTCAGTTGAATATATTTTTGGTTTCTTAATTATAATTTTCAAAATTGAATTTTATATTATCTCTAGGTTATGCAAGGAATTTTTATATAAACCGCTTGATATGTGTCTTTTAGATAAATTCTGAAAAGTTGAAATGATGAACAGCTGACCCCGATATTCTCGAGTCTTTCAAATAAAATGTTATGGTCCACAGTATCAAACGCCTTGGCCAAATTCAAAAAGATACATAAACATTTAGTATTTCTGTTTATACTTTGAATAACATTGTTAACTAATTGTAGAATAGCTGTACTTATGTTTTTTCTAAAACCAAACTGGTTTTTGTGTAATATACTATTTTCTTCGTTTTACAAATATTCACTAACAGTTGTTGGACCATTAGTTATCAGAGGAGCCATAAACACAAGTAAAATAACTATCGATGTCATATTTCTCAAATTAAGTACATGTGCTTATAAACAGAAATTATACAAAACTGACAAAGCTATGTATTTTTTTATTCTTGAATATCAATATTAATATTCCCTTAGTACGTATATCTATTCCTTACCTAAATTGTAACTAATGATGAAAAATCCAATCCAATAGAATGAAAGACAATAAATTCCTGTATCGTCACTAAATAAAACTACCATAACGTGTACTGCCACGTGCCAATGAGAAGATGTACATCCAGTGATCCATACATTTTTACTGCTTCCTGGTTGTCAATCTGAATTCGCATTTCAGAACATAACATGGGTCATTCGTGTCAAACTATCATATTATTCAAACACATTCATTATTCAAACTTTGTCACATTGCTAAAATTTTAATGTAGAATTATGGCGAAAATAAACATATATATCTAGTGAATTTTTAAAAAGGCATAGATTTTTCGATGACACGCATATTCTAAATTAATATATTTACCTGTTGCGTTTTATTTAAGTTTATTTGTGTGTAAATAGAACGTTGATAAGTTCTGTGATCATATGTTATGAAATTTTATTTTTTCTAGGTCTTAATACTTACATCTAAAGTGTCTTTTCAATCAAAATTTTTGTTTGTGAATAAATAGGTTACATAAGTTAATCCAACTATAGTTATACGATACCACTTATTATTTTGCGTTCAGTTTTTTAGGATCCATCGCTAAATAAATAGATTTTTACGTCAGTTAAGTATTCTGCATATGCACATACACCAATATATTAACTTAATAATTTGTTAATTAAGCAACCATTCCTCTTAGACTCTAACGGGTTTTAACAATTAATTATTTATTTATTTATGCTTATATAATAATATACTAAAATTAACTGGTGTAATATTTCTGTTACTCATGTAAATAAATAAATATTTTATTCTACTCTACTCTACTCAACTTTACTCAACTCTACTCAACTCTACTCAACTCTACTCAACTCTACTCAACTCTACTCAACTCTACTCAACTCTACTCAACTCTACTCTACTCTAATCTACTCTATTTGATGAATGAATTAAAATGGTGTTTGTTTGCTGTTTATTCGATTAGAACTATTTATCTGTACATACGGGGCGGTAGCTCAGTGGGTTAGCGCGTCTAACTTTTCTTCTGTGCATACCTGGCCAATGAGGGGAGTTTAAGCTACCCGAAGACCAGAACTTGAATCGACTGTCTTAGAAGTCGATAAAACGGTTTTTGGGGGCTAGCCCCCCCGAAGCTATGAAAAGGGAGGGAAAAGGGGTAGGGGGTCGAATTTTGAATTTCGTTCGTACATGGAGGCGAAACGGTTACGGGAAGCTTTCCCTCGTCGTCGTGGATTGACGTGTTTCCAAGATATCGGCTGCAGAAAATTTTTACCGACCCAACGGCGAATCGGAGTAAAAGCTATTATAAATCCAGGCGGTCATATCGCTGGGGGATGTACATAAGGCGTACTTTGAATAATTTTAGCCCTCCTAGACAATTGTGGGGGCAGAGATGGGAGGTATAAAAATCGCAAATTCCATCGAAAAGTTATGCCGACCAGACAAGTTGATTGGGGGCGAGGGAAATCGAAAAATGTTCGGGTATAATCGCGACAGACGTACGGTTTGGGTGGACTGATCACGGATTTTCTTCAGATAGAAGTAGAACGTCGGAAAAATGCCGTTTTGACCGATGTAAAATATGGAGAGGGAGGAATGTTAGCCAAATACCCAAACGAAGTTTTCTTCCATGATGCACCGTTTATCCGAAAAAAAAAATAATAATAATAATTTTCATCGTGCTAGAAGTTGGCGCTCTCGTTAGTCTATGTTTTGCCGGAGGCGCCGCTAGTAGATCAATTTATTTACATTACGCGATTTGAAATTTTGGATATGCGTATGATGAATATAATTTATATTATAATTTACATGTGAGTTGTACTGTGGACGGAAATTCATTTCGAGCCATACCTACTGGGAAGTAATTTTCAAACATAAAATTATTCCCAAAAAGTTGTTCGGATCCCACTAGAAACTGGAGGACTCGTCTCGCTTGCTCAGACAAATCTAGATCTTCTGGACGTACGAGGGCCATTCCGGTGACCTGGAATTTATAAACATTAAACATAAAACAGAATTGAAGTACCTATAAGTGATTTCGAATAATTTCCCTTTTAAACAGTGTATTGAATAATTTTATGAAATATAGGTGCAAGATAGATTTTAAAAATTCTTATCTGCCTGTCTGTCGATTTCTTCCATTTTAAAATAAAAACTACTGGACCAATGTTGATGAAACTTACAGTTGATAAACTATATTTCTGATACAGATATAGTTTTTGCTCCATCTGGATATCTTGAACGATTCCGAAGGCATATCACAGAGGGCCTGAAGTCGCATCGAGCGATTGAATTGGTATTAAAAACTTCGGTTACAATATTAAGTCTCTGGTTTACACCATAATTTACTTAACACTTCCGTTTTATTTACTATCATGAAGATACATTTGAGCAAGTTATTCATGCTGCAATTTTTTCACTGAAATAAGGAAAACATCGTGTTCTTCACTGATAAATTTTCCTTTAAGTAACAATCACACGCGTTAGTTACTCGATTTAGAGTAATATGTCATTTTATCATTACTTAAACAAATTAATGGCTTATGGATTGAATACTTGATAGTTGATATTAATCATTTGCATTGCAGTTGCATTTCCATTTCTACATTATCTCTATCCAGAATTAGAACTTATAGATTAATAGAACAGAATAATCTTGACAGACGTCCACCACAACCTGGGTAAACCTAGGAGAGACGTTGCCGGGAGTATGCTGAGGCATCACCTGGAAGTTCGCATTGACCCAGTCGTCTGTTAGAATAATATATATATATATATATATATATATATATATATATATATATATATATATAATTTGCAAAACGGCCTTTTTAATTGCCCGCAAAATTTTAATCTTCTAATTTATTTCAATTTCGCGTTCCGAGTTTTTAGCGATGACTTAAAATTTTTATGTAAAATTCCTATTCAATTTATTATTAGATAACAATTTTAATTTGTAAAAAAAATCACATATTTATGTACGGGTCACTGAAAATAAATTGGTCAGATTATTCCTGCAAAATATATTATTAGAATTATTGTTTTCTATCCCTACCACATCTTCTAATTTTTCAAATTCAAATTAAATTTTATTCAACATTTTGCAGGTGTCATCCTTGTTATTATCTTTTTACTACCTTTAGTCGCAGAAGAACTTAGTTAGTTACAGTATACAGTGAAAGTGTAAGCTTCGAATTGAATTCAAAATATAAGCACATACTCTAAGTACCAGATCGGCTAGTATAGTAGCTTTATTTTATAAGAAAAATTGTACTTGCTCACTGCATGTGCAAACAATATATTTTTGGAATTATATTAGTACTTTTCACTACCAGCCCAAGGAAAGTGTAATCGTGAAAGAGATAGCAAATTGAATGATATTTTAAAGTTATTTGGTTTATTGAATCTGGTGAGTGACATAAAATGTAACAATCTGAATGCTGAAAATATGCGGATAAATAACAGTAGGAAAGCTAAAGCATTTAGGCTATATATGTGAAAATATTTAGGTACCTGTTGTACCATTTGGATTTAATGAATGTAAATGTAAATGAATTTAATGAAAAACATAGAAAATTTTACAAGTCGGTAATAGCATTTATTAGAAAATGCACTCCATTTCAACTCCACATACTTCCTTTCCGGACAGGCCTGACTTTGGATTTGTAGGTAATTTAATATATATGGTGTGCTTATGTTTATTTAGGGCACGGTGTGATATTCAGAAATATAGCCGCAAGAAGCCACACGAACAAACGATTTTCCTTATGATGCCAAAATATTTGACACAAATAACTTGTAGTTGGGTAAACAGCCACTAAGGTCACAAGACCTGACCAACTCGCTAGATGGAGAAGTAGAAGGAATGTCTGAAATTCTCAAAGGGAATAGTCGAATTACAATTCTAGACAACTAGTTAACAAGTTTTTGATCTGGTAGAAACGTCTGTGGAGAATTCCTAAAAAAAATTGTCTTAAAACTGATTTCAGAAAACTATAATGTTTCTTTTTCATGTCAATTTAATTTGTTTCATGTACATAAATATCTGTAAGCTGTAAAGATCTTTAAATCATCCTCATATAGCAAACAGCAAACGTCTAGAATATACATTATATCTTTAGTAAAGATAGTGAATAGTAAGGAACCTAGAACAGAGCACTGAGGGACACCTGATGACGCCAAAAATTCGACAGACTTAACTCCATTATACGCGATATGTTGTATTTGATTTGATAGGCAAGATCTAAATGACTGTAGCAGTAAATGAGACAAACCTATTTCATGTAACTTATGAAGTAGAATATTATGGTTAAGCCTGTCGAAAGCCTTAGAGAAATCAGTATATATAACATTAGTTTGAGCCTGTATATCCCAAATTTTAGCTATGTATTATGTAACGGACAGTAAATTAGTAGCAGTTGAACGTCCTTTCATGAAATTATGCTGGTACGGCGAGACCTGAGTTAAATCAAATTTATCTCTTTTTTTATAAACATAGTTTACATCGTTTCCATATGGCCGAAAATAAACAGGTGTTAAGTATGATTTAAATAAAGCCATTAACGAATAAGAAAATATCTGAGGGCAGTATCTAATAAAAATGCCGGACTGCCATCTGGCCCTGTCGTCACTTTAGGTTTAATTTTTTTGATAGCTTTAAATACATCAGATTCGTCAAAGGCTCGTATGTGGATATTACCTTTGTTCAATGCATTATTGAAGTTTAAAGCTGAGTCGCCACCATCAGGTATATAAGATTCACCAAAAGAATTAGCAAAATCATTTAGAATATAATTTGTGGTAGTTACAGACTGACCGTTAAAATACATGTGGTTGGAAATATTAGTCACGCCTTTTTTACTGTCAATAAAAGCCCAGCATTTAGAAGGATCAGTTTTGATATTACTTTCTGATCTTCGAACAAAGTTTTTATACCAGACACTAATATCAAATTTAATTTTCGATTTTAAACGCTTAAATTCATTAAGAACATGAACGGCACCTGAATATTTATATGTATACCACATTCTAGTATTTAGTCAGATAGTTTTTATAATACTGAAGTTAAACCAGGGTGGATACTTATATTTCTGTGACGGGCGATACCTTGGAACACATAAATTAAAGACCGAATACAATTTCTCTTAAAACATACCACATGCGTTGTTATAGGTTAGTTGGTATATAATGTAATCAGATATACATCATTTATTATTTTATAACATCCCTTATTATCAGTAATAATATCGAAAGGCAATATGGAACGAAACATTTCTTAGAGCGCGAAATCCCACTCTTCAATTAATACTAAAGAAAATTATTGAAGACAGTAATAGTTACTCTACCAGCAACAAGAATGTTTACAAAATTTTCGAAACATTTCTTAGAGCGCGAAATGCCACTCTTGAATTACTACTAAAGAAAATTATTGAAGACGGTAATAGTTACTCTACCAGCAACAAGGATTTTTACAAACTTTTCTTGTACTTATAAATATTTCAAGTTTTACTGTAACTCTAATACCAGTATGTCCCATATATTTATTTGCTTTTAGTATTGCAGCCTTTCAGAATAGTTTTGACATTTCAACACTACAAGATTTCCAATAATAAGTAAATTGCATATTAATAAAAAACATCAAAGCTTACAACCAACTATACCTCTCTATGTACGATATCCCTTGTTTTAAAATAATTGCTTGGTCCCTTGGCATTATTTTTAATTTCATGTAACTGAAATTAAATTTACCAAAACTGAATCACTTTATGCTATAAAGTATTCAGCTGCTTGTATCGATTTATAAGTTGCTTTACCGGATATTAAAAAACTTTATATAACACGTCGAATATCGAAATAGCTCTCAGCTTTCAATAGACATATATATGTTGATAACGAACTTCTCCCTAGGGTATCACAGCACATATAAACTATAATGTTATGCGTTACACATACATAGTAGTTTTAATTGAGTTGGATGGATTATTTTGTTAATTATGTTTTACATTAATAGGAGAAGTGTGTGCGAATTGTATGTTTAAAGTTAAAACCTGAAGGGCATAACAACACCGTATAAGTAATTCTGAGCAAAAAGACGTGTGTAATACTCCATAGTGGGAATTTTCGATATATATTTTTGCAAGTCTTATCATCGAATATTAGATTTGCCTTGTTGGCCTTTTACCAACTAATTATAATATTTAACCCCGGAAAGACCAAGACAACTAGATTTTCTGGTAACTCAATCTCCTCCCTGGTAAATGTTTTGTCCTCAAGTTCAATAGAGACCATATTAAACTCAACACAATTACTTCCACGTCCAGTGGAAATATAGTATTTTTTATTGAAATAGGCTTAAAATGTCACGAACGTTGAGATTTTAAATTTGAGCAAAAAACAATTTTTTTTTGTACATTTATTTAACGTCGGCCTATTTCCGCTACTGAGGCCTAACACCGACGCCTGTAGACGAGCTACCCCCAACCATGAATTTTGCCGAACTTCTTCCCTTAAGAAGAGTAGGGATCTTTTACTTGCCTAACATTTAATAAACAAGGGACCGACGGCTTTACATCCCCTCCGAAGGATGGTGTATCTCCTATACAACCCTCGCTTAAGGTTGTATAGCTTCCGCGCAGACATAAAAAACAATTTCTGTCTAACTCTTTTTGTGCGTACGTTTACTCTGGAACCGTTTATGATATTGACTTGAAATTTGGTAAGCTTATGTATTATAACCATATCTAGAACTACATTATATTTTCATTTAATTCCGTTGAATGGTTCGGGGTAAATGGGGGGGGGGGGGGGTGTCAAAAATCAGTCATTAATATTAGCGATTTTTTTTTCAAAAAACGGTCGAGGGACGGTGAAGAATAATAATTGAAAAAAAATCGCTAATATTAATGAATGATTTTTGATCTTGAAAATGTCGAGCAGTAGGCCACGTTTTGCGTTACAGAAATCATATGTGTTATAGAAGAATAGAGTTTATGTAGCACTACATTTAACAAAAAAATCAAATCGGTCAATAAACAAATGAGTTACAGGCTTGTTCCACATTTAAGCGAGACACTCTGCATGAACTTGTTTTCTAAAATGCATAATAAGGGAGTTATACCCCTTAAAAAGGGGATAATAAATTTCAGCATTTCTGCAATATCTTCCGACTACCTTAAAATATCAAATTCATATTTTAAACTTTGTCATATACAAAGTTTAAAATATGAATTTGGCAGGTGGGCAGATAGACGAACAAGTGGGCAAATGGATGGACGGACGAGCGAACACAGTTCCTTTAATTACTGTTATTTTTACTGCAGTTACCCTTACTGTTACTGCAATTACCCTCAATTGTCCATATTATTATTCCAGCTACCCTTAATTGTCCTTATTACGTTACGGTAATTACCTTTAATTATCCTTATTGTTACTGCGATTACCCTTAATTATCCTTATTGTTACTGCAATTACCCTTAATTACTTTCTAATTGCCTCCCATCACTCTAATTACCACAGCACTTCAATTACCTCCCACCACTACAATTACCACATCACTCTAATTACCATGTGTCAGTCTAATTGCCCCCCACCACGCTAATTACCACCCACGACGTTAATTGCCTCCCACCGAGTGGTAGTACTGCGGTAATTAGAGCTAATTACCGCAATACCTTAATTACCTCCTACCACTCTAATTACCACACTCATTGAAATTACCTCCGAGCACTGCAATTGCCCCCCACTACCACTCTTAGGCCCATCCCGCCCCCTAATTATCCCCCACCACTCTAATTACCTCCCACCCCTAAACTGAACATAAACATGAACCTGAACCTGAACCTGCGCCTGCTCGACCCTCTGAGGTCAGGAGATCGAGCAGACCACTTGATCGGTACATCTGCACCTCAGCCAATTAATCCATTAGGATACTGGCTGTACAACTAATGTTCTACATGTTGTGGCATAATGCGGTGATGCGCTGTCATGCATAAAAAACATATTTCTTCTCCATCGCAATGAAATATTACCTAATACTTCATGCAAGGTGTTTTCCAAAAAATCAGAATACATATCGCCATTTAAATTTCCAGGACCTATATGGTATCCAACTAATTAATTCCCTAGAGTTGCTGCCTATACATTTATTTTGAAGGTATATTGAAAATGGGTTTGTATTGTTGCATTAATATTTTCCTCAGCCCAAAAATGCATATTCCGAGAATTAAACATGTCTTGTCGTGACTTTCTGTTTCCCTAAGTCGGCGTTCTGTACTTAAAAAAGTTTTGCCATCAGGAATATTTCTGTTCGAGAATTTATCTTTATAAAATGTCCCATCTGTAGCAGCATTACCAAAACATTTTCTCATTATAAGGCATTAATTTTATTTTGGTATAACCAAATAAAAAGTGGTGTATACAAGATGTATGTAACTTTAAAGTATGTTTTAGATAGATATGTTAAAGCTAATATACATATTTTAGAATTAATTTTCAACTACATAGTCTTTTAATATACGATATGTGCACTGAAACCCATGGTTTAATTTGTAAATTTCAAGAATGTATTTATTTTATGGTTATGAAATATTTAAAAAATGAATCATTTTTAACATAAAATATTAACCTTAACTATACATAGGAGTACATAAAAACATGTAATCTTTATTAAAATATTAATGCATAACATTTTTATTAAAATTTGCTTACTTACTATTACAAAACAATTACCGCAAAAAAGAAATTCTTTAAACAACTATTCTTCCAACTGTAGTCTACGACGAATATTGAATTACTTAATTATAAAGTTCGAATTTTCCATATTTAAAAACCAAATTTCTGAAAACATGGTATATACATGTTGAGAACATTATTATGGCAACAACAGACGTATTTATTTTCACAGGAAGCCAGTCTTTTAATCAAGCGTAGAGTTTATTGTTGTCCTAATGCATTTGTTGTTTTATTGGTAATTACTTGTTAAAATTGGATCGCTTCGATTCCAGAGCAAATAGTCACTGTATTTGCGAACTCCGCATGCAATATTAAACCGGATGGTACAGCTGGAGATGTAAAGATACTGCGCTCAACCGTACTGAAACTGAAGCTCGCTACTCACCACATTCAAACTATAATTCGTATTTTCAATATTGAGTTTCAGGCTGAGCCTTTATTTCATTGATGTCACACTATATTTTATCGAATATCAGTTATTCCGGCGGGCTAATTGTCACAGGCTGTTGTTAAATATTGCTCATTTTAATGTGTCCATCTAGCACCTGCCATACGTCGATATTATTTCTACTGAATATATTTTTATTATTTGGCGGATTACCATGCCTCGGTCATTAGTCTATGGTTAACTGATGTGTGGTAAGCTGCTTTGTACAATAACACATTTATGAGGCGACTTTTACATTAAAACAAACAATCATTACATGTTGTTACAACGTTGCAACTAAAAGCTTTTCGTGTTATTATTCTCAATAGTACGTTGAAATAAACATTTAGCAAACAATTCAATAGTTATTAATTCAAATGAAATAAATTAAAATTTTAATTGTGGAATTCTGTAAACGCTGAACGAGGGTAGAAATATTGAAAACGTATGAAACTCGGTTTATTAAAAAATATTTAATATTAATAATATAAAATATGCACCAATACAAAGTAAATTATTTATTGGTTACATTTGGCGACAGCGGAAATCAGTTTTTTTAGGTCATAAATCAATTTCTATAACAATTTGGTTTAATTAAAAAGAAATTGCGAATACTTGGTAGGGAGCGCACCCTAATAAGCTAGTACTTTTTTATCAATCCATAATCGATTATGGATCCATCTTATATGGATCGGCTACAATGTTAAAGAAAGTTGATACTGTGCCAAACAATGGATTTCGTATTTTTATAGGAGCAATTAAATCTACACCATTACTTCAGCTCGAGGACCTTCTTTACAGTATTGTTGTGCTGCAATTTATATTTATTCATTTTTTCTCCGGTTTTTATATATTCATTAATAACACATCACCTTCAGTTGAAAAAATGCCAGGTGGGGTGTGTCGAGTTGAAAAAATCATAAAATAAATTGACATAAACCGAATACAAAATTTTGTACTTACATAATATAAAAAACAATTCAAACTATTGTGTTTGGAGTGGAATTAAGTTATTAAAATGCCTTTTTGCAATCCACGATTTAATTGAAATTCAAATTATTTATTAGTCTTTAAGCTACATGTTGTGTAGATAAGACAAGTCAATTTCTAAACTAATGGGTCACAATCCTTCAAAAATGGTAAAAAACTACAAAACAAATGTATAACTAACCTTATAAAATACCTGTGTAATGCTACAAAAATCGAAATCCCGTTAAAAACACTAAATTACGTGATTTATGAGTAAATAAAATTCACCAAAATTGTTTTTGGGGTAAAACTCAATTTTTTTAAATAGAACCATATCGGCACCGTGGTACCATTTATTAATACTATTAATAAGGAATTTATTCGTATGTCGTATTAAAATGTGCGATAAATACAAACAAAATTACAGCTAGAAGAAAATAAGAAAATACAATTTTGTTCTAATTAAATGTTAAGAAGTAACTAAAGTGGCCTTGAAAACAATGAAATATTTAGCTTGTCAAACATTTGTTGGTTTA
This sequence comes from Leptura quadrifasciata, assembly GCA_963675555.1. Lineage (NCBI taxonomy): Eukaryota > Metazoa > Arthropoda > Insecta > Coleoptera > Cerambycidae > Leptura > Leptura quadrifasciata. The sequence continues at coordinate 22,478,745 of OY776673.1, forward strand.
ACGGTGTATTTATTGTGTCTTTAAAAATTGTTTAAAATTCTTGTTAGTTATGTTCAAAATGCTGCAAATTTATACAAGAGATGAAAAAGTGGACATGTTAATTATTTATGGGGAATGTAAAAGAAACGCAGTTGCGACTACCGACTTTTATGATCAACGATATCCTGATAGACAATGTCCAGCGAAAAATTATTTTAAACGTGTTCAAAAGAGAGTCCAACAATGATCCCGAAAAAACTTCATTATTGACGAAGGAACGGAAATTAATGTTTTGGCTCGAATACAAGTAGATAAGACTGTTTCCTTAAGACAAGTTGGGTTTGAATTGGTCATCAGTCACCAAACTAAGCCGAATTTTGTACAAATACCACTATAAATCTTTTAAATACTAATTGCACCAGCATTTGTACGAACGTAGGATGGAATATTGCAATTGAATTTTGTATAATAACGTGCAGCCAAACAATGATTTTTTGAGACTGATTTTATTTTCGGACGAGTTTAGGTTTACAAATTTGGGATTATTTAATCGACAAAATATAAAATATTGGTCACAGGAAAATCAGATTTTATTACGGGAGGGTAACTTTCAAGAGTGGTTCGGTATCAATGTTTGGCTTAGAATAATCGGCAGTAGAATCATTGGTCCAATAATATTTGAAGGACCTCTGACTGATGCCAGATACTTGAGATTCCTGGAAAATTAGATTGAGGACATTTTAGATGAGTTACCTTTAGATTTAGGACAGGGAATGTATTTCCAACAAGACATAATTCAAGGATTGTAATTGATAACCTTCAACGGAGATTCGATGAAAACGTAATTTCGACGAGTGGTCCTATGAGGTGGCCTCCAAGGTCATCTGATTTAACGCCCCTTGATTTCTTTGTTTGGGGTTATTTAAAAAATATTGTCTATGCAACCGCCGTTACAACCGGTGAAGTTCTGGAGCTACGAGTAAGACGAGCAATTAATAGCATAACGACCCAGCAGTTGGCGAACATTCTTCGAGAAACAGCTATGCGAGTTCAGAAGTGCGTTGACGTTAATGGACAGCATTTTGAACAACTGTTGTAATGTTTTGTGTTATTTTTTTGTATTCCAACACCACCTTATGTGTAAGTAGCAATTAGAATAAAATTGTGTTTTCTCATTTTCTTCTAGCGGTAATTTTGTTTGTATTTATCGCATATTTTAATACGATATATGAATAAATTCCTTATTAATAGTAATAATAAATGGCACCACGATACCGATATGGTTCCATCTGAAAAAATTTGATGAATTTTATTTACTCACAAATCACGTAATTTAGAATTTTTAAAGAGATTTCGATTTTTGTAACATTACATGGGTCATTTGGAATAAATCGGAACCATCATGGCACACTTAAATGGAAAACAAAAAATTATATTATAAAAAAATGGTGCTTGAAATGTCACTTATATGCCATCATTGGATTCAGAAAATTATGCAGAATTAAAAAATGCAATAATATATAGGATATTCCATTTAGAAATCGAAAGTTAGTGTCACTTCCGGAAAACCGGAAATGAAAAAAATCAGTTGTATGTCAAAAAGTGCCGATTATTATGTATGTAGTATATCCTAAATTTCAATCGTCTTCGAAGCTAAAGGAGAAAAGGGAGTATACCATGATCCTGTTACACCCGGTATAAGATTTTACTCGATAGTCCAAGTTTATTAATATTTTTAAGAAAATTATTGGTTGATATTCCTTCTGCCGATATAGCTAGTGTATAGATTTGTTCAATTTATAGGTCAGATTTTCAGACTTTGTAATTTCTTACGTCTCTGTTTTCTTGATGTTATGTGATAGAGGTACAGCAGTGTCTATGATAACGCCCAATTTCTTTGACTTATGAATAAGTACAATATCAGGCCTATTATAGTCCACAGTTCGGTCGGTGACTATTGGGCGATACCAGCAAAGAACTTCCTCTGGAGACTCTAAAACAGGAAGAGGGTTGTATTTGTAGTAGGGAGGGGGTGCTGTGTCCAGCAGTTTATATTTTATTCCGATTTGCTGGTGTATTAATTTCGTAAGGTTATGCCTTCCCAAATAGTCAGTCTTAGCGAGAGCAGGACAGGCAGCGGTGATGTGTTCGATAGTCTCCCCAATATGTCCGCACTTTCGACATTTGTCAACAACAACAATCTTCAGAGAATGCTTCTATATTATATTTCTCTCGGAATGCTTCTTTAAGTTCAGTAAGTAGTGTCTTAATGACAGAGGTTCGGAGCGGAGGAGCGGAGCAGTGATCAGTGATCAGTTTAAGGGTGGGGGGCAATTAGTGTGGTGGGGGTAAATATGGTGGTGGGGGGCAATTAGTGTGGTGGGGGTAATTAGAATGGTGGGGGGTAATTAGATTAGTGAGAAGTAATTAGAGTGATGGGGATGTAAGTACGGTGGTGGGAGGTAATTAGACTAATATGATGTAATTAGAGTGGTGGGAGGTAATTAAGGGGCGGGGGCTTAGGGGATGGGGCGTTAGAGGGCGGGGCCTATGAAAGGTGGTGGTGGGGGGCAATTAGGATGGTAATTAGATTAGTGAGAAGTAATTAAAGTGGCGTGATGTAATTGTTGTGGTGGGGGGCAATTAGATTAGTAAGAAGTAATTAAAGTGGCGTGATGTAATTGTGGTGGTGGGGGGCAATTAGATTAGTAAGAAGTAATTAAAGTGGTGTGATGTAATTGTAGTGGTGGGAGGTAATTAGGGTGATGTGATGTAATTGTAGTGGTGGGAGGTAATTAGAGTGATGTGATGTAATTGTGGTGGTGGGGGGCAATTAGATTAATAAGAAGTAATTAAAGTGGTGTGATGTAATTGTAGTGGTGGGGGGCAATTAAAGTGGTGGGTGGTAATTAAAGTCGTGTGGTGTAATTGTAGTGGTGGGGGGTAACTAGAGTGGCCTGATGTAATTGTAGTGGTGGGGGGCAATTAGTGGAATGATGGGTAATTAGAGTAATTGCATGATGGATAATTATTGTGGTGGGAGGTAATTGTAGTGGTGGGGGGTAACTAGAGTGGCCTGATGTAATTGTAGTGGTGGGGGGCAATTAGATTAGTAAGAAGTAATTAAAGTGGTGTGATGTAATTGTAGTGGTGGGAGGTAATTAGTGGAATGATGGGTAATTAGAGTGGTGGGAGGTAATTAGAATGGTGTGATGTAATTGTAGTGGTGGGGGGTAACTAGAGTGGCCTGATGTAATTGTAGTGGTGGGGGGCAATTAGTGGAATGATCTGTAATTAGAGTAATTGCATGATGGATAATTATTGTGGTGGGAGGTAATTAGAATGTTGTGATGTAATTGTGGTGGTGGGGGGCAATTAGATTAATAAGAAGTAATTAAAGTGGCGTGATGTAATTGTAGTGGTGGGAGGTAATTAGGGTGATGTGATGTAATTGTAGTGGTGGGAGGTAATTAGAGTGATGTGATGTAATTGTGGTGATGGGGGGCAATTAGATTAATAAGAAGTAATTAAAGTGGTGGGTGGTAATTAAAGTGGTGGGTGGTAATTAAAGTCGTGTGGTGTAATTGTAGTGGTGGGGGGGGTAATTAGAGTGATGGGATGCAATTAGAGTGGTGGGAGGTAATTAAAGTACTGTGGTAATTAGAGGACAATTACAGGTAATTTAAGTAAAAATAAAGGTAATTGCAGTAAAAATAATGGTGATTAAAGCAATTATGGTCAATCCATCCGTCTAGCCGTTCGTATGCAGACAGTTAAATAATTCTCTATTATGTTGTATTGTCTTATTGCACTTTGTATTTTTTTACGATGAGATAACAAACATTCATTCATGATTATATACCTAACCACTTTATTTACCTGCCTTATCCTTATGCTGATAAACAATTGCGACCTATCTGTCTTATCTTTATATCGATCAACAATTATTTTACCTGTCTTATCTTTAGGGACATCTGTCTTATCCTATGCTGATTTATGAGATGTACATTTACGACCTGCCTGTCTTATCCACCGAGATTTTTATCAATGAATTTGTGAAAGGGAACATTTACATTGTTATTTCAGTACCTGCAGAGTACCCTCTTTATTTCTTTTGTGTACTTAACATCTTAACATGACAAGTGAGGAGAACGTGTAGCTGTTTATTTTAGTTTTTATTTTTTGAATTGAAACACATGATTTACATTTTCTTATATTATTTATTACCTATTCTGTCACATTACTATTTTCATACTATTTATTACCTATTCTACTACATTACTAACTAATTGTCTTTTTATTTTATCTTGCACCAAAAAATCCACCTTGAACTGATCCATCCAATGCATTGTAGGTCAAGTAGGTATCGTGAAGTATTAGTGCATATACATGAGTTTGTTCAGGGAACTTTGTCTTTCGTGTCTCAAACTCTATTTTTATGTCAACTCTATAGTGTGGTAATAATTAGAATGGTGGGAGGTAATTGTATTCTTCTGATCATGCGTGGTGAGAGTGACTACTAATATAAATAGAATGCTTCTGCATCACACAATTAAAACCTATCGTCGATAAGTCAAGAGCTAGCAAGTGAATGTTGTGCAACCATCCGACAGTAAACAATAATAAATTGACAATATATTTTCATCATCACATTTTGTGTAAGTTGATAAAAAAAAATTATCCTTTCTGAATATGTATGATTAATATGTTTGTTTTATTTTATTTATTTTTTTATTTTAGTCCAACTGACAATGTGGATGCAATATTCAGCTCAACGGTGGGTACGAGCAGAAGACATTAAATCGGCCATTGAAAGGTTGTCTTGTGAACTGAGTGACTTAATCAAGGATTCGCAGCATTCATTAGTTTATGATACAAATATCTTCTACGATATTGAAGAAACTGAACGCATTGAAAAAGATTGCAGGACGTATGCTGCTGGTGCAAATCTATGTTACAAATATTCACGAGGCTTTTTAAATTTGGACGAATTTTGTGAGCATATGATTAGAATAGAATTGAGACACTTTCTATATGACTTAGTGAAGTACCTGCCTAAGGAACTTATTGAAAAATACCAACTGGACCAGTCTGATGGTGATACGGGCAGTTAAATAATTCTTTATGTTGTATTTATTGTTAGATATAAATAATTATTATATTGTCATATTGCACAATTATAGTATCTTAAAAAAATTTCTTTGTATTTTCATATATTATGGTGAGATTAGAAATAAAACAAATATTAAAATAATGCATGTATTTTATTACCTGTCTTGATTACATAACTAAGAGATATACCTTAATAAACCTAAAGAGTTTTTAATCCAATCTTACATTTAAATCTACGATATATTTTGTAAAAAAATGAACATTGCAAGAGCATAATGACAATAATTATTATTAAGAAGCCAGTATACAGTACCGAACACGGTAGCTCGGGTAATACCATCACCATCTATTGGATCCTACAATAGTGTACCTAAAGTGTGTTTACTTTAAGCAGAAATCCGCCTTACTTTAAATTTACTTCATCTTATGTAGTTTCAAAACCTCATGAGCTTTACCTTCATATGCAAAGATACATAACTTCGGCCATCGCGTCGGTCGGCTCAATTACATGAAAAACATTAGATTTATTGTGTATCCCGAGCTCTCGCAGAATACTGATCTCCGGTTATGTGTTGTTTTAAATACAGTTTAAAGACTATACGCATACTACTGTATTAGTATTAATCACTATAATTGAAACATATAAGTAATTTATTTTGTCAAACTTATGTAACGAGGTATATGGTAGATAACTGAGTAAATGTTTTCAAAATGTACTCATAACGGGCGCATTTCATGAGAGTTTTGAAAGCACTCTACTACATCACTAAATAAATCACGTTCAAACAAAGTTAGGAATTAGAAAAGAATATATTTGTGCCATTTTGTTTGATACCTGGTAGACGATGCATAAAGTGATAATAGTATGTGGTGTATAGTTTTCAATACGTAGGGTTAGAATTACTATCCCGTCGAAGTCTAGAAAATAAATTATTAAAGGTTTTAAGTATCAACTAAATTCGTGTACATCAAGGCAATTTGATTAGTATTGAGAGCTCGTTACATTGGTACGTGTTTATTTATGCCTACGCACGCCTGTGTTATTTTACACCACCACGTACATTACTCCTTAAAATCGGAGACATTAGAAATTTAGATTGTTGAAATGGCGAACAAAATAATGGGGTCCCATAAGCCCCTCCTATCTATTGGAAACAAAGAAAACGTATATGTTTACAAATAATTTATTTAAAAATAATGAAGTTATCTTCAACGAAGTCGCGAACGGCGTTATCGGTAAAGAGAATTTCGTCTGTTATAATAATCTTATAATAGTTTTTTACTTAGCATTTACTAACATAATTTTGTACGTGGTCATTATTGTGCTCTAACATCAGTTTTGTAACATTCTTAGTAAATAGTTTTAAATTACCAGAGGTTTTAATTTCACTGGGTAAAACATTGTATAAGCGTAAACAATCACTAAACGTACGCTTTTTTTATAATTTTCAATAGATCCCACTGGATAATTGTGCAATTTAGCTCTTAACTAAGAAAGGTGATTAAGATAGGTGTACTCGATTTTTTGTCTATTTTATACATTAAAACGCTAGCAAAACTTTACTGATATGCTTGTGACAAATAACAAAATAAATGAAAATTACTAAACTAGAATATAGACGTGCATAAATTTAATTACCTCTGCTGTACTTTAGGCTAGAATTAGAAGGACAACAACCATAACAAACAATAATTGCATTTAACGAGTAAAGAGAATTTACTCAATAACTCCAAATCTAAAATGTTATATTTCACTTAACACCCATTTACAATTTGATTTTGTATGTACTTCTTTATATTTACTATTTAAATCCATAATTAGAGGGCAATAAGTATATATCTAACTCGCCAACAGAGGTACCTCATATTAATGGCATTTCAAAGCCGTCCATGACTACTGGTTCACTGCTGTCAATCTTAAGTATTTTTAATTTGTTAATGTATTGCATTGTACTATATTTTTATCCTTTTACCTTCGTAAAGATATGGTAGTACTTTATACCACGAAACCAGTAGCCGCCTATTAAAGAGTTTGTGAGGTAAAAGACCTTTAAATTTTTCTAATTTCGAACCTATAAAAAATTGTACCTACCCGTAATTTCGTTTTAAGTTGCATTTAAAATCGCATATAATGACAGGTAACACTGTAACAGTTGGGATTCTCTGTTGTTAAATCCTAACATATGAGATCTGTTTACTGCCAGGCGATAGATAGAATATCCTTGAAATCAAATAACAATGTTTACGTATCTGTTTGCGGTTAAAAATTTACTATAACAAATAATCTACGTCGACACTAGAGATTTAGCTGTAATGTAAATTCGCAACAAAACGTTACATTTATGTCAAATTTATGTAATAATACGAAAAATAAGTTAAGTAAAAATTTGTTGCTCCGCATAAACGACAGCCACTTACAAAAAGCTATGTACTATGTGATGGAGTCGACGTGATCGCGCAAAACAAATAAAAATATATATCATTTACAAAACACCTTATATGCACGACTATGTTGGTAGGCAGAGTGAACTGAGAAAGACATAAGACGTCTGATATACTTATAATATATGAATTGAAATGGGAAAGAAAAAAAATGGCTTTATATATCCCATCCTATCTACGGAAACCATAGAAAACGCAAGTGTTTAGAAATAATTTATTTAAAAAATGAAGTTCTACAACAAATGAAGTATGAAGTCCTAAAAAGCGTGTGTTATAATTTTAGATCAGAATAGATTTTTTATTTAGCATAAGCTATTCACAATAGTAATATAATTTTGTACCTAGTCATTACTGTGTTGTAACATCTATTGTATATAGTTTTGTAAAACGTACGAGCGTAAACAATCACTAAAAGTTGACAATTTTTATAGTTTTCAGCTGATCTCACCGGATAATTGTGCAATTTAGCTAGGTAGACACTAGATTTTTGTCAATTCTATATATTAAAACGTTAGCACATCAATTTCAGGAAATTTTATAGATGAATTCCTGGCAGATTTAATAAAAAGTTATTATAGCCGCTAATTAATACTAAGTCAATTAATTTAATATGGTAATTACTTTTACACAATTAATATCGATATAATATGCTAATTTATCGCTCAATTAAATCCATTATTGTATATTGCATTAAAAATAGCTTCTTTTTCTGTTCTATGTACTTTCAAAATTTTTAACTGTATCGAGACTGCCAATATAGAGGTCGATGTAAGTACTATTTACAATAGGTATATGAAAGACATAGTGCCTACACTAATAGATCTTGAAAGATAAGACTCTCATGCTACCTATATAAGTAACGAATCTTGGAAATAAATAAATAACACAGAAATTAGACAACCCCCAATTCCAGAAGCCAGAGCTAGTGCGATTGCCCTATCGACCAGACCAGACAAATACATTTATATATAGAACAACGTTGATTGTGCGGCATATAAACTAATGTTAGTATTATTAGAAAAGCAATCTAAGACGACGAGACAAATATAAACTTAATATATACCTACATAAATCTTTTTACACAAAAAGTTTACTAAAATGGGTCAGCAAAAGGTAGTTTATAACAAACCAATTTATGTGGGTTTTTGCATCTTGGAATTGTCAAAGACGGTATTGTACAACGCGATCAAAGAGAGTTTGGGGATAAGACGTCTCTTTTATACTGTGATACTGATAGTTTGATTCTAAAAATAATGACAGAAAATTTGTATGACTTTATACTAGATAACCGGGACAAATTCGATACTTCAAATTATCAAGACGGAAATATATTTGATATCCCGAAGGATCCATCAATTTCAGGAAATTTTAAAGATGAATTCCCGGCAGATCCAATAATATGTTTTATGGTACCGGAGCAAAAGCATATCACGTACGATCTGTAGGTAAAGAACTAAAGAAAGCCAAAGGCGTGAGAAGATTAGTTATTCAAAAAGAGCTATCGGCACATGATTACAGACAAATTGTTGAAAAAGGTGGTGTAGTATTTAGAAAAATGAACACGTTTCGCAGCGTTTTGCATGATATTTATACAGGAATGAAGAACAAAGTAGCTTTGTCTTACCACGACGATAAACGTTTTCTTATTCTCATTACAACAAAGGCTTTACCGTGGGGTCGCTCTGATATACAATTTTTTAAAACCGAATCGGAACAAAACATGCGGCGGTTAATGGCTGCCGTAAATGATGTTGAGCATAGTTCTGTGGAAAACGATAAGTTAGATGTATTACTCGCAGCAATGGCGGAGTTAAATCCTAAAGACCTAGTAAATAAAATAATATTTATACAGATATGTCTTAAACAGAAGGACAATTTATTGAGTTAGATATAATAGAAGAGAAAAAATTCTTGTAAATATTGTTATTTATCACAATTAGGTAATAATTTACATAATTTGTTATTCAGAAATCTATGTGTTGATGTCACTTTAAAAACTGATGGAAGTGGATACCTAAATACTTCATTTGGTCTGTTATCTCTATAAATTTGCCGCAATTACAAATTATGTTGTTGCAGTCATGCTATGTGATATTTATATTGGTTTGACCCATTGTATTCGGCGAAAAAGTGATATATTTTGTTTTTTGTATTCAAGGACAATAAGTTCGAATTTGGCCATTACCATTGCTTGTTTAATGTTTACGACTTCTAAAATCACGTAGTCATAAAATTCTTTAATTGTCTACCTTTGACAACCGGGCTCATCCATTTAAAAGTACAATGGTGTCATCTTTAGTAAATCCTTAGATGCTAATCTGTAATTTAGATACACATTTTTTTATAGACATGTATCGTTTTACCATAGAAGAACTTTTTAACTTACGGCTCCAAGAGGACATTAAAAAAAGAGGTGAAGTACTCATGACTTTTTGATTACGTGAATATACAGATTAATAAAAAATATTGATTCCACCCATGAACAAAGAATTCGGGGGAAATTACGTCATTTGCTGCTTGTAATACTGACACTAATAAATTATTATCTAATTGTGATAAATAACAATATTTACAAGAATTTTTTCTCTTCTATTATATCTAACTCAATAAATTGTCCTTCTGTTTAAGACATATCTGTATAAATATTATTTTATTTACTAGGTCTTTAGGATTTAACTCCGCCATTGCTGCGAGTAATACATCTAACTTATCGTTTTCCACAGAACTATGCTCAACATCATTTACGGCAGCCATTAACCGCCGCATGTTTTGTTCCGATTCGGTTTTAAAAAATTGTATATCAGAGCGACCCCACGGTAAAGCCTTTGTTGTAATGAGAATAAGAAAACGTTTATCGTCGTGGTAAGACAAAGCTACTTTGTTCTTCATTCCTGTATAAATATCATGCAAAACGCTGCGAAACGTGTTCATTTTTCTAAATACTACACCACCTTTTTCAACAATTTGTCTGTAATCATGTGCCGATAGCTCTTTTTGAATAACTAATCTTTTCACGCCTTTGGCTTTCTTTAGTTCTTTACCTACAGATCGTACGTGATATGCTTTTGCTCCGGTACCATAAAACATATTATTGGATCTGCCGGGAATTCATCTTTAAAATTTCCTGAAATTGATGGATCCTTCGGGATATCAAATATATTTCCGTCTTGATAATTTGAAGTATCGAATTTGTCCCGGTTATCTAGTATAAAGTCATACAAATTTTCTGTCATTATTTTTAGAATCAAACTATCAGTATCACAGTATAAAAGAGACGTCTTATCCCCAAACTCTCTTTGATCGCGTTGTACAATACCGTCTTTGACAATTCCAAGATGCAAAAACCCACATAAATTGGTTTGTTATAAACTACCTTTTGCTGACCCATTTTAGTAAACTTTTTGTGTAAAAAGATTTATGTAGGTATATACTAAGTTTATATTTGTCTCGTCGTCTTAGATTGCTTTTCTAATAATACTAACATTAGTTTATATGCCGCACAATCAACGTTGTTCTATATATAAATGTATTTGTCTGGTCTGGTCGATAGGGCAATCGCACTAGCTCTGGCTTCTGGAATTGGGGGTTGTCTAATTTCTGTGTTATTTATTTATTTCCAAGATTCGTTACTTATATAGGTAGCATGAGAGTCTTATCTTTCAAGATCTATTAGTGTAGACACTATGTCTTTCATATACCTATTGTAAATAGTACTTACATCGACCTCTATATTGGCAGTCTCGATACAGTTAAAAATTTTGAAAGTACATAGAACAGAAAAAGAAGCTATTTTTAATGCAATATACAATAATGGATTTAATTGAGCGATAAATTAGCATATTATATCGATATTAATTGTGTAAAAGTAATTACCATATTAAATTAATTGACTTAGTATTAATTAGCGGCTATAATAACTTTTTATTAAATCTGCCAGGAATTCATCTATAAAATTTCCTGAAATTGATGTGCTAACGTTTTAATATATAGAATTGACAAAAATCTAGTGTCTACCTAGCTAAATTGCACAATTATCCGGTGAGATCAGCTGAAAACTATAAAAATTGTCAACTTTTAGTGATTGTTTACGCTCGTACGTTTTACAAAACTATATACAATAGATGTTACAACACAGTAATGACTAGGTACAAAATTATATTACTATTGTGAATAGCTTATGCTAAATAAAAAATCTATTCTGATCTAAAATTATAACACACGCTTTTTAGGACTTCATACTTCATTTGTTGTAGAACTTCATTTTTTAAATAAATTATTTCTAAACACTTACGTTTTCTATGGTTTCCGTAGATAGGATGGGATATATAAAGCCATTTTTTTTCTTTCCCATTTCAATTCATATATTATAAGTATATCAGACGTCTTATGTCTTTCTCAGTTCACTCTGCCTACCAACATAGTCGTGCATATAAGGTGTTTTGTAAATGATATATATTTTTATTTGTTTTGCGCGATCACGTCGACTCCATCACATAGTACATAGCTTTTTGTAAGTGGCTGTCGTTTATGCGGAGCAACAAATTTTTACTTAACTTATTTTTCGTATTATTACATAAATTTGACATAAATGTAACGTTTTGTTGCGAATTTACATTACAGCTAAATCTCTAGTGTCGACGTAGATTATTTGTTATAGTAAATTTTTAACCGCAAACAGATACGTAAACATTGTTATTTGATTTCAAGGATATTCTATCTATCGCCTGGCAGTAAACAGATCTCATATGTTAGGATTTAACAACAGAGAATCCCAACTGTTACAGTGTTACCTGTCATTATATGCGATTTTAAATGCAACTTAAAACGAAATTACGGGTAGGTACAATTTTTTATAGGTTCGAAATTAGAAAAATTTAAAGGTCTTTTACCTCACAAACTCTATAATAGGCGGCTACTGGTTTCGTGGTATAAAGTACTACCATATCTTTACGAAGGTAAAAGGATAAAAATATAGTACAATGCAATACATTAACAAATTAAAAATACTTAAGATTGACAGCAGTGAACCAGTAGTCATGGACGGCTTTGAAATGCCATTAATATGAGGTACCTCTGTTGGCGAGTTAGATATATACTTATTGCCCTCTAATTATGGATTTAAATAGTAAATATAAAGAAGTACATACAAAATCAAATTGTAAATGGGTGTTAAGTGAAATATAACATTTTAGATTTGGAGTTATTGAGTAAATTCTCTTTACTCGTTAAATGCAATTATTGTTTGTTATGGTTGTTGTCCTTCTAATTCTAGCCTAAAGTACAGCAGAGGTAATTAAATTTATGCACGTCTATATTCTAGTTTAGTAATTTTCATTTATTTTGTTATTTGTCACAAGCATATCAGTAAAGTTTTGCTAGCGTTTTAATGTATAAAATAGACAAAAAATCGAGTACACCTATCTTAATCACCTTTCTTAGTTAAGAGCTAAATTGCACAATTATCCAGTGGGATTTATTGAAAATTATAAAAAAAGCGTACGTTTAGTGATTGTTTACGCTTATACAATGTTTTACCCAGTGAAATTAAAACCTCTGGTAATTTAAAACTATTTACTAAGAATGTTACAAAACTGATGTTAGAGCACAATAATGACCACGTACAAAATTATGTTAGTAAATGCTAAGTAAAAAACTATTATAAGATTATTATAACAGACGAAATTCTCTTTACCGATAACGCCGTTCGCGACTTCGTTGAAGATAACTTCATTATTTTTAAATAAATTATTTGTAAACATATACGTTTTCTTTGTTTCCAATAGATAGGAGGGGCTTATGGGACCCCATTATTTTGTTCGCCATTTCAACAATCTAAATTTCTAATGTCTCCGATTTTAAGGAGTAATGTACGTGGTGGTGTAAAATAACACAGGCGTGCGTAGGCATAAATAAACACGTACCAATGTAACGAGCTCTCAATACTAATCAAATTGCCTTGATGTACACGAATTTAGTTGATACTTAAAACCTTTAATAATTTATTTTCTAGACTTCGACGGGATAGTAATTCTAACCCTACGTATTGAAAACTATACACCACATACTATTATCACTTTATGCATCGTCTACCAGGTATCAAACAAAATGGCACAAATATATTCTTTTCTAATTCCTAACTTTGTTTGAACGTGATTTATTTAGTGATGTAGTAGAGTGCTTTCAAAACTCTCATGAAATGCGCCCGTTATGAGTACATTTTGAAAACATTTACTCAGTTATCTACCATATACCTCGTTACATAAGTTTGACAAAATAAATTACTTATATGTTTCAATTATAGTGATTAATACTAATACAGTAGTATGCGTATAGTCTTTAAACTGTATTTAAAACAACACATAACCGGAGATCAGTATTCTGCGAGAGCTCGGGATACACAATAAATCTAATGTTTTTCATGTAATTGAGCCGACCGACGCGATGGCCGAAGTTATGTATCTTTGCATATGAAGGTAAAGCTCATGAGGTTTTGAAACTACATAAGATGAAGTAAATTTAAAGTAAGGCGGATTTCTGCTTAAAGTAAACACACTTTAGGTACACTATTGTAGGATCCAATAGATGGTGATGGTATTACCCGAGCTACCGTGTTCGGTACTGTATACTGGCTTCTTAATAATAATTATTGTCATTATGCTCTTGCAATGTTCATTTTTTTACAAAATATATCGTAGATTTAAATGTAAGATTGGATTAAAAACTCTTTAGGTTTATTAAGGTATATCTCTTAGTTATGTAATCAAGACAGGTAATAAAATACATGCATTATTTTAATATTTGTTTTATTTCTAATCTCACCATAATATATGAAAATACAAAGAAATTTTTTTAAGATACTATAATTGTGCAATATGACAATATAATAATTATTTATATCTAACAATAAATACAACATAAAGAATTATTTAACTGCCCGTATCACCATCAGACTGGTCCAGTTGGTATTTTTCAATAAGTTCCTTAGGCAGGTACTTCACTAAGTCATATAGAAAGTGTCTCAATTCTATTCTAATCATATGCTCACAAAATTCGTCCAAATTTAAAAAGCCTCGTGAATATTTGTAACATAGATTTGCACCAGCAGCATACGTCCTGCAATCTTTTTCAATGCGTTCAGTTTCTTCAATATCGTAGAAGATATTTGTATCATAAACTAATGAATGCTGCGAATCCTTGATTAAGTCACTCAGTTCACAAGACAACCTTTCAATGGCCGATTTAATGTCTTCTGCTCGTACCCACCGTTGAGCTGAATATTGCATCCACATTGTCAGTTGGACTAAAATAAAAAAATAAATAAAATAAAACAAACATATTAATCATACATATTCAGAAAGGATAATTTTTTTTTATCAACTTACACAAAATGTGATGATGAAAATATATTGTCAATTTATTATTGTTTACTGTCGGATGGTTGCACAACATTCACTTGCTAGCTCTTGACTTATCGACGATAGGTTTTAATTGTGTGATGCAGAAGCATTCTATTTATATTAGTAGTCACTCTCACCACGCATGATCAGAAGAATACAATTACCTCCCACCATTCTAATTATTACCACACTATAGAGTTGACATAAAAATAGAGTTTGAGACACGAAAGACAAAGTTCCCTGAACAAACTCATGTATATGCACTAATACTTCACGATACCTACTTGACCTACAATGCATTGGATGGATCAGTTCAAGGTGGATTTTTTGGTGCAAGATAAAATAAAAAGACAATTAGTTAGTAATGTAGTAGAATAGGTAATAAATAGTATGAAAATAGTAATGTGACAGAATAGGTAATAAATAATATAAGAAAATGTAAATCATGTGTTTCAATTCAAAAAATAAAAACTAAAATAAACAGCTACACGTTCTCCTCACTTGTCATGTTAAGATGTTAAGTACACAAAAGAAATAAAGAGGGTACTCTGCAGGTACTGAAATAACAATGTAAATGTTCCCTTTCACAAATTCATTGATAAAAATCTCGGTGGATAAGACAGGCAGGTCGTAAATGTACATCTCATAAATCAGCATAGGATAAGACAGATGTCCCTAAAGATAAGACAGGTAAAATAATTGTTGATCGATATAAAGATAAGACAGATAGGTCGCAATTGTTTATCAGCATAAGGATAAGGCAGGTAAATAAAGTGGTTAGGTATATAATCATGAATGAATGTTTGTTATCTCATCGTAAAAAAATACAAAGTGCAATAAGACAATACAACATAATAGAGAATTATTTAACTGTCTGCATACGAACGGCTAGACGGATGGATTGACCATAATTGCTTTAATCACCATTATTTTTACTGCAATTACCTTTATTTTTACTTAAATTACCTGTAATTGTCCTCTAATTACCACAGTACTTTAATTACCTCCCACCACTCTAATTGCATCCCATCACTCTAATTACCCCCCCCCACCACTACAATTACACCACACGACTTTAATTACCACCCACCACTTTAATTACCACCCACCACTTTAATTACTTCTTATTAATCTAATTGCCCCCCACCACCACAATTACATCACATCACTCTAATTACCTCCCACCACTACAATTACATCACATCACCCTAATTACCTCCCACCACTACAATTACATCACGCCACTTTAATTACTTCTTATTAATCTAATTGCCCCCCACCACCACAATTACATCACAACATTCTAATTACCTCCCACCACAATAATTATCCATCATGCAATTACTCTAATTACAGATCATTCCACTAATTGCCCCCCACCACTACAATTACATCAGGCCACTCTAGTTACCCCCCACCACTACAATTACATCACACCATTCTAATTACCTCCCACCACTCTAATTACCCATCATTCCACTAATTACCTCCCACCACTACAATTACATCACACCACTTTAATTACTTCTTACTAATCTAATTGCCCCCCACCACTACAATTACATCAGGCCACTCTAGTTACCCCCCACCACTACAATTACCTCCCACCACAATAATTATCCATCATGCAATTACTCTAATTACCCATCATTCCACTAATTGCCCCCCACCACTACAATTACATCAGGCCACTCTAGTTACCCCCCACCACTACAATTACACCACACGACTTTAATTACCACCCACCACTTTAATTGCCCCCCACCACTACAATTACATCACACCACTTTAATTACTTCTTATTAATCTAATTGCCCCCCACCACCACAATTACATCACATCACTCTAATTACCTCCCACCACTACAATTACATCACATCACCCTAATTACCTCCCACCACTACAATTACATCACACCACTTTAATTACTTCTTACTAATCTAATTGCCCCCCACCACCACAATTACATCACGCCACTTTAATTACTTCTTACTAATCTAATTGCCCCCCACCACAACAATTACATCACGCCACTTTAATTACTTCTCACTAATCTAATTACCATCCTAATTGCCCCCCACCACCACCTTTCATAGGCCCCGCCCTCTAACGCCCCATCCCCTAAGCCCCCGCCCCTTAATTACCTCCCACCACTCTAATTACATCATATTAGTCTAATTACCTCCCACCACCGTACTTACATCCCCATCACTCTAATTACTTCTCACTAATCTAATTACCCCCCACCATTCTAATTACCCCCACCACACTAATTGCCCCCCACCCCTAAACTGATCACTGATCACTGATCACTGCTCCGCTCCTCCGCTCCGAACCTCTGTCATTAAGACACTACTTCAGTAAGATCTATTCTTTCATTTTGGGACATTTCCAGATATCGGTACACTTCCTCCGGCGTCAGTTGTGCGATGTTGTAAATTGCTGGTTGTTCTTCATTTTCGACTGCTCCTTTCTTTATATGAATCATTACACATTTATTTATTATTATTATTAATACTATTTTTTAGAGTGTCTGACAATTTTTTAATTTGTATTTAAATAAAATTATGGGGTACGCTACTCTGGGCTACGCCACGGGCCATTCATATTCTAGAATTCAGTTGGTAATATATTATAAAGTCTAGGACCTAAATAATTACAGTGCCTTTGTCCGTCCTAGAGTCTTGTCGCATCGGAGAACAACTGAATTATTTTGCTTATATCTTGTCTAACCCCTGTTATTTTATTCTCTACGAAAAATAAACTGCCTGGGATAAGTAAGGCTTTTGTTGTATACTATTTTACCCAACGATTTTTAAATGATATTTATACAGGGTAGGGCAACAGTTTGTTGTTGTGGATAATTTAAGCCGCCTTTCATCATCTTAGGGCCAGTTTTCGAAAATCTGTTCGACTTTATTGCGATAGGTACCTGATAAACAACAACTGCTTCAAGCTTCCATTAAACTCAGTTAGTTTATGCACTTAAAATATAAAAATTACTCACTAGATAACATCAACATTTAATTTATTACATAGTTAAATCTAATTACATCTTTGCTTAATATTGGGCGTACTTAGTTTCCAATCATAGACAAACGGGTAATAGAGCATGATTAGACAAACAAAAAACTTTTAAATAACGTGAGATCTAAAGCCCATAGTTTTGGAGATAAAATAAAAAGGAATTTTAAAAATATCGTTGAGAACTTCTGGCCCAAACACTGTAAAATATGGACGTGGTCAGTAACAACCATTAACTAAACTAAGTTCAAAGTCCTTTTGCGATTTCCTGCATCGATGATAATAAATAAGCAACGAGAGAAACCGCGATATACTGCCATCGTTTTTACGCATCGGAATGTATTACTTTCTTTTAAACAAAGCGTAAGGATCACCGACTTCTTTTCTTTCAATTATTATGACAGGTTGTTAAGAATGATTAATTAAGTATTAGTCATTAAGTGTCGCTTGTCAATCTTTCAGATTTATTAACGATTGTAATTGATCTGATCTGCAAAATTAATTACTTCTTCATGCCTTCCGCATTCTAATCTCAAGATAAGTTTTATATTGAGTCGTTCAAACGACGAATGTATGAAGTGTCAAGTTGACCAAACAGCAAAGCAATATTAGATCATTCCTTCACATTTAGGCATCCATAGACCTAGTAGCAGATGTTCCCATACTAACTAATCATGTTTATTAAAATTAATGACATACGTTAATATTTTTAAGTTTTCAAAAAGTTTATCTTTGTTTGTCTGGTCGTTCCAAATTACCCGTTTTTTCAATGACAGAACTAATTACATCCTGTATATCAATCTCCCATAAAAAGAATCATATAGTTATTCTCATTTTACGCTATAAACCATCCGTCGCGTTGGGGTTATTAAATTGTAGCCATTCATAAAGATGTTACATGCAACTACTCACACGAATATGAATACATAAACGAGTAAGTAGTTTAAAAATAGTGTACGGCACATTGTTAGAAAATTTGCATAACGACTTATTTACTAACCGCACCTTTAATGCCTACGTAAACTTTATCAGCCTTATGTAGCATATTCGTAGAACGGAGGCACTATATGGGTGCGAAATTTAAATTAATGCTCCGTACACCCTTGATATAATGTAATCCGCCGGTTTTCCCGATCAAGATAAAAACATGGCTTCAGCAAGCAGGTTCACACTATAACAAAGTAAAGTGTATCAAGATATAGTAGACCTTAGTATGTGCCAAAATAATGACTCCATATCATCGCTTTTCCAGCACGTAGTTTTGTTTACGGAACCATCAAAATTGAATGGAAAGAAAGATGGAAAATTTTACGTTGTTTCAGTTGACGTTATGTACAGGTAGGTCGTTAAAAAGCTCTGCGGCTCTATAATTGCGCGATTAATATTCAAAAGCCCACAAAATCTCGCACGGCGGATCTGTGCTTTATGTAGCACAGACTATAGAGATTTAATTGTTAATAGAATATAAAGTCACTTATCTAGGTGGTGTTATCTTTATTTTTCGTTTTAGGGAATGAACATTCGGAGTTTTTTGTTTCAGTCGTTATGCCAAGCTTTACCTTTATTGTGTTTAAAAAGTAGACATTCTGCGATAATAAAATTTTGTCTTGTTTTTAACCCTACACAAAGTTTGTAATATGAGACTCAGCAGAATATATTTAATGCAGAATATTAATCGCAAACAACCACTCCTATGATTAAAGCTCTCAAAGTTAAGCTAATTGAATTGCAATGAAATACTTTATGTATTTTAAGAAATAATAATAATGATAATAGTAGTACACGCTTTTATTTAACCTAGCGGGATGCCAGCGTAAAGCTACTATTAACCCAACCAGGGTACAAATTAAAATATTTACAAAACTAAAGGAAATGAGAATAACAGGAAAAAACATAAATCACATTCGAATTACTTAAATAATAATATGAGGAATTAACCTATATAACATAATATATTTAATGGTAGTAACATTAAGTGCCATATTATATTTAATGTGAAAATCAAATAAAAAATAAACCACGTATACAATATATTTTGCTTCAATTTGTTTTTAACTTACACTTTATGTACTAATTTTCTTTTAGTATTTTTTTTAACATTATTAAATTCAATTTAAAATATCTCTTAGGAGCTGCCCTTTGATTTTTTTCTTAAAGACATTGTATGCTTAAACGTTCTGTTGAATTTTACTATCTTATGTGGCACCATAACAGAAACTTGACGTAACTGACGTGGTTTTATGCTTAGTCATGTGCAACGTACAATAGTGCGTCGGTCCTCGTTATCTCGAGTTCTACGACAGCTATAAGTTTTTAAAAAAGTTGCAAGTAAACCAGATAAAAGTCTATAACTGGGAATTATTTTCGAACATACAGGGCGAGTTAAGACGAAATTACAGGACCAAGTGCTTTTTTTTAAATGGAATGCTATGTATGTCAGTACATTTTTTGGAGCCTCTTTCTAGGCTCTATTCATTCCTATATTAGCATTGAACATCTCCCAACCACTTGGATGTAATGATTTTTTTGTTGAAATAATGCAATCTGCAGATGGATATTAAAAAAATCACCACTGTCAAAATTATGGGTTTTAAGAAAAACTTATGTGAATACCAGTTACGAACGAGATATCTAGTTAATGTTTTTAAAGCATTTTTATTTCCTAAAAATGTACAGAGTGGCCAAAAATTATTTTTCAATTAAGAACATTTTAAATTGAACTTGCTCAATTTTTTCAAATGGAACACCCTGTATATTTTTCAGTCTTTCGGCTGGTGTTTGTTGCAATCGAGGCATTAGCGTTTTGATGGTAATTTGCAATTATTACACTTAACGCGCCAGGCTTGTAAATTGTAATTCAGCGCTCGGCGGATCACATAGCCCAGAGAGTAGCTGTTGGTTGCAGTCTGGTTACATTCCTTATAGTAAAATAAGGATTTTATAGAGAAGTTTGCGATAAAAAATATTATGTTTTAATATTCCGCTCTCTGAAAGCACATTTAAACAAACTTAGAATTGGGTATAGTAGAGTAATTGTAATGTTTGTGGTAATTTAGAAAATAATCTGACGCAACTTATTTGACGTTATCCTTTCGGTACAAGAGAATAATTGAAAATATTCAATAGTCAGTACAGTTGCCGTTGTCAGCGTTAGATGTGTGGAGCTCTCCGTCCTGTACCGATCTGCGAAGAAAATATTCCCAAAAGTCCCAAGAGTCAGGTGATTGAATTAATTTTACTAAGTCCAAAATATTCCGAAATATTTTCTAAGTCCGTTTGACGTCACGTCGGTCCACCACGCATCTACTACCTCCGGCCGTTTCTCCCACTTGTAAGTATTGGAAGGAAATCATTAAATTCATCTCGCGTTGGAATGGAAGTGGCTTTTTTTCTCCTCGTCATCAGCTGAGGTTGAGAAAAACGCGTCACAATTGTCATCTTCCGTTCTAATAGTACCTGTCCTCTAAACTTGTACAACGCAAGAGAACCGTTAATCCTCGACGGCAATTCGGCATAATTCTCAACATAAATAAGGTTCGGCGTAGTTTATCACATTTTTTTCAGATTTGGCTGTTTTCTGTGTCCTAGTAAGTATTTATTCTCTATAAGATGACAGCTCAGAGCTGAATGGTCCTCTATGTCGACAGGGAAACCATGTAGTCTTCGATGGCGATATTGATACTGTGTCTTTTACTGCCTTGTTTGTGATGTGTAGTTTACCTTTGGCTCACATGACACTCCGAGTATCTATTAAAATTATTCAAACTCTGCTTAACCGTTTAGGGTAATGGGAACAGTTAAAACAAGAATTGGCATGCGTCCAGCATACTGTCCACTCCGTAGCTAATACCGACCCTCAGGTGACAAAGTTCTCATCTCTCCTGCTGCAGAGAAAGCCACATTACAATTAAAAATGATTTCATCTTGGCAAATGTGTAAAATTTATTATGTAGATTTGATTTTTTGATACAAGAATTTATAAAATATTTTAATATTGTTGCTTTATTAAGTTGTACTCTCATTCGACTACAGGACCACAGTTTACCTAGTTGGCTTTGAATCGTCACCGACCGACGTGACGTATATTTCTATTTCTTCTTTCTTCAACTTTTTATTATTTTTATAATAATTTTACTAAAAAACAAAAACTGATACCTATATTGAAATTTTAAATTACAGTAAGGAAGACGCAGGGAATTTTCAGATGCGATGTAGCTGCGCTACTTTTTAAAGTTGCATTAGTCGCTAATAATTTGAGAAAATTCCAATAGCCTCTTAGTGAAAAAATGTCATTTATAAAAAGACGTACGCTTACCATCGTGCAGTTTCACAACTTGTCGGATGTAGAGAGAACAGTTTTTCATCACATTTATTTTCAATTTCCTTTACTTAGTGTCCTTATTTAATTACAGATTTATATACACGATATATAGATATGTACAAGAACACAAACGAAAGATAATAAATACATTGATCGCATGAAGGCTTCAAAATAACAAACCGATTAAGGATGTAATCAATCCAACGTAAGAAAAATATGAGGCACAGATGTAGAAATCCTTTAAAAGAAATTCCTCATAAAAATCCACGAAAATGAAATCATCTCAGGATTTGTTCTGATACTTATTTAATTTAATGAAACACGTACATTGCACCTGAACAAATATTTTTAATAACGGAAGAAATAAGTTATTGCCTTATACCTCAAAGAGGAACAACAATGCAGCTACGAACACGTGTTTCGGTTCCTCGTACTGACTGCTCTCATTTGAGGCATTAAATGTGGCTTATAAAGTATGAAAGTACAAATGGAGTACTATGTACTGCACTTTCCTATCTTTATTAGTTTTGCTCAACTATGAGATAAGCTACGTTACACTGATGAGGAGCAACAACTCCGAAACACGTGTCCGTAGCTGCATTGTTGTTTCTCTTTGAGGTATAAGGCAATGACTTATTTCTTTCTTTAATTATTTAACCTCATAAACCCTTCATATTTCATAATTAATAACCGTCACAAAACAATTGGTGGTTGTGAGAGCAACTTAACAAAAATGTAATATTTGAAAGAGTATTTCTGATTCATTTTTGAAACATATGATATTTATGTCCTTGGGAACGATCATTGCGAATCTGATATACAAATTGAAAAAGTTAATAAGGCGCCTATATAATTGTTTCCAAAGCAAATACTTTAAACATGTCTATGCATTTACTATTGCATTATGAGAAGAATACCGAAATTTTGTTCAAATGACACTTTTCGTAAGTAAAAATCTGTAGCTACTGTACGTTTAGGATTTCTTTAAATCAGGTATATTTAGTTGATTAATATTTATAAAGATCAAAATTTTGTTGCTAACAAAAAAAATGTTGAAATTGCATGATTATTTTTGACAACAGTTTTAATTTTTGCAACAATCTTTCTGATTTGATGTAGATACAAGCATGAAATATATTAGTTTGAAATGGCGTCTAGAAATATAATAATTATATGGTTATTTATATGTCTCAAACCTTTCATCTGCCTTTTGAAGTCAAACTGCATTTACTCACCTGAAACAAGAGAAATTATAAATTATTTTTGGTTCACGTAATAGGTAGTTATTTCATTTTTATAAATAACCAAATAAAATCAGGCTAAAATTGTAAGTCATCAAAGGGGTTTCATAAGTAAAGTACAGTAAAGTCTAGCAAATTTTAATTTGGCGGTCGCTTAGCCGTATAGTGTATATTGAATGTCAGAAATGCCAGTGGTTCTCAAACACTTAACGAATGATAACTGATGAGTTGCTAAATCTTTATAAGAAAATATTAAAAGTGTTATCAGAAAATGTTCTTCATTGTTTGGTGTATCTCTGATATCAAATTGGCGCGAATAAAACTGATAGCAATAAATGAATTGTCCAATTCAGTCTGTAATAATATGAATTATTAGAATGAAAAAGAAGTCGAAAAGTAATAATGTTCTAAAACTAATGGTTAAAGACCAGCAAGAACCGCAAGGAGGTATGGGCATTTCTTACTAGGAAAGGAGATAATACAAGATGATTAATCGTGTTATGTAACACATGTTTTTTTATTTTTTGCTTCATTTTTATTGTATGATGTATATGAACTTTACTTTGTCGTCCAATAATTCGCGAATATATAACATCGTGCAAATATACTTTATGGTTTTGTAAATAAATAAAGGAAATTGCTAAATCTATATTGCAACCATTAACGTATTTATTTAACTTAATTTTAAATTCCAACACGGTTCCCAAAATTTTCAAAATATCAGTAATAAAACCAATTTATAAAGCAGGTGGTAAATTGCTGTCAGAACTATAGGCCTATCTCTATAATTACAAACTTCGCGAAAATATTTGAAAAACTAGTGAAATCTCGTCTAGATAGCTATATAAAAAAAATTAAAATAATATCTGATAATCAATACGGTTTTCAAGAAGGTGTTTCTACTCAAGACGCAATTACCTATCTGACTGTTAAGATCTATCGTACAATTGACAAAGGATTATCATCTCTAGCTGTATTTTTGGACCTGGCCAAAGCCTTTGATGCGGTCAGTTTTCCATTACTATTAAAAGCGCTGGAAAACATAGGAATCAGAGGAAACACCTTAAATCATTTTAAAAGTTATATATATGATAGAGAGCAATGTGTGAAAATAAATGGTGTGAAAAGCGATTTTAAAACTGGAAGGTATGGAGTGCCACAAGGGACGGTATTGGGATCATTGCTTTTCATCATATATATATATATATATATATATATATATATATATATAAACGATTTATTCCAGATAGACTCCTCAGGCGTTATACTCATCTTTGCAGACGATACGGTGGTTTACTATGTCGATAGTACGTGGAATAGCCTGAAGCAAAAGGTGGAAAAGGATTTTCTAAAGCTAAAAAAATGGTTTGATAATAAACTACTTACAATAAATCTTCAAAAAGCATTTTTCCTGCCTTTTGCCTCGTACAAACCAGCTTTTCCTGCTTTTGATACCTTATCTATAACTGACCAAAATAGCACTTTATATATACAAAAGCTGATAAAGTCAAATACCTTGGTGTATACATAGATAGCAATCTAAAATGGGATCTACATATAGAATACGTAGTCAAAAAATTAACTGTTTTACTATGCTATATGTTTAAATCAATTTAAAAATCAAACAAATTTAAGTAATATCTCACACCGCTATATGACACGGCAAAATTCTGGAAAATACAAGATAGATTTTATGAGGAAAACATTAGGTCAAAGAAACTATACATACCTCAATCCAAAAATATACTCTGCATTACCAGAAAGTATAAGAAAATCAAAAACACTCAATGTTTTTAAAAAACGATACAAAAATTTTATAAGGCTAACACCCAGAGAAAATATACATATTCAAATTGATTTAAAAAACTTCTATTAATGCTAAAACTGTGATTACCATTACTGCATCTAAAATGTTTATTTTGAAAATGTTTAGTTTAAAATTGAACGTTAAACCGTTCATATTTCATTGCGTAGAATTTTTAATTGTATAAGATATCTAATTTTGCTATAAGTAAATGTACTTGTATTGTTGTTTGTGTCAAAGCGTGTAGTTAGGTTTGCTAGTGTGAATTCTTGTGTATTCTGTGAGCATACTCGTAATACTTATGATCGTATGTGTAAGTGTGTGTTCATATGTGTATATAATATATGCTTCAACTTAGTTTATAGTTGTTCTCAAAGTGGTATGCTGTAATGTCAAATATACCGTAGCTATTTCTTCATTATTATTACATTAAATTTTTATCCTTATTTATTTGCCATATTGTAATAATTGTCCCACGCACAAATATCACTTGTGATACTTATTGTGGTGTATTTTATATTTATTTTAATGTTGTACTGTTGTAGTGCCATAGTTATTCCTTGATACATTTACATGTACCATCAGTTCATACACGCTCAAATAATTCTTTTTATCTAAATACGCCTCGTACAAATTTACTTAAATCTTCACCCTTGCATATGATGTGTTCAAACTATGCATATATACAGGACGATGTTGATATATTTTTTACTACTGTTAAAAAAACTAAGCAATCTGTATTGCATTCAAACTAAAAATATTTACTAGTTTATGTACAAATATTTTATGTAATTATACTTAAGTTTTTCATATGTATTTATCGTACATAATTCTGTAACAATGTTTTGTTCTTTCCTACCCTGTAATTTGATTTCTTATCTGTTTGTTTAGTTGTATTCTAAATAAATAAATAACTAAATAAATAAACATTATTATTATTATTATTATTATTATTATTAAATAAAAAACCGGTGCCCAAGGAATCACTACTTCCACATCCACATTTTGTATACAAGTCTTCTACATACTAAATCCCAGTGTGATATTTTACTCCTTTTAATAATAGGATGGGAGTGGCAATGGGGGTGGTAGAAGGGGTGGCTAATGCCAAAAACATGTTAAAGGCTCTTGGTTCTCGTACACACACTAAATCCTAATTTAATTTTCACTCCCTTTAATAATAGGGCGGGGGTGATAATGGGGGTGGTAAAGGGGGCGGTTAATGCCAAAATTTTTTATAGTGCCTTGGTTCTTGTATACAAACTAAGTCCCAATTTAATTTTTATTCCCTTTAATAATAGGGTGGGGGTGGCAACAGGGGTGGTAGAGGGGGTAGCTAAAACCAAAACAATTTTTTGAGGCTTTCGTTCTTGCGTGGGGGTGGTATTGGGGGTGATAGTGAGGGGGTGGCTGATGTCAAAAAAAATTTTGAGACCATGACTTTTCGTACATGTCCTAAATTGAAATTTTATGGACTCTTACCTGCTTGCTTTGCCTATTTACCCTTATTTACCCCATTTGCCC
This sequence comes from Leptura quadrifasciata, assembly GCA_963675555.1. NCBI lineage: Eukaryota > Metazoa > Arthropoda > Insecta > Coleoptera > Cerambycidae > Leptura > Leptura quadrifasciata. The sequence continues at coordinate 22,505,589 of OY776673.1, forward strand.
CCGAACCCTTCAACGGAATTAGATGAAAATATAATCTAGTTCCTGATTTTGTTATAATACATAAGTGTACCAAATTTCAAGTCAAGACAGACTGACAGACAGAATTTTTTTTCCTCTTAAATTTCAAATCTCGACCTTTCATGACATTTTAAGCCTTTTTCAACAAAAAAATAATTTTTTTTTGCGTTACTATACTTCCACTCGACTTGAAGTAATACACGTATAATTGATACTCATAGTCATACTAATTTTATTTGACTACATTATATAACATGTTAGGTACATTTGTAGCAGGTCATAGTATAATCATCGTAGATAATGATAAACATATAAAAAGTTTATAAAAAGCAAGGCAAGAAATATAAAATTAGAGTTCAATATAGATTAAAACAACAAAAAGACAATCTACGAAACTACAAGAATACAAAAAGGATGCAAATACAGATAAATGTTTTCCGCACGAATTAAGAAGAGATCAGGTTCACATCTAAATAGTCAGCCACGGAATAAAAACGTATCGCGTGTTGGATGCAGGGTCGATCCCGAGGTGAGGCTTGGAGAGGAGATATGCATTTTGTAATGTTTAATAAATCTATTGGATTGGATTAGACGTACTTCTGTGCGACCTGTTTATATTTCGTTCGAAATAATAAGTCTCCAACTATCTTTCACTATATTTTCGGATGTTGAGATAAACAGACCATAATCTGATTTTATAATCTTTACAACAGTTGTTGCAAGCCGTTAAAATTTCTGGATCTCTACTAACATTACAAACATGCTTAATGGTAGACAACGGATCTCTTATTTCGCGTAATGATTGGTTATGCCATTTAACTGGAGGTTTGGAGATGCTAGGATCATATTTGGTTATCGGAAAATAGGTACATATAACATTTTTTTAGGTATTGACAAGAAAATCCATAAACAAATTTATATTTAAATTTAAATTAGATGTGCCAACAAAACTTGTGTCAATCGCTATTAAGGCAGTTCTAATTTTGTTAATACCATCCCTGGTGCTTCTTCTCCTACAGATTTTTTGGAAGGAATATCTGTCCTAGAATTCTTTACTTTTATATATTGCCCCCCATTTTCTTAACTCAAAGTTTAGTGGTTCCTTTACCTGGAGAAATAACTACCTAATTAAATATTGACTTGAATTAACTTAATTAAGCATAAACTATGAAATTAATTTCTATGTATATATGAATAATAAATGAAATCGCAATTTAAAGTTTCACCTAACAATTATATCCTGGGACGTAGCGCGAGTCTTGACCCAGTTTTATTTATAGCCGGTAATGTAAAAAATAACACATTTGATGTCATGTTTCTACCAAAACGAGGAAACTTTTAAAACCAGCGCGATATTTCACTGAAAAATGTATTCAATGTTACAAATAGAGTAAAGTAACTAGGGCTTTTAAGTAACGATATCATGAACTTAAAGACCTTAATGGTTTACCACCATTATGTCAAGTTGGAAAATTTGCATAAGATCATGTAATTTCGAAGTTAAGGTTTCTAAAGCCAATATCTGACTCCATTTCAGCTGCGTATTTCATTTCGTATAATTAAATAACTTAAATTGCAAAAATTCTAATTCGGCAGAGTGCGCCATCAGCGATATTTATTTTAATAATGGAAGATCGTGAGCAAAATCGGAACCACTATTTAATATTTTACTGACTTACATCTAAGAAAAATATTTATAAAGAGTCCGTACGCATTCGTTTCTAGTTTTAACACTGTTAGCAGAAGTATACAGGATGTTGCTGGTTCATCTGTTTGCTGCTTCTCTGTCTGCTCACTTGTCTGTCGCCTCTCCATCTACCTATCACGTTTTCTATAGGAACGATAACTGAAGAAGTAAAAGTCCGATTGACTTGAAATTTGGATAGTAATTTTGCGTTTACATTTTCAAATGAATCGAGAGTAAATTTAGAAGTCATGAGATAATTTAAGAAAAAAACGAGTATGAAAAGTGTTGCATCCTTTAATAAGAGTCCATACAAAAAATAAGGCATACCGATGAGTGTTTCACTAACCAAGCTGACATCTTTAGGATATAATAATACTACAAACTTAAAAATTATATCTAAAAGTTTGCTTCTTTTCAGAATTATGCATCCTAACAATAAGTTGAACTAAAAACTGAAAAATTTGGCATTGAAAAGTCAACATCTGCTCATTTACTCATTTATTGGCAAATTATCTAATTTGTTAAATTGAAGGGTAAATATTTAATTTTTTTCTGAGAGAGAATAATATGGCGTATGCGGTCACTCATATCAAGGTATAAAATTACTGCAGTAAAAAGAAATTTGCGGTTAGTTGAGGATAATTTCAATGAAAAATTATAACAACTGAAACAAATATGAATTAAATTCTTGGCAAATATTAATAAAATCATTTCACTTGATAATTTTAATGTAAATTTTAATGTATTTTCTATATTTTAAACTGATCTGTCGATATTACTAAATTCTTTTGGACTAACAATAACAATTACCAGTCTTATTAGAATTTCGGCCACATCTTCGAGTTGTATTGATAATGAATAAATAACACCAAAAATAATTACGACCCCATTTATCCCGGAAGGCTCTAGAAGAGCCTTGTGTGAGAGGGGGCTACACATTTAGATACAAGGGACACACACCCAGTATCCGTGTATAGTGGAAAAATCCCTCTCACAGTATTTTCCACTGCCACGACCAGGGATCAAACCCAGAACTTTTAGGTGAGAGGCAAGTGCGCTCACCTCTCGACCACGAGTCATACTATTTTATTTTGACTGAATGATATATAACTACTGGTATCATGAAGTCCAGTCTTTCTGAACACAGGGCTCAGTTCTTTTTTCTTCTTCTCCTTAGCGGTGCGAAAATAAATCGCGGCACTCGGACCTTATGGCCCATTGTGCATTCGTTAGCCGGTCAATGAATGCCCCCATCCAGGCCGGACTCCAGACCAAAGGCCAAAATCCTTCCCAGTGAGGCATTTCTTATTTCCTCCGGCGTAGGGAAACCAATACCGAAGTGTTTATGCCTCAAGTTCATGAAACTGGGGTAGGAACTCTCGTGCCAGTCGTCACACACAAATGCAGACTGCAGTTTCGAGCTGTTGGCTCTCGTCAGTGCAAGGTAGGCATGTGACGACCGACACGAGAATCAATAGACCATTTAGTATCTTTGGGATAGCGACATGTAAAATAGTCAGCAGGCGCCATCTAGCGGTCCAGTGTAGTCCTTTAAGTAGAATCAGTCTTTCGGCTGGTGTTTGTTACAATCGAAGCATTAGCGTTTTGATGGTAATATACAATTATTACACTTAACGCGCCAGGCTTGTAACTTATAATTCAGCGCTCGGCGGGGCACATAGCCCAGAGAGTAGCTGTTGGTTGCAGTCTGGTTACGCCAAACAATTTTTTTTGACGTTTCGTTCTTGTATACACATTAAATCACATTTTAATTTTTTTTATCCCTTTAATAATATGGTGGGGAGTGGTAGAGGGGGTAGCTAACGTTAAAAAATTTTGTAGACGTTTCGTTTTTGTAGATACACTAAATCACATTTTAATTTTCTTTTGCTCCCTTTCATAATAGTGTGGTATTGGGTGTGACAACAGGGGGAGTGGCTCATGCCAAAAGAAATTTTGAGACCTTAACTTTTCGTACATACCCTTAATTGCAATTTTATGAACTCTTACTTGTTTGTTTTGCCTATTTACCCTTATTTACCCCATTTAACCCATTTACCCTATTTACCCCAAACCCTTCAATGAAATTAGATCAAAATCTAGTTCCAGATCTCGTTACAATACGTAGGTGTACCAAATTTCAAGTCAATATGATAAACGGTTCCAGAGTAAACGTGCGCACAAAAAAGTTACAGGCCAGACAGAGATACAGACAGACAGATAGGAAATTTTTTTCTCACAAATTTAAAATCTCGACGTTTCACGACATTTTTAGCCTATTTCAACAAAAAAATATTTTTTTTTGCGTTACTATACTTCCACTGGACGTGGAATAAATTATCCCTAAGACGTGGTTCGTAGTTCACTATAAACTGTAGGGTACCGTCTCATTCACGAACCCTAATCGAATCTAGATTTACTAAGTCCATTCAGGTGACCTGGAAGGCGGTTAAAAAATATGTATTAAAACATTTATAAAAAAGCATTTATAAAATATTTAAGACAAACATCCTTGTACTTATCTTTGTGCATTTAATTGCATTTATTTATTTTGTGCATTTAACTATATTCATATTTCTATATATTTGTATTGTAACTATTGAATTATGACTGTATAAAACAATTTTTATTGTAAACATACCTATTCTATTCTATTCTGCCATGACAAGCACGTTGAAACTGATTTTGAGGTAATGAACTAATTATAATTTCTAGAAAGCTTGATATCTAACGCATTCATTGCAACTGAATAATATCTAATTACATGGATAAATATTACATGTAAATGATATTCAGAACATAAGATATAATTTTTTTGCAAGTAATACTTGGCCTTTCTAGTGTATCATTATAACTTATGTCAAATTATCATTCTCGTGAATATCAGCTCTTTGAAACCACTAAAAGTGGTTATTTTTTTGTAATGTACTAATGCCGTATTAATTTCGTTAACGACGCAAAAGTGCAGAGTGGCTAAAGCTAAACATAGAAATTAAACGTGACTTATTTGTTCTTTGCAACATTGCGTGTCTAATCGTGCCTCACTATAACAATTTTCTCTAATTTTTTTGTCAAATTAAACTATGGTTGTAGAATTGCTTTCCTGTAAATATGATCTTCGTGCAGTACGTGTTATTAAATTACCGGTTATTAACAGTAATAGCGAAAATATAATAAAAATAAAATGAAAGTAGAGTTTTAACGTATATTTTTAAAATTTAATTTTTATTAATAACTATTGAACCACACGTATTAAGTAACAGTTTCGACCTTATGTGTATGTCAGTAAATACAAGTTTGTCCATCAGGTGTATCATATTTCATTTTGTTTTTCTTTCACCAAACCAAATTTACTTTGAAGGTGTCATTTTTGACAACTAAGAGTTTTAAGGAAACAAAATCAATGACTGTTGTTGTTCCCAAATTTTAATCGACTCTGGTGACACAACTTCAGTAAGATTAACATGTTTTGAATAGCTTAATAAGAGTATATAAATATTAAATATTTAATACAAAAGTTCTTATAGTAGAAGATTTGCGCCGGAGTTGAATTCCCCTACCCCTAAAGGGGAGGACCTAGCTCCGCTATAAATTCTCTACTTTAAAAATGTTAAGGTTATAAATATAAAGATTTCTTACACGAATTTGTATTTACCAGAGAATTCCTTCAACGATCGTCTTGCTCCACTCAGCTCCGTGTAAAATTGCAGCACAGTAGACTCATTCTCTCAAAAAAACTGTTATCAAATCTAAAGAAGGCGATAAAATAAAGATAAAAAAAATATATTTCGGTTAGTAACTGCACACTGTATTTTGCATACATTATTTTAAAAAGAATAATTTAGATTCGTTGAAAGACTTTCTTTACCTTTATAATAAAATGAATTCAATAGTAGACATTCAGATTAACATTTCTGTTGAATACAGTTACACCAATCTACAGATCAGGTGATAAAATATATATAAGTAACTACAGACCTATACCAGTTACAAACAATGTCACAATTTTTTTTAAATAGTGCCTCAAAAATAGATTAACTAGTTTTCCTTATAGATAGCACGTAATTATGGATAAACAATTTGGTTTTAGAAAAAATAAGAGCACTGAACATGCGGTTCTGAATTTAATCTATGAGGCAGTTTCTAATTTAGATGCAAATAAGAATTGCAGTTTTTCTGGATCTAGATAAAGCCTTTGATACCGTATTACACCGTTCCCTATTAATGAGACTGGAAAGTATTGCTGTACGAGGTATTTCTTATGATCTTCAAAAAGACTATCTCAGAAACTGAACTCAGAATGTAAGAACTGATAATTCTCTGAGTAAAAAGAGGCTATTACCATGGGCGTACCACAGGGAATAGTATTGGGTTCAACTATGTTCCTTATATATATCAACAACCTAGCTAAACATCTTATTTAAACCCTTATACAAAAAACGCATACACAACGATCTATTTTCTATTATGGTTCAAAAGTATATAACATTTCTTACCCCTTAATATTAACAATACAATAATTAAGCAAATATAAAATAGAAATAAAGAAAATATGTTTGATAGCCATCCTAGGATCGACATTATTTTGAGTTAACAGTTTATTTAGAAATATTAGTTCTATGCAATGTAATATAACCCTGTTTTGATAGCTAGGTCAGAATATTGCTTCCCCATTCTATATTTCCTTTTTTATAATCTAATATATGTACCTACTACACCTTAAGTTAAAGGTTAAAACTAAAAAACGAATAAGTTTCAGGCCATCCCAGTTCTCAAAGAAACAAAAGAGATGTTCAACAGTTACAATGTTATAAATAATAATATAATAATAAATAACACCACAAGTTATGATAGCTATATGTATACATCTATACACATGTATGAAATGCACCTATTCTGTGTTGATACAAGCCACAGTGTTTATTTTACCAACAATTGTGATTTAATTAAGTATGTATTGATATGATATTGCTTGTACTAAACCTTTAGAACATATTAGGATCAATTCGAGTTGTTTATTGCGAATAAAAATGCGTTCTATTCTATCTGAATTGAGATTTGCATGCATGTTTTGTTTTCTGTTTTCATTCATTTGTTTTGTTTGATAAAATACTAAAGTATTTGATAGAAGACAGATATTTTTATAAATTACATGCAATTTTTATATTTCAGCTTTTAAAAAAACAGATATTTATAACACAATGATGATTAGAATACGTTATGTTATTTTAATTCATTCATCATTCTTATTCTAATTATCAAAATGTTTTAACATTTCTAATTGTTTAAGCATTTATTATGTTCATTAGATATAAAATTTTTAATTTAATTTGTGCGGGAAAGTGATAAAACTAGAAAAAAGCTCAATAGCACATGATAAGAACCTATCGACACCTGAAATTTTTTATTTTAGTTTGGATTATTTAGATTATTTAAATCTGAGAAAATTCACTTTTTGTTTTATGTGCGACGGCAGTTTGACTAGATTAATATTTTTACTTCCGTTGCACAATGAAGTAGAATGGCCACTCGATTTGTTGAATTTAAAGAACCGGGAAAGAATTACACATTGTGGGTTGTAGAGACGCGCGGAACGCAGAAACTAACGTGTGCACCAAAATTGGCTTGGAGACTTAGCTCGCCGAAGTCTGGAAAAAGCTGGATTTTCCCCAGCCAGTCTATAGGGCTCGAAGTGTGAGATATTGCGCAATTAATGTTAAAAATTTGAATTTTGTACTGGAAAATATATGATAATTTCGGCGATAAAAAATAGGATTTTTCGATATATGATAGAGAATCGAATCTAAATAATTTTTAGAAATATGAACGACAACTCTCTGAATAAAGTGTTAAAATTGAATTGGCCCCATGAAGTAATGTTGGAAGTCGTAATTTAATCCGTGTTGATGCCATACTAAGGTCATATTGAAAATGTTCCATCGCCGGCGTTGAACGGAGTGGAAGTAAGTTTTGGAGCATTGAAGTGAAGATATCCGCGAGTTGCTAGCAACTCTTAGGGAACATGTAAATTGGAAATATACTTTGATGAATGTGTTGTGGACGTGTTGAAAATACGAATGGAGGATGTTTCGAGATATGAATGGAAGGTTGATTTAGAATTTAATTTGAAGAGAAATTTGTTTGTAGAAAGTTTTCGGAAGTGAATAAAAATATTCTGACTAGAGATTTGGAGAGTGGTTTAGAAGTGACTCGAGTTAATGAAGGAACTGTATTTTTTAAGGCAATCTTTTATAATGGTTCGATTGGTGGATTTTATTTCAATGATTTTGTTAATATATTTAGATTGTTTGTGAATTATCGAGGTTGTATGAATATTCTCAGGATTATTTTTGAAAAACTGTAGTTTTTTAGCGTTTGAAGTGTCTGAAGGATTTTTTTATTGTAGTTTGACTAGTTGAACTTGAAGATTGAATCATTTCGAAAATTATAGTTCTTTTGAACTTGACTATTAGTTAAAAATGAGAAATGTGCTATAACATTTGAAACGGTCACCCATCTAAGTACTAACCGCGCCTAAAGTTGCTTTGCATCACATATTAAAGTATGTACATAGTAAAGAAGCACATACGTTCGCCCCTTGTGCCCATGATTAAATAACACTGTTACAATGAATTTACTTTCAATGTTTTGTGGGGACCAGAATTAAAAACTTTGTCTCTGTTGACAATAAAATAATAATTATTACTGAAAAATATGTATTACTTAGGTGACCTAATACAAAATTGATCAAACTTTTTAGAGATAATGGCCTGATATTAATGTCCATATTATTAAAGTCGATATTTCAATCCAAGGATAACGCTGTATAAAAAGACGTCTAAAAAGTTTAACAACTTTTTAAAAGGTTACTTCTTTGGTAACAAATTATATTTCCAAACTGTCCTTTTATTTATAACACCAAATTAGATTCGAAAGTGTCACTTCCAGCGTGATAAATACGTAAATATAAAAGTGCAATTTATATTACGATATTATTTTGTGCTTGTTTGAAAACAGATTAAATGTACAAACGACATGAATGAAATTGCTTTTATGAATGATTTACAGTTTAAAGTTGAATAGAAATTTAATTTAGCATAAAAGTATACGCGACTTATTTGTACTGTGAAATATTGCGTGCTTGACGGCGTCCTACTACAGACATTTCTCAAATTTTTTCACTAAACTAAAATAAGATTTTCCTGGAAATACGATCCTCATGCAGGTCATGCTGATTCGTTGGATTAAATTACCAGCTATTAGCATTAATGGCGCAAATATACATAGAAATAAATCGTATTTTGGCTCAATTCATTTTTGCTGAAAAAGTTTTCATAAAATTTGTCATATTTGATCAAAACATAGTAAATTTTTGTTACTGTTACAGCAGAATTAAAACTGTTGAACTACCATGTTATAGTCTTTCCAAAATCAATTGGATACGCATAAAAACGTGAACTTACTCATATCCATATACATCAACTAAAAAAAGGCCTTTTGAGAATAATTAATAATAATTTTTAATTTGATAATAATTTATTTATGGAAAATAAAAAATATAGGTACAAAAAATATACACATATTATTTTTACTATTTATGTAAACAAATCTGATAAATTTACAGGAAGTTTTGCACTTGTTTGTAAATTATTGGCAATTTCAGAACTTAAATGTGCAATATACTTAGGTATAGTTCAAGTAATAAATTCCTGAGACAGAAAAAACCCAACAAAAACTTTACAACATAATTATTATCGCCGCGGGCCATGGCGCTAGTTGAAAGTTGAAGAGAGGTACCGTCATCGGTTTAAGCGCTAAGACCTCGATCGGCGAAGTTAAGCAGCGCTGGTCGAGTCCATCACTTGGATGGGTGAACGGCGTCTAATTTCGCCGTCCTGGTTGAGTGGAAGAGTAGCTGTAGCTAAACTCCGCCAGGACGGAAATATAAACAAGGCATTTAAAAAAATAATAATAATAAATCCCAGTAAATAAAAAACGCAACAAAAACTTTACTACATAATTATATCGTCGCGGGCCATGGCGCCCGCCGTAATTCTCTTTGTTCTGCGGTAACTGACTGGCCTATACAAGAAAATAGAAAGCGAAGGAGATAAAAACATAAGAAGTCAAGAAATCACGATATAATTTCAACAAATTCTATTTTAATTTGAACTGAACATAGTTTATTAAATGTTGTCAAGAATCTCCAAAACATGAAATCCTATCTCAAAGATCCTCTTAGGAAAACCAAGACTCGAAGAAGAATTGGTAAAACGAGTATCCTTACAGATACCCCTGAAAACAACGCAGTTGAACAGGAAGCTGAGGGAAGACAGACAATAATAAGAGAAAGAGAATCGAAAAAACGCAAAAGAATACAATTGTCCCTTGTCTCTAAATGTGTAGCCCCCTCCCACACAAGGCTCTTCTAGAGCCTTCCGGGATAAAGGGAGTCGTAATTACCTGTGGTGGTGTTATATATTTATTGCTAGCATACACAACTTTTACTAAAAGCAAGAAAAATAGATTTCAACCGTAGTTGGGGATCCGACGACGCCCTTTTTTTCAAGTAATTACTGACAGGCTGAATTTTCGTGAGTGGCTTCGTTTTTGACGAGTCTTCCAACTTTTCCCTGTGCCAAAATTTTCGGTAGAGGTAGATAAAGTTCTACGCAGTCGTTAAACATGGGGTCCGACGACTTTTTTTAAAGTGATTATTGACAGGCCGAATTTTCGTGAGTGGCTTCGTTTTTGACGAGTCTTCCAACTTTTCCCTGTGCGAAAATTTTCGGTAGAGGTAGATAAAGTTCTACGCAGTCGTTAAACATGGGGTCCGACGACTTTTTTTAAAGTGATTATTGACAGGCCGAATTTTCGTGAGTGGCTTCGTTTTTGACGAGTCTTCCAACTTTTCCCTGTGCGAAAATTTTCGGTAGAGGTAGATAAAGTTCTACGGAGCCGTTAAACATGTTGATCGTGTAACTGTCACTTTCATGATGTAGGACTGCAAAACCTGCTAAAAAATATTAATTAAACAATAGTGTAAAAATTAACCCATTAGTGTAAAAAACAGGAAGCTGCGCTTGTCCTAAAAAAGCGATGTAAATATGTAAGAAATATGTAAATGTGAAAATAACGAGGTCTGAAATTTTATTACCAATTTCGATAATAACAGGCATCTAATATCGGTGCATCTGTCAGTACATTGTAAAGCAGTTTCTCTTGATTGTTGTCTCAGTATGTTAAGGTCCGACGATAGGTCTTCTTCATTTCATTAGTCGCCAAATAAGCTTACAAGTAATTCTTTCAGTTGTGGAAATGTAAAATTTGTTGCTGCTAGAAGAGCTGCTGCTGCTGCTGCGTCAATAAATTTGATAATTTGGTTGTTTGTCCATCGAATGTGAGTATTAAATCCAAATAGTACCGAACAGAAATTTGCGGCAAAGCCATGAATTTACTCTGTTGCAGGGATTGTTAAAATGATTTTCCTCAGTAGAAATACTGGAAAATTGATTTATAATATCGGCGATTACACTCATTAAATTGGTGTTAGTTTTTATATGTTATTTTGTATTAATCTTCGTTTAATTATAACCTCTGTATAACGGTTACTCAGACCGAGTGAGGGTTGACGTACGGCCGTGCTCTAGTGGGAGAATGTGAATATTTTGTCTGCGGGGCTTCAGATTTTAAAATTTTGTTTAAACTTATAGGTTATTAATAAAAAAAGTTACGTTAAGCAGAATTTTAATTTCTTGTCGTACACAATTTAGACAAGAAAGACCCCTTTATATTCCCCTTTAAAGGTTCTACAAAATAAAGTTATTAATTTTACAATAAAATATGTAATAAAATTGCATTCTCCAATTGTTCACGTTTAAAACTCATAGGGACTTGCCTACCTATTTTAAAGCTAATATACATATATTCTTAAATAGGCAAGTGACAAGTGCAAAGCCAAAATATAAAAAGTGGTTTTGCATAGCTTGCATATAACGGTACGCTAAGTTTATTTTCATGTAAATTGGTTTCAATTGCACTTAAGATAAACAACGTGTATTTTGAATATAAAGCAGCAGAGAACCCGTAGGAGCAATTTAGTTTAGGAACGAACTTTATGTTTGTTGTACTATGACATAATGAACATGGACATGTTCCTGCCATGCATGAAGCTGTCTACAGGAACTAGAATGTCCTTAGCAGGTAACGTTGAAAGAACATAAATTTCTTTTTCTTGTGGTTGAAAACGGCTGACGCAGACACCCCATCGAGCTTAGTAAATTTGACAGTGTTATTACAGCTTTTCATCCGAACTTTGCTGCAATTCCTCCACCGATGTAATTTGTTTTATAGATTTTCGATACAAATGCACAGTTGAATGAGGGACTTTGTGTAAATAGTGTTTAATTTTAAGCTTATTTAGTTTCATGTTTGATTGATTGTGAAAGTTTGTAACTAATTGCAGCAATGTAGTGCATTTGTAATTAATTATACAACTTATATGCATAATTCATTGAAATCCTATTCTGTATAGACAGTATAGGGAAATTGTTCCTTGCTCTACAAGGAGTTTATATTTCCAATTCATACAAATTAAATCGAAGGTAAATAATCATTAATTATATTGTGTTCACTATATTGTTCTTTTAAGCTAAAAATAAATTTTTCTTAACTTGTTCAATCTTACTGGCAATAGATTCAATATTACCAGTATAGTATTTGTTAAAATTTTCTTTAATAAACCGCATGTCAGTTTTAAAAGTTATATTGACTCCTTCTTTTATTATTATCTGATAAAGTTGTCATTGTTTGCCATATCTGCTTACAGCCACCCTGACACATATCTATTGTTGTTTAAAATGCACTTTAGGTTACTGTCTAGTTATTTGTACGATTTTTATTACACTTTTGGTTGTAATTTAGCCAGTCGTCTGCCAACTAAATACACTGATATTTTGCGAATTCCTTACCACGTTTCCCTTGAGAACATTTAATCGTGTGGTTGTACTAGTTTACTGACTGATGGTCGAGAGGTGAAGAGCACTTGCCTCTCACCCAAAAGTTCCTAGTAAATACAACTTATAAAAACAATTATTCCACAGCGTAGCTTAAAACTTTATTTTTCTCAACTGCTAGTCAGATATAAGCTGATAAATCTACTAAAAACAAATGGAAAGTAGAATATAAATGCCATTACTTAAATTTGAGGAGCATGTTTTTACCGGCATCCACCGGCCACCCTAACTACGAAGAATTTTATCATAATTAGATAGGGACCTAACATTATAAGCACGTTGTGCAGGATTATAATGATATAACTTAGGAAAAAATAACATAAACAACATGAAATATACTTAGAAAAATGAATAAAAAGATTCTAATTGGTAATTGGTAATCGCCCAAAAGTTCCGGGTTCGATCCCCAGTCGTGGCAGTGGAAAATACCGTAAGAGGGATTTTTCCACTATACACGGATATTGGGTGTGTGTCCCTTGTCTCTAAATGTGTAGCCCCCTCCCACACAAGGCTCTTCTAGAGCCTTTCGGGATAAAAAGGGTCGTCATTACCTGTGGCGTGTTTATTATTTATTTATTATTATTACTACTTGTTTTCTTTGTACCTTATTTTATTTTATATCCAGTGCACTGTAAAACGGAGAGAAAGTAGCTTCCTTCTTAAAAAAAATATTTTTGAAGGTACCACCACATGGAACCTTCACAGCATGATAGATTAGATCCTTGGCCATCTGTAATGGCCAATTACAAAATTTTTGGTAGGTTTTTATAACGAGAAACGCCATAAATTTGTCAAAATTAATTTTTCTTACTTTTTCACACATCCCTCATGATATCTCCGGAACCAATTGAGATAATTACATATATATTTTTTTAATTAATAAAGGAAATGTGAGCGAAGGTCACTGCTTTAATTTCGTTTTTACGGAAAATCTAATTTTTCTAATTAAAACTTGATCATTTACTTTCCTTACAGCATTTTTTCAGTAAAGGAAAAACTTTTTTATTTCAAGTAATTTTGTCATATCATCTATTTATGAAATAAAGCTCATACCTCAAGGAAGTTTTTAAAAAAACCCAGTTCTGCACGACTTATAGTTTTCGAAATTTTGTTATTTAAAGCTATGAGTTTTACGATCTTAGATGCACCCACCGCGGCGCCACGTAAGTGTGCGGACTATTCAATACAAATAATCTTATATTGCCAGTTGGAAACAAACTGTTCTTTGTGTAATGTGAATACGAACGAGTAATATTTATTTTTATTGAGTTTTTACATATTATTTAATACTTAACAATGGAATGTTTATTTTGTGGACAAACTTTGAAGGAAAATGACAAATTAGTGACACAAAATCCTAGATTGCAAGGATTAAAAACAATTACATGTGCCGCGGAAAGAGGTAAGTCATTTGTGCCGAAAAGATTTTGCAACAAAAGGAAAACATTTTGAGTAAGTGGAAACCTATATTAATTTTCAAAATCTTAAAAATGTTTCCCAGTTCAGCGTCATCGTCTTCGTTAAGATGCAATAAAGAGAAATTCAATATTCGGAAAATATGCTTAAATATGTAATAAATTAGGAAAGAAAGACAAAAGCCTTTGTTATCTGTGCAGACAGGCTTAGTCACATTACCTCATTAAAAATTCTTACTCTCTGTACTAGCTCGCCTGCAAATTGAATCGCTTATCTTTATAGGTTTTTAATGTACATCGGCATGTTTGATAAGACCATGCTGAATGGTTCACCGGCGTTAATAATTAGGTCGTAAAGTTTCTGTTGCGTTTTTTGACTGCCCAGTAGATATACACCCAACTATAAGTAATTAATGTATAGTTCAAGTAGGAAAATCCTGAGCCATAAGAAACCCAAGAAAAACTTTACGACCCCATGAAAATACCGGTACTCTTTTTTAGTGCTGTTCGCAAATTGACTCGCTTACCTTTATAGGTTTTTAATGTGCGTCGGGTCTCGGGTCATTATTTGATGTCATGCTTGGCGCCATGGCCCGAGGCGATATAATTATGTTGTAAGTAAAGTTTTTGTTGCATTTTTTATTTACTGGGATCTATTTACTTCAACTTAGCGCCATGGCCCGCGGCGAAAATAATTATTTCGTAAAGTTTTTGTTTAGTTTTTTTTTTCTCAGGAAGTCCTTACTCGGACTATATATTTTTAATTTATTAGGTTGTTGAAGTGTATTTTGGTTTCTTATTTCAATAGGTCATTTTACGTAATAGGGTATGATTTTTCTCCGCAAACGTTATTCATTTGTCTATTTCTTTTATTTTAACAATAATAATAACAATAATGTGCAACGTAAATAATAATAAGTAAAACCTTCTAAGTGTTTATGGAAATAAAATATATATTAAAGATGTCAAAAATAATATTTTACGTATGCACCCACAATACGCACAGCACACTGATTAAAGCACAGTAGAACCGAGCGAGCGAGGCTTCATGGTGTATCCTGCCCGCAGAAACTTAACTTCAAATAACAATAACTTGAAACGTATAAGTCGTAGAGTGCTGCGTCTTTTTCAAAAACTTCCTTGATGTGTTAGTTTCATTTTATAAGCATACAATATGGCAAAATTCCTTAAAACACAAAAGTTTTTCGCTTATTGAAAAAAGTGCTGCAAGAAAAATAAACATTAAAGTTTTACCTAATTTTCCATAAAGATCAAATTAGTTCAGTGATCTCCGCTGACATTTCCTTTAACGACTAAAAAAAAATCTTGATTATCTCAATTGGTTCCGGAGATATCGTGAGGGATGTGTGAAAACGTACGAAAAATTAATTTTGACAGATTTATGACATTTTTCATAATAAAAAAGTTGAACCTCCCAAAAAATTTTGTAATTGGCCATTTCAGATGGCCAAGGGCCTAATCTATTATTCTGTAAAAGTCCCATGTAGTTGTGCCTTAAGAAAATGTTTTGAAACATTTTTATCGCTTTCTCAGTCGACTAATCGGCAAGATTTAATTAAACGACTTGATTGGAGTTGTTTTCGTCTATTAACCAATGGAGGAGACGGAGGCGTGCGCAGAAGAGATCGTTGTGTGGCATGATTAAAAGGACCTAAAACATTTCAGAGGATTTCCCGACAAAAAATTACTTTTTATGTGCTGATCCGGTAACATTTGTTTTAAAGTTTAAATCATATAACCACCTATAACCGACTTCAACCACGCACCTAAAGAGGGGGCTGAGGGAGCTGAAGCCCCCTGAAATTCTAAAAAATTCGAAAAATTCAGCACATTTCAAATTCAGTACAATTAAAAAATAATAATAAAATGATACTGATCTTCGCACTGTTTTGTGCAATATTTGATTAAATTATACACTTTAGAAAGGTTATTTAAATTACCCGCCTATTTTTCAGCCGTGCTTGTCGTGAGCTCCGTGTTCCGTGAGCTCTGTGAATCGGGCGAGTCGACAAAGTTTAAGGCAAAAGCGCACTTGCCACACTTTCAATACATTGGGACTACAAATTGGATCCTGAGAAAGTCCTTGATATCATGGCAGCGACGAAATTTCGACGTCTGAACTTATGAATTTGTAATTCGATGCATTATTGTACATGTAGTATGGATTTATTGTTTATGTGAATTATACATTCTGTTTCATGTGTTATAAAAAATAGGTTTCTTGTTTGATGAAGAACATATTTAATCGTTGAAGTATAAATATTATAAACTTGACCGTTTGAACTTGCTGAATTAATTACGAGTAAAAATCACCGTAGCCCCCCCGATTGAAATTCCTGGGTACGTCCTTGACCGACTTATTAAATCCAGCATAATTGGTAAATTTATTATGTATTTTTGTACATGGAAATAGTTATTACGTTTTAGTGCTGTAATACAAACCATTTTAAAAATGATGCAAAATATGTGTAATTGTAAATAATTATATATAATACATTAATTGTGATCACCTGCATACGTTATCATAAAAATTTTTTTTGCGTGGAATTATATTTATATGTAACAGTTTTATAAAAATTCCAACAAAACAAAAAACAATAACAAGAATATTTAAAATAATAGCTTCCATCTTTTTCTATTACTTGAGCCACTCTATTCGGCATTGACTGTATTATATTAAGTACATATAATGTTTGAAACAAGCTCCTCCCAGCACTCGTGGATTATTTCACATAATTAGTTTGAATTTTGTGGTCTAAAATTTCTTTTATATATATCTTTTTACAATTATACCCCAAACGTTTTCTATCGGATTAATATCGGGACTAAAACTGAGAGACGGCAGCATTTCCACATTATGAGCTTGAAGCCACTCAGTTACAGCATTGGCGGTGTGTACTGGACAATTATCTTGTTGATAAATGAAATTATTGTTGGGATACATTTGTTCAGTAGATGGGAGCATTACGTTTTCCAAAATGTTTATATAATTCAAAGCATTAAACCTTCCCTCAACTCGCCAACAAACATCAGGCCCATGGACACTTATCCAGCCCCATACATTTACAGAGAAACGTCCAGAGCTAAAAGCAACGGAACTAGTGTATCGTTCTTCAAACCTTGTATTGTCTGGACGGTAAACACGAATTTGGTCGTTGGTCGATTGGAATGTCATCACTAAAACCGACCATGTTCCAAAATTGAGAGTCACGGTATACATAGTTCATTGCAAAAATTACTCTTAACGGCCGCCGTTCTACAGTGAGTAACATTTTATTCGTAGCGGGACGATCTTTTAACTCAGATTCCGTGACCCTTCTGCTGGAGGTAGGTTGAGAGCCAGGAAATTCAGTATCAATCGCAGCATCCCTCGCCGTTGCAAATGGATTCTCTCTTAAGTGGTGTCCCAAAAAAGCAGTATCTTGTTCAGGGTTGGAAATGGGACGACCTGAACCAACTTTTCTCTTTAAGGAATCTTCTTGCTCCCAGCGCTGTTTAATTTTTAATGTGGTTTTCTTGTTTCTGTTATACAACTACTGTGCTACAGCACAAATTGTCCATCCATCTTCGATTCTGGACACTATTTGAGCTTTTTCAATTTCAGATAAATGACGAGACAGTTTTATTTATCCACTGTCAAAGTTTGTCAAACGCTACCTCCATCTACTATCAAAAATACTAACGCCAACGCCAATGTGTTGCATTTTTGACAACCTGTGTCATGTGATAACCTCCAATACTTACATCAACCGGTTTTACACAAATATGATAAAGCTCGCCTCTCATTCTAATACTTGTAAGCTAGTACATATTATTTCCAACTAACTAGATGTCTCATTATCACTCCCTTTAATATATTGCTATATAGAGTGTCTCAAAATGCCCGCTTTCCCTTTAGGTACTGATTCTACTTGCGAAAATAGTAGCAAATTCCTCTACAAACTTTTTCCGAAAATGCTTCGTAAGGGAGAGTTTTTAATGATTATAAAAATACTTTGAGACAACTTTATGAAACTTAGTTTACGATTTTACATTATTAAGACTTTTTATCATTATTCAACTAGGTGCTTAAATGAAAACCGTCAAATCTGTTGCAAATTAATGATTTGTGAAGTGTTCTTGTCTAAGTGACAGTAATAACAGACTTGCCTTCGGCAATTTTTCTAGTAACTTTTTACATTTATGGTAACATAAACACGTAAAATCAGCGCCGTATTTACTTCGCGTAACAAATGTTTCGAAGAGTGCCCTCTTTGTGACGACTAGTCTCGAAACTACTAGCAATATGTTGGAAATTCAGTAACTGTCCAGCGGTAGCAGTGAGTAAAATTGCCCTGTTTAATAAAGGCTTTAGGAAGGAATGAATCCAACTTTTACTACCTGCCTTATATATCGAAATATCGACTCGGAAGTATATATCTATAGATAATAATGATAATATATTATTAAGTTACACCTTTTCAAATATTTATGGAATAGAAGTATAAATTATCTGTTGACACAGTATCGATTTGTCATTAAACAAAGAAAGTCGCCAAGTTATAAGTAACAATTTAATTCTGTTGAATATTTCATGGCTGGAAACATAAATGTTGCAAAAGAGAACTTAAATATAATGGAACTTTTCTGTTAAGCAATCGATAGTTGAACGACGTTTAAACAGTCCTGATAAATAAAGTTTGTTTATATAATGCCTAAAAATGACAATAACAAACTGATAAGATAAAGAAACAAAAGCGTTAACGATTTTCAAAAGAGTATGTTTTATAAATTCGGTTTATAGTTTGGTTTGGAAAAAAGCACGCGTTGTGAGCCAAATTGTTATGTTATTTTATTTTTATTTAAATTTAATAAATTGTATTCTACTTACTTTATTAATAGTGAGGGTTCATAGTCGATTCTGAATGTCATACTTACTGTTGGATATTTATTTTGTTGATCTCACTGCTGGTAGGTAATACAATTGGTTGTTCTATTTATTTGTATTAACATATTTTCTCTGCTTAAGAAGTTGTACTACTGGTTGCATACACGTCAGATATAAAAGGCAGAATTGAAAATTTATAACAAAAATTTTTATTTTGTAATAATTAACTATTATTATGAGGAAACAGACAAATGTACCTTAACCTACCTAAACAAACTGCAGCTAGCTATCTTAATTCACTATAGGTTTGAATTTTACTATTGATTTGTATTGATTATGACTTCCACGTTTAGTGGAAGTATAGTAACGCAGAAAAATATATTTTTTTTTGTTGAAATAGGCTAAAAATGTCATGAAAGGTCGAGATTTTAAATTTAAGCCCAAAAAAATTTCCTGTCTGTCGGTCTGTCTGTAACTTTTTTGTTCGCACGTTTACTCTGGAACCGTTTATGATATTAAGTTGAAATTTGGTATACTTATGTATTGTAACGAGATCTGGAAATAGATTATATTTTGATCTAATTCCGTTGAAGGGTTCGGAGGTAAATGGTCGAATAAAGGTAAATAGGCAAAACAAGCAAATAAGAGTCCATAAAATTTAAATTTAGAGCATGTACGAAAAGTTAAGGTCTTAAATTTTTCTTTGGCATTAGCGACCCCCCACCCCCACTATCACCCCCAATACCACCCCCACACTATTATGAAAGGGAGTTAAAAAACTTAAAATGTGATTTAGTGTATACACAAAACCGTAACGTCTAAAAATTTTTTTTTGCGTTAGCTACTCCCTCTAGCACCCCCATTGCAACCCCCCACCATATTATTAAAGGGGGTAAAAAAAATCAAAATGTGATTTAGTGTATATACAAGAACGAAATATCTAAAAAAAATTTTTTTGGCGTTAGCCACCCCCTCTACCACCCTATTGCTATCCTCACCCCATCATTAAAAGGGGGTAAAAAAATTAAAAAGTGATTTAGTGAGTATACAAGAACGAAACGTCTAAAAAAATTTGTTTGGCGTGTACTACCCCCCCCTACTACCCCCATTGCCACCGTCACCCTATTATTAAAGGAAGTAAAAAATTAAATTGGCATTTGAACCAAGGGCCTATAAAATTTATTTTGGCATTAGTTACCCCCTCTGCCACTCCCATTTCCACCGCCACCCTATTGTTTCAGGGAATAAGAAATTAAATTGGGATTTAGTGTGTATACGAGAACTGACTAAGGATTTTTCTTACATGAGCCACCCCCTCTATCATCCCCACTCTATTATTAAAAGAAATAAAATATTACATTGGGATTTAGTGAACATAAGCCTTTGGATACAATATCTGGATGTGGAAGTAGTGATTCTTTGGGCAGCGGTTTTTTCAAGTTGGTAATATCCAACATTAGTGATTCATAATATTACTAAGTAAGTTGGTGCTGTATCTAGTAATATTTGCATTTACAGACAACCATGAAAACAATCTTAAAACTAAACTTAAGTAAAACTCTATAGAATATTGTTTATTATTCAACGATAGTTTATGAATTTAATTGTTTTTGGTGCACTTACGAATTGTCTTATTGAAAGTGATGACCGATTGTAGATGCTAATACTCCTGATGGCTGGAAACGTTCTATTAAACAGGTTAGGCTATATAATTTTCTTTTATTTGTGGCTTATCTATTTTTTTGAAATTAGTCTGTTACATATTCCTATTTCATTTACATAATAAATCCCACTCTTCACCGTGTAGATTTGTTTCTAACATGAATTGCCCCTTATATTTGTCAACTTGACAACCCCAATATGACTTATTTCTTTTTTAGGTTATCTGTTGACAATAACGCACAAGAATTTGGTCGACAAACGGCTATGTAGATGCTTTTATGAATTTTGGACCACTAATGCTCCTGGAGCTGTCAAAACTATTTATAGTTCGAGACTAAGCCAACAAATTTTTCCTTCAAAGTCAAAATTATTAACTTAGGTACTTTTTAATATTTTGGCAGACTTTGTACGAAGTATAAATTCTACTTGCATGTTTCTCCCTGATTCATACTGATCATTTTAATGTCCCTCTCATCCTATTCCGTTAAGTACTAAGCTAGTTCCTTCTTTCCTATCCCCGCACCAAGCTTTCGCTTAAACGCACTCTAAGTGTATTTTCACTTCACACAACACTACCATGTCTTATTCTTACATACTAATGCTCAATTTAACCTGAAATTTAACAAAGTTCCTGAATTCTCTTTTATTTAATTTTGCCTGTCAATTCAAATAATATGTTTTCCTCTGTTTCCAGTAGTTTTTGGTATTTAGTTTGGATAAAAACAGCCATCCAACTCCCAAGTGTATTTGCATAACCTTCTATACTAGGCAGCAGTCTATTATGAGAACTCATTTTGGAGGTAGCGATTTCTTCCCCTACGTGATGTAATTTTACAATTTTCAAAAATATGTGAATGTTTATAGAAACGAATATCATTTTTGTTCAATATTTCTTTTATATTAAGTAGCATGTATTAATTTAAATAAATTTTGAAAATATCTCGGTTTTTCATTTAATTCATAATATTTCTCCAGTTTATATGATTTTATATGGATCATTTTGCATCTAATTTTAGAATACAATATTAAAGTACATAACAATATATACATTGTGATGGTACAATTATTTTGTCAGTCTGTACAATATGAAATGCGATTCATCAACTCTTTATTCGCCTCTTGGGTCCTCTCCATAGAAAAGTGCTATAGTATTGGATGCTATAATGCTAGAGTATTGCGCGACTTTACCAGCAGAGTGCATTTTGCGCTAAGCAAAGAGAACTATATTTCGATTGCTTATTACGGTTGTGTCCATGAACAATTAATAAGAAAGATGTCCCTCAAGGGTCCATTCTTGGTCCTCCTTTGTTCCTTATATGTACATCAGATATATTTTAGGTAGTAACCAGGATTTAGACAACTCTGTCGATATTCACATCAATATAATCTTAAGATGAACCCAACCCAATCAGTTGTTATTCTATTCTGCTCTGAAAATGAACGACACCATTTAAAGGCATCGAAAATCAGTGAAGAGGAAATATCGTTTTCAACTCATGCCAAGAACCTAGGGGTAATAATAAATGAAAAATTACGTTTTGTGCAACATATTAAGAGGGTTTTACAAAATTTTTATTGATGAATGATGAATTTTATTACCGGCTAAAAGTACTATATGCAATCTCGCATATATTGAATTTTAAACAATGCAAAGAATTCTGGTGAAGTTCTGCAGAAGTCTTGTTGTCGTTTTATATACAGGGTGTCTCACCGGGAACTGAATCGATCGATATAGAGAAAAATACGCATCAGAAAATTTTGAAAACTTAGATAATTACTAATGTCGGTGTGGCCAATCCAACTAAAATAATTACAAGCAGCTGGCACTTCCGCTTATACCGAAAGTCGATACCAACTTGCTTATTTCAAATAGAATACCCTATATATTTTAGGGTTATCGAAAAGAGCATAAAATTTTGAGTAAAAAATGCGTAACATATCCTATACCTAAACCTAGCCGTTTCAGAGATATTCGACATTTTATAGAAAATTTGACAGGTGCAACGGTTTGCAAGAACCGTTATAACTTTCTTCCTGTAAAAGATCCTCATTTGTATCTTACCACATAAAAAGAACACAAGGAGAACTACGTTCTACAACTGAAATAAATTCAATAATATCATACCAAGTGTTCCGTTTTTCGCGTTACATTTTGTCAACTTCAAACCGCGAAAACTTGTTTAGTTCAAATGGAACACCCTGTATTTGTGTAAAACTGAATTCCCTTTTTTCTGATATTAGCATTGTGGGGGTTAAAGTTATAACTTTTTGAAATATTTGCGATTTTATATGACCAAGAAGACACTTTATGACATAACTGTCATTTGTTTTTCCCTTGCGCTTTCACCGGTAATGACCCTAACTTTTAATTTTTAAATAGAATACTCTGTATATTATTATATATTATATTTTTTGAATCTTTGTAAAATCCTGAGCACGGTGATACTCCATAACTGACGTTTCAACTCCATGAAAAAAAATTTGCCTCGAAATTTATTGGTGCATCTAGAGTGCCATGACCAGAAAAAAAATGCTTTTTGTCACATCCGCGGATTCCTTAGAATGTCCGTTATTTTATGGTAGTACTCTATCATTATTCAGAATTTTTCAAGGGTTCAAAAAATATAAAAATGTACAGGGTGTTCTATTTAAAAATGAAAAGTTGGTGTCATTTCCGGTGAAACCGGAAGGGAGAAAAATGACAGTTATGTCACAAAGTGTCTTCTTGGTCATTTGATACATCTACCAAGTTTCATTCTGATATTGTCAAAAATAAGGACAAAAAGTCTATCATTATCCGTTGACGCCCGGCATAATTCATTTTATACATTGTTGGTATATTATTAATTTATTGTGTAGCAATGTTCGTCTTATATATCTTTTTGTTACACAATTAGAGCTAAGTGATATAAAAGGTTAAGTGTTAGAATAGTCATGGCTAAACTTCGCGTTGTTAACCGCTATATTTTATGTAATATGCTTGTATATGTACATTTACATTTTTAAATAAAACCGCTTATTATTAATAATAATAATAATATTAACGGAGATAATTGCAAAAACCGTAAATTTATAATCCTCAGCCATTTTGCCTTCATTTCCCAATAGACCTGAATATGGTAACTTTTTTAATTTTAAATTATTTACCTTAAAGCACAGAAAAATTCAAGTATCTCTCAATTTGTTTATTTTTGTGCTCTTAATTTGCCTACTCTTAATTTGTCCTGGTGCCTATTCTAGTACAATTTAATAATCATTAATTAAATATATTAATATAATTATCTCTCTAGTAATGTTATAGTTAGTTAGAGATTGTACTTCAGAATTTCTGAGAGTTACAGAAGGGTGCTTTCTTTTACGGCGTCCCCACCGATGCAGTTTTTGTGCTTGATAAATGATGCCTGTTACTTTTGTTCCGTTTTATTTATAATCACCCTTTAGTTAAATTTGTCTGCAGCATCTCTAAAGGAACTCCCTACTTACGTGCAAATTTATAACGTGTTCTTATTACCATGTTTTAGTGAATCTGAAAATTCAATGAAATTGTCAGCTCAATTTACGCTCTTGCGCTATCAGCGAATTCATTTTACATGGTAATATACGAAATTTCGCGCGATTAGGGAAGACGATAATATCAAAATGCTTTAAGTTTCAAAGATTAATCTATATTATGCCCTCTAACATATTTTACATGTTATTACATACTCCTTTGAATGAACATAGACTGCTGGTATTACAAAAACTTTATATATCGCAAGTTTTGGGGTGGATGTTAAACACATAATCGTGTCCCAAGTTGAACAATGACGTGCAAAGTAAAGGGTTGGGTAGACTGCGATGAATGATGCTGCTGTCGTGGGATGTTAGTGAACCCATATCTTTTATAGATGAGTCAATAGTTAATTCCATTCAATGACGTTGTATTTAACCTCGCTTATGCCGCAAAACGCGGCAATTTATTTCTTGTTTTCGTAAAAAGGGGCAAGTCAGTTTCATTACATAAAAACGTTGATTTTTAATTAACAAATTAACAATTAATATTAGTAACTATGTTGCCTATTAATTCCATATAAAGTGTTTTGGAAATGAATGCTGAAACTATGGGAGTTTATTCAACGATTGAAATGGTAAGAAAACCTTAAAGCGCTTGTAACTTCCGTATAGCGATAGCTTGGAACTTTGCCAGTTGATAATTTGAAGAATGTTAAACTTCTTTCTTACCAGACATTTTTGAAGAGCTGTCACTTACCTCATTGTTTAGCATAAATACACTTGACGCTGTATAATTTCTGCCAACAGGAATCTTGTATTTTTGGGTGATAACAACTCGTATTTATAAGCAAATTTAGGCGGGCCTTTATATATTCCCAGTGAGAGACTGAAGGTAGAATTGCTGAACCAGAACCACTTTGAATGCACTGTTTGACCATTCGAAAACATGAAACTCCACTCTACAGATATTTTTTTAATGGTCATGAATCGAAATATTAGAATATTCTTCATACCATAATACAGAGATGTAACAGATTGAATGACCTTGGTGTTAATTTTGACACTATATTCCTCTTTACTGATCATATATGTTGTTAATGCTTTCGCAGGTTCTTTCAAGAATCATACAGATATACATAAATAATCAATCTACAGCCACAGCACATGAAGTGGTCTCAAGGATCAACAAGGTCATACAAATAGAACTTGTTGACGAACGACAAGTATTACATGCATTGAAACAAATTAAACCCAAATTCAACAGAAAACCTGCCTGCAATCCAGCTGTGCCAGTGCTCTTGCCACTGCTTTTTGCATTCTATTCAATTTATCAAGAACAAAATGTACATTTACAACTTGTTGGAAGCAAGCCAAAGTATGTCCAGTATTTAAAAAAGGAAAAAAAAAACTTCATACTGATTACATTTTTATATAACTTTTCAAAATATTTTGAATATCTTTTAAACGAACCGTTATACAGCCACATAAAGATTCACTCGAGCGTAGGAGAGAATGTTTCTCCCTCTCCTTTTTTGAAAAATTATGTCAGGGTACAATTGAAAGCTGCGAGTTACTTAACTACTTGCATTTTCATCTTCAACGTATAACATCCAGACAAGAGCAATGTATTTACTTACCGACCGCGACCCCTCATATTAATGTCATAGAACAATCTCCTATATATAAAATGTGTGATTACTACAACAAGCACCAGGGAGAGTTAGGTATATTCCATAACCAAATAAGATAGAAGGAAAATATGTAGTGCTTGGAAATTGGATACAATTCTATTTTTTTTTTTCTGTTGGTTTAATATAATGTACTCTGTCACCACAGCCCATCACAGCATAATTGTTGCCTTTAACTATAACAACGCGGAAATAGGACAACTATAAACAGTTGTCGATAGTTGGGCAGATTACTTTACCAAGTGATTTACATCATCTGGTAACCGAAAATAGAATCGGATCATGATAGACCCTTCTTTTTCTTTATTTTTTAGAATATCGGAATGAAACTTGGTAACGTAACTTTCATTTTTTCTGCCTTCCAGTCTCACCGGAAATTACCCTAAGTTTTGATTTTTAAACGGAATACCCTGTACATTATTATATTTTTGGGAATTCTTGAAAAACTCCGAGGACGGCGATACACCATAAGTGACAATTCGACTCCATGAAAAAATTTGACTCAAAATTTGTTTGTGCATCTAGAATAATATGACCAGAAAAAATTGCTTTTGGACACATCCACGGATTTCTCAGAACATTCGCTATTGCCAGTACTTTGCCATTATGGTTTTATGGTAGACGAGCTACCCCCAACCAGAATTTTGCCGAACCTCTTCCCTTAAGAAGAGTAGGGATCTTTTAATTGCCTAACATTTAATAGACAAGGGACATACTGCTTTACATCTCCTCCGAAGGATGGTATTATATCGCCTTCACAACCCTCGCCTAAGGTTGCATAGCTTACGCGCATACACTGATATGCAAGCCGCTGGAAGTTATATGAGGTGAGGACACGGCCATTATGGTTCCATTTGATAAAATTAAGTTTTGTTAAAAAAACTGTTCAGGCCAAATTTGATGGCCCGCGAAATACACATCCTCAGATTTTTATGCTCGATTTGATTTTTCTGTCATCACACCGGTCCATTAGAGGAGTACTCAGAGTTTTTCAAGAATTCTAAAAATAAAATACAGGGTGTTAATTTTGGAAATCAAAAGTTGAGGTCATTTCCGGTGAAACTGAAAGGGGAAAAAATGACAATTATGCCACAAAATATCTTCTTGGTCATATAATACATCTACCAAGTTTCATTCTGATATTCTAAAAAAGAAGGGAGGGTTTACCAGTTAAGTTATTTTTCTATTATTTTGTAGATTCGTTGATTTGTTTTTGAAGGGGATAATAATACATGTGCTAAAAAACTCAAATAATAGGAAAGAATAGTTGAGATTTTAAATTTGAGCGAAAAAATTTCTTTATCCTGTCTGTCTGTCTGTCGGTAACTTTTTTGTGCGCATTTTTACTCTGGAACCGTTTATGATATTTGATACACTTATGTATTGTAACTAGATCTGGAACTAGATTATATTTGATCTAATTCCGTTGCAGGGTTCGGGGGTAAATAAGAGTAAATAGGCAAAACAAGCAAGTAAGAGTCCATAAAATTGCAATTTAGGGCATATACGAAAGTTAAGGTCTCCAAATTTTTTTGGCATCAGCCAACCCACCCCCCTTCCACTATCACCCCCAATACCACTCCCACGCTATTATGAAAGGGAGTAAAAAAAATTAAAATGTGATTTAGTGTATATACAAAAACTAAACGTCTAAAATTTTTTTTATGTTAGCTACCCCCTCTACCACTCCCATTGTCATCCCCCACCCTATTATTAAAGGGGATGAAAAAAATTAAAATGTAATTTAGTATGTATACAAGAATTTAGTTTTGGTTGTTTTATTATTCAAAATAATTTATAAAAACAGTACTTCAAATCCCCTTAGTTTTATACCCATTTTCTGTTCCTTATTTTACTGTTTTGTGAGAATTTTGAAAACTGTTTCTCGGTGGACCTACATTTTGTAAGTTTCTCTCTAATTATCTTTTGTAAATTGTACATATAAAGTGGTGACTTGTGTATTCAGTTAGTTTATCGAATTCTTATGGTTTTTGTAGGTTTTGAATACCCTTTTGGCTTTAAATTTATTTATTTTTAGTACAAGTCTTGAATTTTTATCTATGTTTTTGATATTCCCCTCAAGTATTTTATACTATTGTTAGTGATATAAATCTATGACCTATTATTTCATGTTAGAATAAAGTCGTGTCGTCGGCAAAGTTTACTATATGACCAGTGATAGGAATATTAAATATTCCATTTACATAAATATTAAATAACAATGGGCCCAGTACGGTGCCCTGCAGAACTCTAAACAGAACGTTTCTTGAGCTGCTGACTATATTGTCAATTTTAACACATTGTCATCTGTCTTGCAAATAACTTTTTAGCAGTTCATATGCTTTCCCTCTGAAACCAATATTTTCAAGTATATCTAGCAAATCAGGATGGCTGACCGTATGAAAGGCTTTGGCAACGTCGACAAAGATGCAAATTGCAGGTTCCGAGTTGTCTAAGGCTGCATGACATTAATACAACCATTGCATCATGAGTCGAATTTCCTCCCGAAAGCCTTATTGGCTATTAACCAATATACTATATTTGTTTATGTAGCTTAACATTCTCCTTTTAATTCTTTTTTCATATATTTTTGATAGACATGACAATAATGAAGTAGGTCCATAGTTTTAAAGGTCCAAACGGTCTCCAGATTTGAATATCAGCTTAATAATAGCTGTTTTGAATGCTTTCGAGAAAGTGCCACTGCTGAGGGATTTATTAAAAATGTAGACTAAGGGCACAGCTAAAAACTTCACACATTCTTTGACTGTTTCGGCCCTCAGAGTATCTAGCCCCGGAGCTTTGTTGGGTTTTAGTTCCATTATAATTTGCGAAAATTCTTGCACACTTGTTTGCTCTAAGAAGATTGAGTTTGATATGTGTGCTTTCGGGTTTTTTTGACCGGATTCATGTTTTTTGCTAGGTTACCGCCGATTTCTGTGAAATATATAATTTTTATTTTTATCTACTTGCCCCTTATAATAGTCTTCTTTAGCTTGTCCTTGTAACATATTTCTGTAGTTTTTATATTCCAGTTGTATGTTAGTGTTATTAGGATTTAATTTCAGTTTCTTATAAATAGAATTTTTGTAATTTATAGAATTGATTAGACCATTTGTAATCCATGGATTTTTTTTTGACTTTACTTCTTTTAATTGTTTTAGTATAGAGCGCAATATTTTAATTTGTTAATGAATAACTCAGTGGCTATTCTTTCCTATTATTTGGATTTTCTACCACATGTATTATTGTCCACTGAATCTACAAAATAATAGAATTATTGGAAAAAGCCTCTGCGTCGTCCAAATTGTCTGTAGCATACATATCTAACCAGTTAATTGAATTTAGTTTCTTTTTTAACTCATTATAATAACTTACAATGTTCATGTTCTTCAACCCGAAGAGGTAGATTTCTGATATCTGCTACCTACCAAGTCCATCATCAGCGAATTGGGCTTCCGCACGAAATAGTACATCATCGGTTTGACATATGCAAACAAGACAAAGGAGGGTAGCCGCCCCTGTAACATTTTTGAATAAAATTGTAAATAATCGCCTTGACTGTAACAGACTCTCAAATTAGTGACACTCATTATTCGTTTGAGACCATGCGTATGTGGTGTGAAATTGGGTTTCAACAAAATGGTTGCTCTGTTCATAACAGAATCACTGTTTGGCAACATTTTGCCAATCGCGAATTGACTTATTTCTGGACATACTACTGTCTTTTGAGCAACGAGGTCACCAGATTTTGCATCTTTGCACATTCTTTTGTGGGGCAGCGTTTTACGGTTTTAAAGAAGAAGCTCAATAATTCAAATCCAATTATTATTTTAATTGAAGCTGCCTGTTGAACTCTTAGGTAAGAAAACTTTTAAGTGCAGATATGCGACATAGTGAAAGGAAGTCTTGAAGTGAAAAACAAAAATGCTGGGCGTACAAGAAACGCAAGAACTCTTCTCAAAGAATGAATTTTAGATACAGTCAAGGAAGATCATACGATGAGTACCAAAAGATTAGGCTTTAGAATGAATATCTCCTGAAGATTGGCCAATATGACTTGATTTTTGTGAATTATTGTTTGAATGACCACAAAATATTGAAATTTTCTTACATAAAATTCGCATGAGGAGGCTATATTCAGACAAGGCCTGTTTGTCCCCAAAATGTCCATTTATGGACTGATAACAATCTCAAAGCAAAAATACTTATCCGTTGTCAACATATTTTCAAAATAAATGTATGGGCAGCAATCCTAGAGGATCAGCTTGTTGGATACCATATTTGTTATAGAAATTTAGATGTGTTTTGTAGCTTTTTGGAAAACACCTTGTATGAATTGTTAGGTAATATTTCATTTAGAAGCAGACGACAAATGTTGTTATGCATGACGGTGTAACCCTTCATCATAATGTAATATGTAGAAGACAGTTGAACAACCACTACTTAATAGACGAAAGGGGCGTAGAGCAAATGCATCGAATAAATGGCCTGCTTGGGCTAATCACCTTTACTTTTTACTTTTGATTTTACTGAATGGAGTTATTTAGTATTAAGAGTTGACTATACTAAATTTGATACCATTTAACTAATGAGAGATATGATATAACTGCAGGATAATGCAGGAATTTTACAGGATATTCCACGTTCCTTTAAAAAGAGACTTATATTGTGCATAAGGAAAAATATACGACATTTCGAACAATTTTCATCATTGATAATTAGCTATTTATTGTATGTACTTAATATTTTCAAATATTCTTTGTGTAAAATGATTTCTTAATAAAATCGAGAAAAGTACATTTATTTTTGATTGTACTATTACCCACAGAAATATCGAGTAGTAACTTTGGACCACCGGGACAGCTCTATGTTCTTTTATATTTCATTCTTTAAGTCGTGGTAATATCGCTATGAAGCCGTTGTTTATCCACAAATTTAATCCCCTTCCTCAAGTCTTCTTGATGCTGTGTGTTTAACGTCTTCTTTTTATTGTTTTTATATACGTAGCTACGAGTAGCTAACTAAGAAATTCAAGAATTTAAGATTACAATTTTTACAGAACTCCGATAATTTTGTTGTTCATGTAATATACATTGGGCGTATTACGGGATGTCATCGTTCATTTTAGCAAGCCGCTAAAACTCCTTCAACCATAAAAGGCAAAAACCTTATTACCCATTCCAAAGGTAGCTAAATATTTAATTGTACATCGATAAAATGGTCGCTTACTGAATGTATTTTAAGAATATTCGCTGTGGAGTTAAAATTTAAGGCAGAGAAAATGGTGTTCAGAATTATCGACAATTTAATTATTCAAGAAAACGATAAATGGCTAGAATGTAAGTACTCTGTGAGATGCAATATAACCATTCTATTTAATATAGATTTTTCTTTTTTGTAATTTCTCGATTTATAGTTTTGCACAGCGACATTTGGGACCGACCACGGATCAACGGCCATTCATTAAGAGATATGATTTTTGCTTGCACTTAAACTAAAGAACGTATTCGGGTCAACTTGAGTTATATATTCTGAATAAAATGCATCTAATTTTATTCTGAGTAGAGAGTTGCATGCTTGTTTTGTTTGGTATTTTATAGAAGACAGATATTTTTAATAACTACATGTAATTTTCAACTATTAGAAACAGATAGAGAAGTTTATAACATAATTTAATAGTAATTAGAATCAGTTATTTTATTTAAATGCACTTAATTATTATACTAATTATTAAAACGTTTAATAACATCTCTGTTTACGTATTTAATATGTTTATGTGGGGGCGAGCGTAGGTGCGTCTTTACTATGTACATACTTCGGTATGCGATGTAAAGCAACGACAGGCGCAGTTAGTACTTGGATTGGTGACCATTCCAACGGAAACCGCGTTCTCGCCTCACACATCTTCCAGCGGCTTGTATATCAGTGTATGCGCGGAAGCTATACAACCTTAGGCGAGGGTTGTATAGGAGATATACCATCCTTCGGAGGGGATATAAAGCCGTCGGTCCCTTGTCTATTAAATGTTAGGCAAGTAAAAGATCCCTACTCTTCTTAAGGGAAGAGGTTCGGCAAAATTCCTGGTTGGGGGTAGCTCGTCTACAGGCGTCGGTGTTAGGCCTCAGTAGCGGAAATAGGCCGACGTTAAATAAATGTATATAAAAAAAAATATGTTTATGTAGATATAAGACTTTTAATTAATATATGCGGGAAATTGATAAAACCGAAAAAAAGCTCAATATCACGTGATGAGAACCAATTCGTTTTGTTAAGTTGATGTCAAGTGATTCAAGTTAGTATCTGCGATTTTCAAAATTGCGAAAATTGAAGAGGTGAAAAATTTTGGAGAAAGTAAAATATTGGAGTAAAATAGAGAAAATAGACTGTTGTTGGTTAAATTGAAGAATAGCAAAACGAATGAAGACGAGTAACTAAAGAATTTGAAAGAAAGAAATAGAAAATCGAGTTTTTCAAGATTTTGACAACTAGGAGAAAGGAGGATAATCATAATTTATTTTAAGGTCCAGAAAACGATTCATGTTGGAAACGATATACCATTTAAAAGGTGAAGGAGTTTCGGAGATATCAGCTGAAGATCGCAAATAAGTGATACTGTGCGGTTGGAAGTTATATTCAGCCACGCGGACTTAAAAGGTTGTAATGAACTTTATAAAAATTTCTTGTTCACCATTTTATCGTTTGGAAATCATTGAAACTATTCCATTCGTAATATTTACAGCAATCTTAACAATGCAAAATCTCCATAGAAACAATGCATATCAGTGGGTACTTGGACGAGTAGAAATACCATGGGGTATTACACTAGTGGTTTAAGTGAGTATTTTACCCAAATATTAATTAAAAGTATATTTCCTCTTTCTTTCTTTCTTTATTATATAAAACAATAGGGGGCGTTAGTAGTTGGGTGAGTGACCGTTCTAACGAAGACCGCGTCCTTGCCTCACACATCTTCCAGCGGCTTATATATCAGTGTATGCGCGGAAGATATACAACCTTAGGCGAGTGTTGTATAGGGGATATACCATCCTTCGGAGGGGATGTAAAGCCGTCGGTCCGTTGTCTATTAAATGTTAGGCAAGTAAAAGATCCCTACTCTTCATAAGGGAAGAGGTTCGGCGAAATTCCTGGTTGGGGGTAGCTTGTCTACAGGCGTTGGTGTTAGACCTCAGTAGCGGAAATAGGCAGACGTTAAATAAATGTATTAAAAAAAATAAAACAATAAATAAGTCAATTGTTATATTTCACTTCAAAGAAAAATGATAATTAGAAAAGCTAACGTAACTGCAGTTAGGCAAAAGGCTTCTTCCAGGAAGACCGTTGTTCCCGATTTTTTCAACAGGAGCAACAGAACTAGTGCTGGCAGCAGAAGTGGATGCTACAGTAATTTCAGTCTTCGGTATATTTTTTCTTAAGTGACCAACAATATGCTCATGATGTTCGCTATACTGTAGATAACTTTTAATAGAGTTTACATTGCTGTGACCACTAATTTTCATCAGTTGGTGTTCCCAACGCCAGCTTTCGCTAAAGTAGACACTGTAGATGATCTTATGGAGTGGTTGGATATATTTGTTCTTTTAATATTTAAGCCGGCTTGTTCAGCTGAATGTTTTACCCATTTACTCATTTCATTAATACCAACAGGAAAATTTTTAAACCAATTACTTAATCCTGTATTCCAAAAACGATTTGGTGTTAAGAACATTCGGTTGGTTAATATATTCTCTTCTTTTGGAAATTAGTTTGTGGTACAATCTAAATAAAAGTTAACGTTGAAATAAAACAATTTAACTATTCGAAATTAACACATACGTACCTTACAGGAGATAAATTACGATTTGTTTTATTTTCAATTAGCCATTTGTGTGAACCTCTACCTTGTGCAGTTTTTGAAAATATTGTATTATATTCTATTCCACCACTGGGCAAACCAACATTGCTCAGTTCTTCCTTGAAAAAACTCGTCAAGCATTGTGCTCCTTCTCCACCCCGCGATGTCAGCTCAAAAGAAACTATTAATGAAAATCTTTTTTGGAGCCCTTCCGGGGTATCTTCATTGAAAGTAGAGTATTGGCAATATCTTCTTGTGTAACAGTTCCTGCACTTTTTGTTCGCTTCTCTGCACACACTTGTAATCCTCTTCGCTTTGCATCTCTAGCTTCTCTGGCAGATTTAAAAGCTACATCGCTGAACGTATTCCACTTATTGAAGTATAATTCCTGGACTAATTTTGCGGTAATGTTCCAATGATGTTTTACCAGTCCTTCTTTGTAATCTGTGCCATTCGTTTTCTTCATATTACAAGCCTAGCATTTCAATATAGTGTTAATTTCAGCAGAAGATGTGGAAGCCTTCAATGTTTAGTTTTTTTCTGTTAAGAAATCTGTAAATTGCCTCCACACACAATCTCGTGTTTTCTTCGTATCTAACGGAATATTTTTCTGAATATCTTCATCAATTTCAATTTCAAACACAATCATGCTAGCTGGGACACAAATGTATGTAGTAATTATAAGCAAAAATTAGTCCACTACAAATCAGATATTTTTTCCATTAAATAGCAACCAGCAGCAATATGTCTGTCCTCTCTAAATACCTCCAATATTATTTTAAGATGTATTATCAAAATATTCGTGGACTCAAAGCTAAAACAGACAATTTTTTTGACGCATTAAAGACCCATCAACACCAGGCAATTGTCTTTACCGAGATATGGTTAGATGGCAGTATATCTGACACGGAATTGTTTAGTAATGATTTTGTTGTATTCAGATCTGATAGTAACTTCCAGGCTACAGGAAAGAAAAGATGTGGAGGAGTTCTCATTGCCTTAAACAATGAACTAGCTGCAATTCCACTTAGTCTATCCACAGCATCTCCAAGTATTGACGCTATTGGCGTAAAAATAAACTTCCGGTCCCATAACATGTATGTTGTAGCTTTATATATTCTCCGAAACCAAGACATCAACGTTTTTGAAGAATTATTCGATGTAATATCCAATATTAATTCTGTAAATAGTAACGATGATATACTTATAATTGGAGATTTTAATATTCCTGAATATATTATGTATATTACTAATCCATCGACCACAAACACTCGCATTACAGTCTTACGTAATTTATGTGAATTCATGGACATTCGCCAATACAATAAAGTCATAAATTCTTATGATGGGATATTAGATTTGATATTAAGTCATAAACCCTTTACAGTAACTAAATCTGAGGATTCACTATTAGACGAAGACCTCTACCATCCTCCCCTCAATAATTCTTTGCCTGTTGATTCGCTTCCCAACAAATTTCCCAGTAGTACAACCTTATCTTATAACTTTAAACTGGCCAATTACCATCTGTTATATGAATATATATCCAATACTGATTGGACCGTTTTAAATGACTGCAATGATGTTAATGTTGCATGTAAAACATTTCATGATATTTTGAATTATATCTTTGATGCCTTTGTTCCTAAAACTAGACCTAAATCGAGTAAATACCCACCTTGGCTTAACAGATCTATAATCTCAGATATTAGACAAAAAATATATTACGCAAAAAATATAAATTAAATAAAGACATAGAAGCTTATGAAACTTTCAAATTATTAAGAAATAAAATAAAGTGACATCGCGACATCACGAAACAAATACGTCACGGACATGGAGAAAAATATTTCGTCTAACCCAAACACCTTCTGGTCCTATATTAATATCAAAAATAGTACAGGTATCCCTAATGTTATGAATCATAATGGAATCACCATGATTGATCCACAACAAATTGTAAACGCATTTGCACAATTTTTTGGAACAGCTTATGTATCCCCGCAAGTTAATCAGTCAAATAATGACCCAGCATCTAGTGCTCCTATTCTTACTATCCAGAAATTTACAGAAGCAGACACCTTAAAAGCTCTCAAAAAAATGAAACCTAAACTTACTACTGGTCCAGACGGCATTCCTGCATTCCTGATAAAAGATTGTGCAACTATACTTGCTCTTCCTTTGTCTATCATATTTAACCTATCAATCAAAACTTCCACATTTCCAGAAGTATGGAAGACTTCTAAAATCTGTCCGGTCTACAAAAAGAATGAGAAACAAGACGTCAGTAATTACGGACCCATCGTAATTTTATGTAATTTTAGTAAGGCATTCGAAATACTACTTCATGAATATGTATTTTTTCAAGTAAAATCACAAATATGTATTAATCAATATTTAATGCTTTTGTTAAATCTAAATTGGAATACGCGTCGATCATCTGGAATCCAGCTTACTTAGTACACAAAAACAACATTGAAAGTACCCAAAGGCGCTTTCTAAATTATTTGTATTTTCGAGAAGAAGGTATATATCGACGTAGGGGTTTTCCTCATGAGGAATTGCTCCCTAAATTTCATGTACCTGACTTAAATACTCGTAGAATATTTAGTTCCACGGTATTTTTACATAAACTTATTAATTTAAGTAGTAAGTAAGTAAGTAAGGAAGCAAGCAAGTAAGTAAGTAAATAAATAAGTAAGTAAATAAATAAATAAATAAATAAATAAATTTCATCTTATGATTTGTCACCAATCCTTTTTGAACAAGTTTCCATATCAGAACACAATTTATTTCCCTTTTATTCATCAAAATGAATGCAAATAATTTTTATTAAATTTGATTTTTCAAATTGACAAAAGTTTATTTACTCGTTTCTATGAAAACTACGTGGATTATTACTTGATTCACCGAAAACTAATTTCAAAAAATGGTTATTACTCTTGGAATAGTTCTCCGAATACCATTAGTAATGAAAGTTTTCAAATAGTTTTTGTGTTGGTATCATGTTTCAAACGCAAAGAAATATTCGTGATACCACCAAAAATAAAAATAATCGGTAAACTATGACTACTTGTGGTACTATAAATGAATATTTTAAATTACAAATTTTGACAATTAAATTCACTGTTATTAACAAATTTTATTCTAAACTTAATCAATTCCAAATTATTTTTATTTTAGTATCGTATTTATTTTATTCAGGTAGATAGGGAATTTTAACTTTTAGTTGTATGAAATATTTGTTTTATTGCTTATTTGTGTTTCTAGAATTGTGTTTCTTTTAATGATTTCGAACTTACTTACGACTTTGAGAATTAAATTAGAAATTATTTTCTGTGATGTTTTAAATACATTGCAGGGGAATATCATAGCACGTGAAACGGTGGGATTCGAAAGTACATAGTTGAGGGTGCCGCAGAGCTAAACCTGCTCGGACGTCGACAAAAATCTAAATTGGAAAAAATATCTCGAATAAATGGACAAATTGACTCATTCTTGACCTTCCTCCGCTGCTACCTTAACAGTACCATTTGGAGGAACTATGCAGATTGTTTTCTATCCATTCCTTATTCCAATGTAGTCCTTCCTCCCTTGTCTCAAATTTCTTCAGTTTCTCAAGTGTTTGCCTATAGAATCTAATAAATAACAGTGCCGCTTCCAATTAATGTACCTGTTATTTCGTTATATAAAAATACCACTCGTCTTTAAATTGAAGCCATGACGACCAGAAGGAGATATAGAAACATCCAAGATTGACGCACAATGTTGTATTGAATTTTTACACGTTTCATAAAATGTTATAAAACTAGCTTTTGTATTTACTGAACACACAACCTAGTAAATATTATCACATAAGTCTTACATGAGTACACTATTAGTTCCATACTCTACAAATTCTAATTTAGCTAAAATGAACATAAGTTAAATATTAGTTTATTGCAAATTAACTTGAACTAGTATACGCCTGGTCAGTTTAATATACTAGATGGGAAAATGTACTCATACCTATATTAAATGTAACAAATTACAACGTGTATCTAGGTTTATGACCAAGAGCTACTCTAAATAACTTGTTATATATTTATGCTATGTTGATCCCAATTAATAAGAGTGGGTTGACTTGGTGGGGCTCAGAACAGCGTATGTGTTCGAAAGTGCAGACATTTCTCACCCACCGTCAGTGGCAGCTCGTGATTTGGCTAATACAAGATGCGCGTGTAGGGTAAGGGATTCCGGTCCTTCAGATACTGGAAGTATAAGGAATCGTCTTATACAATTAGTAGAGTAAAAATAGAGATAAAAATTGAAATGCAGGTAATGCCAGGGTAAGGAATTTCTCTTTACGGAATATGAAGTATACAATTAAGAAATATCATGATGAAAAGTTTCGGACTTCAGACGAGGTCGGGAACAGCTTTGTATTAACAACTGAATTTAAAGAGCAATATGTCTTTATCCCTTTTTGCAGATACATTGATAGTTTGCAAAAAACAATAAAATGTCAAACAAATCTGTTTATATATATATATATATTTATATATATATATATATACAGTGTGTTTCACTTCTCGTGAAGACACCCCTGTATCTCCTTTATTTGTGGCCGAATTTCAAGACTAATTCATGGAGTTATACAGCTTCATAAAGCGACTTTGTCCAACACATAGAAATAACTTTTTCCAACAAATGAAAGTCGTGCACACTTATTATTAAAATTATTTATTAAATAAAAGATGAAGTAAGTGTTTACAATGAATGACTATATTATTATATTCGGCCCCTTTCTACTAACCCACCATCAAGTGTAATACACTTCTCAATCCGCTTTCTGTTATTTATTACAACTCTTCGCAATTCTTGAGCTGTAACTTCTAAACACGCTTGCCTTATCCTCTCACAAAGCTGCTCTAAATTTTGAGGTCTGGTCTTATAAACTTTGTTTTTAATATAACCCCAAAAATAAAAATCCATGGAAGTGAAATCAGGAGATCTGGGTGGCCAATGTATTAGAGGGCTATTTCGTCATATCCTTCTTTGGGGAAAATGTTCATTCATCCATGCTCTTACTACTACGGAATTATGGATAGATGCTCCATCGAGTTGGAAATACAATTGTTCCAAAGGAAATTCGACTATTGCATTCCACAGATCATTATTTAAAAATTGTCGCAAATGTAACGCATTTATATTTTGAAAAAAGAAGAACGGCCCTATTATTGTTTCGTTTAAAATTCTGTACCACACATTTACCTTCTGGGAATATTGCCTTTTACAATTTATTACCCAATCAGGATTTTCTACTGCCCAGTACCTAGAGTTTTGTAATGATACCACCCCGTTGGTGGAGAAAGTTGCTTCATCCGTAAAAATTATTTTCTTCAAGAAGTCTCGATTGTTTAAATAATTACCTTGGATCCATAAACAATATTCCAGTCTTCTCTCTTCATCACCTTCCTCCAAAGTGTGTAAAAATTTTGGTTTATATGGTTGTATTTTATGGCGTTTTAAACATCTCCAAATTTTTGACACCGACAAATTCAGGTCACGAGCCATATTTCTAAGGCTGATAGTGGGATTGGCGTTAAACGCCGCTAATATAACATTATCATCTTCATGCCTTCGATTAAGATGTACTCTCGGTTTAAGCACATTACCAGTTGCATTGAACAACATATTCTTGCTATGGTACCATGGTGTATTGGTTGTCTTAGAGGATGTCTTAAATTAAATTCTTCTGCTGCTTCTCTTGAAGACCGTACATTTTCACCGACTATCTTTATTATTTCTACTTTTTCATCAGCAGTTAAAAGTATTCTAGCCATGATGAGTAAAAAATCAAATAAGGAAACTAACAAACTCAACAATAGATAACAACAATCACTTCTGTCATAATAATATTGAGAGTTAATTTTAAGGCATTCTTAACATTTAAAACAAAAAAACCGCTCCTAAATCTCTGAGCCGATAAGGAGGAAGAATATGATGGAGCGTTACTTCTCAAGAACCGTGACAACAAAAAAAAAACTGTATTACATTGTTAACTTGATGTGTAATAATAAGAAGTTACTCTTTTAGCGTTTTATTGAATCATGATTTTTGCTCACAACTTTCATTTGTTGGAAAAAGTTATCTCTATGTGTTGGACAAAGTTGTTTTATGGAGCTGTATAACTCCATGAATTAGTCTTGAAATTCGGCCACAAATAAAGGAGATACAGGGGTGTCTTCACGAGAAGTGAAACAAACATTTTTTTTTAAGTTTTCCGATTTTCACCAAATTTTATAGGGGGACATATCTCGTGATTCTGAACAACTTTTATTAACAAAATTTTTGTCTATTTCTAAGCCTACTATGATTTCTCGAAAATTGCGATTTTGTTTTTATCGCAGTAGGCCGGCGTTTTAGATCTAGACGACATTTATGTGTCATGTAAAGTCGTCTTATAGAGTTGTATATCTGATAAAAATTAGAAATGAATTCGGCCACAAATAAAGGAGATACAGGGGTGTCTTCACGAGAAGTGAAACACACTGTATATATATATATATATATATATATATATATATATATATATATATATATTAAGAAAATAAAATTTAATATATCTTTAACACGATTTAGATAAAATTCTGAAAAATATGCTGTTTATAATCGTGAAATAATAGATTTTTAGAACTGTAGGTTTTTAAAAACACTTTCAATTAGTCAACGAATAATGTTTGTTTATTTAAAAAAAAGTCAATTGCTTAATATAAAACAAAAAATGTGACTATTAGAAAACCGCTGCCCAAGGAATCACTACTTCCACATCCAGATTTTGTACCCAAGTCTTATACACATTAAATCCCAATTTAATTTTTTACTACCCTTAATAATGGGCGGGGGTGGCACGGGAGGTTGTAGCGAGGGTGGCTAATGCCTAAAAATTTTTAGAGTCCCTTGGCTCTCGTATACACACTAAATTCCAATTTATTTATTTTACGTCCTTTAATAATAGGGTGGGGGTGGTAGAGGAGATAGCTAACGCCAAAAAATGTTTTTGAGAAGTTTGGTTCTTCTATACACACTAAATCACATTTTATTTTTTTTATTCCTTTTCATAATAATGTGAGGGTGGTATTGGGAGAGTGGCTGACGCAAAAAAAAAAAATTTGAGACCTTGACTTTTCGTACATGCTCTAAATTGCACTTTTATGGACTCTTACCTGCTTGCTTTGCATATTTACCCTTATTTACCCCATTTACCCCCCTAACCCTTCAACGGAATTAGATCGAAATTTAATCTAATTCCAGATCTCGTTATAGTACTTAAATGTAAAAAATTTCAAGTCAATATCATAAACGGTTCCAGAGTAAACGTGCGCACAAAAACCAGTTACAGACCGTCAGACAGAAATATTTTTTTCGCTTAAATTTAAAATCTCGACATTTCATGACATTTTAAGCCATTCAACAAAAAAAACAAACATTTTTTTTTGCGTTACTATAGTTCCACTGGAAGTGGAGGTAAAAAGTAAAAATTTTACAAATGCAAACTTGCTAAAATTTGATCTAGTAATGACAAATATAAAACGCAATGTAATTCATTATAATGCACCACTAGTAAGAGAAGATTTGTCACTGTATGCTTTATATTACTTTACCGGCTAAATATACTAAACAATCAAAGTTTCCCAGCGATAGCACTAGTAAGTCTTACTATTTTCGTATAGCAAACTATGTATTATTATTGAAGTTTTACTTAATACGGATTGATCGTTTGAATTTCCTAATAGCACTGCTTGTGAAAACTTCTACCTGAAATTATATTCTAAACTTGAGTCGAATGTTCTCTAAACGGCTATAAAATATTTTTTTGAATCGGATCAGCGCCGCCACCCTTAAGGTTCAAACTTCTGGAGCTTTCAATAACTACATTAGGAACATGAAGATAGCGTTATAACTGATGAATCAATGTTGGTCTTTCATCCACAATAGAAAACGCATGACACGTATACTACGTAAGATGCACTCCAACAATTACACTCTATTAAGTACAAATATTGCTAAATAGCGTAGAAATAATCTTAATTGTGTCTATTTACAAGATAATTATGAACCTGAACATAATACTTTCTTTAATGATATGCTCAACATTGACATACATTTTTTCACTGAGAAAGGCATGGAAACATCAACAGATCAATTGAAAGATAAAATAACAGTTAGACCAAATACCGAATCTTTCAATCAAGGATTGCTCTGGGGTATTTATGAAACAATTGACATTTTGATATAGCCAACTAAGACCCATTACAATCTTGTCAACTTCGCAAAGGTATTTGAGATATTTTTATACAACCACATCTATCCATCCATAAACAAGCCACTTTTATTTATCAACATGATTTTATGGAGAAAGAATCAACTGTAGCTAATTTAGTCTTAACAATAATTTTCTTTTAAAATTTAGTTATTTTTTTGTCCAAAAGAAATCCACTTGTAATACAAAGTTTGCAATAAGCATTACAATCAAAATGTAAATAAAATTAAACCTAAATCAATTATACAGTAACATAAATAATAATACAGCAACAAGAATATACATATACACACATACACATATTGCATAGTACTGAAATGAAGAAATAAGAGATAATGGGGAAATGATGTAATGAAAAGTGAGTTGTTAAGTTAAAGTTAAAAGTGACTATGAGTTGATTCATTTACGATTGTAATTGATTAGAAATTAATATTGCTGTGATTATAAATATTATTAAAGTTGGGACATGTAACGTAAATGGGTGATTTTTTAGACATATTGGTTTTAATATTAGGTATGCAAAAGGTATATATTGCCTAAAATTATATTGTGGCACTATAAAATCAATAAGTTTAAGTAATGATGAACGGTCAAATTTGTTATGCAGTATATTATAGAGAAAAGTTCAAGTATTGGAAGCGGAAACCACTAGCTCTAGTGGACTAAACTCCATTTGCTAGATAGAATTTGCAGGAAACGGCAACTCAGCGAGCAAATATCCTGTTCTTGTTATGTTCCTGTTCCTGCTAATCCTATCTAGCAAATTAATTTAAGATTATAAAAATATTAATATTTATGCTGTTAATACCGAAATAAATTTTCAAATCATATGCAAAGCAAATAGTAGCTTATGACAGTCAATAACTTTCGTAAGATCATCAATGTATAACATCAATGAATAATAGTAATAAGAGCGGTCCAAGATTGGAGCCTTGAGGAACACCTGATATTGCCTTGTGTAATACATCTGAACTAAACTCATTATATGCCACGTGTTGTGTTCTGTTATTTAGATAGGAAATAAAT
Source organism: Leptura quadrifasciata (assembly GCA_963675555.1). NCBI lineage: Eukaryota > Metazoa > Arthropoda > Insecta > Coleoptera > Cerambycidae > Leptura > Leptura quadrifasciata. Next base: position 22,548,640 of record OY776673.1, read on the forward strand.
AAACAAAATATCCCACACATATATACAAGATTGTTTACCAAAAGTAATTTTAACAGTTTTTCTCATTATATCAGTAAGAAATCGTGGTTTGATGTTTACAGTGCTAGGTCAATGAATGATGCTTACAAGGTATTTATGAGTGATTTATTGTATTATATTAATCTCAGTTTTCCCTTTACTACTATTAATTCTAGAAAGACAAAGGACTGGTTAACTTTAGGAATAAGGAAACGCTTTGAAAAAATTAAATTTCTGCACAAGATAATCATTCGGACTAATAACATGGATGATATTAATTATTATAAATATTACAAAAAAGTTTATCGTAAAGTTATGAAAGCAGCGAAATGATTATTTTTAATGATACCATATATTTAAACAAGGCTAAATCGAGAGGTGCTTGGGCAATTATTAACAGTAATTTAAGTAGTTAACAAAGTATCAGGGAGGAGTATGAAGTACTTATTGACGATAATCTTGAATGTAACGCTGAACTAATTGAAAATTATTTCACAAATACCTCACTGATACTCCCAAAACATTATTTTCAACAAATTATAATAATACAATTATTAACAGCTATGAGCTTAAGTTGAATAAAAATTATCCAACCATATTCATAGAACCTGCAACTGAAAATGAAATATTTAATATTGTGATGTCATTAAAGAACTCAATGGGTTGACAATGATAGTCCTAATATTCTTAAATCCATTGTACACTTCATAAAAGGTCCATTGGCATATAAAATTAATTTGTATCTAAATATTGGGATTTTTCCAGACGTATTAAAAACTGCCAAAATTATGCCACTTTACAAAAAGAAAATCAATCTTGTGTTAAAAACTACCGTTCCATATTGATGTTATCGACCATCTCTAAAATTCTAGAAAAAGTAGTATTTAATAGAATTATTTTTTTCTAAATACGTACAATATATTAAATATGGCTCAGCATAGTTTTCGAGAGGGTAAATCGAAACAGACTAGGCTTCCTGAAGAGTCTATATGAGAATTTAGATAACAACAAGAAATGTTTGAGTCTATCTATGGACCTAAGTAAAGCATTTGATCGTGTAGATCAAGCTTTACTTATAAACAAACTTGAAGATTATGACTTCGGAGGAAGGCTGGGAGACAGGTTGTTGTCGTATCTATCCAATCGAATGCAATTGATCAATTGAAATCAAATGTATGAGAAGTAACCTATGGCGTACCTCAAGGTTCAATCTTGGGCAGTTACTTTTTATTATTTTAGCAAATGACTTTCCCAACATTGTCAATTCCACTGACCTAACCATGTTTGCTGACGACAATTCGTACCTGAACACGCATTTCAGAATACCGGGTTTGGTTTCTGATGTAGGAGAAGTTAAACAGTTTTGTGTTATGGTTTATTAATAATAGATTACTCATAAATGCCAGTAAAACAGTTTTTATGCAATTTTTCCCAAAATCTGCAAACTCGATGGAAAGCTAGTTGCTTAAAATAAATAATGAACCAACAAAGTTTTTAGGCGTTTATATAGATAGTACATTAAACTGGGAAATACATATAGGCAATCTATGTAATAAACTTTCATCCGCTTGCTGTCCACTGTACAGACTAAATCAGGTTGAAGGCATAAATGTTGTGCTATCATGTTACTATGCTCAATTTTATTCTCGGATGGCATATGGTATGATTTTGGGGTTTTTCACATTTTGCTGTAAGAGTTTTCAAAATGTGGAAAAAAGCTATCCATAATATAGCAGGAGTGTCGATGTTAACTTCTTGTAGAGATTTTTTTAAAACGCATCTTTCTTTATATGTATTAGAAACAGTACGTTTTGTGAAACAAAATGTAACTGAGTTCTTAAGAAACCACCATAATTGTGACACCAGAGGCCAGGATAAACTTCTATTACCCTTACATTCTCTTACTCATTATAAAAGAAACCCATATTACATCGGTATACGGCTACATAACAAACTTCCCGATTCCATAAAATAAATTATTATTTGTAGTCTCTATGACACTATTTTGATCACGTCTGTCACTTGGAGAAGGCTAATGCCTTATAACTCTTGGTCTTAAAGTCAATAAATATTATTATTACAGTAAACAAACCCCAAATCCAAAGCCAAAGGCTGTCTGGGATGGGGTTACATATCTGAAAAAACGCAGACACCCCATTGCTAGTGTTAGTGCCGGAGATCGAACCAAGAGCTTAGTAGAGTCACACCAAAGCGAATTTATCATAAACGCGCTCTAGCCGGCTGAGCTACAATGCTGGTTAAATAAATTAATTAAATTGCTAGATAATCCCAAATTAATTAGTAAAAATATTACAATAATATCACTAATGCTATCAAGGGTCTTTGAGAAATCAGTTTACACCACACCTACATGTCTCCGTACATCTATTGCTCTAGATATATTTTGCGTTATTAAAATTAAGTTAAATACGGTTGATATTTTCTTCATAAAGCCATGTTGATAAATTGAAAGTGGATAGATGCGGTTGTAGAATGATATCGCAAATGCATTTGCGAAGTTAGGCAAGATTGTATTAACTTGCATGCTAGGCACTACTAGGCAGTATATGAAAAACATAAGACATAAATAGTGCAAATAACAGATAACCCAAAAGTTCCTAGTCAAGACTATCTCGATGGATGTCGTTTGTTTGGCAGACACACATTATCCGCCGACTTGCGACATTGCCAGTGTCATTGCCGGATGGAACCCTGTACACGAGAAACAGTATAGACTGGCGTGGTCATTGTACGACACGCTCTAGTCCATTGAGACTCACAGTTTATTAAAGATAATATTGTTACGTGTTTACAATCTTCAGTAAACCCTCTGTAGGTTCAAATAACTTGCAACAAGAATCTTCGCAAACCACTATTTTATTAATCATTTAAATTACAATAGTTAATCCTTAAAAAGTCACACAACTAATAATAACTTTCATCTAATATAAATTCACTACTTTTAAATCACAACTGTACTTTACTTTTCTGATCACTTGTCAACTATTATCTAACCAAACAACTGTCTCTGTTTATCAGAATTGTACTATATACTCAACTGAACTGTATTGCATACTCAACTGAACTGTGTCCATCTGCTGGATTCACCTGTTTATATACACACTTGGAATGTCTAGAATCTCATTGTAAAACCTTCCAGAATATACTGGAATCCTCTCCAGTTTTCTTAGGCACTACTAAATGACGGTTCGCCAATTGGCCCACAGATGGAGCTACCCTACTGGCCAGGAAGTAATTACAACTCTCCTCTCTGTTAGAGGGCAGCACATAACAATATCATTTATACAGTAGTGTAAAGTACTGGTACAATTTTGAGGTACTTATAATAAACTTGAATTGATGGTATGAACATAAAAATCTGGGTATCATTTTTGATCCGCATTTAAGATTTGAGGCACACGTTAGTAGTTTGATAAGTAAATAATATTGCGCTCTTAAACTGCTTTATGGTAACAAACATATTTTAAGCTTTAACTTAAGGAAGACCTTGTGTGTCTCTCGTGCTGTCTTCATTTAATTATGCTGATTTTGTTTATGGTCCTTGTGTCGATTCAGTTAACAGATATCGCATACAAAAAGTTCAAAACACATGTTGTCATTTGGTTTTTGGATTAAGAAGATATGATAGAATATCTGCGAATTTAAAGATTCTTAATTGGCTGCCTATGAGCCAAATTTGAGGGCTACACCTATTAAACTTTGTTCATCGTTTAATAGTCCAAGGCGAACCCTTTTACCTCCGCTCAAGAATATCATATCGGTTCAATTTACACCACATTAATGTTAGGTCTAACTGTGATTTGAATATGCCAAGATATTTTACGTCAACCTTTCGCCGATCATTCTCCTATAATTCCGTTAAAAAATACAACCAAATCAATACAGAATTTAAAAGCTTAAGTTGTGCTACCTTCAAACGTAAATTAAAGCATTATTACATACAATCATTTTTGACAATTTAAATGATAGTGACAGTCACGTAATAGCGTGGGTATCGAGAACGTTTTTTTTTCTTTTTATTCTTCTTTGTTTAGGTTATAACAGTGGCTGGTTCTTTCTTGGGTCGCTGGTCGATGTCTCCCCGTCTACGGGTTGTAGCATTAGACGACGCGCACATGGGGGCATCGACTGGATGACCTGTTTAAGATTCCGGCGCTGTTCATATTATATTAAGGCATGTAGAGGTATTTATATTTTTGTATGCCTAATATAGTTACAAATTTTGATACATTGTATAGGTTATGTGTAAGAATAGCTTGCCAAGCTAAACATCGCCTATATTTGTGTAGTTTCTTTTTTTCTAATAAAGACGATGATTATTATTATTATTATTATTAATAATTTCAAATTCCGTAGTGAATACCAAATATTTAGTTATTTTTGCTAATACATTAGATACTAACCTTAGAGAGATACTTTAAAAGTATATTTTTTTATTATATGAACTTATATGATGCACTTCACATAATTTTCTTATACCTTACTTTTGTATGAATCCATAATAAATTTCTTGCTCTTCCTTTGAAACTGAAATTAATTAGTCTCGTAAATTGTCCTGAACTATTAGAAAGAAACTGTTAGCATTCTCAACTAAGGTAACCTTTGTACTTCACTAAATATAAGCTGCAACCCACAATTTTATTCATGACCTTAAACACGAACATTGAACAACTTTCCATGAGCCCTGTTAAAGCTATGTTGGATATAAAACAAACAGAAAGACATCACCGAGAAAATATGCAAAATGAATTCACGGAACTATTAGCGAAAGTAAAGCCGTAATAGCTTTCACATTGAAGCAATTAGACACGTATATGCGGATAAAAATCAACTCCGTTTCGACACTGTAAGCAAATAGCGTGCAATCAAGCTCTCAAGTAATTAAAACTGTGTTGTAACTTTTTAACTTTACAAGCGGAAAGAACTGAAATTGTAATTGTTTCTGCCGGATTCGCCGGTGTCATCGTTATGTTTTTGATTGGCAGAAATCAATACAGACTATACTATATTATCTACTAGGGAAGAAAATAAGCTCATAATAAATATGTAATAATAATAATAATAAATGTTTTTATTGATATACTATGACAAATACAAGTAGCAAGAATATATAATATATAAAGTAGCAAGAATATATAATATATAAGACACATATAATACAGCATATGAAAAGGTAAAGTTCAGGTAAGCCTGCTCTTCCACTTAACATAAAAAACATGTTAGTATATGGGACAACAAAGATGACAAAGTTAGGATGAAATTACCAGCAACTACAATGATATCGTATGACAAATACCCAAAAGGTGAGAACTTACAGGCGAATACACACGAGTGGGGAGGTTATTTAGAGAACAAGAATTTGTTAATTCCCGCTTAAATCTGACTCTGGAGTAGTCTTTAACATGGCAAAGTATCATGTTATATGTCTCGCAATCTGATATGAAAATTCACACTGAAATAAGGCTGATTTGTGTTTTGGTACAGTGATGGTATTCTTATGACGAATGTTTAAGTTGTGGACATCAGTCCGAAAGCGTATTTTTTTATAGAGATAAGGAGGTGTTTTAAAAGTAATAATTTTATGAAATAGGCAGCAGCTGTGGTGAATCAACCTTTGATGTATGTTAAGCCAGCTCAAATTCCTCAAGTGATGCGAGACAGAGTCATACTTTCTTACGTTTTCGATTAACCTTACACAAGAGTTTTGAATTCTTTGAAGTCTGTACAAATCGATCTTTCTGAGAAAGGGATGGAAAAAAAATCACCAAAGTTTAGATGAGATAGAACCAATGCCTCACACAAATTACAGTAGAGTACAAATAGCAATAGAAAACTATGAACTACATTACCGTTTCTTAAATAATGGTGAAAATGGCCTGTGGTACGCTTTACCTAATAGAAACGCATATTGCTCTGAAACCGTTAAGTTCATTGAATAGAAACGAGAGTACCTTTTTATTAGATAAATATTTGAGAAATCTACGTATGACATTTACACCTCGAATATGTCATTCATCTAAAAACGTTGGCATGGTCCGTCGTAAAAAATATGAGTTGCAGTTCCAACACAGAAGACCTATACCAGAAGAGACACTTTCGGCGGAACGTTTGATGTATCATTGGCAAATTGGGGTGACCTTCGGCTATCTTTTGATGGTACCAAGCGGGAAATTTAAATGTCCCATAACTATATTTATTGATGCAACAAAAATTTACACCTGTAACTTACAATAAATTATAAATTTACACCAAAATTAAAGGCTTTTTAGAAGGTTTTATGCACATACAATTAATTAAAGAAATCGCTGTCCAAAAACCTGTTGTCTTCGAAATGGAGTGCACACAGTCTAAAGTGATTGTATAAATGATTTGGGTCCTTATCATCAGCTAGATCATCACGGTTACAAGCTATTATCCATACATTACATCTATAAACAACAAGAAATTACATAAAGTATTTAAAAATCGTATTTTATAACCAACTGTGCAGCATCCTTTGGGAATCTAAACAGCGCAATGTCTTTATTTGTTGTTCTGCTTGGGAAGCCGCGAACAACACACACAGTTCCCCCTTTTCCACCCATCATAAAACACACAACACAATAATGAATAATTATTAAGTAAACAAACTTCCAACTCTACGCTACCACAAATACAGTGACGATAACAATAACTCAAAATAGTAAAAGATTTGTAGGTTGACAATAATACCACCAAAAAGATAGCTGTCTCGGAAAAATTCAATATTGGCGGGAAGGCTGAAAGTCATAGGTTTTCTGTGGTTCTAATTTATATATTCAGTGTGATTTTGTCACATCATATGTCAGTCAAATGCCACTCCAAGGTACTTAGTTGATTCTGTTATAGTAATGTAGTTCAAAACTATTTCAAGTTGGATATCTTTTGGCATGGTAGATAAGCCAGTACATGTTGGAGTAAAATCAACATTGTAATCCATAACTATTACAGAAATGGCAGACTAAACAAGTTGTACATAAAATAATAACAATAACATTTCATTTTATAGGGTCGAGCGTAGGTGCTATGTACATACTTCGATATGCGATGTAAAGCAACGTCAGGTACGGTTAATATTGGATCGGTGACCGTTCCAACGAAAACCGCGTTCTCGTCTCACACATCTTCCAGCGGCTTGTATATCAGAAATAAAAAACGAACCGTTATGTGTGGGTTTCTCTAAATAATGGAACCTTTAATGGTAGGCTATATAGATTTTTTACATCTAATATTTCGAATTCGCGATATAGAGCTTCGGTAGAATAACGCCTATTTTTCTTCAATATTATGTTTATTAATGTATTTTGGGAAACTTGAAAATTATTCAGAATGTTTTTAAATAGGCCACCCCAAGCTAAAATACAATATCATAAAATAGTTTCCACAAGAGAGTTGTAGACTATTAATAGATTCTTTATGTTTAATATTTCTCTTATAGAATAAAATTTAGGTATTAACTGTCTCATGCGTTTATTTATATAAGTAATGTGTTCATTCCATCTTAAATGCTGATCTATCATTACTCCAAGATATTTTATTTTATGAGTTTTCTTTATAACAAGTCATAAATGATCATTTTCTTTGCGGCAATTATTTTTGTGTATAAATATATTTTCTGTACTGGGTAGGTAGTTCTTCAAAAGAGTAAAAGCCATAAATTTACTTTTTTCAATGTTTAAGGAAAGCAGACTGTAGTTTAACCATTTGTATACAGAAGATATACCTTGCTTAGCTTTTAAGATCCGGGCAGTATCATTTGCATATGATACTATATATCTATCAAAATTTAAAACATTTACATTGAGTTTACCTATACGAGGAACAAGATTGGGCCTAAAACTGTCCCCTGTGGTACGCCCATGTTAATTTTCAAAGTTCCGCTAAGAACATTTTTTACACGTACCTGTTGTATTTTATTTGACATTTTTTATCACTTATGTTATATACAATTTCTTTAATTATGTCAATAACAGCATCTTCCGTACTAGTTTCCTTTTTAAAGTCAAATTGTCTCTTCGTAGTCACGCTGAAACTAATGAAGAAGTCCATTAAATTTTTCCATTTTTAATAGAATATTCAAATATTTTTCCATAATTAGCTATAAGGGATATCGACCTATAATTATTTGAACTTTTGTGGTCTCCTGCTTTAAATACTGGTTTAACTATCGATTCTTTCCATTGAGTTGGCAATTTTTTCAGTTTTAATAAGGAGATTTATAATATATTTTAAAGGTTTAATTAGGTTAATATGGACAGCTGTAATTAGACGGCTTGTAATATTATCGGTAATTGCCGCAGTTCTATTTTTTAGTTTATTTATGATTAATATTATTTAGTTTTGTTTTACAGGGCTGAGGAAAATAGCACATGAAATATCTTTATTTGCAAAAATGGTGTTTGGTAACTGATTATTGCTTTTGTTTTTTCAAATTTTGACGAAATTTTTTTCCCAATATTAACGAAAATAAATTAAAAACATTAATTTCTTGTTGAGTGTCCTTTACTAACTCTCCTTTTTCATTTAAGATATCCATATTGTCAGTTTAAATTTTTCTTTGGGGTACTATTTGATGCTTCATTTATAATTTTCCAAACTTTTTTTTAATTTCCGTTCACATTTGTAAGTTCGTTTTTATAATACTGATTTTTTGTATTTTTTTATTAGCTTATTAATAAGTTTCTATATTCAGTGTACTATGATTTTAGTTCATTCAAGGAGTTTTTCATTATTTTTTTTTCAGACTGTCACGATGTTTAATGGACTTCACTAGACCAATTGTGGTCCATTGTTTAATTTTGCGAATATGTCATATATTCATTATATTTGTAGCTTTATTTATATAAAAATTTAATTTGTTTATAAAATTATTGTAGCTTTCTTGTCTATCAGTACAGCTGAATACCTGTTCCCAGCTTTCTTCTTCTAAAAGTTTATTTAATTTATCATAGTTAATTTTTTAAGTTCTTTTTTAGTGTCCGCTTTATCTATGTTTTTTGTCTTGAATTCTAGTGACAAACAAGTGAAATAGTGATCAGTTAAGTTTGTTTTGAAAATCGTCGAGTTTAAGTGTACATTTTGACTTGCAGCGTCTCGTTTGTGTACAAAAATGTGGTCTATAACACTTTTAGAGTTATTTTCTGTTCTAATTGGTTCGTTATTATATGATATGCAGCCGTATTCTGCTAATATATTTAAGTAATTATTTATCTATAGTATGTAGGTGTTTAATAAGTTTATATTTATGTCGCCAATAACTATTTGAATCTGATTTTTATTTGTATTTTTTAGAAACTGAGCAAGTTCATCTATATACAATTGAGAACATAAGTAATTAGTTTCATTTAAATTTAAGAAGAGCAAACCAACGTCTTGATACTGCTTAAGTATCACTATTACATGTAATTTCAGTGTCATCAGTGAATTAAATCAAATCATAGTTTACGTTAAGTAGATTATTAATATACATTGCAAATAAGAGAGGCCCCAATAGGGTTCCTTAAGGGACTTCCATAAATATAATTCTGAGTCCATTGCATTAATTACTTTTTGTGTTATATACAGTCTATTATCTAGATAATTCTTAAATACATTTAAATGAGTACCTCTTACACTGACTTCAGTGAATTTACTAAGCAAATGTTCATGTGGTACTGTATTAAATACTATTTGGAGATCTACAAATATAGCTAATATGTTTTTATTGCCATTATGTAACATTATATCCTATTAACCGACTATGTTCGAGTAAATAAATACAAAATTCCATAAGGTAACTTCTTGTCGCTTAATAGCCTCCTGGAATGAAACATGTTCCCCGATGGTTACATACGGTTAGTGCCTCATTCATAACAAAATATGGTCAACAATGTATGCTACATGATTGCTGTGTTCCCTAAGGCGAGATTTGATACAATAGATTCTAGAATGGCGAAACATGCATTAATACATAGCAAATAATTGGTTGGTTGTCTTTTAACTTATTGAGTAATAATTTAGATGCTGCATTTTTTGACTGTTTTATATAGACAGAAAAAAATATTACTGGCTTACATGTTTCTTAAAACCTCTTTTAAGACCTAAATTTACACAATACGTATTTAAATCGTAATTGCTGAAAGAAAATACATTATTGTACGCAGAGGAACATCTGATAAGAAGTGGAAAGAACAACGCTCGTGCCTATTAAATTTAATTCAATGTACCGATGATTTATTTTTTGGATGCCTTGTAATCTAGAAATATATTTGCTATATACTGGATTACATCTACTCGAAGTCGCCTTTCACAATTGGTAAGAAGCACGACAGAATGAACTAATATGGTGATAAATGTAGTTTTTATTTATTACCGTTAAATAAATCTGAGATAGCGTAATTCGAGAGATATAGATACAGAATATTTAAATTTTTCTTATACAGGAGCAGTATCTGAAAAAATCTCTCAAATTTTTACTCGTAAAACTTTCAAACCCTTTTAAAAAACACCTGTCTAATGACTGTCCTGAAATATTACACACTACTCAGAAGCAATGTGAACTAAATTATCTAAACGCAATAGAAATTTCTAAACAACATGGTTATTGAAATGCAAAAGTTCAGGCTCACCATCAACACAAATATGTAAGTTTTATAGAATGGTAATAACCAAATAAAGTCACTTGATTTACGAGGATTAATTGAAAACGAATGATTTTTTGAAGCAGTCAGTAAAGAATCAAGGTCAGCATTAATTTCTAAATTTACATTGTGACGATCGTCTGATTCGAGGGACAAATAAAGTTGCGGCTCATCTACATAGCAATGAAGTTCACAAAAATCACACTAAAATGAAAATTAGCTACAAAAATATTATGAAGTGTAGGTTCTAATATGGAACCTTGTGGCACCCCGCTATTTTTATTTACCAAACCAGAAAGTTGATCACCTATTAATTTTAATGCCCTGTTTTCTAGTTTTTAAGTAGTTTCGAACCATAATTATAGCATCAGCTCCAAAACAGAAATTGTGAAGAATTGTAAATAGTAGCTGGTACCGATAGTTTTGCAAAGAATTTATAAAATAGCTATCTATATATTTTATATGCGTCACGCAATTCTTCAGGTATTTCAATACTTCTTTCTGGTATTCATTACATTTAAGATATTTACGTCTTTCCCAAATGTTATGTGTTTATTTGTTTCAATTTAAAGTTGCAAATTGTCTGGCCGATAGCCGCGTGGGTTAAGGCGTGAGGTGACAATCGCGATTAATCACACGGGTATCGCGCCACCGGGTTCGAATCCCGGCTCCGGCACTGGCCGGAGAAAATGGTTGTATGTCCGTGTTTTTTCAATATGTAACCCCCTTCCGCACAAGCCTCTGGTTTCCGTAATTGGGGGTTGTCTATCTTCTGTGGTGTGGTGTTTATTAAATACGCCTTCTTTTTGTTTTTTATAGCGAAATTGGCATAATTTTAAACATTTTTGCAATTAAACATAATATTTTTAGTCACAAACTCCTCTATAAATCCTTATTTTACTATAAGGAAAATAACCAGACTGCAACCAAAGTTACAAGTCTGGCGCGTTAAGTGTAATAATTGCATATTACCATCAAAACGCTAATGCTTCGATTGCAACAAACGCCAGCCGAATGACTGATCCTACTTAAAAGAGCTCTCTTGCCAGTCGTCACACACCACTTGCAGACTGCAGTTTCGAGCTGTTGGCTCTCGTCAGTGCAAGGTAGGCATGCGACGACCGGCACGAGAATCCTTTGACTACTTAGTACATCCCGCTATTTCTACAATAGCGACATGTAAAATAGCCAGCAGGCGCCATCTAGCGGTCCAGTGTCTGTTGCAATCGAAAAATAAATAGCCTGACTTGGCTTAGCATAGTTCAAATGTGCTTTTAGAGGGCGGAATATTAAACATAATATTTTTAGTCGCAAACTCCTCTATAAATCCTTATTAAATCCTTGCACTGACGAGAGCCAACAGCTCGAAACTGCAGTCTGCAAGTGGTGTGTGACGACTGGCAAGAGAGCTTCTTTAAGTAGGATCAGTCTTTCGGCTGGCGTTTGTTGCAATCGAAGCATTAGCGTTTTGATGGTAATATGCAATTATTACACTTAACGCGCCAGACTTGTAACTTTGGTTGCAGTCTGGTTATTTTCCTTGTAGTAAAATAAGGATTTATAGAGGAGCTTGCAACTAAAAATATTATGTTTAATATTCCGCTCTCTAAAAGCACATTTGAACTATGCTAAGCCAAGTCAGGCTATTTATTTTTCGATTGCAACAGACACTGGACCGCTAGATGGCGCCTGCTGGCTATTTTACATGTCGCTATTGTAGAAATAGCGGGATGCACTAAGTAGTCAAAGGATTCTCGTGCCGGTCGTCGCATGCCTACCTTGCACTGACGAGAGCCAGCAGCTCGAAACTGCAGTCTGCAAGTAGTGTGTGACGACTGGCAAGAGAGCTCCTTTAAGTAGGATCAGTCTTTCGGCTGGCGTTTGTTGCAATCGAAGCATTAGCGTTTTGATGGTAATATGCAATTATTACACTTAACGCGCCAGACTTGTAACTTTGGTTGCAGTCTGGTTATTTTCCTTATAGTAAAATAAGGATTTATAGAGGAGTTTGCGACTAAAAATATTATGTTTAATATTCCGCCCTCTAAAAGCACATTTGAACTATTTTTGCAATTATTAAGGTATTTTCAGTTTAATTGATAAGTTAATAATAATTACGCTTTATCACAAATAAACCGATGATTTGCTCATTTACTAATTAAGAATTTAGACCCTAGACAATCCTATAAATGCAGGCCCCGTTTTCGTTCATAGAAAAAAAAATTTATTTTATAATTTTTTATTTGACATATTTTGGCATTTATTATTCAAATGAATTTTTTGCATACATTCTAGTCTTTCATGAAAGTACAAAAAAATCTGTGAAAGGTATCGTAACTTCATATTACATTACAGTCCTAGATGGTTTATCAAACTGTGCCTTTGACCTCGTTTGGCAATTTTTCCATTTTGTATTATAATATGACACATTACGATACTTATATCGTAAATACCGATCTCATCTCATGCAGCACTACCAATCACCAAAATTTTTATATTACGCCATTATCAGTCTTCTTAGTAGAAATCATTCACATTAAGTTACTTCTCTTAAATTGACATTGCAAGTTCGAAACACGAGGTTTTGGGAGTAGGTAAGGCCAATAACATTAATGTTGTGAACATCATTGTAAAATGGTATCCATTTGTCATAGAACATTATATTTTAAAATTTGTATAAATATTTGAATTGTAGCCTATCCAGACTCTAAATAAGACTTATTATAATAGTAATACTCCGAGAACTTTCTGATGGAAACAAGAAATATAGCTGCTGAGAAACAAATGCAGCACTTGTGACTAATGATGTTAGACCAGGAAAAGAGATGTCAAGAAAAAAAAACATGAAAAGAAACGTCAAGAAAAATTGAAGAACAGGAACAACAACATAAAGGAGAAAAAGGAGAACAAGAAATATATCAAAGAGAAAAAGAAGAGTAAGAGAGGCGACATCAGAAATAACTGAGAACAACGACGGAAGATCTAGAAATAAAACTTCATGAGGAAAACCAAGAAGAAAAGACATGCCAGGAAGAAATAAGAAAAATTAAAGATACAGCAAGATGTTATCATTTCAGCCACTGAAGATCTCAAAAGAGATATGGGTAAGGTGAAGGTTGAAGTAAGTGAAGTCAAAATAAAAATGAATGGGACCGAGGAAGAAATAAGTGAAGTCAAAGGGAAGGTAAATGTGACCTAAATAGAAGTAGAAAGACTTCAACGGTAATTGAGGGAAAAGAGGTCAGCTTGTAGTATCATCAGGTCCTCGATCACAACCGCCCTTCTTTGATAATAAAATTTCGTGGTCAACATATGAAAGAAAGTTTAAGATAGCTGCGTGTGCTAATAACTGAAATAATGAAGACAAGGTTATGGCGTTAGTTTTAGCATTAAGATGCCAAGCATTACAATTGTTTTAGATCTCAGTAGCACAACAGTATTGTAAGATTTTGGAAGCGGCATTAGGCTTGAGCTATGGCGAACAATACCTCGCCCAAGTATATCAGACTCGATTGAAATCTCGTACGTAAAAAGCTGGGGACAGCTTCCAAGAATTTGAAACTGCTGTGGAGAGGTTGGCACACCTGGCTTACCCGGATACACCAAAGGAATTTCAGGAGGATTTGGCAGTTGGAACCTTTGTTGATGGTATAAGGAATGAGGAGATTAGGCGTCGCCATCTTAATTCTCTGCATGAAACTAGTAGAGAGGCTTTGATCCATACCTACGAGGTAGAGGCCGTCCATATAGATTCCCCCTGGGCAGAGAGAGAGTGGAAGAAGCCCAGTCAGAGGAAACAAGACGAAATAGAAACACCAGTTTCTTTTTTATGCTGATAAATTTATCTTGGACAACTAAGCAATATTTAAACGCTAAGTTGAACAGTCATATCACCCGCAAGAAAAAGGAATAGACCAAAATAACTGTTACCAAACACTAGGAAAAAAACAGACTCTTTCATATACGAGACCAATAAATTGGCAAACATTAGAAACCATTGCCTTAGAAGATACAGATAAGTTATCTACATCAACAAGCACACAAATAACCTCAGCCTAACACAGAACTACGACTACCAATGACACGGATACCAATGTTCATATCCAGGCCTAGTTATGACATGTATAAATAGAAAATCTTATTTCAGTAAAGCTCACTTTGCTCTGAAGAAATGGTTGAAACCTCAAATATTCGACAAATTCAATGGCCAAGAAACACTCGACATCAGCACACAACTCACCAGTTCCACGAAAACCTTAGTCACAAGCCCTAAAAATGATTGTTAAAAAAAGTGTACCTTTCGTTACTCATACATTATTCTAATTGACTTCCCTTTACTGCATAGCACGTTTGACAGAAACTGTTATTGTTTCGCCTTAGATAATCTGAATGTTGTATTATAATTTTTAAAATGCGCCACTGGAAAATATTGAATTATGTCTATATATTACATAATTTTCAATTATATGTGGGATGCATTGCGTTATCTCATCTTAGAATTACGTTACAATCTGTTGTATATGGTATTTAACTCCTCTCTAATAAACTAGTTATATTTTGAAGTGAGCGGTATATAATATTACAATTACATCAAATTTAATTAAGTCTTGATTGCACCATCTGCAGTTAGTGGTTAAGGAGGTTAATTTTAAGCTTGTTACACGACACTCATTTGTCTCTGACATATACATATGTAAATGTTATTGTTTGGCCCTCCCTTCATTAATTTGGCTCCTGAAATTTATAAGTTAGTCTAAAGTTAGTCTATACGAAACGGTGTGCCCGGAATAATTTGATGATACAGTTGTTTGCGTAAACATGTGGTAATTAAATTGACATAATGGTCTCGTTTGGATTTTAGTTCTGATATAATCATTTTCTTCATTTAAATATGGAACTCGTCAGCTTGAACTTGAATTTACGTATGTCTTCCCTCTTTAATTCACATTTTTCTAGCTCTATGTACAAATTTGTAATATATTGTTATGTGCACGCTTACGCCTTTGCATCACAGAATATACAAGAAGGGCCAGAAACTCCGCGAAGGATGAACTGGAAAGTTCGAGAATAAAGCGCCTCAGTATATATGGAGTGGATGCCGCGCACGGAGCACATTTTTACATGGAAAAAACAAGTCAACAGTAATAAGTTGTGAATTATAGCAGTGAGACTATAGTAGATAAAACTTATAATTAGTGTGTACTAATGTGTATAAGGACTCAATTATTGTAATTAAGTATTAAATAAAGTAGGGGTTAGTGAAACTTTTTATTGCAATTATTTGAACCTACGTACAGGGTGTTTACTGGAGATTGTGAACACGTAACAATATGATTACTATAAAAATGGTTGCGCAATAGTAATTCTACAAGCGGGCATTGAACGAAATGTTAATCAAACAGATATTTTATAGCCGAACGTACTCACTACATCTTCTATTTGTTTTTAACATACATCTGATTAAAGGACTTGTCGTGACATATCATTGGTGTTTTCCTCGGGAGAAGCCGCTATCCAGATTAGGATTTGCAACTCACAAAAAGCTTCATGTGAAACATCAAACTGTACAATGGAGGATTTGATATTGGATTTTCTTGGGAAGATGTCGACATACGCAATTCTCATTTCACTTATTAAAAAGCAGCAGCTAATGTAAAACTATAAAAAACTGCTATTGTTGATAATTGCGAATTGTTACATGTCCATTTAACAGCTTTATAAAAATAACTGCTATTTATTTATATTTAGCACGATCTGTATAGCATTTTGATTTAGTTTTTGTAAGTGAGGATACTTCAAACTAACTAACTAAGAGTTTTCTTTGTATCAATGCTAAATTTCTTCACATTTCTTTATAGAGTTTTTTTTGTATTTTAGGAACTCAGTCACGTTGTTACGGCACTTCAAGTCACCAATTGTCTCATTGCATTTACATTCATTTAAATTTTCATTTTTTATTTTATTTACTCTCTACAACATGCAGTTATTTTTCTTATCTCTAAAACTTCTTTCAGGCACACATGTTATATAATGTATTTACTGGCTCATCACAATACAATTTGTAAACCTAATTACATAATTTCAATAGTTCATAGTTATTTGGGTGGGCTCACAATTTACCGATGTCATATAAACATTTCTTATTGAATATTAAAGATTTCTTTACCGATTATATACCAGTTCAAGAAGTTACTTGTAAATAGAAACCTAACTTGAAAAGAAATCCGATTATAGTGCACTTCTAAATCGATTTAATTAAATTACTTATCAACAAACAATGTCGAGACTATGTCAAACTTTATGGTGTAGATTTTTCTTAGGAAAAATATATAGGTACTCTTAAGTTTGTCCATTGGTACCACAATTATTAAAATTGTAATATAAAAAAGCTTACATCATTAATTAAACATCTGAAGTAGCAGTTTAGTTCCAAATCTGAAATGATTGACATCTACGAACTATTCTGCTGTGAGAACTTCGAGTAATACTTATTACATTTCATTCAAGATTCAATTTCTTTAATTTTCTGTAACTAAAATTCTGCATGTCACCACACGGTAAAAGCATATTTTTTTGTATTTCTTTTGGCAACGTAGTTCGCAATCAGCAATTTCGTAATTATCTAGTATTCTAGTACTTATCCAGCATTCTAGCTATTGACTTATTTATTTATCTACAATTACAACTTCTAACAACATTAAATATATTACTTAATCAAACCGTTAGGATTGATAACTTATTTTTGTTTTGGCTTATGCTAATATGCTTATGCCTTTAGGTTTTTCTATAAATTATTATTAATTAACATTTGGGTATCGAAATAGGGATACTACATTAGATTTTGGAAGCTTTTCTATAATTATTTAAATCTATAAGAGCCTCTCATTTGCAATGATATATTTCTAACGAACTAAATTGCCTAACATTTAGATTTGCTGCGAGACAATTGGAGTCCAACTTCGCACACATCCAGCTCGTAATCATAAGACTATGTTGGTCAGTTATATCTTCCATATATCTTCCATTATTATCTTTTTTGTAAAAAAACGACCCCAGTTTTCTACTTGTCAATCTTGGGCTTGTGTGAGCTCATCTGATTGGATTTCTTTTGGGAATAATAATAAATTCATTTAATTTACACTAGAATACCCCGGGCAGAATCCCGAAGGTTGAAGCTACTCCCGCCCGCAATAGCAATATCACCAAAAAATAAAAAAAACCGCTGCCCAAGGAATCACTACTTCCACATCCAGATTTTGTATCCCAGTCTAATACACACTAAATCCCAATGTAATATTTTATTCCCTTTAATAATAGGATGGGGGTGGCAATGGGGGGTGGTAGAGAGGGTGGCTAATGCCAAAAAATTTTTAGAGGCCCTTGGTTCTCGTATACACACTAAATCTCAATTTAATTTTTTACTCCCTTTAATGATAGGGTTTGGGTGGCAACGGGGGGTGGCAGAGTGGGTAGCTAATGCCAAAAAATTTTTTTGAGACGTTTCATTCTTGTATACACACTAAATCACATTTTAATTTTTTTATTTCCTTTCATAATAGTGTGGGGGTGGTATTGGGGATGATAGTGGGGTGGTGGCTGATCCCAAAAAATATTTTGAGACCTTGACTTTTCGTACATTGCCTAAGCTGCAATTTTATGGACTCTTACCTGCTTGCTTTGCCTATTTACCCCATTTATCCCCGAACCCTTCAACGGTATTAGATCAAAATATAATCTAGTTCCAGATCTCATTATAATACATAAGTGTATCAAATTTCAAGTCAATATTATAAATGGTTCCAGAGTAAATGTGAGAACAAAAAAAGTTACAGACAGACGACAGACAGAATTTTTTGGGTCTTAGAGGGCATGGTCCACGATGGTGGGGTAATTTTTCAGCTTACTCTCCCGTAGCTAACCTCCCCCGCTTCCATTCTGTCGATCCTAAGCTTGCGCGGGTTTGTTCGATCGACGTTTTAAAGAGAACACCGCCATCGTGGTTCCCGACCTCGAAAATCCGTGAGAAGCCCGTTCCGAGCTCTCTATCCTATTTTTCAGTGATTTCGGTGATGCGAGTAGGATTGTTTCAACCCCCGGGGTTGCTTAGGTCAACTATAGTAATGGCTAGTTTCCCTGATATTCTCATAAAAAACCCGATCTCACTAATCCTCGCATGTCTAGGAACGACAGCATGGAAGATGGGGTGGTTTTTATATATTGGGAGTAATTGTGGGAGGGTGACGTAAAGATATCACCACCATCGAAATCCCTGCCCGCGAAAACCCATAAAAAACCTCGTCGAGTCAGTATTTTTTTATTTTGTGGGGATATTGCTGTTACGGGCGGGGGTAGGTTCAACACCAGGGGGTCAGTCCGGGATATTCTAGTATAAATTAACTAAATTTATTACTCTTCGTCAAAAAACCCAATCCGACAAGCCCTCGGAAGCCCAAGGCCGGATATTGAGGTTGTTTTTCTTTGGTAGGGGTAGTACGCAAGTGTTTCAGAACTCGAAACCGGGAAGGGTATTGCAAAAGATCTTACAAACTTTTGATGTTTTGACCTTTTTGGAACTATAGAGGTTTACATTTAAAAATAAAGTTGGCTCCGAAATGACCATGAAAACATTGGCAAAGTTAAAAACCAATACCATCACTTTATTTTTCCCTTGGCACCAAACAATTTTCATTTGAAATATGTTTTTCTAAAATGCATTGATCTTTAAGTAAATCGCTGTCTAAAGTTATATGCCTCACTGGTATATTTTATAATTATTTGTCTCTGATCTATCTCATTATAATTACTATTGTTATTATTATTATATTTTTTACAGGTCAATAAATTTTAATTTCAATTCTTGCTTTAGATATATCAGTCATCGGTGTTGCGAATTATTGATCACACCATACATAGAGTTTTAATAAAACTTTAATATTTAACCACAATAGTTTTAATACTTCACGGACTACAGTTTAACAGAAATAGGTTTACCTTCTCGTAATCATGATCTATTATCTTATAAATATGTAGAAGAGATATTCAGTGTCATTTATAAAAATATAAAATATACGCGAGATGGCAAATTTCTTTCTTAAACTCGAAATCCCTCACTTCCATCTTTCATATTGATGCGAACACCAATATTCAATATATTCCAGCCTCTATGCTCCTCTGAGATATGAATGAGCTCCTTTGACGGATTCTGGCAAACGTTTATTCACATTTTTTACCTCAATACTCAACGAGCAGCTTGGCAAATATACGGCGCAAAATAATAGTAAAGATGCAAATACAGATATGCTCCAAGGCTTCATTTATCCAGAAAAAAGCTTCCTTGAGCAGAGTGTTTGGCCTATAAATAAAGAATCAGTAGCAAGTTGACAATTTCGCTAAATATTTTATTTAACCAAATGGCTTCCACAAAAGACGTGCCCTAAGAGCTGCCTCCACTCCTATTTAACCAATAAAACATTCATACCCCGAATACTAGTTAGGAGAAGACAATTTGACAGCGACACAGCACTTACGGCTAACTTGTACATCCTTCTTAATAGATATTCAATTTTAATTAAGTAATCGTTATTTCTTGTGAAATATAGATTTATTTAGGTAGTCACAATATTATTATTCACACAACGAACCACTACAAAAAAAACATTTGAGCTATTTCACATTCTTTTTGTTGAAATAGCTTTAGGCGAGTTGTAAAAGTTTCTGAATTAACTTTTATGTTACAAATATTTTCATATTTATTGTGATTTGCTTTTATCTGTAAATCTGCTTCAAAATAAATCACATTCGAAAGCGCTATTGAAATGTATTTTAAAAATAGAAACAGCGTATTCTTAGTTCAAATGTGCTTTTAGGGGGCGGAATATTAAAACATAATATTTTTAGTCGCAAACTTCTCTATTAAATCCTTATTTTACTATAAGGAACGTAACCAGACTGCAACCAACAGCTACTCTCCGGGCTATGTGCCCCGCCGAGCGCTGAATTACAAGTTACAAGCCTGGCGCGTTAAGTATAATAATTGCATATTACCATCAAAACGTTAATGCTTCGATTGCAACAAACACCAGCCGAAAGACTGATCCTACTTAAAGGAGCTCTCTTGCCAGCCATCACACACCACTTGCAGACTGCAGTTTCGAGCTGTTGGCTCTCGTCAGTGCAAGGTAGGCATGTGACGACCGGCACGAGGATCCTTTGACTATTTAGTACATTTCGGTATCTTTGGGATAGCGACATGTAAAATAGTCAGCAGGCGCCATCTAGCGGTCCAGTGTCTGTTGCAATCGAAAAATAAATAGACTGACTGGGCTTAGCATAGTTCAAATGTGCTTTTAGAGGGCGGAACATTAAAACATAATATTTTTAGTCGCAAACTCCTCTATAAAATCCTTTAAGCTCCTTTAAGTAGGATCAGTCTTTCGGCTGGTATTTGTTGCAATCGAAGCATTACCGTTTTGATGGTAATATGCAATTATTACACTTAACGCGCCAGGCTTGTAACTAGTAATTCAGCGCTCGGCGGGGCACATAGCCCGGAGAGTAGCTGTTGGTTGCAGACTGGTTACGTTCCTTATGGTAAAATAAGGATTTTATAGAGGAGTTTGCGACTAAAAATATTATGTTTTTTTAGCGTATTCTTGTACAGAAAAATATAATAATATAATAAATAATACTGATGTTTTGAATATAGGAACAATGATTGTAAGTTTTGAGATTAGTGATAAGATTTACGTAATTATACAAGGGGTTCTACAATTATATGGCTCTTTACATGGGCGATAGAAGACAAAAAGTAGGTCAGCAATGTTGTTCAGTATAAAAAGTAGCCGCTCTATATATAGGCATCATTAGGTGGGCAAATATTTTTATTTATTTACTTGTCGAAAATATTAACTCTTTTTTAATTAATTTTAATTTTTTGTTCGATTGAAATTAAACAAAGTTATAGGTAAGGACCCTTTTAATATCCAATATCATGAACTCGAAGAAAATATCCGCCTGGTTATTTATAACGTGACATAACATACTATGTATGAGATACTTAACTGAAAGCAGTTATAACGAGTGAACCCAGAATTCAGGAGATCGGCATATTAATCAATATGTCACGGATCCCAATATGAATGAGACAAAAAGTATTTTCAGATTTTTAGAACTGACAGAGACTTTAAAAATTTTAACTATGACAATTTTCTGGAATTCACACTATTTTATGAGATTTTTGATATTGAAAATATTAATTCGAAAGTTTTGCTTTTTAATAAATTAATCTTAAAAATGACTAAACCCAAGATACTTTGGTTGACATATAATATTAGGTTAATGATACATTTAAAAAATAAAGCCCTAATTAAATTTAAAAAAACAAGAAATCCTGAACATTTTAGGTACTTAACAACAGTTTTAGAACTGACAGAGACTTTAAAAATTTTAACTATGTCAATTTTCTGGAATTCACACTATTATATGGGATTTTTGATATTGAAAATATTAATTCAAAAGTTTTACTTTTTAATAAATTAATCTTAAAAATAACTAAACCCAAAACACTTTGGTTGACATATAATATTAGGTTAATGATACATTTAAGAAATAAAGCCCTAATTAAATTTAAAAAAACAAGAAATCCTGAACATTTTAGATACTTAAAAACTTTTAAAATTTTTAGTGTAAATGACAATCGCAATGAAAAAAGCTTACTTAAATTACAAAATTCCAGTAGGGCATTCTAAAACTGTATGGAAAGAATTAGATAATTTGAATATATACTCAATGAAAAAGAAGAGTGATATTCCTTCTGGTATAGGCAACGCGGATGATATCAATAGGTTTTTGTTAACTCTGTAAGTAATCTTTATAATACCAATATCCAGAATATGATAAATTTGTATAGTCAACACCTCAAATCTAGTTTTGGTGATAAACTTGTATTTACGCCAGTAGATGAAAATAATGTTTTAAAAATTAATTCAATCCAAGTGATGCTTTAGGGTCTGATAATATTAATATAACCATGTTGAAATACTGCTGTCCATACATATTGCCATTTATTACACATGTTATGAATGTCTGTATAATCAATAATGTATTCCCCAATAGCTAGAAAACATCACATGTAATACCGTTACCCAAAGTAAATTCTCCAGAACAACTACAACTAAAGTATTTAAGATTCATTTAGTATATTGCCGCCACTGTCAAAAGTTTTAGGAAGAATTGTGTCATCGCAGATAAAGATGCACCTGCAAATTTACAATATTCTACCGGTACATCAATCAGGTTCAGGTCTAATCATATTTGCTGCACAACAGCCTTGGCACACATTGCTGATGAAATTATTAAATCAACAGAGGATGATAAATTGACAGCCTTAATTCTGCTTGACTACTCTAAAGTATTTGATTGTATCAATCATAAAACTTTTTACTCTATATGTTTGTATATTGGTCTTTCAACTAATGCAATAACTTCTCTTACAAATTACCTTAGCGACAGGAAACAAATTGTAAAGTTTAATAACCAAGCATCCAGTGCATTAATTCTAGATAGAGGTGTACCTCAAGACTCGATCCTGGGGCTATTGCCATTTCCCATATACACTTGTAATCTCTATATCTGCCTAACCTAATGTAGTGTGCACTGTTATGCAGATATTACCCAATAGTACTATCCATTTAAGCCTGAAGACATTTACATTGCAAATGCGATAATTAATAATGATATGCATAACCTTGCAGCGGATAGCGGATGCTATTTGGGAAAAGCGAAGGTCGAAATCATTATAAGAATTGATCATACACAATGTGTTAATGAGGAAAAAATCTGGGGCTTCTAATGGATGGAAAATTAAGATTTAAAAAGCATATTAACAATCGTATAGAAAAGACAATGACCAATCTAAAAAACATTATAGTAGTAAAGATCCTTTGACAAAAAAAATTAAGCAGTTGCTCTATGACACACGAGTTTTGTCTCACTTCTCGTACTGCGATGAGGTGTACGGTCCTTACTTGGATGTGGCAACGTCGAGGAGAATACAATAGGTGCAGAATGCGTGTACCAGACTTATTTGCGGAATCCGCAAAAGAGAACACATATCTCATAAAATAATAGTTATTTATTAGGCTAGTGAGTTATGTTACGTGCATATAAGTCATCCAAGAAAAGTTCGTGGTCGCGGCTAATTTTCTTAAGTGACTTATATGTAATAACTCACATGTCTAATACAACATTTTATCTAACACTTTCATATTAATGCTTTTTCAGTGATAAGCAATAAAATTATTAAAATGTCATGTCATCGATTTTGTCAGTTGTCAATATCAAAGTCAACAGTGTTTCTCCCAAAAATATAAAACGCAAGTAGCTTATTGCTAAGTAGATTCTGAATGGATGTGTCGAGAAAGCTATGGTTGTTATCCATTTTGTTTGTAACCAGAGGTTTGTTTAATGAACATTGTGTAATTAGCATCAAAGTGGGAAATTGTGAAAGATATAATGGAAATTCTGACCGATATTTTGCAAGAAGCCAAAGTAGCTGCAGCCAATTTAATTCCAGAAAAGTCCAAAGTAACCTATTTTAAATAATATCTACAATTTGGCGATACAGACGTCGTTACTAGTATAGAGTAAAATTGTGTACAAGAGAGCAGTTTTATTTGTGAAAAATCGAATATAATGGCAATAAATGTTAACATAAACATACATAAGTATGTGTTAGTGGATTCTTTGTTTTCTTAATTTTCCGTATAATAAAGACAATAAATGAACTGCTTGGTCTTTTTTCTATATTAAAATTACTATTCAGTGACTAAATCAGTTTACTTCACTAGTGACCTAAAGTATACTTTAGCTTACTACTCTAACTCACTAGTGACTTATGGGCCACTTTATACCTCTAAAATCTCATCAATAAAGATCACTTTATAGGATAGTGTTGGATAGAAGAAATTAAATGGCTGAATATGTCAAACAGACATGTACTTCTTGCCTCTGTGGTTGACCATACTATTGTAACTACTCATATTCCTCCATATTTATACAACAAAATTAGATTTAGAACCGATGTCCATAACATAAACATCAGGAGGAAATCAATTATTATTCCATCTGGCCACAGGAATTCCTTGCTTCAACGCTTATTTAGCTATAATATATGCAAAATATATAATGCGGCTTGTAACTTGTAATTCAGTCCTCAGTAGGGCATATAGTAAGGAGTTGATTGCAGCCTGGTTGCGTTCGTTTTACTAAAACATTTGTTAAGGGTATTTTTATTCGAAATTATAATTTAGCGAGAAATCAGATGTTTCCACACATTTGCCCAACCCTGTATGTAGAACTTAACCTTCATTATTCAAACACAGCCTGTATGTACTCCATTAAATGAATAGCTTCATGAACGCAACCAACTAGTTTAGTATATATTCGACTGGTTAAGTTAGAGTTAGTTTAATAAAAGAAAAGTTTTGTTAGCAACTTGCTGCAGGTACTTTACGAAATAATAATGTAACAAAGAGTTAAGTACACAAGCTTTGTTTGCTGTAGTAGAACAATT
Source organism: Leptura quadrifasciata (assembly GCA_963675555.1). Taxonomy (NCBI): domain Eukaryota; kingdom Metazoa; phylum Arthropoda; class Insecta; order Coleoptera; family Cerambycidae; genus Leptura; species Leptura quadrifasciata. Next base: position 22,573,888 of record OY776673.1, read on the forward strand.
TATAAAAACATAATTTAACACTATGTTCCCCCGCCTGCAGTAAAATTAATTGAATCTGTGGCTGTAAAGCAATCTTAATTACCGTATGTTTTATTTGAATACTGTACGCAAAAGGTCGAATGGAGGCTTTAAACGAAACTTTAGCCGACAAAAACAATGACGGCTCCTAAATATCTTTCCATTATACCCTTACGGGTTTATAATGGAGAGGATAAAATATAATAACACAATTTAAGTCATGGATTCTGAAAAGTATTGAGAGTTGTTAAAAGTTTGTGCAGGGATAATATAGTCTGTGCAAAGCACTCTCCTGGTTTCATGACATGAACCAAGCAGACAGTTTTGCGGCGGAAATTCAAGCTGGCCCCTATTATATTTCATAATCAGCTTTAGTACTTTATTCGAGACCGAACTGTTTGTTGTTTTTGGTGTTGAAAATGAGATTTGTAGTGGTACATTTTCCAGTGGCAGGAATGGAAGCTTAAAACCTTTAAAGATTAATTTCAAGTAGCTGTATTCGAGGTATTAGATGTGAAATTTATTAATCAGAAATAAACTGCCTAATGTTGAATTACTAAAGCCTAGATATATTAGAGTATTATTGAAAAGTAACCATACGTTGATTGTTATCTATAAAAGTAATTTTATATAGAGGAAAAGCGATCAAATGTTTTGAAATATTCAACATAAAGGTCAATAGATGTATTACGTTCATTTTGTTGATATATATACAGGGTTAGTGAGTTCTGTTACCAGGTTTAAGGAACATGTCAGGCACACAAAGAAGGAAAACATCACTAAGTCTGCAGTTGCTGAACACTCAAAGGAAGCACGATGGAACTTAAGAAATCTGTAGTTCCAGCAAGACAGAACCTCTGTTTACAATAATGTAATTGTCAACCGATTTTCTTAATTATTGAACTGAAATACATTGACCTTTACCATGGTCATCAAAATCTCCAGATTTGACGCCCATTGTATTTTTCAGTTTGTTGTCATTTAAGACAGTAATCTGGGAAAATTCAGTCGAATAAATATAACACCGTAGATGAAAAATTTGAAAGCCCTGCTAATTTGGCTTTCCAAGTAATTAATTTTCGATATCTTAAGTGACTACGTATAATTAATGCATTACATTTTAGACATATTATATGTGACTCTTATCCTTTAAATCGGCCTATTAGAACAATGCTCAACTGCCATATGTAATTCGAGAACGTTATTATCCTGAGCTTAGCTGAAACAGTTAATGTGTTCTGAACTATAGCTTATACCTAAACTTGGAAATGACATCACTCCTCTACGTTACAGTGCTAGCATATAAGCTATTCACTGCGCCAGATTAAATAACCTCACCCATGAAATAGGACTGCATGTATACTTTCCATAAAAATCCTGGATTTATGTTACTGCTTAAAATGTAAAATTTAATCAATGCGTGTATTAATCTCGTATAGTAACAACAGTGAAAATTTTACTTAATTTAAGATGTGATAGGGCGATAAAGTAGATAGTAATAGAGTATTCTCATTGAATATTAACGATAATTTTTCGTTTCGTTTTAGTGAATTTGTACAAAAACGATATACAAGAATTAGAAAATATATTTAAAACAGGGAGAAATAGTAGAAAACAAAATAATATAATAACTAAATAAAATACTATTAGTAATTAATCATAATACTAATGTCATATTAAATTATATATACAGAATTATCAACAAATACCCACATAGATATACAAGTATAGTTGAAAAAAGCAAGTAAGCAGTATTATTTATAATACAGGTGTGTGTATATACAGGGTGGGGTAACAGTGCGTTGGATCTCAATATCTCGACTTCTATGATAGCTAGAAATTTTTTCAAGAATTGCAAGTAAAGATAAAAAGTCTATAATTGGAAATTATTTTCGAACCTACAGGGCGAGCCAAGACGAAATTAGAGTACCAAGTGCCTTTTTTTTAATAGCATGCTATGTATATCAGTATCAGTACATTTATTAAAGCCTCTTTCTAGACTCTATTCATTCCTATATTAGCATTGAATACCTCCCGACCACTTGGATGTAATGAATTTTTTTGTTGATATAATGCAATCTGCAGATGGATATTACAAAAATCACCCGTCACAATTATGGGTTTTAAGAAAAATTTATGTAAATACCAGTTACGAGACATCTAATTAATGTTTTTGAATTATGTTCACTTCCTAAAAATGTACAGGGTGGCCAAAATTATTTTTTAATTAAGAACGTTTTAAATTGAATTTTCTCAATTTTTTCAAATGGAACACGCTGTATATTTTTCGACGATGTGATGTAGAAATGAAAAACGAACATTTTTGTCAGTACTTCCCTAGGGCTAGTTGCAGCCAATATCGTTTTATTGAGCAAGAATTATAAAATTCAAAAATAAACCTAAAAGAAAGAGGTTTCTTCAAATAACTCAGTAGAAAAAATTATAATAAATGTTCCACTTGTTGCCCATTTTGATTGACACACATCTCTATGCGCTTTTGAAATGAGGTTCCCACTGTTCCTAAAACTGCCGGTGTGACAGATGTAAAGGCAGTTATTATTCTTTCCTTCATATTTTGTACTGTTGTTGGTGTGTCTCTATAAACAATTTCCTTCACGTATCCCCATAAAAATAAATCCATTTTTGTAAGATCTGGGGATCTAGCAGGCCATTTAGTGGGCCCATTACTTCCAATCCATTGATTAGGGTAGGTATTATTTAAGTGGTCTCTAACTGCATTTAAATAATGTGGTGGAGCACCATCTTGCTGAAACCACATCCTCTTTCGAATTCTTTCATGAAGATTTACCAATAATTGTGGTAGATATTTTTCCAAAAAATTAAGATAAATAGCTCCGGTGAATGTACCATCAAAGGAATGTGGCCCTATTACATGTTCTCCAATAATTCCTCCCCAAACCTTTATATATATATATCAACTTGCATAAAAAAGTGAGGATTTTCCCTAGCATAATAATGAAGATTGTACCTATTAACAAATCCATTTTTGTGAAAAGTTGCCTCATCACTGAATTAAACAGTATTGAAGAAATTGACATGCATTTGCATTTCGCCTCTGGCCCAATTATAAAATTGTAGGCGCTTTTGAAAATCGTCGTCAGATAATTCCTGGTGCATGTGAATATGATACGCATGCAACATATTTGTTTTTAAGATTCTACTCACAGACCGTCTACTTATTCCTACTAATGAGCTCACTTCTCTTTGTCTAACATGGGGATTCTCAACCATTGCCAACACCACAGAAATCTCATTTTCTTCGTTCACAACACGCTTTATTCTTTCAATTTTTTATATTCGACATTTCCAGTTTCCAGAAATCTATCGAGAAGGTTTTGGAAGCTGCTAACATCAGGAATCCTTCTTTCAGGATAACGTTGGTGATAAATTCTATTGGCAAGTAAACAATTTCTGTCTGACTCGCCCAAAACAAAAGTCATGTCTACAAGTTCCGCTTTATTAAAATTCCAAATATTTTAAATTCAATACAAATTGTAACGACCGATAAGTGTGATAAATGCTCCTTTGTACACGGCAATTTATACCAAACTGAGATGTTATTGCTTGTCGAATAACGAAAACAGCAAAGAAATGTACAAAAAAACATACAGTAAATATTGCGTTCTTGCAAGAGACGAAAATTAAGTTATAGGTTAGGACTGTTTCCTTTCTTTTATAACTGCGTGTTATTATGCCCTTCTATCCGTGGTCTAGTTTTGTGTATGCTGAAAAAATGTCCTGAAGGGCCCCTTGACGAGAAGTTTGTGACCCTTGTTATATCCTTTATTTAGCTGATTATTACATCATGTTTTTTTTTCTGGTAGGTTGGAGTAGGTTTTTATTTTTTTGCACCCTAGTGCTTGCAATAATTTAAGTACGTGGCTGGCTGAATGGCTTCGGCCTTAATGTCAAAAAAAAATACAGTAAAGCACCGGTTAAATACTATTTACTGATTTCAATGGATTGGAAGAAGTGGTCCCACTAAATGGCCTCATTTCAAAATTGCATAAAGACGTGTGTCAATCAAAATGGGCAACACGTCGAACACCTATATTCAATTTTTCTAATGAATTATTTGAGGGAACCTCTTTTTTTAAGTTTATTCTTGAATTTGACACTTATTTATTCATTAAACGAAAATTAGCCATAGGGAAGTACTTACAAAAATGTTCGTTTTTCATTTATTTATAACATCGTCGAAAAATATACAGGGTGTTCCATTTGAAAAAATTGAAAAAATTCAAATTTAAAATGTTCTTAATTGAAAAACAATTTTTGGCCACCCTGTACAGTTTCAGGAAATGAAAAGGATTCAAAAACATTAATTAGATGTCTCGTAACTGGTATTCACATAAGTTTTTCTTAAAACCCATAATTGTGACTGTGGTGATTTTTTAAATATGCATCTGGAGATTGCATTATTCCAACAAAAAAATTCATTACATCCAAGTGGTTGGGAGATATTCAATGCTAATATAGTAATGAATAGAGCCTAGAAAGAGGCTTCAAGAAATGTACTGATATACATAGCATTCCATTTAAAAAGAAAGGCACTTGGTCCTCTAATTTCGTCTTGGCTTGCCCTGTATGTTCGAAAATAATTTCCAGTTATAGCCTTTTTTATCTAGTTTACTTGCAATTTTTTAAAAAATTTCTAGCTATCGTAGATTTCGAGATATCGAGGTCCGACGCACTATTACCCCACCCTGTATATGAATATCCGTCTTAGATTTATTTTGTATCCAGGTTTTAATTTTCCTTTTAAATAAATTCATTGAGTTAATTTTCTTAAAGTCAGATGAAATAAAATTGTAAATTTTGGGACCCAGGCAGAAACAACATTTTAGAGCAATGTTTTTTTCTATTTTAGGTAGTCGGATTGCGTTGCATCTGTAAAGGGTTTGATAATTATGAATTATTTCCTCGAGTTAGGTTTTATTTTTATGTTGTCTAATTAGAATTGTCACAGCAAAATAACTGTCGAACGTCCACTATTTGAATGTCCATATATAATTTCTCTGAGAGGTACTTATATGATTTATTAAAAATTATTTTCAATATATATTTCTTTGTATTCTCTAACTAGGTTAGATGATTGTTGGCACCTCCCCATCTGCGCGGTATTTAGCAACAGGGTAGATATTTGAATTTATACAATAACAATCTGAGGTTATTAGTTACATACTTGGTATGAATGTCCCATCTTAAATGATTATTATTTATGTAAATTCCTAAATATTTAAAATTTGTGAGCCTTGTATAATAATATACGTTGTTGTCGATCTTTATATTTAATCTTTGGAAATCAGGTAAATTCGTGCTATAAGATGTAAAAGGGACATAGTAAGTTTTTGTATAGTTAACTGTTAGGAACCCGTTGTTAAAGAAGTAAATGATATTTTTAATCATCACTAAATAAGCAATTTAACAGCTATCTCTTAGCAACTATATGGTAAAATTTTGCCCTTTTTGTTTAAACACAGTTAGCACTAAAATACAATGACTTAGAATGCTCGAATGCTACTATATAATTCAGCGCTCCTAAGTGGGAATAGCTGTTTTGGTTTAATTTGTTGAGTCCTTATTTAATAAGACACTTGCTGATTGGTTGTAATATTATAATTATTCCTATATTTTGTATTTCTATAAAATTTCCTTCTGCTTTAAAATTGCTTATTCATTGATTATTACCAATTTTTTACACTATTGAGAGATGACGCTAGTTACGCTCTACTGCGGTGGAACTTAACAGGGTCTATGAGATGCGAACTCCGGGTATCGAAGGCATTCTCACTTGCATTGCTCTGACGAGACCCAAAAATAGGTCGAAACCGGTCTGCAGTTAGTGACATCCTGAGACGAAGGAGGTCTCGCATCTTCCTCGTAGCATTCGAGCATTCCAAGTCATTGTATTTTAGTGCTAACTGTGTTTAGGCAAAATACTGCAAAACTGTACCATATAATTCAGCGCTCGTAAGGCAGAATATCTGTTTTGGTTTAATTTATTGAGTCCTAATGTATATAAGGCACTTGCAGATTGGTTGGAATATTATAATTCCTATATTTGATATTTTTAAAATCGAGGTCAGCTGTTTCTCTAAGGCTCCTCCAGCTACTATCAGAATATATTATGACACAAGGGTAAATCAAATAGACCATTCAGGTACATATTAAAATGAATTGACCCTTGTTGTATACCATATTCTACCGTCATTGTATTACTAAAGGTGTTGCCAATATTCACACATTGTTACCTATTTGACAGATAACTATTCATTAACATGTGAGGAGTAACCCTAACCGCTATATCTTCCAATATCTGCAATAATTGAATATGATTTACTGTATCGAAGGCTTTCGCAACGAAAATGCACAGTGCTGGTTTGCTAATATTCATATAATTATAGATTTTTGTAGTCAGATAGACTATTGCATTTTGCGTTGACTTCCGTTCCCTGAAACCTAATTGCTTTTGTGACAAAATATTAAACCTATTTAAAAAGCCAGTAATTCTGTGTTGCAATATTTTCTCAAAAATTTTAGCTGTCGGAGATTAGGGAAATAGACTGATAGTCACGTTCAGTTTACCGCCATTCTTGTAAAGTGGTTTTATTACAGCTATTTTAAATGGACAGATGGACAGCTGAATGTTCCAAAATATTTATTGATATTGTACCTACTTTAAAGGTGCTGAATATTTTAGAAGCTATTTCCTTCAATATATATGATGTATGTTGTATGACTGATGGTCGAGAGGTGAGCGCACTTGCCTCTCACCCAAAAGTTCTGGGTTCGATCCCCGGTCGTGGCAGTGGAAAATACTGTGAGAGGGATTTTTCCACTATACACGGATATTGGGTGTGTGTCCCTTGTCTCTAAATGTGTAGCCCCCTCCCACACAAGGCTCTTCTAGAGCCTTCCGGGATAAAGGGGGTTGTCATTACCTGTGGTGTATTTATTTATTTATTTTATTTGTATATTATCAATTCACCTGCTTTATTTGATTTTAATTGCGAAATTGTTTCTATTATTTCATTTTCACTCGTATATGACAGCTATATTGAGTTTACGTTGTTCCTTTTTTTAATTGTTAGAGTTTTTTACCTACTTTGGTGAAATAGTCACTAGTTAGTCAGTCAGTCAGTCAATAATCAGTTACAGATTTCCAGTTCATCAGTAGTTAATGTTACCCTCCTGGTTTCTAATTTTAGATATTTGATCTTTATTACTCTTTTTTGCTCCAGATGTTAATTCTTGGACACAATGCCATAATTTTTTTGAGTTATTTCAATTTTTATATATTTTGCTAGGGTATTTTTTAAATAATTTGAAAAGTTCTGGTTCTTTATTTACCGATGTTATAAAACCCTTGGTTATTTAGAACTTTTAATTTTAACTATTTTTTTACAAGTTTCAGCATGTTTTTTAAATTTTGTTATAAACAAATTTGTGGCATTTTCTACATCCGAACATTCATGTACATCCTCCCAAAGTTCCTCATATAACTTATTATTTTTGTGGTAAAGTTATTTGTAACTATTTTCATTCTGTTTTCAGAAAATATAAGCTTGCCGATTTGTGAAATATCATCCGTAATATTTGTTTGGAGTATTACTGGAATAAATCAGTGATAAGTGATCAATAAAACTTATACTATTTCCTTCCATTCTGGTATAACTATTTATTGCCGGCAGAAAACCGTGTCCCCTTATTATATTGAGATATTGGTGAGCCTCATCTTATATTACTATTTACTCATATGTATTTCGTCCTTGTTTCGAATTTGAGTTTGTTTTTATTTATGAATATGTATATCAATAACTTATAAAAATATATAGATATTACACTTAGGATGTTTCTCTTTTAAATGTGCCTCTACAAGATTCTATATACTCTGAATTAAATATGGATGTTATTATTCTTTTCTGCATTAAATATACTCTCTGCATATCTATATTATTTCGATATGAAATGATATTGTAAACAACCTTAGAGTATACCAGGGCATATTAAACATTCAGGAGAGAAGCTATTTTTACAAATTAATTATGGCGAAACAGGATTATTCCTGTCTGCAAATATGTTGCGCATGACTTATAAAACTGAGATTTGCATGAATTATAGTTCCAAGGAAATTAAATTCTGTGCGCAGCATCACACGGTAATTTTTGTAGATTAAATAGAAAATTGTACAACTGAACGATAATGGCATTTGGCGAATATTGAGAGCGAAAGAAAAAGGATTCGACCGGAGTGTGAGGCCGTTTCAGACAAAAATGTTGAACTGACGACTTTATGTATTTAATACTTACATTATACTCATTTTTGCTTTTGCTTAGTAATTTTTGTCGTTAAATATAGTATAAATAGGGCAGTTATATTATAATTTCATTAGAAGGGTTACTTGAGCTTTTACATAGCTTATAAAATATTAATGTGAGTTGGTATGGTCTGGCATGACAGTCATTAGACAATTTAATTAGATGAATATGCATATTTTAGTAGCAGTAATATGAAATTCAAATATAAATGCTGGGCGTAAGGTTGCTTTCTATTAAATATTGCGAAATTGAATAAGCCTGAAAATATATTCTCCTTTTTTTATTATGACGCACAATTAAACCGGAAGTGATAAATATGACGGATAGGGATCTAAAAGTTTAAAGTCACTCCTAATTTCCCCATATCAAATTTTATCCAGATATCTTTCACATACATAAGTAACTGGGGTGGCCCACTATTCATTCCCTGTCGATATAAACAATTTTTTTACATTAAATATTGAAAACATACACATTCAACAAAGGTGGCAAATTAAAATTCATTGTCGTCAATATATATAATTCTCTACAGCTCTGAGTTTCTTCTCATTTTTAGTTATTTTACAGGCACAATAATAGTCTAATATTCGACTTGCTATCTTTGAATTGCTCAGTCAATACATTTTATCGATTGAAATTGTGAAGTTGTTAATTAGAGAAATTAGAGAGGTCGTATGATTATATGGAAATTTGGAAATTTCCTAATTTGCCTCGAAGTAATACATTGTTCAGGGTTCAGGTCCATCGAAAGTTGAAACAATCGATAATTCAAATATTCCCCCGAAAACGTAACAAGTCATCTAGTTAAGTTTGGTACTGTTATTCGTGTTTTATTCATGCGATCTTAATTATGGCATCTATAAGGGATGTTACTAAAATATATACATGGAAACGGCTTAAGCGACTTGCTGAAGGAATGGGTGTCATATATTAAATGATGATTCACAAGAACTTTAAGTAATTAAGAAAATAAACAATCGAGACAATCAATAAAATTTAATGAAACACTGTCAAGTAGCATTACAGTTCACTTTCCAAATATTCGCAGCTTAACCATTCAATTTTTTAACTAGGGGTAGTAGGTATTTGACCAACTTCCTACTTCGCACAGCAGATTGAACAAGGATGCCAAATTAAACAAAATTTCTATAAATCTAGGATAAAATACATTTTTACGATTCATATTTTTCCAATTAGAGAACAGTATTAATAGAAAAAAAGTGTAGCAATTGGTATCGTCTATAAACCACCATCTTAGGATGCTAATATATTTTTAGTAGAGGACCCTTAAATCTTATTAGTCTGACAGTAGATAATATCATATGTGCTGGAGATTTTAATAACTATTTTGATTTTGATAATCCAAATCTTAATAAGCTAACGAGTGTTTTAAATCCTCTTAATTCCTCTTAAATAATCACAAGCTCAGCAGTCACATTGTTAGATTTAATCATGGTCGGAAAGAATGAGCATGTAATGCAAAGGGGTCTCATAGATAGTGTGCAAGTATCAGATCATCTTTAGTGCATTGTAAACTTAAGGTAGGTGTAATCCATATGACGCATATAATAGACATTAGTTTAACCGAGAACGTCTTTCTAGCGGCGCGAGGAAAAGTGCTGAGGTAACTGTTGTGCCTCCTAAAAAAGTAAACTTAACGGTTTGTAAATCTGCGTGCTATCCGCGTTCTACCGACACTTTCCAAAATATTAGAAAAAGCAATGGAATCCCAGTTAAGGGCATATTTAACAGAACAGTCTTTAATATCGTCTATACAGTCTGGTATAAGACCTGGCCACAGTTGCAATACTGTGCTTTTACATGTCATTGATGACATAGTTGGGGCAACAGACCAGGGCTTTTGTACAATATTAGTTATATTAGATTGTAATGGACCATTCGAAACAAAATAATATTTTATTTATTTATATGCCCAAAAATCAGATAAATAATATAATATGCTTATGTGCTACAATGAATATATCCCAAATATTATAAAGCATAGTTTAATGAAGGTTAAGGGAAAGAGACAAGATTTTTTTTAAAAACATATCTAGTCAGTAAATATAAACTGAAGTAAAGAATTTAATGTGAATGTATTAAGTAGGGAAAATAAACAAAGGGTTAGGTCCCACAAAAGTAACCTTGCGAGTGGGACAAGGAAGCAGGAAAAGAATAGATTGAGAGATTTAGAATTTAACAGAAC